>CAOKZL010000085.1:0-600000 GCA_948472985.1 Iguana delicatissima
TTATCTTGATGAACTTGGACAGCTCTTGTGATTTTTTAAAAGAAAAACACTGTGTTGCATTATTTGATTTCCTGATTTTCAATTAATTATTCTGTTCAGTTAGCATTTGTCTAGTTTTTATCTCTAAAATGACAAAAATGGTTTGGGGAGAAATAAATATATTATTTTATGGCTGGGGTGCTGCTGTTCAACTAAAAACTGAATATTTTTCTCAGTTGTTTTATACAGCAACCACTACAATCAACTAGTCTCAGGCTGACATGGAGGTTTCTACAAATTAAAAATGTGACAATGTTTAAAGGCCTTGTGGATATAACCCATGTAATGTTAAGTATTTCCAAGTGTCTCTGCTTTCAGTGGAATTATGTTAAGCATGTGCTTAACTCTGCCATTGAAACCTAGGAGATGCCCACATTTTGAACTTTGGTTGGATCTTGTTCCCTGTCTATTTTCAATAAAAAATACTGAACATACAGTTTATTTAATGATGCAGTCAACATAAAACATAAGTTGTCTGTATGACCTGGCTATGGAGGCTTTTCAATGATTCAGACTTTTCAAACTGGAGTAATAGGCTTTGTTATTTATTTTAGTAGCCAAATAAAGGTCACACTAAAGCCATTAACTTAAATGGAAAGAGTAAGCCCACTTTGACAGAATGAGAATTAAAACAACACTGGATTGAAAAACATGCTGCATAATTATTACCCTACTGAAAGCACCAAAAGTTATAGAATTGTACAATTTTGCACTGATAACACAGCAGAGTCAGAAATGGTTGAGTTATCCATCCCTGAAAAAGAATGACAATTTGAAATAAGAGAGGAGATTTTAAAGTCAGACAGATAGTTTACCTACATTAGTCAATGATTTGTATAATGAAGATGTACAAAAACTTGTTTCTGCACTAACAGAGCATAAATTTCATCCTGTAAACCTTTGCTTCTGTTCTGGAGCAAGATGGCAGATCTTCTTTCCTTGGGTGCATAATGGCACCCAGGTGGATCACCAACACATCTCACCCCAGTCCCTAAGTAGCTATGGGATCGTGTCCAGGAATGATTTTGGTGTGGTTGCATGCTTAGGGAAAGAAGCACTTCCAATCCCTTCAGGGATGGCACTCAAGTGCACCCCAAGGCAGAATGGTGTCTCAATGGATCTATGCTTAGAAGCCATCCAAGTCTCTTTGTACCTCCAGGATGAGGATATTGGATACCTCCTTTTACAACACTTTATATTTACACCAATACAATCGGATGTTGTGTCAGTCAATAAAAGAATGGCCAAAATCTTCTCCCAATAGAATTCCCACAACTTAAATTGCAAAAACACTGTTCTGGAAGACATCAGTAGCTGTTCCTGTTTCAAAGGTGATTTTTCCAATGATTATGCTACTTCACACATAAACAAAAAGTTAAAGTTAATTTATTACATGGCTGGCTGAGTTTAAACCAGAAACTAGGCCACTGAGTGCCTATGTGCACCACTGGCTGACCCACATTCCAAGCTTTCATTTAAAAATAAATAAATAAATAAAAAAACAAAGTCTCTAGTACGTGGAAGAGCCAAGATATAAGCCAACATGTAAATTCACTCTTCTTTCCAGTTGTTCTGTGAGAAACAGCCCCTTTTTGCATTTCTGTGTTTAGCCAATGAGAGAGGTTTCATGCTTATGACTGATATTTGCCAGTCAAAAGGGGCAAATTTAAATTATTTAAATTAAATGCTGCAATTGAATAAAATTGAAACTAAAATATTTTTTAAGAAATGAAAATATCTGATTTCGTTGGTATTTTGGCGGTAATGTTTCTCCTAAATTTATCAACTCTTAATTAATGAAATGAGCAACAGTGTGAAAGGGCTAGCAAATGTAACATTACATAGTGGGTTTTTATCCAAAATCTATTTCTTTTAGAGTCTTGCAACCCATTTACTGAAGACTGGCCTGTAGGATAACCTGGCTCTATTAATTTTGAGGTTATCACCCCTCAAACCATTTCTAAAAAATAGAAAAGAGAATATAATACCATTGAAATAAGTTATTTCTTTATATCTATAAAACATGAGAATGCCATATCTATGGCCATTTCCGCACTACACTCTTACAGTGCAATTATTCCATTTTCAACATCCTATGGAATCCTGGGGTTTGCCATTTAGGGAGGGGCCAGCCGGCTCATTAAGTGTCTGCTTCCTGTGCTTGGGAATTACAGTGATGTATTTAAGGCTTTTACTCCAAGTTTCAAGTCAAGTCTCAAGTCCTTGATGATACTTTCAAGTCAAGTCTCAAGCCTGGGACCCAACTTTATACCCCAACCTATATTCCAGAATTTTTGGACAGAATCAAATAAAGTCAATTTAAGCAGAGTCTGCCCTCCACATTTGCAATTTTGTCATCTGCAAGCTTTGGAAGAGGGATCTTTTTTACTCTCCATTACTGAAGCTTCAAAAGCTTTAGAAAGAAGGATCCTTCCTTCTCAAGCTCATTGCCTAAGACATTTGCTGTTCCCCTCTGAGAAATGCACGCTGTACTCTGGGGGCGAGGCTTGTCTTTCTGCTCTTAGGAAAAGTGTTAGAAAGCTCCTCTGATATGCAGCAGGGACAAGCTGCTGAGCAGACCTCTAGATCATTGCCTAACCTATTTGCTGTTCACCTCAGAGAAATGCGCCCACGCTTTGGGATTGAGACAGATTGTCATGTGACCAGTAGGCAAAAAAAGATGGAAGTGTTGCTCAAAGTTGTAAGATTTCTGGATGAATGTGTTATGTTACTGAACCAAGGGCAGCAAGTCAGTCACTAAAAATATCCAAGTCTCAAGTCAAGTCTAGTCAGTGCATCATTTATGGCCATGTCGAGTCCGAGTAGAGTCACTGACATGACCTAAGTCCGACTTGAGTCCAAGTCAGTTGAGCTGAGTCTACATGACTGAGGAATTGTCTCCCTTACTAGAAAGATCACCCATGTCTTGCCTGTCTGTTCTGTTCATTCCAAAGAAAGCTTCATCTTCCCTGATAAGTTGAAGTGGAAATACATGAGCCTCAAGCTGATGCACTTTCTTTTCCAGAAGGACAAACAGGTTGGGCTTGCTGTTTACAACTTGTGGCAGCCAGTCTTCATTTTTTTTTTTTTTTAATGGCATAGATGTTATAGATCACTGCAACAGTTCCCTCACCATCCATATTAATTTAGTCTATATAAACAGTGGCACAGCACTCAAGGTCTCCCTTTAAACTCCCCCATGACAAATGAAAAATGGCTGTTTTCCTCTTCCTTTTAGCCATGCTCTAGAGACTGAGTATTTATAGAGACTGTATAGAACTAATGGCTGTTAGATCCATCCCTAATAATGTGAGTGACTCAGGAAAAGTCCCACCTCTTTTGACTATGTGCTCAGGGATAGTATCTGCCTCCTCGCCCCTTCAAACAATTATCCTTGACTCCCAAAACACAAATTCACCTTCTTCTGTCTCCTCTGCTAGTTGTGGCTAAATGGTATCTCTCAGCATTTCTCACAACTGGTGATGCTGGATAAGGCTGCTGGGAGTTGCAGTGCTGACCCCCTCTGGAGGGCTGCATGTTTCTACTCTGTTTTTCCCATCCGAGTGATAGTGAAGAACTTCTGCAATTATTTCTTTGGGTACCTGTCATATCTGTTCCTGGAGATCTATTTTGAAATGCCTTCTCAGGATGAAGTGGAAAATAACTTACTTGTACCAAAAGATTGATCCTTCTATATCATATGTAGCTCAGAAGAACAGTTTGCAAGTCTACTGAGAAGAAACTGACTTCAGTGGGACTGACTACCAGATGTGTCCATATAGGATTTCGGCCTATGGTGCAACCACAACAACAGTAAGGCCCTATACATGTTGTTGGACTACTACTCAGAGCAGCATACTCAGTGAGTATACACAATGCTCAGAGATCTTTCCCCCTGCATTGGTGGCCACACATTTGCCACCTATTCTACACTTTCATGGGCATTTATGTTTCAAGTAGATGTGTATAACATTGATCTGTAAGTGTTTTATTATGCTTATTATCCCACCACCATTCTACAGATTTAGTTGACAAGGATCAATTTTTCAAACACTTTTGGAAAACTGGAATTAATGAGGCAAAATGCAAGAAGGGAAGACGATGCAAGGGAAGATTTATTTTAGGTATACATCAGAGATATTTTAGAAGAGCATCTAAAAATGTGATATTTGAATTAGCAAACTAAGGGCCCTTTCATGCTAGACAATTATAGCACTTTAATCGCACTTCAGCTGCTAATTTGGGTTGCTAGGTTGGAGACAGAATGGGGCTCTTGTAACTTGAAGCCTGAAAAGATTAAAAGAAAAAAAAACTAGAAGAGTTATCATAAAACTCTGTTAAGTTACATGACCTTATTTTTCAACCTTGAACTTTACACTGCTGCCATTCTCTCCTAAACATAGCTCTTGTCTCCATTGAGATGAGCAAGAAGGTGAGACACAGAACAGAGCTTGGGGCTTTCCTGCTCCCTTCCCCTGTCTCTCCACTGGGGAGCAGGAAACAGCTGCAGCTGAAAGTTTGAGTCTGTAAGGTAATGGAAGATGGGTACCTTTGACCAGTTCACTGAGTTTTATGGTATTTCATCCTGCTTTTGGATCTGTTTGAGCTTAAAATTGTAAGAGCCCCATGCTATATCCAATCTGACAACCCTACCTGCTATGGGTCCATCCTATGGAATCCTGGGGTTTCTAGTTTCAGGAAGCATTTAGAATTCTCTCTCAGAGAGATCTACTGCGTCTCCAAACTCCAAATCCCAGTATATCCTAGGATACAGCCAAAGTTAAAGTAGAAACAAAGGGTTACAATTCTATAGTGTGATTAGGCTCAGAGATGATGATGATGATGATGATGATGATGATGATGATGATGATGATGATATTCCCCAGTTCAGTGCTCAAAGTGGCTAACATTTTTTTTAAAAAAAAGTTAAAAATTCACAAAATACAAAAATCAAAAGGAGATTAAACAATAAAAATATTAAAAACCAGATTAAAACACACATCATTAAACACATGTGCATGTAAACACACTCATACACTAGCACAACCATTAGCAAGATCCCATGTATTGCTTGGGTGAGATGGAGCTTATATAATCACTTGTCGGAGGCCTGTCAAAACAGAAAATTCTTTACCTGCCAAAAAAAAAAAAAAAAAAATAGCAAGAGCGCCAACCTAACCTCTCTGGCTGGGAAGGGATTTCCAGAGCCTGGGGGCAGCCACTGAGAAGATCCTCTCTCATATTCCCACTAGATGAGAGTGGAAAATATGAGAGAGGAAAATTGGTCCCTAGATCTGTCAATTTCTCCATACCTAATCTAGGCCCTCTTAGATTGGTGCCAAAGTCTCTCAGTAACTCTCAGAACAGCATTGAGCCTCACTTCTCACTAGTCTATCCTCTACCTTTTCACCTCTCACTAGTCTGCCTTCTACACTGTATCAAACGCTCCATTATTATTGCCAGTCATATCTGTAAGTATCATCCTTTTACTGGTGGAGCCTTTTCCAGTACTGAGGGGCCAAGACCTTAAGAAGGGTCACTTCCAGTATGCTAATACCAATGATGAGTTCTGGAAATGTATCACAAGACTATTTTATCAAGGAGTTCAGTTTGTAACATGATCAGCTTCACAGCTAGTGCAGCAGCATCATGACATATGCAATATATATATTATAGCAATAGCATTTATTTCTATACCGCCTATCAACTAAGTGTTATCTAAGTGGTTTACAATGTATTTTTAGCTAATTGCCCCCAACAAGCTAGGCAGTCATTTTACTGACCTACAAAAGGATGGAAGGCTGAGTCAACCTTGGAGCCTGGCATGAGAGGTGATTTTTGTGGCCAGCTGGTTGGTGGGATCCCACTGGGCAGTTCTGAAGTTCAAAGTGCAGAAGAAGAGTCAGTTTCTTGAGGTGCTGTTACATGAAATCGCCTGGATATTTATTAGCCATGTTAGTTATCATTATTGTATATACAGCGACATTTACAAATAACTTTGTGGTGTGTTCCTAGCATTATATGTGAGATATATTGTCAGCAAACATTTATAAAGCCTTTATGAGACATGCAAACATTTTTAAATGATTTATAAAGTAGCCCTCCATGGTGGCAAAGCAGTGGCAGGACTACATATCAATCCCTTAGTAAATATTTTCTCTGCATAAATACTGCTGATATTAATTAGTTTACAGTTTATCTGCAAGTGCTTGTTGGGTGATTTACAGGTCCCTATCCTAAGGCTTTGAAATATGATACAGATTATGTATGTTTTCCATTAACTTTTCTGACTTTTATTTCTCACTAGGCCTAAGCAGCCAGAAATCCTGGAAAGGAAATCAACTCCGAATCAGCAAGTGCCTTTAGGGAAATATAGTGCTTGGTATGCCAGTGCACACAAATGCCAGCATACTTCTTTCTGAGTTCTATTAGGCTGATTGTAATTAAATATGTAAATATAGTTACTATTTAAATCCTGTAATCAAATCCTGCACCAGCACCTCATTGGATTGTTTTGAGACAATCCATATGTGTTAAATATAATATATAATTTGTTTGTATTGTTTTACATATTTAACACATATGAATTGTCTCAAAAGTTCCAACAATCCAATGAGGTGCTAGCGCAGGATTTGATTGCAGACTCTTCTACTTCTGCTACTCCATTGTATTGCAATGTTTGGATGAAAATCTTAAATCCATGCAAGACAGGTAGAAATGCATAATAAAAATGCCAATATAAGGAATTTACCGTTGTGTCCCCTCACCCAAATACTAAATTAAAGTACCACGACCTCACTCATGGTGAAAAGTGTGGACCCCTTACCCCTGGCAACTTCAGCTCCTCTCCTTTCCAATTCAACCAGCAAGTACAGCCCCTTCGACTGGACAAAAACAATAACTCAAAGGAGACCACAGGACAAGTAAGAGATGTATCTTCTTAGGTTCCAGTGTTATGATGGATGATTAATCATGATAGGTGGATGCTACATCATTCCATCTCTTTCAGATGATCTTCAACTCGTTGCATGTCATACAACTCTTCCTACAGCCATAACACCCAAATACAAACTGTCCAGCAGCTAGTGACCAAGGGATCTCTTTAGTGGAAATGCACAGGATCCATATTTCAGCATAAAAATGCCAGCTTTGCACCTCCTGAGATGCTGGAACACATTTTGCCTCAGATGGAACACATTTTGCCTCAGAAATCCATACATTTCTGAGGCTTGTAATGGGTTTGACAAAGAATTAAAACTGCATGGAAAACCATGACTACATTTGAAAATAGTGCACAAATAAATAACAAGACTTGTGTGTTTGAAAACATGGGTTGCAAAATCATATTTCAATCAAAGGGGGAAAAATATGCCATAACCTGTAAATCATTTTATATGTGTGAAGTAAAAGAGAAGTCTAACAACCTAACAGGGAACTAGAATGGGATGAAAATGTCAGAGAAACTCCATAAATGACAGATTTTTTTCACTGTAACTGTTCCCAGGTAGGATTTCCTATATTTCTATGGCTCGCATTCAGTACTGCAGTTACAGATCCATCACTCAGAGTTACACATTCATAACTGGTCTGTGTTCTATGTAACCTTACTGTAAACCTATATAAATGTCACCCACTCCATCTCAAGAACCAGAAGCCAGATTCAGCTTTCAATCAGAGTACAGGGAGAAGGATGTTTCCACCACCTCTCCACCAGTGAGCAAAGCTGTGACAATCAGATGCATGATCCCGGCTGCAAGTCTTTGTAACAGACTTGCTTGCTAGGGAGACTGTGTTGGCAATTCCATCCTCTTTGCGCCCTGATTGGAAACTGAACAAACCTCCTTCACTTAGTCTAAGTGCTGGCTTTTAAGATGTGCTGAGTGGGAAGTGGGGATGTAAGGATATATAACTAAGTAGACAATCTAGGATATTGGTGAATATGTTTCTATAGGTTTGCTTTAACTTACATTCCACTCTGTCTGGACAGTGGTTTAGTTAGGAAAATGTCTAAAAGTAATTCTGGAATTATTTATGGCCATAGTTTGCCAGAGATTTTGATTCATTTAACTAATTTACAGTCTTTTGTATCTTTTGTGTTGTGTTTATGCAGTCACACAATCACTCATACCATTGTTTGTAACTTTTGATTTTAGCACTGTTTTATCTGATGGACTTGCTGGACTTGGGAATGGGAGGCACTAACAGAAGAAAGTGAAAACACTCAAGAAGTGTATGTCTGTATGTATACACACATACACCACTTTCCACAGACTATGGAACTGAAAAGGGAAAACTATATAGGATTCATAATGCATTGGTTTTACATAGGAACAAGATTGAGTTACTTGGAGCTCCAGAATCTGAGAAGAAATCTTTTGCAAAGAATTTTGGAAATTTCCTACATTCATCAAGAACCTGTGTGCCCTTTGTTTTTGTCATATGCTGGAAGGACATCAAAACTAGCCTTAACAGGTGGGTATGGAAATATTTAAAACAGACATGAAACAATCCTTTATGTAGCCAGAGGTATTAAATACTGGACCCTCCCTCACTACCACAGATGGGCTCTTTTACATATACTTTGCAGGTCCGAGACTGAGCTTCTGGTGGCTTCTGCTTTCCCTTCTTAAGGGACACTGCCATCAATGGCCATAGGGCCTGGGGGAAGGTTCATCTTGTTGCAACAGCTGTGAGATCTGCGTAAGCAGTTTCAAAGGCTCAGTGTGTTTTTGCAGTACATTTTATTTGACTTCACTTACTATTTTTTCGTAATACTTTTCTACATTTGTTCCTATGCTGATTTCCAATATAAAACTGCAACAGCAACATGCAAATAGACACCACTAACACCCTCCCACCAAAAAAAAGCAAACCCGACTCGAAACCAGGGAGTAGAAGTTTGTCAAACAATAGTCACAAAGACTAGCAACAAAAGAAAAGACAAATATTTCTGCAGAGAGATAGAACTGGATGCATCTTCTGAAAGGAGAAATTCCACATTAGACTATTGAAATGCACTTTTTGTGGGACTTCCTTTAAGTCTTTTGGTACTGAATTTGAAGCTGGTACAAAACAGTTTAGCTAGATTTCTGAACACAATGACCTACTGGTAAAATATTACTGCTGAGGGAATCGCACTAGCAAACTATTAGGGACTTGGTTAACTGAGAAATCCATTCAACACCTGAGGTTATCTGAAAAGGCCCCACTACTGGCATCACATACTCCTGAGATTCACTCCAAAATTGTTTAAAGTAGACCATTTAGTATGCTGAAATCCACTGTGTGCTCTACCCCCTGATATTTAAACATGCCTGAACAGTTACTTGGGCATGCATTGAAGACATCCTTTTCTTTTCTGCAAGTCTTTCTGATGTAGTTCAGACAACCATGTATTTTACTATTATAGATAATGTAACTATTGCCTATTCCTGTATTATTTTTATTATACATTAATATTTTACATCTCTTTGAAATATTTAGATTTAAAGAGTTTATGAATTCTCATAAATAAATCAATACTGTTGAGGTGACTACCCAGAAGGCCTACTCATGGAAAATTCTAGTCCACGTCAACAGAAGATAGAACTCTGAACAGATCTGGCAATTTCAAAATATGGAGTAGGAAATTCATATTAAAGAATGCTTTTCATGAGCTAGGTCACAGTGAAACACTAAAAGGGATAGGATCTGCTTTGAACAGCTTATCCTGCTCTGTTGGTGCAACACTAATGCAATGACCTATGAGGCACAGATGCTCACAGGTGAAGCTTTTGATCTATTATATTTTTCATACAGCAAATAAGCCTGTGTCTCTCCTAACTGGCTTGTTTCGATTGTGGAAAGTGGAGATAGTGATGCCTGAGATTATGATCGATTGATGACATTACGGTTCCTTCTGGTAATATCCAGTGAATAATGTGGCTACTGAGATTCTAGGATGAAATGTGCAAGCCATGTCAGATGTTATGCCCTGAGAAATGATCCTGAACAATGGGGACAACAAAAAAAGGGCTTAAGGTCTCACCACTTTATGTTTCCTTTACATGTAGCACATCTATAACCTACCATCAGACACCCAAGCATGAAAGTGATGATCCTGATGCTAGTAGTTGGATGGATTGGGCAATCTGGTTGTGCATTTTAATTCAATGATATCAGAGATTTCTGAGCAGTTGAGAAGGTGAGCCTGGGATTTCAGTCTTCAAATCACTTCCTGCAGAGACAGCAATAATATTACTCTTGGAACATGTTGGCAGATATAGGTTCAATGCCATTGCCTGTAGTGGTCTGATAAATATGTATTTGTAGAAGCAATAGTTTGCCCCACTTCACCCTGTCCTATCAGTGAAATATAATGTATGAAGTAAAACGAACATAGTTTTATTAATTTGACAGAAACTGTAATGAGTAAACAAGTTAGAAACCAGCTAACAACATTTCACTACAGGCCTTTGATGAGAAAAAAGCAATCCGTCTACTGCCAACTTCACATGGATGATTCAGCAGTGGTCCTAAATAGTCAATCTTTTTGACCCAAATGTCTCATCTCTAAAAATGCCCAAGCTGAGCTAGGACAGGTAGCTCACAATGCTTACCGTGATAGCTTCAATTTTAGATCCACCAAAGGTATGCAGCACCTGCTGGGAAAAAATAGTCAACGTCAAAGTCCAACTCTCTGCCTGTGCTTTGCTGCCAGCAAGAAGGAGGAGGCAAGAATATTTGCTGCAAGGAGGACGTAGTGAGGTATGTCCAATACAACAACTACTAAGGAAACCGCAGAGCCGAGCCAGGTCAAAGTACAGTCCAACAGTCCAGAAAGCAGAGATCCATCCATCCAGAGAGGTCAAGGAAGCCAGAACACGAGGGTTGTGAGTCTTGCTACAAGCAAAGAGCAAGCCACTCTGACAGACCTAAATAGCCACAGAGTTTGTCATTGCTTCCTTAATCTAACCAACACAGCTTCCCTCTGAGCTGCCTATTTCAGCTGCCTTTGTGACTGGGGGCTAAGGGGTTCAGATGACTGTAGTTCCTTCAAATCAGTACTGGTTCCCTCTCCCTCTGGGGTTGGGGCAACTCTGCCTCCACTTGTCCTTCAACTGATGGAGATGTTTGCAAGTTGATTTGATCAATCACTGGCTCTGTTCCTGGCACAATCAGTGTCTCCTCGACCTCAGAACCATCTTCTATCACAGTCAATTAACCACATTCCCATGTCCCATAGGTGGCATATGTTAGTGTAACCTCTCATTATGTCAGCCCATGTCATTTGGTAGTCATGAAGAAGATACAATGATTCCCTTTGGTTTGCAATATCAGTTTGAAGGCATTGGGATGCATCCCATGGCCTATCAGTAGTGGAGTTGGGGGGATAATCCCAGGATTGCTCATTGATAAAGGGTACAAGCAATTCGTGGCATAGTGAGTGCCCATGGTGTACTTGTCTCTCAGAGAGCAATAAAATATGAAAACTCTACCAGAAGAAAGAAGTATGAGGCGTGCAGAGAACTAATCATTGCCTGGAGTGATCTAATGGAAACTATGAGGCCTGTGGAGGTGCACTCAGGGCCTACAAAGCTTGTGGAATGCAACCAAATTAAAATACAATCAAATTAAAATGGAACAAAATTAAAAGAAAACTGATTAAAAGAAAACTGACTTAAAATTGAACTGATTTAAAACACAACTAAATTAAAATGAAACCAAGATAAAAATATGATAGGCTAGACCATGTGACAGATGAGTCAAAAAAACAAAACAAAAACTCACTACTACCATCAATTCAAACCCATGTTTCCAAAAATCACAAAGCATTCGGTTTGAGTTTAGTCACCAAAAGTGGCCCAGTCCCCGACATTTATTCAATCAAGAGTCTGCATGTTCTGTGAAAGCCCAAACTGCCGTGCATATGGCTTGTGGAAGCCCAACAGAAAGGTCACAATCACACTTACCTTGACCACCAAGACTACAAACCACCCCAGTATTTATTAGAAAGCCTGGGGATACACGTAGGCCAGCGCTGCTGAGATCAGAGTGCTTGCTCTCCAAAGCTACCGTGTTGATCCGTGGACCCAAAGAGGAAGCAGAGGGGTTAGGCAGAGCCTAACAAACCCTGTGCCTCTGTTGTCTCATACTTAATGCTGCAGTCCTATGCACTGTGACCATTTACCAGGTTTACTCCCACTTGGACCCAGCAAAATCAGTTCTTCCCTGCAATAGGGTGCACCACACTTCCACCACTGGCTTTCCCAGGTTTTTTTTCCTAATCTCCAGGTCTTTTCATCCCAGATATGATAGGTATTTGTGTATTTTTATAATTTCTTATTTAGAAATTAACAGAAAAAAATTCTTATCTCTCCTTTCCATTGAATATCAACTACCTTTCTAAATATCTTAAGAGAGGAATAGGTGGACTGGCTTTTAGAAATCGTGCTAATTCATGTGGTGTTGGTTTAGCTTTTTATCTTGGCCATTGTTGCTCGTTCCTCTTGGTTCCTATTTCTTGTTCTGGGAAGATGAAGCATTTCTTCCTTCCTGCTGCTAAGGAGGGACAGATGCAAACTCGCCGTTTAGCTGACATATGACTGGGTCTGATGCCCATACTACATCTCCCTGCCATACGGCACCCAAGGGGACTTCTAAAGAAACAACAGTCAAACAAATTAGCCAGTAAGGAGAATTAAAGCAAGTGATTAAGAGAAGATGGGATATGTTAGGTGTCCACCTGAGTAGCTTCAACATAAGGAATTAAATGAAAGTTGTTGTCACAGCATTTTTTTTTTAAGTTTCACACCATCACTGTGTTCATTTTAAGTAGGCATGGCTGGAATGTTTTATATGCCTGTGAAATATGGGCATGTGAATGTCAACATTTCTCTAAAATTAACAACCTATTCTATACACTTCTTTATGCTTTATTCATTATCTTGGATAACCCAGTGCTCTATGGATGATGAAAGCAGTGTTTGTCCTGTTAGGCATTGGCCTGAATCACAGCTAGAGCAGACTCACTGAATCAGTGGAGTTTCCCTATGTGTTGATTCATTGGTCACCATTTTATGCATCTACTCTAGCTGGGGTTTCCTAATAGAATTCAGGCCATTTAAATCTACTATATAGAAGTCAAAGTTTGTCTGTGAGTTTATGAGTTTGTCTGTTTGTCTGTTTGTCTGTTTGTCTGTGTCAGGCAGGCGAAGACCTCATACGATTGGCTGTGTCAGGCAAGAAGAACTCATATGATTGGCTGGCCTGTGAAGATTCTATAGAATCTTAGGGTTGGCAGTGTAGAATTTTCAGCCAGAGAGCCCTGAATAAGCCAGTTGCTAAGGAGACAAGGCCTAGCAGCCAGAAGAAGGCCAGTGTATTCTCTCAGAAACCAAACCTCTGTATGTTAATAACTCTGAATACAGATTGGATTGGGGAATATGGGAAAAAGTTACAGATGTTGGACAAGACAGTTTGGGGAGTTATAGGGGAATTACAAACTACAGGATCTCAAATTGTGTATTTCAACCACTTGTAATTCCTAAAGTAAGGTAAGGTAATTCCTAAGATATTTCTAACAAGTATTGCCTATGATAAAACAAAATCCTGGGCAACGCTGGGTAAATAGGTTAGTTCTTAATATCTGTGTAGCACTTTCAAATGTTAGATGTTAGAGTTCAGGTTTGTTCACTTTTCTACCTGAGAGTTTCTTCAACTTTACTACTCACATGGGAGGTAAATATAAGTTGGTTCTTTCCATGACAGGAAATTGTTGTTGTTTTTGTTATTTGTCATCCAGTCACTTTTGATTTTTGATGACTCTATGAATAAGAGACTTCCAAGATCCCCAGACAAGCACCGTTTCTGCACGACAATGCTCTCCTGCATCATCCCATCACAATCCTGGCAGCTTCTTCGCCGGGAAGGGAATGCAACAGGAATGCTCCCCTTCATACCCACCTGACTCCCTGCGGAAGGGAACGCAAGGGACTCGTCGCTGCCTTCTGCTGTGCAGCTGGCTCTTTCCCATGTTGCACTGGGAAAGGAAGTGCCTCTATCATGCTTCCTACCCTTTTGCATGGCTGGGAAGGACAGGAACATTGTGCAACTGTGGGTGCTTAATGGATTTTTTTTCCATTGAGCTAATATCCCACAATGTGTGGGGATGCACTGGCTGCGGGACCACAATGATGTCATGTGAAAGCATCATTGGCCAGTCCCTTTCCCTGCCTTTTCCCCAGCCCACAGTTCCTGATTGGACTTTTTCTTGTTTGGTAAGCCGTATTAGTGCAGCCACATTGTAACTTCGTGACACACCGGTAGACTATTGTATTTTTATACTATAACACTCAAAAATGTTAGGAAAAAAATAATTAACTCAAAGGAGAAATTTAAAATAAAAATGAAGAGGTGGTAGATTCCAAACTTGTCATGCCATGGGAACTGCTGAGGGAGGGACAAGCTGGGCACAACCACACCCTGCCCACTCCTGGATCCATGATGACAGGAAGTGCTATCAAGGGTATTGAGGAACCACACTGACTCAGCTGATGGGATTGTATTGCTAAAAGAGATTCTTAACAGATTTTTTTTTTTTCTGGAAATGAAATAGAGCTGATTTGTAACGCTTAGAAACATGACAACAGCTGGTTAGGGATGAGGTAGCACGGCTCCTGGATTGGGAACAACCTGTTGCTGTGGCGAGATAATGAAATTGTGTGGAAGGGATTTAATGGTACATTTTTACACTTGATGCCCTTATCTAGTTCCTTCATGGCTGCCTTTCTGAGTCTTAATTTGATTTCTTAACTGCATTCATTTTGGTTAACGACTGAGACAAGGTATAAGAAATCTTCAGTTATGCCATGATTAGCTGCATTTGAAATCAATTGGTATAAAAAAGTGAATTTCATTCAGGTTCATTTTTGAAGTTCTTATCAAAATTTCCAAACCTTGACTTTAAAAAACAAAAAAGTTTAAAAGTGAAGCTCATGAGAAAGTGAGAAAAGGACACTTGCAGATTTTTCCATCACCACTTACCGTCCCAAATTGCCCTCATCAACATTAGTTATAAGATGCAGAGCATGAAGTGCTTTTCAAGGAGCACAGCTGATGTTTCTGCTTTGAAAAAGCAGGATGCTCAGCTGCATCCTTGGGAACCTTAGTAACAGGAATTATGCTTCAGGAATCACTATGAAGATGGAGCAGATACAATGGCAAACTAAGAACCACCTTTTTTAAGTGTGATGAAGATTTCACACTTTTTGTTGTTGTTGCATTTTTCACTTTAATAAGTAACATCCATCCAGAAAGGAAAGTTCACATCTGTTAATACCATCATTTATGAGCCATCCATCTGTCCGAGAATCCTAGGTGTTATAGTCATAAAACGAATCATTAGAATAAAACCATTTAAAAAACAAAACAAACAAAAAAACCCTCACAAACTGAATAGTTGTAAAAGAAAGGGATACAGGTGTAGCCAAAGACACAGATAGAGGCAGGGTAAAGGTAATTATATTGCCTTGTTGTTGTGATTGTTGTTGTTGTTTTGTGCCTTCATTTCTGAATTATGGCTACCATAAGAAGAATCTATCCTGGGGTTTTCTGAGGCTGAGAGTGAGTGATTTGCCCAAGGTCACCTCGTGTTTCCATGGCCAAGTGGGAAATGGAACCTTGGTCTCCGGAGTCATAGTCCAATGTTCAAACCACTACAACATGCTGGCTCTCTATATTGCCTTTTAGGCATCTTTAAAACAAAACAAAAACAGAAAACATACTGAGAATGGAGCCATGGCATTCCTATAAAGCATTACATTTACTCATTTAGACCCAAATCCTCATGGAACTTCATATTTCTCGAACTGGTGAGCTGCATCAATTTGACTGGATTTATTGCTGACTTACATACAGAAATCACCAAGATTTTGAAGCTTTCCCCAGGTCACACAGATTCCACAACATTCCTATAGAAGATGTAAATGGGCAACTCTGCACTCCCTGTACTCACCTAGATACCTTGGTTCCCTCCACAATCATGTGGAAATATGCTAATATGGTATTCTGCTATGCTGCGTCTCAACAGGACATTGGCCTTAGTTAGCTTGCTAATATGTCCTTTCCATTTTTCACTTTAAAAAAGTCCTCAAGTAGTTTACAAGCACTTACAAGCAAAAACAACCAAATAAAAGAATAATGGAAAATATTAACCACCATGACCCGTTGATAACCAGGGATGAACCACTGATAAAAACATGAAACTGATCAGGAAATGCCTGGGCAAACAAGTCTTCCGTTGGTGGAAGAAACATTCTGTGCCAGGGGCCTGTCTAACCCAATGGGGAAATCATCCATCAACTGAGAAGGCCCTCCTCCATGCCACAACCCCTAGGCTACAGAATGGTAAGCAGGGCCTCCCTCTTAAAACATATACCACTAGCAGGTACAGAAGAAAAGGGAATCTAAGAGCCTTATCACGCCAAGGTGTCATACCACCATAAGAATGCATCGTTCCTGATTTGGGATCAGTCCTGTTACACTACGTTGCTCCTCAGCAGCAGCTGTTGCACTACAATACATTTGAAATGTGCCCTTATTTCATGCTGTAAATAATCTGTTAATGACCTCCTTTCCCATAATAATCCAGTTAGCTGTGGGAGTGCAGTTTCCTAATAGCACATCCTTCCACAGGTGATCCAGTAGTCAGTGTGGTGTGGGAATCACAACGTCACAAATTTGTACGTCCTTGCATCGTGACATTGCAATGGTACATCTACCATCACATCTCCCCTGTAATTAGAAAAAAAAAATGAAAAGACCAATCATGAGATGTGACGCGTGGAAAAGGAAAAAGATTAGCAATGACACTGTAATGCAAGGATGCAAATCTTCAGATGTCAATAGGGTATGATAGAGAGTGTTACTAACCTGATACCATCACAGGAATGGCTATAGTAGGATTCCAGCAAAACAACATAAGATTAAGGCATGGTGTGATAAGACCCTAAATTGGCCTAGTCCTGTGAAGGAGCCCTGGTGGTGCAGTGGTTAAATGCTGGTACTGCAGCCACAGGATTGTGAGTTCGATCCTGCTGGGCTCCAGGTTGATTCAGCCTTCCATCCTTCCTCAGGTCGGTAAAATGAGTACCCAGCTTATTGGGGGCAACTAGCTAGCACATTGTAAACCACTTAGAGATCACTCAGCTCAAAAATAGTAAAGAAATACACATTCTATTGCTATTAATGTAAACCAAGAGTAACAATCTGAAAGTGGCTCTTTAACTAATTGGTGGTTAGCGATATTTTTGTAGCAAATGACTTAAATGTGTGTAGTAGGAAGCTTCACTTAGCGACCTAGCACTGGAGTATATATGTATTATGTTGCTAAAGATTGCACTTGAAGTGTCTGTTGGGAACAGATTGAGAAGCCATGTAGCTTGTTGCTGAACCATCTAACAGGGTTGTTTAATGTACAAAAACCTCTCAGAGAAAAGTTGCTACTTTCCAATTCCTTACAAGTTCCTACCTAGTGGGGAGCCTCAAGCTCATTTTAAAATCCTCTTCAGACCAAATGATGGTGGCAACAGTCTATTTGATGTGAACCAAATGCTGTCTTTGGCTCTATCTGTGTCAAAGGCATCAAAATGCAGTATTGGTGAGGCACTCCATATGTTGTTTGAAAGAAAGCCCATGGCTTGTAGGCACTTCTCACATAGTTTAGAATCCTAAGAACGGGTACTCAGAAACCATTCTGTCTTCCCAATTGTTTCTGACTCACAGTACTGATACCATTGACGTAATTTTTGCTACCACCCCACCTATTTACTAGATGTCAGCTGCAAAGTAAGAAGAAGATCTATTCTTCCATCAATTGAGACATGGTTGTGTGATGTTTCCATCACATTTGGAGAGACTGGGACAGGAAAGGTTATTTAGCTAAGTATGCTTAACTATGTAGTATACTGGCCAGTGCTATTGCTTGTTATTTTAAATTGATTTTATTCTAAGTTGCCCTTGAATCTTTGGATATAGAGTGGGATATACAGTAGAGTCGCGGTTATCCGACCTAAACAGGCGTGTGGAGCATCGGATAACCGAAAGGTTGGATTACCCGGATGCCAGCGGCGGCCGCCATTTTGGGGGCGTGTCAGGGGCGTGTCGGGGGCATGTCGGGGTGAGTCTGGGGTGTGGAAATTCCTGCAGCCATGCCTCCAGGCATAAAACAGTAAGGAATCACATGTTTGACATGGAAAGAACTTGAAGTTTAAAAAGCTCCTTTCCAGGAAAAAGAAAAAGAAGGAAAGATTATGCTACCCTTGATCAGAACTATCATTTACTGAATTGAATGTGTGCCCTAAGAAGTCTGTGGGGTAAAAATCCTCTGATAAATGTAATAAGCCATGATACAAACAATTCCTTTTAAGACTTAGCCTTGAGAAACAGACTTACAACAGCATGGGGATGGTAGCCTGAAGAGCTACACAAATCCATTCTTTTTTGTTATGATTAATCTCTGACAAATATTGTATAAAACTTCAACTCCATGTTTAATTTAAAATCTAATGTAAAATAAAAGACGGAATAACTATGGGTCCATTGTGTCAGGAAAATGGTATTTTATTATTTGATATTACCGACATTAAATTATCTCAGCATTCATCATAACGCACCACAGACAACCTTCAGCATTGTCACAGATCTACACATTGATGTAGCATGCCGTATGCTGTGCTCTGGCAGATAACTCAATTTCATTATCTCCTGGTTATTTTATTTATTCCTATTTTATTTACTTTTCAGTAAGGAACATCTTGTAGAATCAAGTGGAGAAACTGCACTGAAACTTACTTGAAGGTATAAAACTGGAGAATGCGGTCAACTGTGCACCATTTTATCATATCCAAACTGCTTGGTTTGTGATTTTAGGCTGAATTTTTTTCTATAGTCCCCAATTGTCTAGCTTTGCAGAAAGTTGGCTATTGGAAACCTTTCCTGTCTAAAACTTTTCTGTTTGCTGTGCTTGCATTTGTTTGGCAACTTTGCTTGCTCCTTTTTCTTTGGCTACCTAAACAGTAGCTGCAATTCTATATCACCTATTTAACAATATAAGCACCTCAGTTACATGGTTACGAAGTGTTTTCCAGTCCAACACCCCAATCCTTCTTTGCCAGGCAGCAGTCATTCAGAACAATAGAAATCTGTTTCCCTTGTAGATCAGAAAGCTGCTGAGTGGCATTTCCACCTCCTTCATGGGCATTCTCCAGCGTGACAATCAGAAGTATGGTCCCTGTTGCAATTCCCCCTCACATTCTCAGCAAAATTTTCAATTGAAGTTGCAATGCAATGAGATTGAAGGAAAATGTTATATGAGGGGCATAAGTCTCATTTGGCAGGTCAGCACCCTCACTTTGTCCTCCTTGTAGTTACACTCTTGTGGTATTTACATAAGTGGTAACCATAATACAGAGTAGCTTAGGCCATTTCTGCATGACACTGTTCTAGTGTTATTATTCCACTTTCAACATCCTGTGGAATTCTGGGGTTTGTAGTTTACTGAGGCCAAAGACCTCTCTGGCTGAGTATTCTAAATGCCCCTCTCTAAACTGCAAATCCCAGGATTCCGTAGGATGTTAGAAGTGGAATAATAGCACTATAACAGTATAGTGTGGAAATGGCCTAAGTCTGGACGCTAAATTTTCGATTGGAATGAAAATTCATTATTGAGGACATTTCTTGTTGCCACGTATGGAAGGAAATTTACAATTCCTATTGATTCGTTGGTTTCTTCTCACACATCTATATATTATTTAGCACAGCTGACCATTCTGGAAACCAGCTTTTTGGAGTTTTTGCAATATTAATGTATTTTTAGAAGGTCAAACATCTTCAGTTGTAAATCCAATCCCATATGTAACAAGCACTTCTCTCTCTCTCTCTCTCTCTGTGACATCATACGTAGGTTAAATCTATAAACAACTTTTTCTTTCCTTAAAATGACAGTTTGACTTTGTGGTCTTGTGCAATATTTTTTTGTAGGCTCTGTCTCCTGCCTCTTGAAATATCTCCCTTCTTTTCTTAGGCTCCAAAGATCCTTGAGAAATTGTGTACTTCTTTTCTTATATCCATGTTATCATTGTGATATAATTCATGTCACCAGCAAAGTAGAATTCGCTGCGATGGTTGCTGGACGAAAGCAGTGTTTGACTTCAATGAGTACACCCTCAACAATCTAATAATCACCAAGAGTAAAGGAATACAAGGCTTTGGCAGAAGCTGACTAGAACACACCCATCAAACCATTTAAAGAAAATGCAGCTGGCACATCTGTACATTCCCAAATCTCCAACAGTTCCCAATAGCAGCAGCAGCAACAACAACTTGTATTTTTCCAACAGAAGCAACATGAGAAAGAAATGAGACCAATATAAAATAGAATGGGTGGAAGGGTAGTTAGAATTTGGTTTCCTAATGATGTGGCACTAAGCAAGGCATAACAACATTGCTGGAAATGATGAATGAAATTGATTGGGACACAAGTCAAGGTCCTCTATGTTGTGGTGTTGAACTCAGGCCCAGAAGAGGGTCAGCTGCCTTTTTCCTTTTGAAGCTTCAGGTATTCAGTCTATGACTAAGAGTCCAAATTCTCTATCACCTGCTTAGTTACGTATTCATAACTAAGTAACATTCCCCTGGCCTGACACACACATCCCCAACCTACTTTACCAGGCAGAAGCTGCACTGAGAAACGGAGGTCTATTCAACTGCCTATCAGAGTACAGAAGGGTGATGCTTTCATTCCTCTTTCCAACAGTGAATGAGGCTGCAATAAGGAAATGTGATGTAGATCCTGCTTCTGATTGTCACAGCCACAGCCTCAGTTGCTTATAAGAAGGGAGGCGGGGATATCATCCTCTTGAACTCTAACTGCTGTCAGAACAGACCTCAGGGTGACCCTATCACATGGTTTTCTGGGGTCGAAAATGTGAGATGCATCCAAGGTCACCCTGTGAGTGTACAAGGCTGAGTGAGAATTGACCCTTGGTCTCTGGGATCATAGTCCAACTCTCAAACCACTACAACCGGCTGGATCTCAGCCCCAAATTTCATATTTATAATTGAGCCATGGGATTCCAGCCAATGTTTTCGTGTCAGATAGTTTTGTGCAAAAACATGATTTTGGTCCAAAACATAACATTTTGAACAAAAATAGAGATACAGGAATCAGGGAAAAGAAGGATTAGAGGAACATGGCAGCACATAAAGCAGCTTGGCTTGAGATTGATTATTTATTTTAAAGTTTTTTTTTTTTTATTCTTAGTCTACCCAGGTATTTTGGAAAGTGCTTAGTGTTTATAAAATTAAGAACCTTTGTCTGTAAGGATCCAGAGGACTTATTAGTGATATTTTAATCACCAGTTTATTGGGAATTGTTTGATGAGGCGGTTAATAAAGACAGTGGAATACTGCAGCTGTAACAACCTGTGACTCTAACAGATTTTTTGTTTATGCTATTCTTTGCACAAGGAGACTCAAAGTTTCTATTTTTAAAATTGGAAATTAAAACAATCTCCAAATGAGGATGAGTTGAGAGGAAAGTATTTCTAAGAATACAAAGTCAGAGAATCTGGAGAGGATGCTGAGCGGCTGAAAGAACAAGGGTAATTATTTGAACCAGTAAACATTCATAAACTGTAAACCTTACTAGTAGAAAACTGGCAGCCTGGTGAGTGGGAACAGGAGAGACCCCCTGGCAAAGGAGAAGTTCTGGAGTTTTATCCAGCTGTATTTTATCCTTCTTCATCTATGACTGTTTGCCTTACATTAGAATGAGGAAGAAACATTGTTTGGGTTTGTCCTGGCTGATTTAATTTCAGTCCTGGTAGATTCTGGGAGAAAGCAGCTATTTGCTTGTTTATTGGGGGCATATTGCCACTTCTCAATTTCTTCCTTCACAGTGATTTTGGTTGTGCCACCTATTAATTGTCAAATGCCAAATTAGATGTCATTAACACTGAATTAACTGGAGTTGGTAAAGCCTGACGACATCAATTACAGTTAATATCCGAGCTCAAATAATTCAGGCCCAAAAAGTGCATTCAAAGGCAAATGAAATCCCTAGGAGCTTGACCCAAAAGCCAGTCCTTGGATATTTTGTTCCATTAGAAATTAGTGCACAGCATGATAGCCTTAATTCCTCAAGTACTCTAATGAATTTGGATAATGGAATCATAAGTAATGAAGGGGCTCACCAGAGTCTTATGGAATGGGATCACCAAACTGAGAATATAACTGGTAACTGTTTTTTGGATGCAGAGCTTTTGGCTTTTAGTCTTTGAAGTTATTATTTAATTGAATCATTTAATTCCATAGCTTAGCCAAGGAAAGCAACATTTGGAAGCCACCAAAATCTCAAGTGATATATCTATTGGGTAACTTAAAAGATTTTTCTACTCATAGAATCATAGAATCATAGAATCATAGAAAAGTAGAGTTGGAAGAGACCGCAAGGGCCGTCCAGTCCAACCCCCTGCCATGCAGGAAAACCCTCAAAGCACTCCCGACAAGTGGCCATCCAGCCTCCGCTTAAAAACCTCCAAAGAAAGAGACTCCACCACACTCTGTGGCAGCACATTCCACTGTCGGACAGCCCTGACTGTCAGGAAATTCCTCCTGAGGTTCAGGCGGAATCTCCCCTCCCGCAGCTTGCATCCATTGCTCCTTGTCCTGGTCTCAAGAGCAGGAGAAAACAAGCCCACTCCCTCCTCGACATGACATCCCTTCAAATATTTAAACATGGCTATCATGTCCCCTCTCAACCTTCTCTTCTGCAGACTAAACATACCCAGCTCTATAAGTCTGTCCTCATAGGGCATGGCTTCCAGGCCCCTCACCATTTTGGTTGCCCTCCTCTGGACCTGCTCCAGCTTATCCATATCCTTCTTGAATTGGGGTGCCCAGAACTGGACACAGTATTCAAGATGAGGTCTAACCAATGCAGAATAGAGTGGTACCAATACCTCCCTCGATCTAGACACCATACTCCTATTGATGCAACCAAGAATTGCGTTGGCCTTCTTGGCTGCCGCATCACACTGCTGACTCATGTTCGGCTTGTGGTCTATGAAGACTCCTAGATCCCTTTCACATGTACTGTTAGCCAGCCACATGTCCCCCATCCTATATTTCTGCATACCATTTTTTCTGCCTAAGTGTAGGACTTTACATTTCTCTCTATTGAAATTCATTTTGTTAGCCTTGGCCCAGCTCTCCAATCTGTCCAGGTCCTTTTGAATTTTGATCCTGTCATCAGGCGTATTAGCAACCCCTCCCAATTTGGTGTCATCTGCAAATTTGATCAGTGTGCCCTCTATTCCTTCATCCAAGTCATTAATGAAGATATTGAACAGCACCAGGCCCAAGACAGAACCCTGTGGCACCCCGCTAGTCACTTCTCTCCAGGATGAGAATCTGCCATTGGAGACCACCCTTTGGGTACGGTCAGTCAACCAGTTACAAATCCACCTGACAGTAGCCCCGTCCAGCCCACATCTTACTAGCTTCTTTGCAAGAATGTCATGGGGAACTTTGTCAAAGGCCTTACTGAAATCAAGATATACTACGTCCACAGCATTCCCTTCATCTATCAAGCAAGTAACTCTATCATAAAAAGAGATAAGATTAGTCTGGCATGACCTATTTTTGAGAAATCCATGTTGACTTTTCGTAATTACGGCATTGTTTTCTAAGTAATTAGAAACTGACTGTTTGATGATCCGCTCCAGGATCTTTTCAGGTACTGATGTCAGGCTGACTGGGCGATAATTATTTGGGTCCTCTTTTTTTCCCTTCTTGAAGATGGGGACATTTGCCCTCCTCCAGTCTGCCGGAACTTCTCCGGTCCGCCAAGAGTTTTCAAAGATTATAGCAAGAGGTTCCGCAATGACCTCTGCTAGTTCTTTTAAAATCCTAGGATGCAATTCCTCTGGCCCTGGAGACTTGAATTCATCCAGTGTGGCCAGGTATTCCTGTACTACCTCTCTATCTATTCTGTGCTGCATTTCCCCCACTTCCTCACCTGCTCCCCAACCGCCAGGTTGAGTGTTTTTATCCTTTTGGGAAAAAACTGAGGCGAAGAAGGTGTTGAGGAGTTCTACCTTTTTTCTTCCTCCTGTTATTAATTCACCATCTTCCTTGCGCAGTGACCCTATTGTCCCCTTCTTTTTCCTTTTGCTGCGGACGTATTTAAAAAAGCCCTTTTTATTGTTTTTAATGTCTCTGGCCAGCCTAAGTTCGTTCTGTGCTTTAGCCTTTCTGACCTTCTCCCTACATCTCCTGGCTACTTGCTTATAATCTTCTTTGGTGATTTCCCCCTTCTCCCATTTCCTGTACATGTTTTTCTTAACACTTAGCTCAGCTGAGAGCTCTTTAGTCAACCATTCCGGTTTGTTCAGATGCCTTCCATTTTTCCTCCTTAATGGCACAGTTTTAGCCTGTGCCTTCAGTACTTCCCTTTTAAAGAACTCCCATGCATCCTGAACTCCTTTCTCATTGACTATTCTTGACCACGGGATTTCAGCCAGCAGCTCCTTCAGTTTACAGAAGTCTGCTTTTTTAAAATCTAAGACGAATGCCTGGCTACACTTGCCTTCTCTTCCTCACTGAATGCCAAATTCTAATAGGGCATGGTCACTCTCTCCTAAAGATCCAACCAGTTCTACATCATTAACAAGGTCTTCCCTGTTGGTCAGGATCAGATCCAGAATATTTGATCCCCTTGTCGCCTCTTCCACCTTCTGGACCATGAAATTGTCTGCAAGACAAGCAAGAAACTTGCTGGACCTTGCCGCCTTTGCAGAGTTTGACTGCCAACATATATCCAGGTAGTTGAAATCTCCCATTATTACTGTATCTCTCCTTTTTGAATGTGCAGTCATTTGGTCTATGAAAGTGCCATCGAGGTCCTCAGTCTGGCTTGGAGGTCTGTAGTAAACCCCCACTATAATATCCCTATTGTTTCTCGCTCCCTTAATTCTTACCCAGATGCTCTCGACCTGGCTTCCGGTGTTCAAGTCATGGATCTCTTCACAGGTGAAAACATCCTTGACATATAAGGCTACTCCTCCTCCTTTCTTATTTGGTCTATTTCTACAAAATAGGCTATACCCCTCTATTCCTACATTCCAATCCAGATGACAGAAGTTAATAAATCTTTCCCTAAAGGTTTTCATGGCTAAAATTGTCACTCACATGTTGTATGGAGCAGAAATCTGGGGAGAAGATGTCAAGTTTGATTTAGAAATTTGGCAAAATAAGTTCATGCAACAGATTTTGGGAATCTCCCATAGGGTTCCAGCAGCACATCTTAGGGCTGAGTTGGGTCTCCCCTCAATGATCTGTCTTTCTTAACATTCTGGTGCAAATGGATCATTCCCTCAGCAAATTTTGTTAGCTGATGGAACTGAGGTTTGAAGGTTGGGAACAATTGTGCCAGGTCAAAGGTTTAAAGGGTTAACAGAAAGAATTATGTAAGATTTAGTCCTTATGTCTTCCAAAACTGGATTTTTGACCATGATGCTAGCCAAGACAGAGCAGCTATACTTGAGACAGAATTCCCCATGTGGTACCCACAGATTCAAGGCAATCATGGAAAGCCACAGTATTTTGAAATGCTGATCTTTTCTCAGCTTTGAAGAGCTTTTACAGAGTTCAGATTCCAGCAGATGCCTTCTGCATATCTTGGAGGGAGATTTCAAGGTATTTCAATTATAAAAAGAAAAAAATGTATTTAGTTGTAATTACTTTAATGATGTAATTCATTACTTGTTGTTCTGCCCTCTTTATTCCTCCCCTCGATGAAGATCTGTGCCATTCAGTTATATACAGACTGCACATTCAAAATGTGGTAGTAGAATTATTACCTGTTTTGTGACTCCTTGTTTCTTATTCAGTAGTCCAATTTGCACTGACAACTAAAAAACTATGTAGTCATTTCATTAAGGAGCATACTGTAGCACAAATATTAATTTTAAACTTTTTAGTTGTTGGTTTTACAGAGTCTGTAAAAATCATTTTAAAGTTATGTCTAACATTTTTAATAATTTATTTTTAATTTTGTTCATGTTTTGTTCCATGATTTTGTAAAGGCCTTTGGCTTTATACAATAAAGCTTATAATGATGTACAAAAATACAGATTTTGTTATTTTGGCTGTTGACTAGTGCTAATCTTTTTGTTTTTAGGCACTGATGAAAATCCATTAAAACTTCCATTTACTTCTTGTTGCTCAAAAGAGTCTTTCCTGGCCTTAAAATGACTTAGGGGCCTAAAAATATGTAAAAAAACAACAACAACAACAAAATCTTCCACCCTCCCAAGGATATCTTGGGGCAAATCTTTTTTTGATTCCCAGAGTATAGACTGTTGCATCCTTCCAAGGTCTCCTCTAAGATTTCTAAGCTCCTACAGTGGTCCATTCTTCACTAAGGCCATTTCTGCACTAGACCGTTATAGTGCTATCATTCCACTTGCAACATCCTATGGAATCCTGGAGTCTGCAGTTTCTGGAGGAGCCAGGCGGCCCCTCCCGAAACTGCAAACCCCGGGATTCCATAGGATGTTGCAGGTGGAATGATAGCGCTATAACAGTCTAGTGCAGAAATGGCCTTCAAGTTGTTCTGTATTGAATGTCCTATGCAACACTTGGGAATAAAACCACTGTATATGTGTGCAGGCACTTTCACTTTACCTCTTGATTTATGGCAACTTATGCATTATACAGAGGACAAAATAAAAACAGGGGTTTTTTGGTTCAAGGTAACAGGTCATAAAAATATAGAAGGATCAATTTGTTTTCATCCCATGCCATCTTCACATAGGATTACTCTTGTTAATACCATTCTATTTGAAATAACCTGTTTTTGTTACAATAAAAGTCCGCATGAAAGTTTGCATTTAAATCTTTTTTAAAAAAAAATGTTTAGGATCTGAACATTTTTATACATTTGAATCTGTTTTAGAAAATGTTTATGTTCTAAACCTCTTCTCTCCAAATATGAAAGGTTGTGTCTCATTTTACCCTCAGATATACATTTCAAATGGCACTTCAGAAAATTGCTAAATTGGTTAGATAACCATATTGTAATTTGCATGGAAATCTAGAAGAGGTGGAACGCAAGGTTCAAATTCCTCATGTTCCCCACGTAATGGTAAAATAATCACATCTGTATATACAAAGAAAATTGCTAGTCTTTTCATTGTGTTTCCAGTCGTCAAACTATTTATTACAGTATTTTGGCAAAGCAGTCCTTATTCTTTCAACCTTTGAGATACCCATTACAGTTTCCGTCTTGTAATACCCAGTCAAAAATTGCTGGTCTCTCATTTTAGGTGTTCAGAAGCATGAACTTAATAGTCGTAAGGGGACAATTATCTTGAAAATTATCAAGCTGAGCCTTGAGATATGTTTCCCCTTGTTTTACAGTGTTGAGATGCTCAGAAATTTTATTAATGCACAGGGAAACATAACATCAGGGATGTGAGAATGTTGGCCAAGGAGCTGGTGTAGATTTAATTCCGTGAAATAGAATAGGCAGTAGAGATTCCCACATAGATCATTAGGATGGTATGGGATTTGTTAATTTACTAAACTTTGCTTACTTACTTATTTATTTATAGTGTTTTTATACTTTACACTTCTCAGAGAGATTATTAAAGCAAGTAGTACCACAACACTATATATCAGTACATTTAAGAACAGGTATGGTGCAGAAAAGGCCATTGACACGTGGCAGTGGGTAGAAAATTGATTAAAATATTTGTTCTCCCTTGTACAGCCCTAATAATGGAACTTCACTCACTAAAACAGCTGAAGGACCCTGTTGGTGGGGCATCTGTATCTCTCCTGGTGACTTGTCTGAGATTCAGAGGAACCTTCCACTCCAAGAGTGTTGCTCACCTTGGCTGTAAGTAAAACTCCTTTCATATCCACTCATCACAGTTATATTATGGAATCAGGACTTTGATGTTCAATGAATCAAAGTGAACTAGTGGAGGGAGGCTAAAGTAACTGACTGGGGCAACGTTTTCATGCTTAAACACGTTCTGGACTAATTTTGAGAAACAGTCAGTACTTTATTAATATGTAGAGGAAGCCATTTGTAATAATGCTCATCTTGAGACATGCCAAATTACTATGAAATCACTCTTGATAGTTAGAAGTATTAATAAAAGTATACAATAAAACATGTCATTGGGATGTGGCCTCTGTCTGAGTCTGGCAGAGAAAACTGACGCTTTGGCTGGAAGTAGGCAGTGTATCATTTTTGGGAAATCTCACTTCGTCTCAGCAGGCTCCACCCCTCCATATGCACAAATGTTCAGTCTCATTCTGTCTTCAATATGCTTCCTTCTAGAGATTGTTCATCCACTGCAGTAACTCCATAAAGTTAAGAACAGAGTGTATTCTAATAAAAGACTGTCGACACCATCTAGAATACTTCCTGTTTGCTAAAACACTGAATTTTCTCAAAAATGTCATACTAGCTGTCATGATTAAGCCTAAGGTCCCAGATGGCATCAACTTTCTAGGGGAACCTGCTGCCAGTCAACCTCCAGCAAAGAAAAACAAATTGTAAGGACTAACCTCTTCCAAAGAAAATAGGTTCACACTTTTTTTTAAAGGTTTCATTGTGGACTGAATTAATTAAGAATGGAGTTATGGGGTTACTATGACCATTTCTGTATGGCATTGCAGTCCTGCTATGAGTATGGGATGGCAGTGGTTCATGGGTTGGGCTTTTGCACAACATCGTCGTAGTCCTGCTGCCATCCCAATCCCATCCATCACATCAAGGGATATTTGCTTGATGTAAAAAAAATCATTAAGTGCCTGCAATCGCACAATGCTCCCATTCTTCCCAGCCATGAAGAAGGGCAGGAAGAGTGATGGAGGTACTTCCTTCCCCAGCACAGCACTGGAAAGAGTCTGGTTTCGCTGCAGAAGGCAGACATGTGTCACTCATTCTCCCTTCTGCAGAGAGCCAGTCAGGTGCAGAGGGGAGCTTTTCCATTGTACTCTCTTCCCAGCAAAGGCACTGCTGGGATTGTGACAGGAGGACAACAGGGTCAGTTAAGGTGCAGAAATGGTCTGTGTTACAGGAAATTTTAGGCATGACGGGTGTGAGATTTCAGGGCAAGTAGGTTTCACAAGATTCAAACACTTGCTGTCAAGCATAATCAAGATCAACTTGCATTTGTGTATTTGTAATAGTTGCTTTTTTAAAAAAAAATCCTATTAGCTAAAGGAATTAGAAGATATTTCAGTGCTCGAACAAGAAAACCAAAAATCTATGGTTTATACCCTACAACTATCCCTATTTGAGAGGGACAATTCTGACCAATCCTTTGTTGTCCCACTTTTTCATCTGCTTTCTCCTACTTTCCTCCTTTGTCTTTGGAGTACTTCAGTTCTGCAAATTAAGTGCAAAAGTTGTTTGCACTCAATTTACTCAGGAAGGGAAGGGGGAAAGGAGAGGAGAGGAGAGGAGCTTTACCTTTCCCAGTCAGCTCAGAAAAAAAAATCTACCGCAGCTTATTCTAGTTGTGTGTTCTTCCTTATTAATAACTTTTGCCACCTTGACCACATTCTTACACTGATTGACCATACATGTCTTGGTTTTCATCTGTGAAATGTTGGTGGACATGATGGCTGAGAGCCCAGTTTGTCATTTCCTATGGACTATGTACACGGGTATGAAAGAGATGGTATAATCACAGATCATGTGACTGACTGTCATAATCATATCACTAGATTGGCCAGATCCCAGATAAATCCTGGGAACCAGTTTTCATTGCTTTCCTGAATAGCAAAGTCCCTCATTTGAGATGGAATCTTGTTGGCAGATTACACTGAGTAACTACATTAGTATAGGTGATGGTAGCAGAAAGAAAAAGGCCATGGGTTCAGCAGCCATGAAGGATGTCAGGCATTAGAGGAATGAGCTGCTTGGAGCTGGCCTTCCTTTGTCATCACTGCACAACTCAGGAAAATGTGCAGCCACTAGTGTAGTGCACTAACAGGATTCTGACCTTTGTTTGCCATGTTTCAGAATCCAATTTCCCAGATTCACTGCTGCTATTGGAGACTCAAGTCTGAATTGGGTATAATCGTAGATGGCTCAGATCTAGTTCCAACACATGTAGCTCACAAGCCTTCATCAGGTATGTGGAACACAACGGTTGGTCCATATCATTCTGTATCCCTCCCATCCTCAGAAGACAGCTTTATAGGCCATGAGGAGAAAAGAAGGGGTGACCAGTTAGTACCTGACTGCAATTTGCAGCTAGGGTGGGGGGAAAATAGTGAAGTTTTCCTCCAGGATCTGCAGTGATTCACTGGAGACCTGGAAGGGGTGAGATAAGCTTTCTTTTCCTAAACTTCAGTCAGGATCTAGTCTTCTCCCAGCTACTTTCTTTCCTCCCTTTAGGCTAGGAAACAGTTTTGAAGAGTGGTTGCTCTTCAAAGCTGCCTTAGGGTGTTGGAGCGAATGTTGCACAAGGAGGTAGTAAATGAATCTCTCCTTCGTAACATTAAAAATGGGTATTTCTGCATCTAAGATGGAGTTGTATATAGTCATAGAATCATGTGTTGAAAGGGAGCACAAGAGCCATATAGTCCAATCTCTGTCATTCAGGACACACCACCAGAGTACTCCTGAGGAATAGCCATCCAACCTCTGTTTGAAGACCTCCAAAGAAGGAGAATCTCTGCCCTTATGTTCAGGAAGTTCTTCCTAATGTTCAGGCATGCAAGTACATTACTAACAGAATTGCAGCTGTAGTCTGAAGGTAGTCTGTGGGTGGCTTATCATGCTCTCCCTCTCCAGATGGCACCCCCCAAAAAAGTATATACAGCAAGTTCTTTAGTTGTATGGGCCTATAATGAAGAAATCCCAAAATTTCTGGAATATTTGGGTCATGTTGAGATGTACAGACTCTGTCTGTTATTTAGGAGTCCCTGAACAAAAGCATATATTTGTGGGTAATTTAGTTTTGCTATAGCCTACCTGTATGAGATTTGAAATTTCCCAAGAAAGACTCTTCTGATACTCTGTGTGTGTGTGTGTAACTCCTTCAGATCTGCTGAAGGATCTCAACTCCTCTGAAAGAATATTTGGCAAAATAACTGTTTCCTTTTGCCGACTGTGAATAGAATGGTGAATCTGAGGTGCAACTATGAACCCCATTTTAACACTGTATATCCTGTTTTTATGCCTCCAAACATAGGCTAAAATACATTTTAAATACACTGTAAACATTTTCCGCTAATAGGTTGTTGGGGGTTTTCTGGGCTTTGAGGCCATGTTCTATTAGTATTTTCTCCTGATGTTTCGCCTATATCTGTGGCTGGCATCTTCAGAGGATTCTTGGAAGATGCCAGCCACAGAAGCAAGTGAAATGTCAGGAGGAAATACTAACCTTTGTTTAGAATTGCTTAGGAACTCCAGAATAAAAGACTTTTGCCACCAACACTGAGAGGGTGCTATTTGAGCGGTCAGTTCTGAAAACGTCACTAGATGGCATGATAATGTGTGTATTTAACCTGGATCTATCACCATTATAGACTATATCTATGTGTTAGAATTTTAACAAGACAAGCAGACAGCCCACAACAACCTATGGATCCTGCCTGTGAAAAGCCTTTGAATTTATATTTTCCACTAATATTAGGGTAAATCACATAGTTGGCTTTCCCCTTGACCTCAGACAAAAGACACCCAAAATAAATCTAGAATTTGCATTTAGTATGCTCATTTCAGAGCTTTTTGAAATTACTGGGCACTCTTCCATTGAATCTCAAGTGAGGTCATTTGCAAATTTGAGTCAATATGCATTTGGACAATGCTGAGTTTGAAAGGTCAGGAAATTCATCCCATTTTATTAGTGGATTTTCCTTTCTCTTTGTTATTTACAAATTATTGCAGGCACGTAACAGATGTTTATGTATAAATAGAGATGTTCACAAACGAACCTCATGTTCAAATAAACAATTTTCAACAGTAAATCTCTCCTAAAACCATTTTCAACAATGTTGAATACAGACTTTTTTTTTCTAAGTGGTAACTGTGCAATTGATTCAACTGAATCTAAAATCAAACTAAATTGAATCAATTTGATTCTATCAGAGTTTTCCATCAGATCACTCTGAACCAGGTCTAAATCAGATGGAATCCTGCAGTCAGCTTCAAGAATACATCTGGCAACTGTCCACACTCCCTCATAAATGGCCATGGAGTGTTCCCAATCTGAAGACAGATAGGTGGCTTGAGGAGGAGGCTGTTGCACATGGAGATGACCCTCAACAGGAAAAAAAAAAGTATACAGGCATGCATAATTTATAATTGCATATGTCACCAATGGGATTTCAGCCATTGGTATTGTTTTAGCAGTAGTTTAAGTAGACAGAGAGTGACACTTCCCTTATGCTCTTACCCTGTTCTGATCTTAGCTTTTAGCTTTAGGTTTGAATTACAGTTTAGTCTGTATGGTTAGTACATTTGTTCTTCTCTTGTAGCTATCTGTGTTGTGTGTGTTTTAGTTACTGATATGCATATTCAATTGTCAAATTGACATATTTACACACAAGGATAAACAATTTCTACACTTTTCTCCCACTGAGGGGGTGGGTAATATTTCACCTTAGTGCCTTATGAAATGCCAGACAATCCCCTCTCAAGGCTGGACACATAATGATTACAGAGGAGTTGAGACTTCCAATGGACCCCCATGTGTCTCAGTAGTGATGTTGCTGTGTGTCCAGGTATGCAGAAGGGGGTAGGCAAATCTTCTCCAGTCCTGCCGGTTCACATGGAAGCACAGAATGCCTTGGTGTGCTTGCTTTGGGGCTTTAAAGTAAGTCAGAGATATGGTATATGAGTCAGTGTAATGTAAGGTCTGCATGTGGATCTTTACACTATGCTGAAAGAATGTTGAATTTAGGCCACTGTGAAGTGACACAGCAGCCACAGTGTTCGTATATCTGTGATGGCCGATTTTTGATGGATGCCATCAAGTGCTGGTCAATCCATACACATATCTGAGCCAAGGTGAAGAGTATGTTCAGCTACCCCAATAAAAACAGTGGGACTTGAAATACCTTTTAGTGGACTGCATCCCGGTTTTCCGTTTAGACGTTTTTGCCTCCTTCAGATAGCAATTGTTGATTTAATCTCAATAGAGACATCCAGTGGCCCTTAGGGAAATACTTTGTGCTAAATGAAATGGCATGTTCTGCAGAAATACTGGACTAATTGACTTAGCAGGGCCCCCCACTTAGGCCCAGCAGGAGGCAAGGAATCTACAGTTTTCAGCATGACTGTTTTCCAATTATGTAATGAGTGGGATTGTTAAATCTGTCAATTACCTTGTTCCGCAAGGTGAGTAGATTTCATTGTGCTAAGGAGAATGGCTAAGGAGAGGGGAGTGAGTCGAAATGCTAAAGGAGCTGTCTCTTTGAATAGGAAGTTCCTAGGAAAAATGACATACTGCTACAAGCTAAACAAAAGTACTTTCCAAAATTAATCTAGATGTCCTTTAGACATTTCACCAGTTACTCCAACCTCTACCTCCTGCAGCTAATGTGAGGATCCTAGCTAAGCTCACAGGGAAGAGGGAATTTTGAGGGCTGATGACATTGATTTACAAAACAATCAGAAAGTTTGGGAGCTTTGACCTGAAAGACACTTAAAATTAAATGTGCTGGATTTTGCTGAGTACATGAATACAGAACATAGGGAGTGGAACTTATAGTTCCCTCCTATTGGGCTGGCATAGGATAAAGGAAGAGACTCTGAGAGTGAGCAGTCACAGAAATAGAATGATCAACATTTCTGTTTCAACATTGGAGACTCATTGTCTCACTGGAGGCTAGCTGGAAGATTCTTAGCACTCGAAAGCATCTGGTGACCTGCCTACAACCTGGCTGTGCTTGTCCCTTGACCTGGCTTACGTGTCCAGTCAACGTATCTCTTATCCAGCAAAGTTTCCAGCCATAGCAGTGTATCTATTTATCAATTGAACCACATCTGTGTATAGAGGTGTACAACTACTAAGAAAGAAAAGTAAGTCAAACAGGCATAGGGTTAATTATGAACTCATTTTGAACTTCACATCACACAGGCACTGGTTAAACAACTCATAGTTAGAAAATGTGTAGAAATCAGATTGGCTTATTTTTCTCTTTCGGATGGTATTTTTGCTTGAGTGTGACCATCCAGCCATTTCTGTTGGTTGTTGTTATTTGCCATCAAGTCAACCTATGAATGAGACATCACCAAGATCTCCATCTAGTAATTTCTGTTGGTATACTGTAAAATCAACAAGACTTTTCCCTTCACAAGCTATATCAGGCTCATTCTATGAGGAAGCCATAGTTTGCGATGCCAGCAAAATCAGATAATATTTCTTCTGTAAGCACTCATTATGCATTCTTTGGCTGGAAATTCAGGGTCATATGTCCAAGCTATTCACAATGAGATAGGTATGCCAACCTGCAGAAAAAGAAAAGGGTAGAATAAAGCATTTGTATTGGTTTTGCCAGGAAATTTGTAGATTTGTCTTGCTAGAAATTCAGGGCATATGTCTGCTCTGCTAGGCATCAGCAGCATTATTAGCTAACCTTAACATGCTAGGAATTCAGCCACTCAGCTTGCTTTTCCAAGAAATACAAAGAGAGTGTGCCAACTGGAAGACTTTAAAAGAAAACATAAAAGAAAATTACTTCTCTTTTGTAACACCCTAACAGCAATGGATTCTAACTAATCTTGAAAGCTAAGCAGACTCAGCACTGGTTAATATTTGGATGGGAGACTGTCAATGAATACCGGTTGCTGTAGGCTATATTTCAGATTAAGGAAATGGCAAAACTACCTCTGAGTATTCTTTGCCTAAGAAAACCCTATGAAATTAATGGGTTGCCATAAATCAACAGACAACTTGAAAGCACATACACATGCATACACTTGCCAATATACTAGTCACATATCTTGGGGGCAACAACCTTTGTTTGGCCAAAAGGAACGCCTTTATTAATTGGGCAAGGCAGAACCTGGCAGTTAGAGCAGAGATAGCCTGAGATGGTATTGGTTTGGTCAGTCCTACTTCCTAGAAGGACTTGGAGAGGGGAAGGCGACCCCAGGGGTTTGGATAGGGCCAGGCATAAAGTCAATACAGAAATGAAGAATATCATGGCTAGGGGATTGGGGAAAATGTTGCCACATCTGGAGATCAGATATGACTGATTGGCATTATATTATATTATATCAGGTGCATCAGGCTGATTTGGCAATGACATATTATTTAAGGGCTTGCAGTGTGGTGCTTGGGCTCTTTTAGCTGGCCTTAATCGGAACCAGGGACCCATGGAGGTGGGATAGTGTGGAAAGGCAGGATGTTTGGATTCAGCTGCATTTAAAAAATGTCCCAAATTCTCTCTTCTGGTGAGGACTCCTGGGCACCTTTTTTTAGTGAAAGGGTTCCTTGACTTACACTCTAGTTTGGGTGGGGATGGAGGAATCAATTTTGGGGATGACCTGGGTGGACTCCTCCTCAGAATTCCAAAACTGCAAGGCTCAGGGGAGGGATTAATCTGGGAGGGTCTTCCTGGTCAGATTGACTACTAATGTCTGCCTCTGGGAACATGGGAGGGGGCATCAGTGCCCAGCTGCTTACCCATATTCATCTGGGATGCTAGACAGAAAGGACACCTGTCCCTGGCTGATTTCTACACTTGGTAGGCCTCACTGATGGTTTTGGAGAGTTTTGAGTGTAACCCTAGTTTGGCCCATCACTGTTGTCCACCTTTTCATTTCTGAATGGTGTGCAAATGCTTGCACACATACGTACACAATTCTGCAGAGTTAATCCACGTAAAGCCTGTGTGTATGCGTGTGCGTGTGTACACACATAATATCGAACAAGAGTAGACCTGCCTGAGCTTGGGAGTCCCTAGGAAACAGAAGTGAATAATTCTGTCTCAGTATTAATTGATTGCACCCTTCTCTTGGCACTGACAAGTGACAGTTCTGAGAAATTATGAAGCAATGAGCATAACAAAGCCATTACTACTTCTCTGCAAACTTCTGCATGCATTCTGTAGATTGTAAAATTGTTCTGGATGTGCTCTGTGTAAATGTCACGGATTAGACAATTGGTCAGGCTGTGCATAGTGTTTGTGCAAACCCACAAAATACATTCCTCCTGGGATTCTGTGATGGCAGACCTTTGGAATCTACTGTCAAAATGATCTTCAGCATCCCTAATGTGACATTGCACAATATAATTCCTTAGTATGAGCCATGTTTGTTCAGCCTAAGCTTCTAGATTCTTATTTTTTTGAAGCATGAGCCAACATGACATATCCTTAAGACTGGTCTTATATTGGCAGATTTTTAAAAGTGCATTGCAATTATCATACAGGTTTAATTATTGGTGTTGAATGAAACTCTTAACATAGACTCTGTGTTTGGAATGTGATTTTTTTTAAAAAAGGAACTAGTTTTTTTATTTATTTATTTGGCTGGTATGTCCCTTCTGGTTGCTTCTAACTTATGGCACCCTAAGGTGAACCTATCACAGTGTTTTCGTGGCAAGATTTTTTCAGAGGGGGCTTTGCCACTGCCTTCCTCTGATGCTGACAGAATGTGACTTTTCCAAGGTCACCCATTGCAAACGGGGATTCAAACCCTGGTCTCTGGAGTCCTATTTACTTAGTTGTTTCTAATATTTATATCTCTCCCTGTGTCCAAAGATCTCCAGATGATGTACAATAAAGCAACACAATCAATTTAAAATAACAGAAACAACTAAAAAAAATGTAAGAAGGTTGAAAGAAAACACATTAAAACTGGTTGAAATACTTTAAAAGATTTAAAACCATGTGTGTGGGAGGGTTTGCATAAAACCAGTTAGGCCCCAAACACTTTTTAAACCCTCCATGTTTTCACTTGCTATTTGCATCAATGAAGTTTACAAGGGACAGGCATTCCATACCTGTGTTGTCACAGCACAGAAGACTCTTTAGTGATTCCCCTATCAACAGGTTCTCACTGTAGTCTAGAAAAGTAACTTGTAACTATGAAATAAGTAACTCTGCTGTCACTATTGTGTCATTAAAAAAGATGGGAAAATGCTCTTAACTTTCTAATTTCCAACCCCCACCCAGACATTCACACTGACTCTCCTTCTTTCTTTCTCTTTCTAGTGACAGAAATAGTACATATTCCTCTCTTCCCCCAAGATCATGGCTATTTTGGGCTGGACAGAACTGAGGAAGTTATAGAAGCAGGCTAACTTTTAAAAAGTTATTTAAAGAATTCAGACTATCCTGAGTCTTTAGTACAGCTAAATGTGCCTCTTCTCTTCTCCCTAATTCATCTCTCCCTTTCATCTTTGTTGCCAGCTGCATCATGAGGCTGTCACCCAATATGGCCCTTCTTCATCCTTCCGCTGGTAGTCTTTTCCACTGAAAAGAACTGAATAACAATCACGGCCATTGCAAGCAAATAGGTAACTTTGTCCTAGCCCATTTCTGCACTAGGCTGTTATAGTGTTATTATTCCACTTTCAACATCCTATGGAATCCCAGGGTTTTCAGTTTAGGGAGGGACCTTTGAGGCCCCTCTGCAAACCCCAGGATTCCACAAGATGTTGAACTATAACACTGTATAGCACTATAACAGTCTAGTGTGGAAATGGCACTATAACAGTCTAGTGTGGAAATGGCCCTAGTGCAAATTTAATTTGTTATCAAAGTAGTTTATTGGGAAACCAAGTTGCTTCTTAGTTCAGCATAGATTTGTTGTTATAATCAAAGAAAGGTATCTTTCTCTTAACTTGTTTAAAATTCTGACTTTTGCTTTTCATCTCCTGTCTTTACAGTTAAACGTGGTGGCTTATTTGGTACAACTTAATTGATAAAAACATTTTCACTCCCTAGTCATCCTTTTTCTTCTAACAGTACCATTTGCATGCTCTGTCCAAGTCCAAATGACAATTGAACAATGTATGTCATTCAATTACAATTATCATGCAGACCAAATTCTTTGCCTATAGCCCTCCTCATTTATCCTAATGATGCTACATGCATTTTCTTTGCTGTCTCACAGATGTATATAGTGAATCTCTGACCTCTTTTGGAGTCATTAGCAAATGTACTCATAACAGAACCATTGATCACATCACAGCCACCTCCAGGTTGATTAATGAAATATGTTAATTGGACAAAATCGCACTCAGAATTGATTCTTAGAGCATCCTAATGATTGTTCTTCAAATGTGAATGATTCATGCCTCCCATGCTTTATTCTTAACTATTTTTTTAAAAAAAAATCAATAAGAATTTGCACTTATGCAGCACTGAGCTTTGCCTTGAAGTCTCAAAGTGCTTTGCAAAATAAATGAAGCCCTCTGGCATCCAATCTGTTGATTATATTTTTTTTTTCCTAGGTGGGAAAAGAGGGTAAAATGGAGTGTGTTTACTATTTACAGATCACACTGGAGAGAACTGTGAGAAGCTTTGCAGTGGGTTAATTTTGTACAAAAGAAAGGGATACATTTCAACTACTACAGACAGCTCTTCTCCAGCTGCTAGTGCAGGGGAGTGAGCACTCAGCCAGAACATGGATCTGAAACAAACACAACTCTTATAAAATGTGCATTGAGCTGTCTAAGTGATACACATAATGAATTGGTCTGGAGAGAGGAGCCGCTAGGGTGTAGTGGTTTGAGTGTACTAGGAAATGAGTTGAAGGCACACAACAACAAAACCGGAGGGAGGCTTTCTTTGTGCATCCAACTGTAGAACCGCAGCTGTTTGCTGCCTGGCTGATCCCTATCCACCGTCATCCACTTAATGGCACTGGAATTCCTCATTATGGGCCATGTTTGTTCAGTGGAGAACACTCAACAGCAGAAAGATTGCCTGCACACTTCTGGAGTCATTGTGTGAAGAAGGTGCTAGATGATACCTAATACAAGAGCCCTAAAAAGACATACACAGAGATAATGCTGCATATGCCACTAATAGGATTTCATTCAGAGTTCCTTATGTACCATGTTCTCCTTATGAGAGAAAAACCTAAGCTTAGCCCTTTCCTTCAGTGCTGTAAACTATTGATTGCTGTTCCCTCATCCCATGGTCAGCATAATAAAAAAAGTGGGGAAGGGGGTGAGAAGGGAGGTAGATGGACAGAACTGTGAAGGACTCATATTCTATGAAACTAGGGATGTAGATATAGCCAATTGTATGCTGGACCTTTATATAAAGCTATTCTTCTTGAACCTCAAAAATCGAACTCCTTCCCATCTGTGTGCACTATGTATGATCATAATATATTCCAAAGTTGGAGACAAAATTATTGCAAGATACAAACACAGACATTTTCTAGAGACCCAATAATCATTATGGCTTTTTTTATGCCAATAATAGTTGTGGTCAGAATTGCTAAACTTAGGACAAGGAATGAGATAACATCAGGATTTTCTGCATTAAAGAGTGATGGGTATATCTGTCAATTTCACCTTCTTCAATATTTGGATATTTTAAAGAAAACTCTCATTATCAAATGTATGGAGAAATCTGTGTAAGTGACTAAGGCCCTTTCCGCACTGGCCTATTAAAACAGTGCAGAGCAACTTCCAACGGAGGTCTTCTGCACCGTGGAGTGGACTAGGCCAGACTACTTTTTGTAGTTCCGCACTTCAGTCTGCTCCAGAGCAACCGGAACAGGTCGTGCAGCATGCATTTTAAAAACCTCTTTTAAGAGGTTTTTAAAAGTACAGAGCGCACAACCCTGTGTCGCTGCATCGCCACGCTCCAGTGCAGATTTGCAGGCGCACACTAGTGCGTGCCTGCAGATCTGCCAGGGGCGGGCTTTAGGCTGGCGAGCTTCTCTGGTTGGTGGAGAGCCTCCACCAATTGGAAGACGCCATTTTGGACACCGGAGCAATGTGGAGCAACGAGGTCGCACTGCTCTTCGTCCCAACGGACTCACCTGGACCCATTAAAAAGCCAGTGAGTAGTGGCAGGGAGTGTTTCCCTCGCTGCCTGCGGAAAGGGCCTAAGTTTCTATTACAAAATAAACCAGATCAAGTCCTCAGCAACTTGCATTGGCCAAATTTAGCAGCAGGAGCTACTCCAATATGGAGAAGATGACATTGTGCTCACCATGTAGCTTTTGAATATGAGAAACCTGTTAGGAAAGAATGCATAACAACCCTTATTCAGCATCACAAGCGTGATTGACATCCAAGCTGTGAAGCACTCAAGGCTTGCCAGTTGTATGGACTAATCTTCTAGATTCATTCTCTCTCAAATTAATGATTTAAAAAATGTCCTCCAGCTATCAAAATATATAAAGAACTTGCACATTTTGGAATGCTCATATTTAAAAACAAATCAAACAAAATTCTCCTTAGGAGAGATCAGCCTAAGACTATGTACATTTTACAAACAAAACTATTTTCACTTAGTCTCATTCAAAAGTAAACATACGCAGAACTGGGCTGTACGTTCTTCTACTGAAGTCCCAGTTATAAACAGAAAAAGAGCTTGGATCAAGAACCTTCCAAATGCAACTGGAAGATTTAGCAGAGCATACTGCTTTACGTTATTTCCCTCATCCTAATTTTCCCTTTCTCTAGCTACAAGTCTTGAAACCGTCACCAGTAGTAACTTTATTATTTTTTCTGTAAGTAAGACTTACTTGGAGTCAGCTCTCCCAGTCTGATGTAATTTCAAGCCATTTTTTCCTTCAAAGAGGGTCATTGCTTTCACAGAGAAAATTCACAAAATAGCCATTTGAAGACTGAGGCCATTTCCGCAGTACACTGTTATAGTGCTATTATTCCATTTCCAACATCCTGTGGAATTCTGGGGTTTGTAGTTTATTGAGGCCAAAGACCTCTTTGGCTGATAATTCTAAATGCCCCCCTAAACTACAAACTCCAGGAGGCAGGCTCATCATCACTCCTATGTGACTAAAAAAATTAAGTCCATGTTCAGTTTGGGACATGTTGTTTGGATGAGATTGGGAAGGAGGAGGTTGGGAAGGGTGGCTGAAACCTACGCCTCATTTCTTGTGCTTAATTTGTTGATCTTCACTTTAGATGGGGTTCCCAAGAAAGCACTGGGTGAATATAGAATATTCCACCATCTGTCTTACCCCCACGGGGAGTTTGTTAATAATGCCATGCTATCTAATATGTGTATTATTCAGTACACTTTTTTTGACATGGCTATTAAGGAGGTTATGAAACACAGAGTGGGAGCTGAGCTGATGTCACATCTGCATTTTACCTGTTGCCAGTCGCTTCTGATTATTTTCAGTTACTGGGCTTCTCCTTCAATGTCATATTTACATGGATTGGGACCTGCATGTGGGGTGCTTGGTATCACAAGCTACCTTTGTTCAGTGCCTTTCTCATATGGGTTATTAAATTTAAGACAGGTAGTCAGAGAGTGGTCCATTACCTGAACGACTTCCTTTTTATAGGAGAATTCAGTAAAGGTCATTGTGCATTCCTCCCCAACAAATCTGGGTCATTGATGAAAGAAATGGGTGTTCCCTTATACAGGAAAAAACAGAGGGCAGTTCTCACCAGTTTGTTTTCCTTGATCTCAAGATCAATGTGATGAATCAGCTTTGTAGGTCACCCGTACGGAAGTTGCAGGGCAGGAGGGTTCAAGTAGCTGACTTCCTCACACATAAGAAGACTGTCCTGAAGGAGTTTCAGGAGCTAATTGGCCACTTAAACTTTGCCTGTGGAATCACTGTGCCTGGTAGGGTTTTCTTTAGGCATCTGTGTGACGCCACTTGCAGAATTCAGAAGCCTCATCATAGAATTAAGATCACTCACGTGAGAAGCAAGACTAGGTGCCTTAGAATTCTAAGTATCTGATAATTTCAGGTGAAGATTATTTTAGAAACAAGATCAAAAACTTATTATCAACTATAAATCTCATACTGGATCAGAACTTCCTGTATTCTCCATCATCCCTTTTCAAAATTCCTCCAACTTCCTTCTTTGAATAATATTGCACAATGTCTAGAAAGTTGTCATTGATCCTACAAATATGGAACTTTTGCCTGCTTCTAACTGTGTCCTCACAAGAGATAATGAAAACCCACAGATTATGTAGTGTTCAGTAAAGCAAAATCACTTATGTCTCCTGTTCCCTGTCCATCAGTAGCTTTCTCCACCCATGGACATGTTTCACTGAAAACACAGAAATATACTTTTGATGCATAGCGTGGAAAATAGGTAGACATTATCTTCTCTAAATATAACTCCAAAGCCACACTAATTTATGCTACATAATTCTGCGTGCACCTGTCTTATGTGTTTGAATTATTTGTGGATGACTGCAGTTGTTGGATAAGGCTGGTTTCCAGGTAGATTTGTACCTTCAATATGCTTCCACTAGAAAGATTCGGATGTAATGAATCTATGTTTAGTGAAAATGAAAAAGAGAAAGATTCACTGAGTAGAGAACTAGGGGAGCTCCAATCTTACCTCTCAGAGGACATGGTCAGCTGGATTTCCAGCACATCCCCCCTTCTGATAAACCTGCTGCCTGCCCCCCTCCCAGTATTGATATAACTCTTCACTAAGTTTCTCCTTGAAAGTAGTAATGAGTAGTTTCAGCAATTTTCTTCCAGCTGTGAGAAAGTCTTCTCAAACCACACACATTTCTAAGATTTTTTGTAATTAGGGACTTATTCAGCACAAAATTCACATGTGGTTGTTTTGTGCAGAAAACAGCATTTTCTGTGCATGAAACAGCATTTTTCTGCACAGAAATTAATACTGAAATATTATTTTCCACACTGAAATAACTGTTTCCTGTGCAGAAAATGTTTTCTGCACAAAACAACCACATGTACATTTTGTGCAGAATAAATTCCCAACTATGAAGATTCTCATCAGTCTAAGATTCTTCTGGTCAGGGTTTTTCTACTCTTGGAAACAAATAAACAAACATGTTTTTCAAGTATTTTTCAAATATTTTCATTTTTTTCCCCATTCCTACCCCCCAGTCATGGTATCAGGTTAAACTCTACTCTCAGACAACATTCACCTATTTTCAAACAAATGAGAAGAACTGGTCTCTAAGTAGAAGGACCAAATCTATCTGCTAGAAATACCTTCCACACAAAGATGCTCTCAACCTTTATCTGTCCATAGTGGAAGGAGAGGAGGTTGGTAGACTTGGCCTCCAAGCTTCTTAACCGCTACATAGATGCAGACAAGCGTGAATAAACATGCACCCTTATACTGTTAAACCTGTCTTCAGAATACCAGTCGGACTTATATTGCCTTTGTTTTCTGTGGTAGACCAGGATCCTAAGCTTCCAGAATTGCAGTACTGTTGCTTCTCCTGTCTTTTTCTCCTTTTTCACACTCACCTTCCCATACTTAATATATTTAATGTATGCTAAGCTGCAGACATGCAAGAGGACCATACTGATATGCACAAATGTAGGCTGGATAACAGTTGGCTTCATAAAAGAACATGAGACAATGATCTAGGGGTCTCAGTAGGCCTCAAGTTTAATAGGAATCAATTGTATGATGTGTTGGCCAAGAACACCAACACAGTTTTAAGCTGCATTAACAGAAGTAAAGTATTGAGATCATTTGGGGAAAGAGGACTACTCTGTTTTGTTTTGGTCTGACCTGGCCTATTGTGTCCAGTTCTGGATAAGACAGTTCAAGAAGGATATTGGCGAGCTGGAATGTGTTCATAGGAATGCCACTAAGATGCTGAAAGATTTGGAAAGCCAGGGAAGCTTTGAAAGCTTGCACAATGCATTTTGTGCATTTTTGGTTGGCTCATTTTTGGTTGGTTTTGTGGATTTTGGATGTTATTGTGCAAAGTATAGTTAACGTTGCTATGCTTAGATCTGTCTCCTGCTTTGGAGATCTTTAGACAGAAGTTGAATGGCCATCTTGCAGGAGTACTTCAGTTGTGCGTGCCTGAGTGATAGGGCTTTGGACTAGATGGCCCTTGCAGTTCCTTCCAACCCTATGAGACAGTCTTTGGGTATCTATGCCTTCCTTCCAATGCAATTTGAGGAAGTTTGGGGTCCTTTTTTGTTAAAATAGAATAGATTTTAGTCACGCTTTAGAATGATACAGCTGTACATTGACACAATGAACCTTATTTCTTCATAGTGACAACTGTAAGCTGCCCTAAAATATTACTCATCCCATGCCTTCTACATTTCTGTACATGCCTGGATGATGTGATTTCCCCTCCCCCGGCCACTGTTCATTTCAGACCCCAAGCTCTTCTGTGCAATGCAATGTTTTCTTTCCCCCCTGCTTTTATGCACCTGTCACCGAAACAGCAAGCCCTGTTCCTTTTCTCTCTCCCACCAGCTGACAGACTTGTTTCCCTGCAGCTCTAAATTTACCATACTCTCTTCACATCTTGGCAAAGAAAAAGGCTGTACCAGAGAAAAGGAGGTTTGTAAGGAACAGAGAGGCTGCTAACCTTTCCTTGAGAGGACACAGCTATGTTACAACATTTTTTAAAAAATTCTATTTTCAAGCCCTCTTTACTGACATATATATATGCAAGGTCTCCTGCTGGTAAAGTATGCTTCAGAATGTAATTGCTACTCTAGCAGAGTGCTATGTAGATTTTTATTTATTTATTTATTTTGTGAGTTGCCCCTCCTCTGCAACAATATTAGCTTCATTACTTGTTCTATCCATGGCCACAGCAAAAATTTATGTTTTCAGTTTTGCTATCAGTCTATTTAAAGCTCCAGGTTCTCCATAAAGACTTCTGCTGGCAATTTGTCTGGCAGATGATATTCTTTTCTCTCTGGGCATAATCCACTGGGAATAACTTCTGAACGAGCCCAGCAAAAATTAATATGATTTTCCACAAGAGCACAAATGTGAGGCTGATTTGCATCTTCTCTGAATCTGAGTGCCCAGGCTGAAAAAGGGTATCAACTCCACTTCGGAGAAATGCTTTCCCAGAATCCCATTTTCCCAGGAATGTTTCCAACAGGTCCAATGTTAACATGAAGCAGCATTACACCTCAGCTTTCACTTTGTCTTGCAATTGTTTTAAACCTGCTTTATAATGTTTTTGTACTTGACTCTGCTTAGAGAGATTATTATAGCAAGTGGTATAGCCTCACTCACTTAAGAACTGAGAACTCACTGTTAAGAACTCACTGTTATCTTCACTCACTACATATACACACAATGAAGAATAAGGACTGTGAGTATTTGCTGATTCTTCTGTGTGGGGGCATGGCCAGGGCATGTGGGGGCACAGCTATGGGCTGGGATGCCCCAGAAACGTTGCCGCCCAAGGGCGAATCACACACCCCCACGTCCCTACATGACTGTCTGACCCATGTGTTTTATAGTGGTTTGATCATTGGACTACAACTCTGTAGATCAGGTTCAGTTCCTGGCTCAGATATGGAAATCTATTAGGTGACCCTGGGCACATTACACACTCTCAGCCCCCATACAACCCATGATAGGTTTGCCTTAGGGTCCCCATATGTTGGAAATGACTTGAAGTCACACATAAGCAACAACATCTGACCCATACCAGTTTCATATGTACTGAGTCATAAATCCATCCTGTATAATTTCCACATAAGTTCTTATTTTTTTTAAAGAAACTCATAAAGTATGATGTTTGTTTACAATTTTTTTATACATCCATTTTTGTGTGTGGTTTTTTGTCTGAGAACCAAATCATAAAAATCAAGAACTGCAAAATGCAAAGAATGTGTCCCTTTCTGTATATTCACTTGTACATGCAAAATCACTTTAAAAATGCAGGTAAATGAAATTTTCCAACATCTCTACCCCAGTTCCAAAAAAATGTAAAATGTACTGGTTAGATGCACTCCAATAAAGAAGTGAGAACAAAAAACTGTGGTTAGTCCCATCTGAGTTTGTTTACCATAAAAATCTTGAGTTGTAGCAGCCACACTAAATTATCACATTATTATGAGGGATAATGAAAGAGAGTTATTTAGTTGTACTGTAGCCTCCCTTTTCCAATGACCTTAGTAATGAGCACCTGCAGTTCAAGGTGAAGTTAAAAATAGAACCGTGACAGAGCTTTCCATGCAGATGGTATCATTTTCAAGCACTGCCAGGGATGTAAATTTTGGCAGTGTTTTTTATTTTTAACCCCTCTCATGCTTGGCCTTGATAACTATCACATTAGAAATAGGGCTAAATCCACAGAAAGATTATCAGGGAGATGAGCTAGAATTTCTTCTCCTATTTCCCTTGTTTTGTAATAACTTCTTGTTCGCAATGATATTCCAGGTTGACACAGATGCTTAATTTTAATGACATTTTCTCTCATTTCAATATTTGTTTTAAGATGTATTTTAGGAGGCACACAAAGTCATATAGTTCACATCTACTTGCCTTCTGCCACCTGTTCTCATTTAATAGGGATTCTGTTCTTACATCTCAGATTCATGTTACAGATGTTAATTGTCTGCATCACAGTTGTTAATCCAATGATAGTGGAACTAAGTTTGGCCTGAAAAGGAAATAATGTCCCAAGGCAATAGAATGGGCAACTCAACACTGAGGAGGACCTGTTTCTGAGTTTTCCTTTTCTAAGAAAAAAATATGCTGGCTTTCAAATTCTACAGTGTAGATGACGACAGCAGCTTTCTCTCTAAAGTGATATTCTTTTTTTGAAGTTCCCCTCTCCACCCAGCATGTGTGAACATTTTATATATATTGGCTGGTATTCTGTACTGCAGTTACTGAGTTGTAACTGAGAGTTACAGATCCATAACTGGTCTGTATTTGGTCAAGCTACAAAAGCATGATCATGGTACCATTGCCATGATCATAAACACCCTACAACCCAACAGTCAGAGGCCATATCATGTAAAAGAAGTGCATTCAGCAGCTGATTGGGGAACAAGGAGGTTGACATTTCCACCCACCTTTCTGTCAGTAAGAGAGGCTGCAACAACCAGAAGCAGGACTTCTGTCACAGTTCCTTGTCATAGCCTCATGTACTGGGAATAGGAGGCTGGAAACCTCGTCCTCCTTGTGTCCCAACTGGAAACTCAACAGACCTTCTCTGCTCGATGCAGCTGCTGGCTGTTAAGGTGGGTTGAGGGGATCAGGCCAGGAAATGCTACTTAGTTACATGTTCATAACTAAGTAACTGGTGTAAGATACCAGTGATAAATTACACCTCCTACATGAAATTGGAGCAGTCTATTGTAACTGATCAAGTTTGTACAACCTTTTTCTGCTGAATATGGAACACAGGCTCTAATCATTTAATTTTCATGAAAATGGCAGCCACCTTTGTTTAGATCTGATTATGTCTTGTGTCTCCCTGTATCTCCCAGTAGCAGCTGGTGATGTTGAATGGACCACAAAGCCACATACAGAATATGATGACAGATTACATAAGGACATGGAGTACATTATAGTAGATGTTATAGACATCTGAGGGATAAGAATGCAACTTCTGCTGAATCTAGATCATAGGGATGAAAGGATTACAAGAGCAATTTACCCCTCTGAAAAGCAGGAGTACACCATTAAAACGTTTGGTTAGGCTGAAATATCTCAGATGGACAAGCTCAGATGGACAAGCTTTCCTTGAAACATCACCAAATTTATCAAAATTCCAGTGTCACAAGAACAGAGAGAAAATGTGGAGAAAAGTTGCATAGCATAATTTGCAAGGTGTAGAGAATAGAGGCCTCCATGTGTTGCAGGAGCCCAGAGAACACAGAGACCACATGAGCAAATAAGCATTATTCTTTTTATGAACAAATTAATCTTCAGAATAGGACAACCAAATAGTTCTTGCCACCTTATCTTACGGCCCTGACTGTAGACATAGTTCTTTGCAGTTAGCAGTTTGCAAGAAGCTAGGGAGACAGAACTGATTCAAATCAAAATGAGCACTCAAATATTTTAACCTGTAAAATTCTTTGCTTAGAATTGCTTAGGAACTCAGGAATAAAAGGCTAAAAGCTGGGAAATATCTTTGCCCCCCAACACAGAGAAGGTGCTATTTTAGTGGTCAGTTCTGAAAGCTTCACTAGATGTGATGATAATGTGTGTGTTTAACCTGGATCTATCAACATTATAGACTGCACATGTGTGTTAGAATTTTACCAAGACAAGCAGTGCAGAGAACAGACTGCTCCCTTTGCGCATTGGTTGACTTCTTGCAATATGCCCATTTTGTTCCTTAATTTAGACCACTGCTTCCCATCTTGCTTTCTATGTATGACAATGTGGATTTTAAACACCAAGACCTCCCCTGAGAAATTACAAACTTCAGTGCAGCCCTTTGCAGAGGCAAGCCAAGACATTGTACTAATCATAGGCAAAGAACAAGATGATGTCCTTCCCATTACAAGTAGACTGCTGCAGGAATCTTTCTTCAGTCTCAGTGAGTTGACAGCATCTTTAACCAAATCTGATGGCAATAGCCTGACATAGCAGGTAGAAAGTAGGCTGCATTTCCATATGGCACAGAGCTGTCTCCTGCAACACTTTGCTATTACACTAGCATCTTCTGCATGAAATGATCATATTACTGCATCCTTGCCACATATACCTTAATTTGGCAAATGGCTCAATTAGAACTGAAGGGGAGAAAAGCATGGGAGCAGTTGAACTTGGGGAATCTACACATCCATAATATTTGCATGGTTTTATAAATATGCAATATTGGGAATGGACTATTTAAGGCTCTTGAGGGATAAAAAGAGATTATTTTCTATTTCTATTGTTGTAATACGATGTGATGGTGGGGGATTCTCAGTGCCCTGCTTTGGGCAAATTAGGTTTGTCTTTATACAGTGCTCAGAATAGCCAAGGACTTTTCAGTCTTGCTGAGGAATGACTAGCAAATACATGGGCTGCAGGGAATGGCACTTGAGATTCCAATAATGAGCTACAAGAAGCAAATTAGACATCGGAGGGTGCTCTTACTGCCAAACTGGGATTTCATAGTATTCAAAGCAGACACAAAGTGACTGCTGGCCTCTGAATCCTCAGAGAGTCTTTGGAATAATACAGCCCTGGTAGGTAGGGTTGCCTTATTCCACTTTCTCAAATCCAGGTAAATAATTTGCATGTAAATTATTCTAAATATGCAAATTCAGCACATTAATTGTGGCATTTTTCTTTCACAATGTTTCAGCTTCCATAACATTTTGCTACAGTTAAAAATGAGCTGAGAGAACCAATGCAGAGTAATTCTTAAGATGCTGGTGTTAGAACTGGGAGATCCAAGTTCCAATCTCTGCTTGGTCATTTACTTTGCCATGTGCTCTTGGGGTAAATCTTTCAGGGTTGTTGTGGAGATTAACAGGGAGAGAGGAAACATATAAAGAGGTGCAAATAAAACAACAACAACATTATCAACAGTGCAGTGATCGGTAGAAGCCCGCATGCATTTGTCAAGAAGAAATCTTACTAAATTAATCTTACATCTTTTTTAATCAGGTCATTAGTTTAGTAGATGTTGAGAATGCTGTTGATACTTTTTATCCATATTTCAGAAAAGCATTTGATAAGTCCCCAATGATATTTTGATTAGCAAACTAATCAAATGTGGAATAGATGGGAACATGGTCAGATGGATCCATAACTGATTGGGAAATCTTTTTCAAAGAATAGTCATCAATGGCTATACTTCATACGGGAAGGAGGTCTTGAGTGGGTGGCTCAGGGTTGTATCCCAAGGTCACTACTCCTCAACATTTTTATCAATGATTTAGATGACAGGATGAAGGGAATCCTTATCCAGTTTGCAAATGACACAAAACTGAGAGGAGCAGCTAACACATTAAAAGAAAATTCAAAAGGATATAGATAAACTAGAATATTGGACACAAATGAATAAAATGAAACTCATTAGAGAGAAATGAAAAAGCTCTGCGGTGCTACATATAAAAAAAAGAACTTGAGATTGTTGCTGATCACAGGTTCAACATGAACCAGCTGTGTGATGCTGCAGCAAAGGTGTATGTTATTTTAGACTCCATAGTCTAACATAGTTTCTAAGTCAAGGAAAGTAATAGTCCCTATTTATTCTGCGAAGTACTGAATTCAGTTCTGGGCACCTCATTTTAAGAAGGGTTTGTCATCACAATATACATGCCAATCAATTTATTGATGCTAGTATGTCTGTGCTTCCATCCAATTATTGCTTAATGGCAGTTGAAGTAATGACAAATGCTTGTATTTATTTTTCACTTCTTTCTCTCTCGCAAAGTGTATCTTCCAACCTCAGCCATGTGCATAAATATCCACTCAGTGAGGCAATACTTCACCCATCTGATGAAGTAGGCTGCAGTCTGCAAAAGCTTATGCGAAATAAAACCTGATAAACTTTAAAGGTATATACTGTTCCCTAGATAGTAGATTATTTTGTTTTTTTGCTGCAGAATGCTAGGGATGGAAAGAAAGTAAAGATAAAAACATTGGAGTTTTTGGAGTTTTTTTTCCATTTTCCATATTTCTGAATCATCAAGGTATCACATTATCTGTTTTATTATTTTTGATTATTTATTCACTACTTTTCCAGAAAATGGCAATATTCCTAAGTAGCCATTATTAGATTTTACCTTTGGTTGCCCTTGGCTTAGCTGATAAAAGATTTGTTTTAGCCTGAAGTTATGTTTGTACTTCAGTTTCCCAGTTCTCATCTGATTCTTTTCCTGCAGGGTCTTTGCTCAGAAGAAAGACAGAAATTGATAAAATTTGTACAGTGAGCTTTATTCTTATCCAAGTGACCCAAAACAGGGCAACGAGGAGGGTGCATTTGGAAGACTAGCTATCTGCTGAAGAAAATGTCTTTGAAGGATAACAGTTTTTCCCCCAATATCATAAAAGACATGAGCCAAGAAGGAAATTTATCTCATTCACTCTTTAATAGTTTCAAGACTGCCTTGGCCGTTGATCTCTTTTCCAAAATTCCCTGCCTTTTAGTCCCTTGTGTAGGTTCAAAAAAAGATGTGATTTGAGTTTTCATTGTTAGTTAACAAGATTATATTCCTTTTTAGACTTCTCCAATTTCATAGCAGTGGCAATAGGAACAAAATCAAGAGAGGCTAGAGTGGAGAAAGCTTTTTTATTTATTTTACTTATATTTTTACCTCTACACTGAGATCACCAGTTATATTCTTCTTTCAGTAGCTTTGCAGGGCTTCCTAACATAACTACTTTTAATGTGAAGACAAACAGAGATATTCTGTGAAGATTTCGGCAGAGGGACCAGAGCGATTCTATGCTTAAGCAATGCTGAAACTAGAGCTATCTTGCCATTGTGTGGTCAGGCAAAGACAGGAATTAGGGGGAAAAAAACCTCTCAAAATAGAGGAAGGAGAATTTTGTGAAAATGGTGAACATATCCACAGTATCCTTGGGGCTAACCCCAGAGAGGTGTGCAGTAAAGATACACACAAGCTGTCTGGACACACAAGGAATGGATGCATACTAGCTGACATCCCTATATCACCATGCCTTGGGAGTGGGAGGCACAACTTTCTTAAATCTGGTGAGGGGATTAAAGAAAGATATTGAACCATACCTAAATAAAGGTAAGGCAATGGCGGAGCTTGGAGTGTGTGGAGGGGGGCAGGGGGAGGGGCCATGGCACAGGGGGTGGGACCACTGTGCATGGGGTGTGGCCACTGTGCATGGGGACATGGCTACGGGCCCCAAAAACATTGCCGCCTGGGGTAATCCGCCCTCATCGTCCCCCCATCCCTATGTGACCGAGGTAAGCATACAAAACAGAAAGAAAGAAAGAAAGAAAGAAAGAAAGAAAGAAAGAAAGAAAGAAAGAAAGAAAGAAAGACCCTGTGATTTTATACTCATCACCTCTGGCAAGCCTCGCAATGTGGATACACATACATGCACACACACACATAAGCACAAACACAAACATTCTAAGGTAGTTGGAAGAAGGGACTATGAATCCCTACCCTCTCAACATTTCAAAGGAGAAAACTGGGATATTGGCAGAACAGAATGACAGTGGTCAAAACCTGGGAGTAAGTTCCACTGGGGCTTACTTCTAAGTAGATATGAGCATAATTGTATTGCTAATTCAGATGCAATATTGCTCTTCTACAGGAAGACTCTGATCCTCCCCACATACATAAGCGTACTAACATATTTTCCCCCCATCATTCTTCCCTATCTCTCTCTACAAGTGCACACATATTTCCACTGCTTTCTTTCTTGCACACAAACATACTCTCCACGCTCCTCTGAAACACTTAATTCTCCACCTCTTTCTTCCTCACACACAGAAGATAGAACTATCCTTCTCTCACTCATACACATATGCAGGAACACACAGAGTACACAGAGACCCTTTCTGCGTAATGGTGTCCTTCTGGAGTGGAGCAGGACTGTGACAACCCTTCTACGTGACACCATCACAGTCCTACCTTTCTCCCATTGCCAGCCAGTGCAATTGCTGGGTGACTCACTGGTGAGGTTTCTCCATCAATGACCCTAATCCCGTGATGCTTCTGTACTTACCTGCCACGGGGAAGACCCAGAAGCACAATGGAGGTATTTCCTGCCCCAGCATGGCATGGGAAAGAGCCTGGCTGAACTGCAGATGGAAGAGGAATGTCCCTTGCATCCTGTTCTTCAGAGATCTGGCCAGGTGCAGATGGGAACATTTCTGTCATGCCCCCTTCCCAACAAAGGGACTTCTAGGATCACAACCAGAAGATGACGGAGCAAGTTAATGTGCAGAAATGGCCAGAAACACACAAGACCCCACCTCTCAACCTAGCTCTTGAAGTAATCTATCAATCCAGCATTTATCTTCTCAACAACAGACTAACACAGTTGTTTGGAAACAGCCATAATGTTGCACATCAGCCATTTTTTTTCTGCTCAGGCTGTGCAGTTTGTAATTACTCGTTTCTTCAAAAGAGTGCTAGCTATGGTGGTGCTGGTGGTGATGATTTTTGTTTAGATCCCCTCTTTTTCCAAGTTTGAGACTCAAGGTGGTTTACAACCGTTAAAAGAAGCATAGTTTGAAATTAACAGCATACAAAAGTTAAGTAAAAATTATGTAAATAAATTAATAAGCAATTAAACTATCATAACATTTGAAACCAGTTAAAACACATGAAAACAGCAAATAAAAGCTAATACATTATACAAGACAACTCATACTGACCCTGAGAAAAAACAGGCTTTTCATGTTGAGAGAAAGTTTGCCACTGCCTTGCTCTGAGGCTTGTCCTAGGTGACCCAGTGGATATCCATCTCCAAGCAGGGATTTGAACCCTGGTCTCTCGGAGTCCTAATCCAAAACTCAAACTATTACACCATGCTGGATTGTACTGCCTGCTTGTTGTTGTTGTGTACCTTAAGGTCATTTCTAACTTATCAGAAAATTTTTGGGGGGCTGAGAGTGTGTGATGTGCCCAAGGTCATTCAGTGGGTTTCCAGGACCAAGCAGGGAATTGAACCCTGGCCTCCAGGGCTGTAGTCCAATGCTCAAATCACTTCACAATACTGGCTTTCCATACTGACAACTAAAGAAAAAAACAAAACTAGCTAATTTCCAGGCCCTTTCCGCACCTTACCATCTTCTGGCGCTAGGGTGCGGGGATCGCACGAGCGGCCTCCAGTGAGAGGTTCTCGTAACCGGGGTCCTTCGGCTCCACGCAAGCTGCCTGCTCGTGCGAGAGCCTCGCCTCTTCCTTCCATGGCGTAGCCTGGGAGTTTCCCAGGCTGCACTGGGGGAGGAAGCATGACTGGCACAGCTCCGGAGGCTCTGCATGCCAGATAAGTGTGTGTGGGGCCCAGGAACAACGCACGATCGCACACCATTTTCGGCTTCTAGCTGAAAATGAAAAGATGTGCGATCGGCACCTTCTGGCCCCCTGGAGCATCACACGATTGTGAGTGTGTCGTGCAGATCACTCCTCACAATCGCGCAATGCTCCAGGCCCTCTTTCGCATGGAAAATGCCATGCGAAAAGGGCCTATGCTTCTTAAAGAGTTTACAGCACACACAATGGGGGGGGGGAGCAAGGAGAGTGTGATTTTGCTTTTCAAATCCAGGATTTCGTTCTGGATGATGACTGGGGTGGAAAAAATAGATTTCCCATTATGGGGGGAAAGTATTATGTAAGAGAAGTCTCTGGGTTGCTTTTCCCCACAAGAGATCTTGGGAAGCATCTTGATTTTTTGAAACATGCTGTGCTGCTTTTCTCTGAAAATTGGGCCTTTGAAAGACATCTCTGTGTTTGAAGACTTAGATTGTAGAATGGGGAAAAATATATTATCTCCTTTACATCTGCCTCCCTGCTGTTAACAGAAGCTGGGAACAAGACTTCCACAGGAAGGAAAGGGCTTGTCAACCCCAAGCACATTTTTCTGTTTCCTCCTTCCTTTGCTAGCAGCTCTAAGAAAGAGATGTAAAGCAAAATTAAAAAAAAAGGGGGGGAGATATTTGATTTGTATCAAACTGATATCCTTAATTTCTCTTTGAACTCATCGCTGCAGTTCAGTGGAACTCTCTCTGAGCCCTGCTGGATCCTTTATGAATACAGCAAGCTGAAATCTTAAAGAGACTTTGAATGTCTTCACAGAGTTCATCTCCACCCTTCTTTTACAAAACTTAGCCTCCCTATTGTGTCTATGCCTTTGGCATTGCCGTTTTGTGGGTTGGGAGATTTGTTGCTTGAAATACATATGGCAGAATTGTTCACAGGGCAAGAATTTTCTGGCAATTCAACAAAGGTATGATAATATATTTAATATGATTGTATTCTAGTTAATATGACTTTTTTTTTCCTTCCAAGCAGGTCCATGTGAGGATCAAAATCTGGACCGTGGGGGCATATATTATTTCCATGATCCATTAAAAATAAAAAATCACATTCTCATCCCAAGTATTTGTCTGCCCCAAGAAGAAGTCTCCAATGGTATTAACCAAAGCTTTTTCCTAAGAGCTAATAAAAGAAACAGAAAATGCAAAGCAGGAAAGATCACTGTGATGGCGGTTAAATTGCCTCCCAGCACATGGTTGTTATATGGTAAAAATAAATGGACATGTTAGATGCTATGGCACACTTAATGTATCTTGTTTGGGTCTGTTTCCAGGATCCAACAGTGATGCATCTGTAGTCAGTGCCTGTGAAAACAGGAGCACTTCCCAGCCCTACAGAGCAGGTTTTAAGAGTGCATGGGAAGAGGCTGTAGGAGGCAGGGAGGGAGGTTGCAGGTTTTGGCAGAGGTGGCAGGATTCTGTGGATTCACAGTCATTTCCTATCTAAGATTTGAATAACTGTAGTCCAGAGCCAGCCAGTGGTTTGAGCGTTGGATTATGATCTTGGAGGCCAGGGTTCAATTCCCTGCTTTACCATGGAAACCCACGGGATGATTTTTGGTGCATCACACTCTCTCAGCCTCAGAAAACCCTGCAATAAGTTTGCCTAAGGGTTGCCATAAATCAGAAATGACTTGAAGGTGCACAAGAACAACAGCAACAACAACAACAACAATAACAATGCCATTACTGGACATTTTTAAAATGTGTGGGCTGTATCTGTGAAGACAGCAAACAGAGATGAGCATCTTGCCCTCTTCACATTGACCCCCTCCACATGTAAAGGCAATTATCTACAACAGGAAGACTCCTTGATGCATGAAGGCACTCCACACCATACAGATCCACGGAAAATCAGAAAAAGGAAAGTCCAACTATACTCAGCAGTGTTCAATCTTTGGAAAATGTATCTAAGATTGCAACCATAGCACATTTCCAGTGCAGAAAGTTCAATTTACCATGCATAGGATTGCACTGTTGGAGAAAAAAAATGCTCACTGGTGCAGTTTTTTATGTCTTTTTCACTCTTCTACCTGAAACATTTAGAGATGGTCATGTTCACTTTATCCAGATGAATTAATTAGATTAGTGAGTGGTTTTTTTCTTTAGTTTTTTTAAGTGCTTACTGTGAAGATCTTCTCTAAAGTGATTTAGGAATCTTTCACACATCCTGTCCCTTCATCCTGAACTAAATTCTTTCACTCTTAGTAGCATACCAAATTGGTTCATAAACATTTCATTACCAGTAAGCATGGCAATATTTCAACAACTGGAAGTATTTTATTCCATCTGACACTAATTGCACCCTACAGAGGAAGGGGGGGGAACAGGCAACAATTTGAGAGTCTAGGAGACTAGAAGCAACTTTGTAGTAAATGTCTACTGCCAAAGAAGGGGTGGTTAGGTGCTATTGTCTACCTATGCACTTCTATGCTCCATGTCACTGCTCCCTCTAATGTACGTCCTTCTATGATGGGTGGTATCTTCCATGCACCATGTATCTATCAAAATAGTTTCAACAGCTTGGACAGTTTCCTTGAAGTTCAGAATGAAAACTGGAGCAGGTTCACCACACCACTGAGATGGCAGCTACCATTCACCACTGATACTCTCTGATCTCTATGGCCTTGTGTATCTCTGTTCCTTTCCTATGGCCATCTTACCTGGGTCTGAGGCAGTAGAAACACAGACATGCAATCAATACATTTCACTTCGAAAGTATTAGGTTCATTTCAACAAACCTGGGGAGTGGAAATAAAAAGTCTCCGCTAATTCCTAGGAAATACTTTTGGGATGAAGTAACTGTCATATGGATGTCCACAAAAAATTGCTTTGTGTTGCAAGGAAACATGGGACTTGCAGAGACTTTTTATTCATTTGGAGGCAACTACAGACGCTTCCATCACAGCTTTTAAAAGCAAAGAAGTATGTGTTGGATGATCACCTGAAAATTGACATGACATTGATTTGCATCATTCTTACCTGGTTGTAAAGCATATGTCCGATATGTTGAGATAAGCCAGCATTTCCCCCTGTCCCTGTATCAGGCTTACATCCCTTTCTTTCATAGGCTGCTGATACTGTCCACATCAGGGGGAACAGTTTTGCATGATAGAACAACATTGTCTGTATTGATTAAGAACAACATTTTCCCACATAGCCCTCTGCCATGAATATTTAAATTAATTAAACCTAGCCAAGGCTTTAGTTCAGTCTAATGAATTATCACTGTAACTTCGGCTCTCTGCAAATGAATAAAATGCTACAGATGCAGCTTTTGGCAAACTAATTAAACAAATAAACTATGCAAGGAGAGAGGGTGATGGCTCAAACTGCCTTATAATAACGTATTGTGTTTCATTTGTGTTTTAAAAGGGCCTCAGGAGCATGGTTATTTCGCTGTCCTTCCCTGAACTTCCCTGGATCAAATTAAATGGGTGCTTATTTTTTTCCCCATATTGCAGATGAGAGGCTGAAGTTGAGTGGTGGTGGCTGGCTTTAGACAACAAGTGGGAAGCTATGGGAGGCAGGACACTCTGTTACTCCCCAAGAGACACTGACAGGTTGCATTTACTTGTCCCCAAATGCCCTGTAAGGGGTTATTAGGGTATTTTTGCCATGTGTTTATATCCCCTCACCATTTTAGGCCTAGGCCTTTAACAAAAATCAGGAAGGAAACAAAAAATGACTGTCACTCACTTCCTGGTTTTTTTAAAAAAAATGATTTCCCTGGGCCTAAATTGGGGGCAAAAACATGGCAAAATAATATTATTGAGGGAGGAGCAAAACATGGCAAAAATGTCCCCTCTTCCTCTGGAAGACATTTGGGCATTTACTCAGTGGGCATTTTGCTTTCTTCATGATCTCACCAGGTAGCCTGAAATTCAGCCTGTGTTGACTGAAGTTTGTATTTTGCTTTCTTGTGCTTCAGTCAAGATAGGCTGAAACTTTAAAGTGACAAAATGGATGAAAAGAATGCTCACAGGGCTTTCTTTGCTGCTGCTCTTGTTTTTGAAACACTGAGTTATCCCATTGTTTTTTTTTTAAAAAAAAATGGTCAGACAACACATTTTTTTCCATGTTGGGACTTCTATTTAGGCCATTTCCACACGGGCATATTGCCCACGCTAGGGCGACCTCTCCTGGAGGTCTTCTTCACCGCGGGGTGCGCTAGAGCAGTTTAAAAAAGTGAGGCTCTAGACCTCAAACTGCTCTAGCGCAGCCGTGGGGGTGGCGCTGAGAGTTTTATAAAAACCACCTTCGAAAGTGGTTTTTATAAAACTCACCCGCGCTGCCCCGTGGCAGCCCCCGGTGAAGGACTGCAGAGACGCGCTGGCGCATCCCTGCAGATCTGCCCGGGGATGGGCTTCTGGCTGGTGCGCTGTCCTGATTGGCGGAGCACCACTGAAAGCCACTGGCTGCCATTTTGGGCGCTGCCGAACGCCGCCGAGCGCCACCGAGCGCCGCCAAAATTCAGCAGCATTTAGAATGGCGGATCCGCGCTCTCCGCAGGGACAGAGCAACCCGCTCGCAGGTAAGCTCTGCCCCTGCGTGCGCAGCCCCGTTTCAGCCCCCCCCCGGTGAGGAAAGGGCCATAGTTAAGTACAGTTAGCCTTCCATGTTTGTGGGTTTCACTTTCACAGATTTGATTAATTGTGAGTTTTTCCAACCCCTGATCAAACCTCAAGCACTTTTTTTCCAGGGTAACCTTCCCTCCCAGTGGCTTTGATCAGGCTGCACAGCCCTTTAAAAAACTGCTTCTGGTCCTCCTCCTCCTCTACCAAAGCCAGCTAAGGATAGCTTACAGTCCAGTTTCTCAGCACGACAAACCCTCTCCCAACAGCCCCGCATATCCAAGGAAGGAGATAGGCAAAAGAGAAGTAGTGTTGGATCACCATGCTGACTCACCACCTTTCCCTCTCCTTTGACTGACCTAACCATAGCAGTATGTGGAGAGCCAGCTGTATCCTTAGGTAAATAACCTGACCTCGTCCAACTGTCTCCCCCAAATCTGACAGAAATGTCATTTATCCCTGCTCTGATTGTTGGTAAAATGGGCCTCCTTCTCCCAATGCAGTTGATGCCTGATAAAATCATTTGCAGAGAGATTTGCAATTGTAGCAATAGTGTCACAACCGTGATTAAGTAGTGATCATTAATACAGAACATTAACAGATGAGTAGATCTAGGTAAAAGTTCCATTATCCATCCCCCCCCCTTGTATTAATGTTGATTGTTTTTTTCTCCAGAGGAGCTCATCTTTAGTAGTTACACAGCAGATGACAGAAGCAAAATTATCTTCCTTTTTTCTAGGAATTGGTATACCTGTTGAACCTACACACTGTAGATCGATGAGAATGTTTGTTTATTTCATTTTTGATAACATCTCACCAGTATATTGGGAGAAGAGAAAGAATTCCATTTAAAAGAAGAAGAAAAAATATCAATATTCAGTGAAAAAATTAACAGCACATTTTCTATAGCATCTACTTAGTTGCATGCACTTAAGCGATGTCTCCTGGCCTGACCCCTCCCAAACATACTTTACCAGACATCAGCCACACTAGGATGTCTGTTCTGCTGCTAATGGAGAGGACAAAGAAGATGATGTTTCCATCTTCCTCCCACTGGCGAGAGAGGTTGTAACAAGGAATTGCAACAGGAGTCCTGTGTCTGACACTCACAGCCTTGCTTACTGGCATGAAATGTGTGGAAATATCCTCCTCTTGTGCCCTGATCATAATCAGAATGGACCTTGTTCAGTACCCATGATGCATGATAAAGTAGGTTCGAGAGGGCATTTATGATAGTGGCAAGAGTGCCATGATTGTGGCTATGTAAAAATAGTGAGCACAGAGCAATTATGCATCATAGAATCATAGAGTTGGAAGGGACCACAGAGGCCACGCAGTCCAACCTCCTGTCATGCAGGAACACACATCAAAGCATTCTCAACAGATGACCATCAAGCCTCTGCTTATAAACCTCCAAAGAATGAGACTCCACCACACTCCAAAGCAGCAGATTCCACTACCAGACAGCTCTGACCATCAGGAAGTTCTTCCTGAGGTTCAGGTGGAATCTCCTTTCCTGCAGCTTGAATCCACTGCTCCTTGTCCTAGTTTCCGGAGCAGCAGAAAACAACCCCTCTCCCTCCTCTACATGGCATCCCTTAAAATATTTAAACATGGCTATCATGTCCCTCTTAACCTTCTCTTCTGCAGACTAAACATACCCAGCTCCCTAAGCCAATCCTCATAGGGCATGGCTTCCAGACCCTTCACTATTTTGGTTGCCCTCCTCTGGACATGCTCCAGTTTGTCAATATCCTTCTTGAATTGAGGTGCCCAGAACTGGACGTAGTATTCCAAATGAGGTCTAATCAATGTAGAATAGAGTGGTACAACTACCTCCCTTGATCTGGACACCACATTCCTATTGATGCAACCAAGAATCATGTTGGCTTTCTTGATTGCCACATCACACTACTGACTCATGTTCATCTTGTTTTCTACCAAGACACCTAGATCCCTTTCACACGTACTGTTGTCCAGCCACATGTGGCCCCATCCTATATTTGTGCTTTCCGTTTTGTCCACCTAAGTATAGAACCTTACATTTCTCTCTATTGAAATTCATTTTGTTAGCTTTGGCCTAGCTCTCCAATCTGTCAAGGTCAGTGACTCACTTGGGACTAATTGCATATGCACTGCTTGCAAAGTGTCTCAGCCAGCTTGGCACCTTCCCCCCCCCCAGCTTGCTTTACAAGCAGCACATGTGCACAAGCAGTTCCAAGCAAGACCCATAGGCAAAAAGAAATGATGAAAGAGTGGAACTCCCATTGAATTAATGGAAATGGTTCTTAATTCGGAAGCATGAAAGAACAAGTCATCAAATAATGGGACATCAAAAGCCAGGGGCTTCCTGTAGAGCCTACCAACTGCTGTTCTTGTTGTTGTTCTTGCTTTAAAAGAATGAGCATGTGTGGAGATAAAACTTACATATACATCCCTCCCTAAGTAAATAGTAAATCTAAAGCTCATAATAATTCCATACTTCAGAATGCTTACTTGCATGAAAATATGGCTTCAAAAGCAAAGTGTTCAGCTACAATCATTGCTCCCCCACCAACCACAGTGAGTTCCCCAAAAATCCCCTGACCATTTGGATTGTATGTATGTATGCATGCATTATTCATACAGCAATAGCTCCAGGAAAGACAGACCAAGTCAACTGTAAATTGATGAGATGAGCAGGTTAGTCAGTCTCTTGGAGTGTAACTTCACATGGCCTTCCAAGATTACAATAATATGGTTCTCCTCAATCTCATGCAGTGCATTCTGTAGGGAAGAAGATATAATTTTGTCTTAAGCAAGTTGGTCTCAGCTCAAATTAAATCTAAGAGTGCTAAACTGATACATAATTGAGTCAAAAACTCAGGATTTTTTTTTTTTAAAAAAACTGGAGAATGTGCTCCAAGTCTCACATGTGTCCTTGTTCAGATTCACCCAGTGAAATGAACCATGCAAGACTGATATTAGTTGGTAGATTGTTAAAGCAGGTATTTTCCAGAGGGATTGGGGAAACTTGGTTGCTGTGATAGAAGGTGAAAGTGGAGACACCTGAGCTACTGAGACTGTGGCCATTTCCGCACAACACTGTTATAGTGCTATTGGTTCCACTTTCAACATCCTGTGGAATTCTGGGTTTGTAGTTTACAGAGGCCAAAGAGCTCTCTGGCTAAGAAATCTAAATGCCCCTCCCTAAGCTGCAAACCCCAGTTTTCATTTTTGCATTGTCTTAATTGGCTTCTATTTATTCATCACCTTAGGAGCCTTGTGGGCTAGGAAGTGATATAGAAATACTTTAAATGAACAAAATAAGTGAACACTCGGTTCTGGCTGTGTAGAAGATAAAGTTCTTGGTTGCACCACCACTGATAGGTAACAGTCAAAACTGAATAGACTTCTTGAGAATTGCTCAGGCTCCAAATTGGGGGTGGAGGGACGAGAGAAGAAAAACACAGCTGTGATTAGGACACTAAGGCAACTCAAATGGAATCAATTTGATATTGGAATTTCGATGTTCTGACAGAATAGAAGCTACATCGGGTCAAACGTATAAGTGATTGCATAAACTGCAGATAGATGGGTAGAATCACCAGTCAGCAAAACTTCTTCCTGAATTTAGTAAATATTTCTGCTAAAGGTTACCATGCTTTTGAACTTCTTTGTACCTTGGTGCAAAGTCTCTCATCCATCACTGTCTTGTTATTGAGTTACATACTTATATCTTCCTCTGTGCTATCCTTCCTCTACCCTCTCCCATTCCCGGTGGGACCTCTTTCCTGTCAGTGTGAAGCAGGGAGGGAGGAGAAAGAGAGATTGGGAAGAGGGAGAGAAAGGGAGATAAGAACAGAATAGAACAGAGCTCTGATTCTGTGAAATGCAGGTAACTTCTCTGCTTTGTTTTCGTCCTACCCTTTTGGGAAGCAGAGAACAGACCTGCATCATCCATTTCATAACAGCCCTTTAGAAATTTAAAGAGTTCAATCGCGTTGCCCCTCAGTCTACTCTCAACCAAGCTAAATGTATCCAGCTCTTTCAACCTTTTCTCATAGGTTTTGGTCTCCATGCCTTTTATTGTCCTCATTGCCCCTCTCTAAACCTGCCCCAACTTGTCTATACCCTTCTTAAAATGAGTTGCCCAGAACTAAACACAAAATTTCATCTGAGACCTGACTAGTGCAGAATATAGTGGAACTCTTATTTCCCTTGACTTGTAAACTATGGTTCAATCAATGTAGACTAAAACACAATTTACCTTCTTTGCTGCAGCATCAGATTGCTGGGTTGTGTTCAACTTGTGATCAAATATAATCCCAAGGTCTTTTTCACATATGCTGCTGATACACTAATAAATGTGTGCTTGGTTTTTGTGGCCTAAATGTTGGATTTTGCATTTGTCTCTGCCGAATTTCATGCTAGTAGTTTCAGCAGCAGGATGCATGTTTAAATCCTCACACAGTAGAACAAATTAATATATACATGAATACATAATCAAAAGCAACTCACTGAGTGATATTGAATCTATTGTTACCTTTCAGCTTAGTCTGTCCTAGAAGTTTACTGTGAGTATAAACTGGGAGAGAATGTTCAGTGCCCAAATCTCCTTGGATAAAGGGTGGGAATATATTGCAAACAACAAATTCATAAGCGTAGATCAGCCTGTTCATTATATTTTATTGCATTGTTTTGAGATGTCCATCTGGATCAATTATCCCTCTCTTGCTGGATTGCTGCATATCTGTGACCAAACTTGGAATAATAACACAAGGCATATGCCATTATATTACCCTTAGATAATATAATGGCATATGTCTCATGTTATTATGCTATTATACCATCGATGTATTAACTTTAATTTTGACGCAGTAGGTCTTCAGTCTAATCTGAGAAAAACCAGTGGGAAAAGAAGCAGATCATATTGCTGATGGATTGATTCAATAAGCAAGCAACAGCCTTGACTCTGCATGACTTGAGCAGAACTGTTGATAGTCAGGGCACTTGGAGGTTTTTCACCTATAGGGTCATTAGAAAGTTGAAGCTGCCATGATGGGAAATAATAACAAGGTCTGCAACCAGGAAGGATTATGATCCATTAACACAGGGAAATGTATGCATAGCCAGCATGATGTAGTTGTTTGAGCTTTGGATTACGTCTCTGGGATACTAGAGTTTGAATGCCCGCTCCGCCTTGGAAACCCACTAGGTGACCTTGGGCAAGTCACACTCTTTCAGCCTCAGACAAATATTGAGGCTGAAAGAGTGTGATTTGCCCAAAGTCACCTTGTGGGATGAAGAAATCTTGCCAAAAAACTCCTATGATAGGTTCACCTTAAAGTCACCATAATTCAGAAATGACTTGGAGGCACACAACAACATGTCTATTAGCCAACTGCTTTGAGCTAGGCATCAGGAAAGCAAAAATCATGGAGGTGGAAGAAGCTTTCAGTTCCACCCCTCTACAATGAATCCTTGATCTCAGATGGCTGAAAGGCAGGGTACCACTCAGTCTCTGATGACTATATAGTTCCAAGGTAGTGGCGAAGTTGAAACCATAACCACCTCATGAAAAGCATACCATATCATATTGCTGAATAATGTATCTGCTAAGTGTGAAGCCATTGACAGCTGGTCTTATGGAGCTAGAAGAAACAGGAAAATGATTAGCACCTCATGTTAGCTTGAAGATTTTGTTTGTTTGTTAACTGATTGATAAGGGTGGTGTTGAAGAAATTCACGAACCTACCTAGTTTTCGCATTTTCAAACAAATATGTGGAACAAAATTCAATAATCCTTCAAATTTAGCATTTTCTTTGAATTTTATAATGGAATTCTCCAAGCCAAAAAAGGAAAGAACTACATACTGAAATGCATAAGTTAGAGACAAGTGCATGCAAAAAGTGAGTGTAAAATATATATATATATTGCAAAGCATCATACTAGTAAAATGGCCTTCAAGGAAGTATAGCTTCATCAAATTGTGTTCAAAAATGTGTGTGTGTTAAGAAAAATCCATACAAGAATGGATATGGTACCTTTAGAAAGAGAGAGAAATTCCAAAAGTGGGGAGGAATGAACTTTAAACTGGTAAAATTCTCAAAGTTCAGGACAAATTTAAGATTTGAAAAAAAGGAAATTGGGAGAAATCAAAAATCCTCAACTAATTACAAGTAGTCTTATGCTGTCTGCAGCTATGCAGCTATAGCAATGGAGCATTTATGTTTTGACTCCTTCTGTGTATCTGCCAGTCAGAGTAATTGTTAAAGCTATGATCCCAGTATTCTGGAAACAGTTGGTATCTAATGGAAATAAGGTCCTCTGAAGACCTTTTTAATCTCCCCTACAGAATAAAAATAATTGACACTTTCCAGTAAGTGTATGGATATTGAAACTAGTCACTTTATTAACTCCCACTTCTATCTATTTAATGTGATAATGTGTGCATTAAAGATGATGGTATCATATGCTAGGACAGGGAAGAGGGTAATGTACCATAATGTTAGAAACTGTCTATTACTTTCGTTAAAGAAAACATTTATTTTCTTTAATGACACTGTAGTTTAGAATTATGTGCTAATTTTTGGATTCATTCCACTCTCAGAATATTAACACTTGGAGGGGTTTTTTTCTTGAGGCCGAGCCTGGAATAGTAGGAGTCCTTTGAAATCTGCCATGATGCTGCTGCTGCTGATCTCTTCCTCTTCTCCTCTCCAAAAAGGCAGCAGAATATCATCAAAGAATCTCTCATACATTGGATCCTTCAAGCAACATAATGCTCTCAGTTCATAACTAGCTTCCCACACAAGTTGACTGGCTGGCTACACATTTATCAGATTTCAGCAATATGGATATCGTATACTGCATTTTACTGCAAAAATAATTGTGTATAGCCACAGTGAGAACTATCTGGACCTAACTTCATGCTGTAATGGGGTTGATAATAATATTTAAAACTATTGGAAAAAATAGTCAAAAATAATAGTTTTTAAGTGTGGAAAACCTTGATAAGGAGAATCACAGACTGATGAGAATCATCACAGTTGTGGACTTTTTGTGCACAAAATAAATCTATAATTGTGTGTGTGCGTGTGTGTGTGCAGAAAACAGCCTTTTCTGCTCATGGAGCAGCATTGTCTATACAGAAATGTCTTCTAAACAGAATAGAAAATTGCTAAAATTCCCCATTGCTTCCTTCAAGAATGAAATTAGTGAAGAATTAATTTGCATTCATATAGTGGAACAAGGCTCATAGGATCACACTGCCACAATTTGCACTGCCATCAGCATCAGGGTTTATGATATCATTTGCTGACCACTCAGGCGTCCATGTTCCCTCCGACCTTAGCTGAAATCCTGCTAGTAGCTGGAAGATCAATGGATTTTCCCAGCAACATTATCTTTTTATGAGTCATCCCTGTTTTAACGCAACCTATTTGGGGATAGATAGGTCTTTAATGGGCAACTGAAATCTATTAGCTGTACAAAAGGCCAATGCCTAACAGAGATGAGGACTGCTAAAATTTGTTAATTTGTTGATATGGAATGGCACAGCTGTGTGACTATGGAGAATGTCATAATGAAGGCAGTGTTGTAGTGGGAACGATGAAGGCCAGGGGCTCATTTTGACAGTGTTCCTAACCAGTATCTGAGAGAAAGTCCAAATGTGGGCAACTATGTTGGCCTGAATTTAAAAATAATCATCACAATAAAAATTTCTCAGTTTTCTTCCAGACTGGGAGCAACTCTTTTCTAAATTCAATGGTCAAAATCTAACACATACTTCTTTGGAATTAGGACTTTATTACTTTACCACTGAAGCACTCCATGTCAAACAAAATAGGCTCCAAAGTGTTTCTCAGTGCTTCATAGCAAGTTTTTAGGGTGCATGGGTGGACTGTAAGAGAACAACGGGGATTTCCAGTTCTGGTAAAAGTAGCAGAGTCCCAAAAAATCATTAGTTTCTGGCCAGCAAATCTTATTTTCCCATTTAGTCAAAGCCTAATCCAGATATTTTTCACTACAATGGAGGAAGTTCACAATGCTGAAATGCTATTGTTACACCTCATTGGAGTAGATTAGTTGAATCAATTGGATTTTCCTAAGCTTTGCTTCATCGTTCAACAATAGATTGAATAGATCTGCTTTATTTGGGATCAACCAAAAAGATTCCAGCTGATATATTTCTAGGGAGCTTCAATTCCTTCTTCAGCTACGACGAGGATTCTTGTTAAATTCAGTGGGATCAGGAAAGCCTAAGAGGAGTGGGAGATGATGCTGTCATCCATGCAGATCAAAATGTCCCAATGCTCCAACTCCATGTGACCTTGTTTTTCAACACCCCTGAATGAGTACTAGTACATAAAATGTACCAATACAACACAGAATCAATATCAAACAATATCAAGACTGATTGTTTGGTTGGTTGATTTGCTTTGTCATCTATCTTTTTCACAAAGAGTAACAATGACACACAAGGGTAACATACCAGTTGACAGACTAAAGAGAATGATGTGCCACAATCTGGGGTAATCAACTAAAGCTGAATAGTGGGAGATGTAGGGCTTTTTCACACTCTGAGAAGAAAACGGGGCATTCTGTTACTCACCAGACTGGTGCGCTCCTTCCGATGATCCACGCTGATCCGGAGCAGTGCGTGCCCGTGCTACACACCGCTCCCGGGACAAAAATGGAGGCTTCCGGTTAGTGGAGGCTCTCCACCAACTGGAGAAGCTCACCAGCCAGAAGCCCGCCCCCCAGAAGATCTGCAGCCTCGCACTGGTGCGAGCCTACAGATCTACACAGGAGCGCCGCGACAGACTGGGGCGCACCAGGCTATAGAAAGACCTGTTTTAAGCAGTCTTTCAGTAGCACGGAGAACCACCAGTTCTGTTTGTTCTGGAGTGGGCTGAAGTCCGAAACTACAGAAAGTAGTCCGGACCCAGTTCGCCCCCAAGTGAAAACGTCCTCGCTGGAGGACGCGCTGCCCCGTTTTAAAAACAAAGTGCACAAAAAGGCCGTGGATGGAAGTTCACTTCTGCAAGAAAAGTGATGGCTTCCAACTTGGCTGATTTTGCAAGAGGATTAGATAAAGCCATTATGATTAACGCTATTGTTGGTTACTAACGGAGATGGCTACATATCACCTCAGTATCAGAAGAGTATGTCTCTCTATATCAGTTGCTCGGCAACATGAGATGACAGTTGCACTGATACCCTGCTGGCAGATTTTTCCTGGCAACTAGTTTGCCACAGTGTGGAAAATGCTGCGCTATATAGACCTTTGCACTTATCCTGCACTCTCATCTTCCTTTCTTATGAGTTTATACCTTAATTCATTTTTTACCACTCACTCATGAAAACCCTGTGAGTACTCTGAGAACTAACTGCCCCAAGATGAATGAATGCATTTGAACCCATGTCTGAATATTACTCCACTAATATAGCTATTAAAAAATGCTAGGTTATCAGTGACTATCTAGAAAAATATGATGCTGTTCTAGAAAGACGTATATAGCAAGATGGTATTTTATATTTCAACCATCGTGGCTTGTATTCCATATTCAGATCCCAAATTTTTTAGCTACAGACAATCTGAAGCAGAAGAATTGATGGGGAAAGCTGCTGAAAGAAAGAAAAACATCCTACAAACACCATTTTCTAACGTAGACAAATATACTAAGCATTGATAGTTGAAGACTCATTTACAATCCACTGAATGTTCCAAATTATCCAGTAAATGGGTGAAAAGGATGAAAAGTGGAAGTCAAAGTTATTACGTGGTACAAGAGACGTGAATCATTTATTTTGGCAAGTGTGATTTTGCTGTCAGAATTCATGCTAAAACTCTGCAGAGCAAAGTCTGCTTTTTCCATTGTCTTGCTGCATTGCCTACTTCATAGTTGGATGAAATGAACAGCTGTTTGTCCCATATTTGCAGATGGTTAGGCAGAGTAGGTCCTGGTGCTGTTTTAAACAGCCTTATGCTTTCCTTAAACTCTGTTGGAAGAGATGCACTGGACCATTGATGAGTTTCACAGCCCTCTTGGTAGTAACATTTTTCCACAGAAGAACTCCCAGAAGCAGTAAATCAAAGAAAAAAAAATGCAGAACATGCTCCAGAATTCTCAATCTGCTCTATTTTCCTATACCTTCAGCATCTTGAAGGCTCAGCAGTTTCTTGATTTCACACTTTATATCTTGTGCTGCCCATCCTGCACACCAAAAAGTTTGAAGAAACAGGAAAACTGGGACAGCAGGAATGTTAATCTAACCAAGGCAGCATCTCTCATAGGAAAGAAATGTCTCACTGGCTTTTCTGTGACTTAGAAATCATTCTCCATAAATCTAAACAATTATTGAGATCAATAGCTAACATTTCTAAGGTATATGTGGGAAGATCTCTTATACAAAGGCTGATCATTTAGCTCAGTACTGTCTGCACAAGAGGTGACCAACTGCACGAGGATGGTGGCCAATACCCCCTGCCATGGGTCACACTATCATATTTAGGCACACTGGAAATGATATTGAGCTACTTATGGGTGTCATTCTAGCCAGCTTTTGGTTTCTGTTTTAACTTGCTGAGTTTTGGAGGGGGGTTCTGGGAGTGATTCAAACTGCCATGTTTTCAAGTGGCTCTAAGCCATTTCATTTGATTTTTGGTTAAAAAAAATGCTACCAAAAGCATGGATTTTCAATTTTGGGAATGCTTGGGAGGTCACCAAGGAGACTTGGGAGCCTAGAAAAGTTTGATTTTGGGTCTCATGCACAGAACTTTCCCTGGGTGGACAACATGCAGGTCTTCAGATGCACCGGTCTCCAGGGTTTCAGAGAGGAAACTGTCTCAGATCTATTTAGAGATGCTCAGGGTTGAATCTAGGACTCTGAATAAAAAATACCTGATTTCAGTCAAAGAGGAAAAATTTCCATGGTACATTTCTTTTCTCAGAAAAATCGAATGGTTAGGCTGCAGGTCTACAAAAATTACCCAGAAGGTAAGTGCCATTGTACTCAGTAAGAACTATGCTAGAGGAGATGACAAGTATGAGATTGAACACTTAGTTCCAGGATACGTTTCTTAAGGCAAATGACATAAATCAGGGCTTTGTAAATCAGGAACTCTGCCTCTTTAATGTAAAGCTGCTCTTACACACACATACATGCAAACACAGAAGAGCTATGAGTTTATAGAAACACGCAGTCAAACACACACACATGCAAACACACAGAAGAGCTATGAGTTCATACATGTTGGTATTTTTTCTGCTCAGCGGATTACAAACTATTCTATGTATAGCTGATGCAACAAATTTATCATCAAATTTATTTTTCTTGGTATCATACTTTTTCCATACCTAGCTAGGCTGGCCCTGTAATAACAGACACACAATCCACTTCTAAAACCTTACTTGTGGTTTTGCTAGGATGGTACGTGAAGCCTGCCACAATGGAGAAACAGACAGCATTCATACTCAATTGGCATAGCATTCAAGAATTAAGAATTAATTTTATGTCACAATGAGACAGTAGAGTAGGACTTTGAGAGGGATATAAATAGAGTAAATGTCAATCTGACTTACTTATTTTTCTGTTTCTTGACATGATCTGTATAAACCTTATCAAAGGAAGATAAATAAAATATGACTCTTGGAAGCAAGTGTCTTAAAAGGCGTAACTTTGGGTTGGCTGTGCTCTTCTGGGTTAAAAAGAAGCAAAGGAACCTAGCAGAAGTGTATTTTATCCATTATGAAATATATAGATAGCTTAAATAAATAATCTCAATCACATCTACTGAAGAGGAGAAGATCTGTTGTTGTCTATGGGAGTTAGTCTGTATAAGTAGAAACCCACATATGTATAAAATATAGTACTTCGAGGATGTAATATTACAAGTGGATAGCCATCAGTTTAGTTGAATTTGAATTCTCTCAGGACAACTATGGAAGTCTGAGTTAGAAGATTACATATTCTTTATGAAGGGTGATTGGAAGTATAAAACACATCAATTGAAGGATTTCAGTATCTGCTCTTCTGCCCTCTAGATGCAAAATAACTAATCAGAATCTTGACAGCTGTCCAAAGTTGAATCTGAATTGAAAAATCTTGCATAGAGATCACACTGAAATTTAGGTTTCCAAAGTATTTATAGCACCACAGGCTGTGTTCTGTATTACATTTGAATCGGATTATTCACATTCAGCTGTTATAATCAGAAACAGGAGAGCAGTAGATTCTATCTGAAAAAAACTGATAAGTTGATTTGAAACATGACAGTATAGAATCTGTGAGTGTGAAGACGATCCGTGTTGATTTTGAGGAAACTAATTATTTGTAGGGATGGATGATTTGTAGGGATATGTTTCACAAGTCAACTCCGGCAGTTTGACTGGGATTGAAAGGGATTTCTGCTCCCTCCCATAGACTCTTCTGGGTTAAGAGATTAGTTAGTGGCCTCTTCTAGTACCTTTCTCCATACTTACGCTGTTGTTGTTTTTTTTTAGTGGCCTTGTAGTAATACTGAATCAAGTAATGATTCAAGTTCCTTATTTTGGATTTGGATCTGCAGCCTAGTGAAGGTAAAAATACTCATTTACTACCCCAGTGATGCAAGATCACAGCCATTGTTTTGAAGACAAATATTCAATGGAGATAAAACAAGCTAGGGGTATGAGATACTACACTAAGGCCCTTTCTGCAGGTTACCGGTTCCCAGTGGTGTCCAGCAGGGATCCTAGTAGAGCTTATTCTGGGAGGGGAGCAAGACAGGAGCACTCCCCTCTGCACCAGCTCCCTGAGGGAATGGAGGAGGCTCGATGGCCATGCCTCTTCCATCTGTAGTGTAGTGGGGCACTGTCACAGGCTGCACTGGGGCAAGAAACATGGCCATTGTGCTTACTGACCCTCCACAGCTCAGGTACATGCAGGAGAACATCAGGTGGGCTGACCGATAGCCGGTCATTGATGAGTGAAACCCTTCAGTGATTGGGGGCACGATTGCGCTGCCTGGAAACGGAAAAATGATGGAACATGGATGACATTGTCCATAAGTGTCATCTGGGTCCCATACTTCTCCTGTCCCCAGTGCAGGACAACAATGTCCTGGAGAAAGGACCTAAGCTTCTGGTCATCAGGCATGCTGCAAGACTTGTCTGTGGTTGCTTTAGAACTTGAGATAGAATCATAGAATCATAGAGTTGGAAGAGACCACAGGTGCCAACCAGTCCAACCCCCTGCCATGCAGGAACACACATCAAACCATTCCCAACAGATGGTCATCCAGCCTCTGCCTAAAAACCTCCAAAGAAGGAGACTCCACCACACTCTGAGGCAGCATATTCCAGCCAGCTCTGACCTTCAGAAAGTTCTTCCAGGTTCCGGTGGAACCTCCTTTCCTGCAGCTTGAATCCATTGCTCCTTGTCCTAGTCTCTGGAGCAGCAGAAAACAAACCCACTCCCTCCTCTACATGGCATCCCTTCAAATATTTAAACATGGTTGTCATGTCCCCTCTTAACCTTCTCTTCTGCAGACTAAACATATCCAACTCCCTAAGCTGTTCCTCATAGGGCATGGCTTCAAGAACCCTTCACTATTTTGGTCACCCTCCTCTGGACACGTTCCAGCTTGTCGATGTCCTTCTTGAACTGAGGTGCCCAAAACAAACACAGTATTCCAAATGAGGCCTAACCAGTGCAGAATAGAGTGGTACCATTACCTCCCTTGATCTAGACACTGTACTCCTACTGATGAAACCAGAAATCACATTGGCTTTCTTGGCTGCCACATCACATTGTTGACTCAGGTTCAGCTTGTGATCTACCAAGACTCCTAGATCCCGTTCACATGTACTACTATCCAACCACATGTCCCCCATCCTATATTTGTGCATTCCATTTTTTCTCCCTAAGTATAAGATCTTACATTTCTTTCTGTTGAAATTCATTTTGTTAGCTTTGGCCCAGATGCTATGGGGAGATACAAGAGACTGGGTGGTAGAGTGTTGCAACTGAAAATAAATGGTAAGTGGAAGGGCTGAGTACCCTTTCTTATTTAGGCAACCAGTACTTTGCTTTTATTTTTAGTAGAAAACATAAATGGACTAAGGGTTGTAGAATCAAGTTGTAACCTGAAAATTCAACAGTGTATTTGAGAGAGAAAGAGACACTGGCCTACAAATGCAATGTAATAGTAATAATAAACCAATGTTTTTCTGTTCGTAATCAAAACATTCATCCCCAACATAATTCACCTTTTTGATGCCTCTTAACATCTATGAAAATGGGCAAAAGTTGTTTTGCCATTTCTCATTGTTGTCACCAAATACAATAATGCTAGGAAACACAGCTATAGGAACAAAACCTCACATCATTAACAGCAAAATGTTATATCCCTTTATGGTCCAAGACAGCCGATAATTGTGGGGGCCAAGGCAGTAGGCCCCTATTTCCCACAGTTTAGCCCATTCGGCAAGCAATAAATTAGCATGGAGATGTAAAAGTCATTTGCTTTGGTGCTGCAAGGTTGAAAATGTTTCTACCTGCTAAGCAAGATGTCATACTGGAGTTCTTGCCAGCCTCCCAAGGTTGACTCTCATCCTTGAAAAAGGCTGGTAATTCCTCCAGCGTTATTAATTCTTGCTGCCACCACCCACTGAATTCTGAATTAACTGAACAACACAGTGGGATGCTGTTCAGTAGATTACCAATCTCTATGCTAAGCACCTTTCCTTCCCTCTCACCTCCCCCCTTCTGAGTGAGAGAAGTCCTATCTAGCGTGTGCCGAAGGATGGCTTGGGAATGGAGAGGAAACAGAGGTTTTACAGAAAAGCATTTATTAAAGGCATGCAAATAAACAAGACAATAATACACATGAGAGGCTCCCCCCTCCCACGCATGCTTAAGTTACAAGTAGTTACCAAAAACAAATATAAAAGCACAGATACATTCTTTAGATCAGCCAACTCCAAAATAATTAAAAACCTAACGCGGCTAACTACTTTATTCTAGTACTCACAGATGTTCATAGGCTTAGATGGTCTAAGAGAGAAGATAGAGGCGCGGCATGCCTGCCTGCCTACAACTGGCCAGATCTCATCTCTCAGAGATTCCTTTGTTCTTCTCTCTGTTCTTCTCTCGGCCACATGGCTTTTTTAGAAGTTTTATAACTTCTCTCAAGAAGCATCTTGAAGCATCTCCAAGATGCCCACCTCTTCCCTTGTGGTTGGTCAGTTCTCACCCTGTGACCTGTGATGTTGACCCACATTAAAATGTAATCTAATCCCAACATCTCATTAACCTTTGGTTTACCTGAAGAGGGAAGTATCCCCCTTTTACTAAGTCTAGATAATGAGAAGCCTCATTATCACACAAGATTATCAGATATTTTGTGCATTTTTCATTTTTTTTAACATTTCAGGACTTTTTTTTTTTTTTGCAAAAAATAACATTTTTTAAACAAAGAACAGTTTTATTACAAATACAATGATTTCTACCAAACACTGATTTGCAGAAAGGGTGTGTGTGTGTATGTTGTACAGAACAGGGAGGGGGGAAATGGCCCTGCCCCACATTGCTCACATACATGAACATGGTTAAATTTTAATATGCGTACTTTCCTGAAGTTTGTGGGCTGCTTTTAAAAAACCTGCAACCAGATGATGCAAATGAGCAAATTTGAACTCAGCAGATCCATCCACATCTAACTATATTCTTATTATGACCCTAAATTTGAAAAGGAAGAATACTGGATACAATTGCATTGTGAAAAAGATACATCATCCCATTGTTGCATGGATGTTTTTGGTTTCATTATGCTTCCAAGATTCAAGTCAATATAACCTTCCCTTATCATGCATTTCATAACTAGAAAAGAACAGAGAATTGCACAGCATGGTAATGTCAGACAGCTTTCAGCCATCAAGTTGGGGCCAGGAATTCCTTACATTTCTGCCGCACACATTGCTCATCAGAGGACAGAAAGAAATGCTAACAACAAGGAAGTAATCTACACTGACACTACTGAGACAGCAAGAGAACTTGATGCATCCATTTTGATTCTTACAATATGTCTTTTCTATGCTATGCAGGGAAAACAAACCATTACCATTTCTGTGGTGTTCAGGGAAAACAAACCACTCTAACATTTCACGACAGTGGTTTGAACCATGACATCAAAAGCCAAGGACTGTGTTTTGCTTCTCTGCATACACATATTAGTACAGAAAAAGATGTAAACTCGAAGTTAGCCAGACATTTAATATGTTACCTAACACCAGTCCTATGCTTTCTTTTGTGGTTCCTGTCTGTCTGTCTGTCTGTCTGTCTGTCTGTCTGTCTGTCTGTCTATCTATCTATCTATCTATCTATCTATCTATCTATCTATCTATCTATCTATCTATCTATCTATCTGCAGTATGGGTGTAATGACACAACTTTTTATTTTACTCTTTCTTTCTTTCTTTCTTTCTTTCTTTCTTTCTTTCTTTCTTTTTTTGGGTTAGAAATATCTCAACAGGAGAAATCTTCCTGAATTGGCTGGTTATATTAAGGGCCAAACCCTTTAGATTTGGATCCATCTCAAAATGAAGCTCACACTTGACTACTATTGTTTCTTTCCCCTCTCTGTTGGGCTGCATCATTTTCTGTATCATTCCTCAAGAATGATGTGTTGTTGTGGTGCCGCCTCGATCCGTTGGGAGAGGTGGGATATAAATAAATCAGTCAATCAATCAATCAATCAATCAATCAAAACAGACTAGTGGGCATTCTACAAAATTGAAGGTGTTGGCCAGCAGCCTGACTTTATCCGAAAGAACTCTTGGAAGTCCTACTCTACAAATATAATACAAAAAAATAAATTGGGTTACCCTTAGAAAGAAGAAAGAAATGAAGTGGGTTCATTGAATGTTCCTATATTTGGATGGAATAGGCTTTAGTTACTAAATAATGTGTTGCTTTGTTGCTTTAGTTTCATTTTGTATGTGTGTGCCTTCAAGTCATCTGTCGACTTCTAGCGATCCCATGAATTTGATAGGGTTTTCTTAGGCAAGGAATACTCAGAGGTGGTTTTACCATTTCCTTCCTCTGAAATATAAACTACAGTACCTGGTAATCCTTTGCAGTCTCTCATCCAAGTACTAATCAGGGCTCACCCTAGTTAGCTTCCAAGATCAGACTGGATCTGGGGCCTGCTGCCAGGAATGTCTAAGGCAGGAATGAGCAAAATGTCACTTTCCAGATGAAGGAAAACAGGGTTTGAATCCCTGCTCAGACATGGCAACTCATTGGATGACCTTGGACAAGCCACACTCATTCAGCCTCAGAGGAAGCCAATAGGAAAAATATTCTGATGGAATCTTGCCAAGAAAATCCTGTGAGAGGTTCATCTTAGGGCCATTATAAGTCAGAAATTACTTGAAGGTACACAACAACCAGTTGCCTTGAATCCAAAACTGGGGGAAAGGTGGAATATAGCTGGAATTATCGTTCTCATTGTCATCGCCCACATCTATCGAGTAAGTATGTCAGTGGAGGGAGATATATTCCTTCCTTCCTCACTCTTCCTAAGCTGTAGAATGGGGTAGAAAGTTGAATGCTTTAGCTAGAAGGGAAGAGTCAAGATCTGTGGAGTAATGGGGCATGTTCCCCTACTCTTCATACTAAGCTTTTCCAGAAAAGTCTCAGAAAAATTCACCCACTCCTGAGAAACTGGGGAAAACTGAATGCTTTCTAAGTCAAGGTCGGGGAGCTCATCCACCATAAATTCAGTCCACTGTGCCTACTTGCTTATGCCCCACTTTTCTTCCTTTAAACTATATCATTATTGCTTCTTTTGTGGATGCAAACTAACTAGCTGGGCCATTTACCATGTAGCTTTGGTCCAGCAATTTAAAATACATTATGTATTACAGCACAATCACCTGACAACCCAGGGGGAAAAATGAGATTATATGTAATTACCTTTCTCTCCCATTTGCAGGCAAGAACAGTCTACTTTTAGCAATTGACAATGGATTTAAAGGAAATGGAAAGACGAGCTTTTACAACCATATGTATTATCAGAAGGGTAAAGAAGCGGTGAGAAGGGCTTGTTTCTGAGTTTATCTCCAAGGGGTTCTACCTCTTCATTTTGAAGGTGGGAACAGCATTCTAATGAGAATTTCTTTATCTATAGATCAAGATAATGCTCTACATGGAATTATGAAGGAGCTTAATTTTATAGCAATGGAGCATTTTCATCATTTAAAAATAGTCCCGAGATGAAAGTTCTCATATGGAATTTCCAATTTTCACTTTGGAGTGGCAGCTGAACAAAAGGGGTGAAACTAGAGATATGAAGGAATCTTACCACTGACAAACTTTTAACTGAGATTGCTTCACAAATGTGACAAGGCAGCATCTTGAAGATCTGCCAAATCTTTCAGTTAATTTCACCCTTAGTGCAGGATCAAGACATCAAGGATGGCAATCAATGGGTGTCTTATGCATTGTAAGTTCTCTGATGAAACAAGTTGGATATTTTTCTCCAGTGTAGAACACGTGCATTTAGTTTATGGTTTTAGACACGTCTGCTACGAAGTCTCATCATAGGCTCAAATGTTTCTTCTGTTTGCACAAAATAAATAAAACATCAGTGTTGCATTTTTGTCTCTTTCTCAAGCCTGTTACTGCTCCAGGAGAGTCTGTTCTGCTATGGCCAAAAAGGTTTCATCTCCCCTATGAAGCTGAATTGTAGACACACATGCCTCAAGCTGCCACACCTTTGCTTCCAGCCAGTTTGCGCTTACTGTAGGTATAGCACCCACATCTTCTGACAAAAACCAGGCATGGCTCAGCTGTTGCAGGTAACTCACAGTTCTCCTTTTGAAAATGTTGCTTTCTGTGCAGCATATGCTGTATGCTGTGCTAAGCAACCACTTGTGAATTTTGCACAGAATAAGTCCAAAAATCTGAATATTGCCCTCAGTTCAGGAATTTTTCTTGTCAGGTTTTCTCAATACACAAAAAGATTTTTTTTTATCATTTAAAAACTGATTTTTTTTATTCCTACTCACCATCTATGTTGAATTGTCCTATGTAGGCAATATCATAGCACTCTAGGTCCCTTCAAACTGCACCATGAAGCACCTGCACAAAATGTCTGTAGTTTTCCATCCTGTTCACCATTTACTTTAAATAGTTTCAATTCTAACCTTTTTCTGTTTTTACTTCAGTCTTTGTAGGTCATTTAAATGAATTTTTTTTCTAACTGCCTCGAGTTTTGTTAACAGCCTTCGGGGGGGGGGGGAGGCAGGATGCAAATGTTATTGTAAAATGTTCTTGTTATTAGATAGAATCCAAATCGAAAACTCTGATCAGAAACATCTTGCAGATTGTGAAACCTTGATGATGATGATGATGATGATGATGATGATGATGATGATGATGATGACGACAGCACCATTCATAGTTGAAAGTCATAGCATGAGTTAGTTGGAAGTTCTGTGCATTTTAATGGTGCTTGCTTTGGAATAACTTTTTAAGATTGCAGCCTGACAATGTGCTAAAACAAATAGAAAGGAACCTATGTTAACTCCGCATAGGCTCTCATGAGATCTCCTGACCAGGTATGAAACAGTCTAATTCCCACTTACTTTGCAGGAGTCTTGCCAAATAAGTAAAAGTAGCTGGAGGGCACAGAGTGCAGGTTCAGACTCTAGGGATCAGAAAAGTTTGTTTCTTAAGAAAATAAAATGTTTAGAGCTGGATAAAAAGGGGGAAAGCCATAAATTGTTGCAAATGAGCATTTGAGTAAAGCATAGTATAGGCTTAAAAACTTTTCCTTTCTTAAGATTAAATATGAGAGTAAGAAGGGAGAGGGGAGAGTGGGGCAGAGATCTCTTCTGCATCATAATGGTTTAATTATGTGGATGTTTTCACTGCACTTGGCCAAATTCAATAGATGCAGCAATTCCCACCATGGATAGGACCACATTATTTTTCCTACCTCTTATATGAGTATTAAAATACCAAAACATCTCTTTTTCTTCGAAAAAAGAGAAGTCAATCTTAATTCAGAATAATAATGGGTGCAGAATTAGAGATGCAAACCATACTTTTAAGAGCTCAGCACTCTGACACCTGGGTCCAGATGGATGAATCCGTCAATTTCAAGTTCTCACAAATCTAGATTATTAAAAAAAAAAAAAAAGACTTATTTCACATTGTTGCAGACTTCTTCCCTCTCTGAGATGGTAAATTTCATCAATCTTCATGGACATTATTCAGTGCAATATGAACACACACATGTGCATCACATATAAGTGTTGGAAAAGCAGGGTTTTGTTTTGTTTTTTCCCAACGATATGATGGTCAGAATGGCAAAGGCTATAACAGAGCTTGTATGCAGATCAAAATACCTGGAATGTTGATGCACAGATGCACAAAAGTAAGCATTAGGAAAACATAGTCCTTGACTTGAAACTGGAGGTCTGGATTATTCTGTAAATTCATTCATTTTTTTCTTGCTACGCTTTCTGCCTGGAACTGCCTCAGAGAACAGCTTCCTGACATTACCTGTCTCAGTGATTTCTGGTAAATTCATCTTGGAAATTTTTAATGCAACCCCAAAGATTTGTTAACCGATTGTGACTAATCCTGTGATGAATTAACTGAAAGAGAAATATATTCTTCCTTAGTTTTCTTTTGCCTCCATTTTCCTTCTTTTTCTCTGTTGGGTTATTTGTGTCCTTGACTACTTATTACTGATCTTGCTTTGCAAATACATACTCTTCATTTGGTTTTGCCTGCCTCAGTTTTCCTGCATGTCCTCTGTTGTATTATCTGTTCTTTGATTTCATGCTGTAAGCTTTTGGGGGCAAGGATTTCTTCCTCTTGTATTCTCTAAGAGACATGTACTTTGACAGAGCTATATATAAGTAACAAGGGACAGCAGTGCATATGATTTTTTTTCCATAATGAGAACATCTAAATTCTCCAATTTCTTCCTGAACAGAACAAAAAGAACAAGAGATTTAAAAAGAATGAAATGGAGATAGCCAAAGAGACAAGTAACCACCCAGCCATATAGGTGATGCCGAATCAGGATTGTTTTCTCCTTTTCCTCACTTACTCCTTATCTTTAACATTAATGGGGAAAGTTGGTACAACATGGAGCTCTCCTTTCTGACAACAGCTGTTCCCATTTGGTTGGTGCAGATGAGAAGAATTCCATTTAGTTTGCTTTTGGTGAAAACATAGCAAAATTCATAAATGGGATGGGAAAATGGAAAAAAAACTTGGTACTTGAACCATCCAAATAAGCTACAGAGGTAAACTGACAATTAACTATAGAATCATTGAATCATAGAAACATAAAATTGGAAAGGATCCAAAGACTCATATAGTACCACTCCATGACTGTGCAGCAATAGATGTTTGGCTTCTTTCCTCTCTGTAACAAATCCCAAGAGGATGTGATCACTTCCACTGAAGGTTCCCACTACTTCTGCTCCTTTGCCCAGTTCTTCAGTATTGATTAGCATTGGGATTAGATATCAATTGTGTATTCTAGGTGTTGTCCCACCTTTCCTGAAGAAAAAAAACTCAGAAGCTAATCTTCATTCTTGTTGAAATTCTTTTGCATAACCCATTGCTGGCATTGTTTTAGAAATTGATGTTCATTATTCATTGTGTATGTGTGGTCTATTTAATTGTGTATTGATCCCTTTCAACGATTTATGTTTCAACGTGATCTGAATACTCCTCACACTGCACCACAAATTTTTCTTCCTGATTACTCCACTCTGAGATAAGTGCTCGGGGTGGATAGAAGCATGTCTAATATGCTGATCTTAACAGAATGCTGTGAGTGGCATTGGTAGCATGATACCAATATATAGCTATAGCTGAAACATGTTAGAACTGCTATGGAAGTAGAAAAAGAGTCATTCCATGTGTGCTGTCGATAGTCCCAAACCTTAAATTTATAAATTGCATTCAGCCAGACCTTCTATCTTCTAAGATTTTTCCGAACACTGCCACCCTACTTCCAAATATATCTGTACCCACAATGGTTAGGAAAGTTCAGGTTCACATAATATGCTCAGCTTCACATAAACATTGGCCATTTCCGCACTAGACTGTTCCAGTGCTATTATTCCACTTTCAACATCCTATGGAATCCTGGGGTTTGAAGTTTAAGGAGGGGCCTTTGAGGCCTCTCCCTAAACTGCAAACCCCAGATTCCATAGGACGTTGAAAGTGGAATAATAGCACTGTAACAGTCTAGTGCGGAAATGGCCATTAAGTCAAACTCAAGAACCTAATGAGATAGAATCCCTAGTTCTATCAGACAGGTCTACTCATGTTCAAGTGAATGTGAGTAGAAAGTCCTTTTCAGAATATTCTTCTCAACATTTTTGTTTGTTTGTTTAAGCTGACAGGGTATAGCCATAGGAAATAGGGTCTGTATCCCAACTAGGCTTCTATGTTTTTCCTGTTCTGTAAAGGTTGAGTAAACCTGAGTAGTTTGATAACTGAATTCATCCTGCCTTGTGGAGGTTGAATAAGCCTGAATATTTGATAACTGAACTCATCCCACAAATGCAGAATTGGTGCTGGACTGGATTCTTCTCTAGGTTAACTCCGGGCAAATGCAAGAGATTTAGTCTTCAGAGTGTTTAGAAGACATACCTCTGCTAAGGCAAATTGCTGATGATTCCTTTATATGTCCACATAAAATTGATGATGATATCACTAGATGCAGACAGATACCCTCATTTTGGAAATGGCGGCAGGATCTTCCAAAACTCATTTTGATAAGCACAATTGTGAACTGAATTGAGAGGGTCAAATAAACACTGATAAAGGCAAATGCATCACTGGTAACTAGTAACACAAAAAGCTAGGTCCTGAGAAGTTCTGCAAAGAATGAACCACCACAGCAGCAAAAGTAGCTCATAAGGCTGTGCTTATCAATTTTTTTTTGGAGCTTGCTGACAAAGGTTTGACATATTGAACATGACCATGCATGCAAAAATCCACTCCTTCTGTTCCATTCACACCCACGTGGTACTCAAGCCACCTTTGTGAATATTTCAGCTTATATTTCTGAAAGCAAGTTTCTGTCCCTCACGGTTTCATTTTAGTGTGGTGCAAAGAAAGTCACATTCATATTTTAAAACAGTTTTCACTGGTAACTCAGTTACAACCTCAAGGAGGGAAGCACTCAAAAGGAGCTGAGTATATTAAATGTGTCACTTTATGCCTATGGCCAAAGTTGAAACAATAGGAAACTTCTTAGGCCTTCATCTTGCTTGTCAACTGATGTGCTGCACCTGTTTGGTTTCATTGTTCCCTAAATTCTTCAGATTACCAACATCCACAGAGAAAGAAGGCAGGATTTAAAATGGACAGTGGTAGATACAAATTCAATGTCACACCACATCAAATTGTAATTAGCTGTAACACAAGATGGGCAGAATAGCAGGCATTTGATGGTATGCCATATCATGTAGATTTAAAAAAAAGTGTGCCTCTATGATGTTTACTCATATATTCTAAAAAATTTTTTAGCAGAATAAGATAAGACCACACTATTCTGCTGACCCTATACTTTCATACTGAGAACCAAACTGAAAATGAATCTTTGCAATTTTCAATGAGATAACCTTTTCATTGTGTAATGAATGGGAGAAGGACACTCACGATACTTTTAAGACAAAGTACATTATTTTAGCATGGTCTTTTGTGGATATTGTGGAATGAGCAGAATGATCTCTTACAAGCACTTAAAAACAAATTCTGAGATTGAAAGGTGTACCAAAAATCCCTCCAAATCACCTCTTTACACGTCTTTCCCTCACACCCATCCTGTTTCTATAATGGGGGAACCGTTCTCCATTTGATCCTTTAAAGAACTGTTGGAAGTCACTATGTTTAAAAAGTCCAGCACTACCCTGAAACTTGGCACTATATGAAGAAACATCTTGCTGAAGGAACTGTTCAATAAAGAAACTGCATGCATTCTTTGAATCTATCCTTGCTGTAGAAGATGTAGACCTCTGCCTGCATTGACAGTTCACAAGGGAATAAGAACTGGGGCAAACTGTGCTGACAAGAGATAACCATAGAATCATAGAATCATAGAAGAATAAGAGTTGGAAGAGACCCCGGGGCCATTGAGTCCAACCCCCTGCTATGCAGGAACATCCATCAAAGCATTCCCAACAGATGGCCATCCAGCCTCTGCTTAAAAACCTCCAAAGAAGGAGACGCCATCATACTCCGCTGAGGCAGCATATTCCACTGCCGGACAGCTCTGACCTCCAAGAAGTTCTTCCTGGGGGTCATGTGGAATCTCCTTTCCTGCAGCTTGAAATTCCACTTGAACCTCAGGAAGACAAATTTCTAGATTGTACTAACATCCTGAAAACAAACAAATCACCCAACTCAAATGATATTCTTTTGAGAATTTTGAATACAAAATTTCTGATTTTGTAAGAGTAATATGTAGCAAATACCTTAGATTGGTGTCAGAAGATGGGAAATGGCCAATAAAACACAACAACAACAACAACAACAATAACAATAATAATAATAAAAGATTGCTGGGAATAATCAGAAAATTACGTGTTGATGAGTTTAAACTCTGTTCTAGGAAATTTCTGGGAAGTATTATTTACAGAGGAGTTACAAGGTCAATAGAGGAACAAGTCTTGCTGAAGAAGAATCAAAAGGATTTTCACAAAGACTAATGCATATTGCTATTCTTTTAGATGTGTGTGTGTGAGAAAAAGGTTGACAGACATGATATGGTAGTCACTATTTACCTTCAAAAGCTTTACCAAAGATTCTTTAACAATTTTAGAAGTCATGGAACAGGATCAAAGATCACCTTACTTATTTTCATTTATTGAAATATTTACATCCCACTCTATATCTAAGGGTCTCAGAGTGTCCTATAATAAAATCAATTTAAGACAATAAATAACAATCATGATAATTTAGCAGACTAAAAATAAATAAATCATTTATCTTTTAAAACCAGCACATTTAAAACAAGCTAAACCTATTTAAAATAGCAGATATCCATGGAATCCAAAGCCAACTTTAGTTCTTCCGGTCTCCTTCAAGAAACTAAAAAATAAGAGGAAGAATAAGCATCATATCTCTGTTCATTTAATGGTCAAAACTGCATCCTGTAAAACAACCAGCAAGTGACAAAGTAAGTTTTGATTAATAGGAATCTTTCTTAGCTGCCACATCACACTGCTGATTCATGTTCAGCTGAACTCCTAGATCAGTGGTTCTCAACCTGTGGGTCCCCAGATGTTTGTGGACTTCAGCTCCCAGAAGCCCCAGCCACTATGGTCAATGCTCAGGGCTTCTGGGAGCTGAAGTCCACACACATCTGGGGACCCACAGGTTGAGAACCACTGTCCTAGATCCTTTTCACACATACTGTGGTCAAGCCAGGTGTCACCCATCTTACATCTGTACATTTCACTTTTATCTGGAAGTGTAGTACCTTACACTTCTTCCTGTTGAAATTCATTTTGCATAGAATAAATCCTGAATTCCAAAAAGTCTTCAAAAAAATGAAGTTTTTCTCCATTTAGCATGGAAAAGAGACTCAACAACATTGCTTTCATGTAATGAATGGGGAAGCATGGTATGAAATCAGAGCTACTTTTACATACCATCTTCTAGAACAGTGGTTCTCAACCTGTGGGTCCCCAGATGTTTGTGGACTTCAGCTTCCAGAAGCCCTGAGCATTGACCATAATGGCAGGGGCTTCTGGGAGCTGAAGTCCACAAACATCTGGGGACCCACAGGTTGAGAACCACTGTTCTAGAATGACTCTGTTGGCTTACTTCCTGATGTTCTGCTAATATATGTGAGTGGCAATGATTTACATTTGATGAAGGGAAATTTCACCTTTTGTGAGACACGGAGGAACTCAGCCTGATCTAGTGCCACTAGCCAGGTGTGCAGATTTTATGGATTGAGATGCTGCCTATACATATGTGGGTAAAGCATGGCTGACACTTCCTATTTAAATTAGGTTCCCAAGAAGGAAACAGAGAAATACATTGAGCAATGTCAAGGATTCTGTGATTTCACCCTGATATATTGTTCTTTGGGGTTGAACTGATTCAGAATAATGGGAGTCAGAGAAAAAAGAAATATTTAAGAACATAACTTCTACCTTCACTGTAGAATCATCACAATCTCAACAAACAGAAAATCTTAAGTATTACCAATGATCAAATAATTAACATGGATTGATCAGGAATTTCATCTTGATTCTCTGGATTTGTTCTTGGCTTTCAAGTTGTCAAATGCTTGCTATAATGATTAAAGAAGAAGGGGATTTGCAGAGACACCTGTGGCATTACATCCTTCACAAAGAGGGAAGATGGCCAAGGTATCTTGTCTACCTTCTTTGGCAGGGATGTGTGGGTGGATAATATCTGGAATTTTTAGTGAATATATAGTACCTTTGAAAGTGAATGGCCAAGAAAGCCACCTGTGTACAAGAGCTGTGGCACCCATATAGCTGTTTTCGTTGTGACCTGAGTCATCCACTTAACACTATGAGAACATTGGAATTTGATTGTTAAAGTCATCTTCTGCACCTTTGGATGCTGCTTAAAGGAAATGGTGGGCGTTAGTTACATCCCATCCCTTAGGTGATGGTGCAGGTTTATAACTAGGGGTACAGTTATTCATCAAGTTTCTTCTCAAAGAAAGCAACAAGTAATGTTAGCAATTTTCTTCCTTCTCTGAGAAAATATTCAAAAATTATGCAGTTTTTGGTGCCCATTCATAATTTTGGACTCATTCTGTGCAAAATTCACAAGTAGTTGTTTTTCACAGAAAACAGCATTTTCTGTGTACGAAATGGCATTTTATGTGTGGAAAATAATATTCCTGCACAGAAAGATTTTCTGAACAGAAAATGTTGTTTTCTATGCAAATCACTCATATGCAGATTTGGTACAGAAAAGTCCTAATAAATCTCCTGCATGTCAGTTGTTCTCTGCTGATTTTTACTGTTCAGAAATCAATGGATTGTGACCCTAGCTCACCCTATGCATTTATATTTGACTGCTTTATTTCCTGTTTCTACTTTTGAATGAAAATCTCCTGACATCTCCACACAGTTCCGGCTTGTTTCTCTCCTGACCCATGTCTCTTGTTTGCTCTACATTGAATCCAGCTGGGGTTCTTCGATCCCAAAGTAGAAAAGAGTTTTGTTCTACCCTTCCAAGACCTGGAATGCCTCATAACTTTGATAACCTGTGCTTCAAAACACAGAAAGCTGATTTTTAGGAAGAATGAATATAATGACATGTTAAAGCTGCTCAGAGGTGGATGACATGAGAATGCTGTTATATTCATTCTTCTTAAAAATGATTTTTGGGCTTCTACTCTATTAATGCCTCAGCCCATCCTGGCAGCCATCCTCACTTTATAGGAGAAAACTGACTTTGTCTTTATTGACCGCCTCCTCATTAGCTAGGCTCAGAATCTGCTCAGCTGCACTGCACTGCGACTTCCCAAGCTCAGGGTCTCTCTCACTAGCACAGAGATTTGTGCTCGGAGCTCCTTTCTTTCTCCTGTCTCAGGGTTTTTAAAAAATTTGCATAAAGCGATGTCTAATTTTATTGTAGAAAGCCCTCAGTATATTTTTCCCATATTTTCCTCATGATAATGCCTGAAATACCATGTAATTCTATCTGCAACTGGTGACTACATGGAGCGGGCAGAAATAACATTTAATTTGGTTTTGCAGATTTTATATGATTGCTTAATCTTATTCTCCAGCTCAGATTACTCTTACTATTTCTCACCTGTTTGTTTGCTTGTCTGTTGTCTGAACAGCTGCCTACTCTCCACTAAAATGCCCAACTAGGAATATGGAAATCTCCATGAAGATATTTTACCAGTTGGATTTAAGGTAGGCTCCTGGCTTGATGGGGACAGGGTAGCATTATCTGGTCAGCCCTTTCTTCTGTTAGCAGAGCGTAGTAGTCTTATGCGCCTGTATGCAGCACTACCACCAGCACTCTTCAGCTAGCTTTAACTATGCTTTTGATTTCCTGTACTGTCCCAGAATGAAGCTAGGCCTGGGGCAGTGAAGGAAATTATACCAATGGCTAGATGTACTCCAGTGGCACTGCTCTGTGTGCCAGCCAGAAATAAAATTTGGGAGGAATAGTCAAGGCAGCACTCAACCCTCCCTCAGATCCTTTCAGCCCTGAACATTTTTTGTTTATTTGCTTGCTTGCTTCTGAGTTCCTCAGGTTTTCTTCTTGAGCAATAGTGTCAACATTTATTGTAGAATTTCATTTGTAATAAAATTCATTGACACCCATATTTGATTCCTCTCATTTTCTAAACATACAGTTTTGGTAATGTGACATGAAACAGCCCTCTAAGGTCCCTTAAATACTAAGCTGTTGCACCACACAGCTTAGTATTTACGAGGTTGATAGGTGTATGCAGAAGGCTGATATATTTTTGTACATGTGTATTTTCCTAACTTTCTCTAGAAAACATAGACACAAGAACAATCTGGCTTCCTACATGACATCAGAGTCATGAAAGCATCCTGTACATTCTAGACTCTACTTCTTTATATTAGGATACTTTGGCTATTTTTTGATCCAGCTGGATTCACACAATGCCTTGCAAAAAGTTTAAAAAGAGGAAATAACCATTTTATATAACAAAGAATAAAACAAATAAAGAACAAAGGCAGGCCTCCTAAGAGGCATTGGCACTCAACTAATCACAAAACAATTTGATCCAAGGGGCATATTGAAATAAAACCAGCTTAACCCAACATCTAAACATGTGCAAAAGAACAACAAAATCCTCTTTGGGAATGGAATTGCATAACCTCCATGGGATTGAGGATAACTGCGTGATGTTTTCCTCTCCTCTTCCTTTAATGGTTGTCCTCCATTAACAGTGTCTCTCACTGGTCACATTTTCTTTTCTTTTATCGCAGTCAGTCTGTGGCATTGTGCCTCATCACAATCATCATAATACAAGTTATTAGGGAAGAAATGTTAATTGTTATTATCAAGAACAGTAATAAGCAGGATGAGGATGGGGACGATGCTGGTGATGCTGATGACGTCCGTGATGATAGACCGAGAAGGACCCAATCTTATCTAAGGCCATTTCTGCCTTACACTGCAGCCTAGAATCGTGTTGGCTTTGACAAGGGTTTACTTACTTTCATTCAGACTAACCCACCCTTGGAATTGAGTAGAGAGTGACATGGGAGAGAACTGACTATGCTGCATGACTTCCTTGGATGAAAAGTTGAATTTTTTTTAAAGTAATAAATATAAATACATGAAGCAAGGCATACATGATTCCCTCTTGGTTTTTGGAGAAGCAACTAACTTGAGTTCAAGCCAGCAGATCCATCTCTATTAGCTAATTTTTCAGTTTCTAAATATTAGCTTTTGTGTCAGCTGTATTTTATCAATCCAAAGTACCAAGTAAGACTGCACTGATAAATTCTTTATTAGTGAAATATGCAGAAAGAGCAGCAGCCATATCTTAATTAGGTAAAATATATGATTCCTGCTACAATGTGATCAGAAATTAGCCTTGAAATACTTTATTTCTTTCGCTCACATTTCTATCCAACATTATAAAACTGGATTTAAGAAGGGAGACTTTTGAAAGCAACACAGTAGTGCATACAAGATCATGAATTGAACAACAAGCCAAGGGACAAGCCAGTAGACAAGAAATGTGAAAGTTAAGACTTTAATTCTTCATTTAAAGCATGTTTTCTTTCCTTCAAAGGCAGTTCTTTCAAAGGCATCAAAGGGATTTTGATGTCCAGTGGGGACTAGCTTCTGTAACCCTTAATGAGCTTTAGAAATAGAAAACACACAATGCAAGATACACTTTGTTTCCAGATACATGATCATCACTTTTTTACATTTATTCATTTTATTTATCTCCCACAGTTCTTCCAATATGGGACCCAAAGCAGTGTTAGAATGGAAGGTGTATGAGGAAGATGAAGTCCTTACATTGTAGTCTGCATGATGATAAAAACCATCCCATTTTCTTTGTGTGATATCAGAATTACAGAAACACATACAATATTATTTAAAACTAAACATTTGTTTTGTGCATGTGGAGAGGGGAGGTTCTGGTCCCCATAGAAAAAATATTCAAAGTGAGGCATATAAGGAAAGATAATTCTGTTAACTACGGTCTTGACTGTTCAGGTGGTATATGTACAACTATATTATTTTTGTGTATGCCAAGGAATATCTGGGCATGAGCTGTAGACAGATTATATTTTCTCACAGACACCAGACCAGAAAAGTAAGTAATCTGAGTCCTGGAATATCAGAAATTACTAGCTGTAAATTAAATCCCCTTGCTTAATGAAAATATGGTAAGGAATGATATTGGCTGGAGAGCAAAAGTTAACAGTTGTTGCCATTGCAATGCCTCCTAAAAGCTAGAAGTGTGCCAAAACAGTTGTATTCACTTCCCATTAATGGGCATTGATTTTGTTTTGGACCCAACATGGTTCACCTTGTATTCTTTTTCCATCCAAATTTTCAGTATGTGAAAACTTACTACCTCAGAACTCCCTAAAAACATAGATTTCAGTTTTGGCCTCAAATTTGCAAGGAGGGTCTTTTGCCTGCTTTATACAGAGCTTAGAAAAAGCATTGGAAAATGCCTGATGTGTGCAGGAAAAGGGTAAGAGAAGTAGCTATGCTTATTACATTCTACCAGTTGCAATGTAAGATCCCAGCTACCAAGTTTAGGAAAAGGTTGATAATTTGAAAAAAGTTGGCGTTTATACATGATGGACTGCAGGTACAATGTGATGTATAAGACCTCTCAATATTTGTATAGCTCTCGGATTCCAAAATGACCTCTACAAAAAACAGCAGACACCATGACGATAACCTAAGCATCTAATTTCCGCCATCAGCACTGCAAGAACATGGTTTTAAAATGCATATGAGTCTTCCATTTCTATCATCACTTCGTGGTAGACAAAATTATGAGTAGAGGCCTTGAAGTATTATGTGCTTCTGAACACATAAGTTATGGACACATCTATGTCCCGTCATTACAGCTTGGCATGAAATTCATAGGTTGACTGCATATAGGAATAAAACTGAGGTACCTAAAATAAATGCTTAGCATGTTATATTTGCACATCTAAATATTTTCTAGAAATAAATGTTTGGCACATTCTTACATAGAATTGAGACTGATCTACTTCCCTTAAACCCTACATACATAGTGTTCATGTTTCAGGGAGGGCAGACAGACATTGGCGAACATATTTTCCATTTCACAGTGAGAACATTGTTTCCTGCGCTCTATCTGTAATGACTCTGCAAATATTCATAAATTCTTATCAAAAATTGAAACGAAATACTCTTTCATACTCAAATAGTTGGAATGATCTTGTTCAAAAGGCACAGTGGAATTCTGTGAGATAGTGGTGACCATTTGTGAGAAATCTGGATCAAGACACTTATTTGGGTAGCGGTTTTATTCTAGATAATTGTCCTTATTTGTATGTATTAGTCGTTGTATTTCTGTGCTGCTCAGTATGGTCTTTTGACTGAAACAATAAAACTGATTGAGTGCTTTAAACAGTTATAGGACACAGACATATTTCTAAGACCTTGCATTTGCCCAAAGGTTAAATGCATCCAGTGGAACTAATCCATAGGAGGGAGCTGCCCGCTGTTGCCAATTCTCAAGCTGTGAACTCAAGGAAGACAGGAGAGGGTTCTAGCTGGATTTTCGGAGGCTGAAATGAAGCTGTCATCTGCTCTGAGGATGACTGAAGAGCTTTTCTATCCACCTGCTTAAAATGAAACCATCCAGCATTGCTAAGTAAATTAGGAGCAGAGTGGGAGAGAAAAAAAGATTTCATAAACTAATATCCTGACAAGAAATGCTGCCTACCAGCAGAAAATAGGTTTGAGGCAAGATGTGCGCCCAAGTGTAAAAAATGCACATGCTGAAAGGTGTCCACATCGGATGTGGGAAATTATGTCTTCACGTTGCTATCTAAATCAATTATGTTATCTTAGAACAACTCTTCTTTTTTTTCCCCCAAAGATAATGTGTGTACATCAACATACACATATGTTTCGTCACAATTGTTTTAGCTGTTGCATAAACATTGCATAGCTGTGAGGTTTCATGAAGTTTTCTGTCCTTTAAACCCAGGATCATAACATGGGAAGTAAAACCTAGTCTGTAAAAAAACAAGGCAGATAAGGGTGGAGTTTCATGGATTCAGTAGTCAAATTAGTAACAAAACATTTTTGCTCTGAATTTGGCATTTTTATTGCCTAAGACAAAGGAAATAAATGTTTTCCCCTTCTGTGCCATGTACAAAACTGGATTAACTGTCAAATTTAACACTGACAAAGAGAGTTTCCTCCACCACACCTGATGCTAGCAGATTAGTTTAGAGGTTCAAACAAACTGTGTTCCTAAAGTAACACTGAGCTTTTGTAATGCTGGGAAGATACGTTTTGATCATGTCAAGCTTTAAAGGAGGGTGATAATAATGGAAAGGGTTAATTTAGAAGTGATTTTACACTTAGTTGATAAATGGTACAGTTATAGAGTTAAGATGTTAATTCTGTTTAGAAAAATAATGCTCCCTTGTATCTGAGGTGATGTCCATGTATCTATAAAGAAAGATAATATAGACAATGGCAATTAGAAATCCATAAGGTTACAGAAAAAAAGCCAGAACAAACCAGGTGTAACTTAATAGCAGAACAGACTTTGATATAGCTATATGAAGAGAGCCTAGTGAAAATTCATATCTGATAGGTGGGTTAGTAAGATCAGTAGATATTCTAGTAGAAAGCCAAATCCTGGTTTAAGTCACCTCATTAGCTGGAAAATATCAACAACCTGATTGGAAACTAGATAAAACCTGATCTTAGGATAGATAGAGGCAAGCATTCTCATTGGTTCCAACAGACTCATCTGTGTTAACTATGCTGCTCCACACCTCAAGAAAACCCTATGAAATTCATGGGATCATCCTATGTCAACATATGTCTGTGTATGTGCCTCTGAAGGCATACACAGACATATGAATTTTTAGACAGTGCTCCTTGTATGTTCCCAACAAAATTCCTTATCATCAATATAAGCCTAGACTCTGAAATATCTATGAATAAAAATACACCTAGATTAAGATGTCTATTTAATGTAACGATTCTCCTTAAGGAGAATATATAAATGTATAACATAATTATTTTACTTTAATATATAGAAAGAAAGATTATAAAGTTGCCTGCTTATTCTTTCATGACAAAATCTCCTGAAATTTCAAGTCTTATATATTTAAGAGCAACGTTGAGGTTAACTTGCCAATTTGAACAATATTGTTGTGTACAAGTTGGAAGTTCAGGTGATCAGGTGATGTACAAGAAGGAACTTCAGATAAATACAAGTTAGCTGACAAATGGTAATGGCTCTGCAAATCCCTGGAGGGATTGCATATGTTTCAGATGACACTGCAGGTGGGACATGAAGCAACAAGAGGAATTTAGTAGCCCTGTAGCCAAATAACTCCTTAAACATTTGTTTTGAGCTGTTGTGAAGACACCAGAATGACCATGAAAACCTAGGCACCCCTTTCCTTTGAGTAAGGGAGCATGTGAAGAATCTTCTTGTTCCTCAAAGCATGAAAACACTTGAGATGGAACTCATCTTCAACAGAAACAGAGCTTTGCAAATAAAATTGGCTGTATAAAAATTCTATGAAGAGACATCTGAACAACAACTGAAATTCTCATCTTAGAAAAGATGAATATATAATGGTTGTTATATGAAAAGAACCTGTGCAGAAGAAATAGGGAGTAGAGCCCCTTGGATGGCCTGTATATTCATACACATTTCAAAAAACTAACAAAAAGGAAAAAAAAAGAAAGAATACCTGACCTACAGTAATGGATTCTACAGGAGAAAGGCTGACCTGAAGATACTTAAGTGCCATCAAGAGAAACTACAGTGGGTATCATACATATAATGGGATAGCTGCTGTAGATTCCCATAAGCTTTAGGTTGATAAATGAAGAGCCTTCACCACACATGAAGAGCTATAATGAATACTCAAGAGACCTGACATGACTTAGTTGCTGAATATAGAATCTCAGAGAGACCATAGGTGCCCCTGAGGAGTGGATGAGATATGAAAGGGCTGAGCACACTCTAGATGAACAGAGAAGAGAATGTCAAGGCTTGAACTAACCAGATGTGCTTGCTGATCAAGGAATGCCTGCCTGCCTGCCTGAAAAGTGAGGGGAATTCAATGCCTGACATAGAAGAAAAAGAGGTGTGACCTTGGGGTTCAGGAAGACCAGCCATTGGGCTGCCACTGTTGCCCCCAGCACATTTATTCATTTATTTGTTCATTTATTTATGTTATATCTGTTTTTCTTTCACAAGGATGAGACTCAAGGAAGCCTCAGGCCCAGGCATTCGAGGGAGATGCAGCCCTCCACATCCTCCAGCAAAGAAAGAAAGAACAGGTGTTGCAGTGTACCACAACAGCTTCCTTTGTTACCCATGTTCATTCATTCTATTTAGGAAATGGCACAGCATTCCAAACTTCTCCTTAAGCTCTTCTGTGAAATTCCCACACAAAGCACCTGATTTCTTCTTCTGAGTTAGCTGAGTTCCAGAGACTGAGGCAGCACCTACACAGAGCTACTGTCTACTAGCTCCACCCTCAACCAAGCCAATGATTCACTTCATCTCAGCAGAAGCCCTGCTCCCTTAGACTATGTGTCGACCATGCGTTGACCATGTGTTATCAACAGTAAAGAGCCTTTAAGGGCCCAGAGAAATAAAATATGTTTCAGAGAAATAAATGTAGAACAAGGAATATCTGAAGAATGGTGTTGAGATAACAGATGCAACAACTGAGCAAGAGCCACTTATTAAGTCGGAAATGAGAGTAAGAACCAGGATGCAAGCTGAGTCTGATCTCCTAATCAAAGTCTTTATACCAGAGATTCATAAATGCAGTCCATTAGCATCATTGTAGGTTACTAGTTACCATCCCAAAAAGCCATTTAGGAGGCAAGGTTGTCCATCCATCCCATATTTGCCCCCAGGGTGTTTTATACCTGTGGAGAACAACTTCTTCTTCCTCCTCCTCCTGCTCCTCCTCCTCCTCCTCTTTCTTCTTCTTCTTCTTCTTTTTTTTATTAGAAGTGATTGTATGTACACTTACACTGGCGAAAGTCAATGGCCTGCCTACAGTAGACAGGCAAAATCCTAGCTTTACCTGGGCAACTGTTATTGAATTGCAGCTTCCATCAGTCCTAGTCAGCACAGCCAAAGGTGAGAAATGCTAGGGATTTCAGTTCAATAATATCTTGAAGGCTGCACTTGTCTGCCTTCATCTTGTTCAACAAATTCCAAAATCTGTAAAATTAACATGTCACTGCATTGGCTTAGAATGTGGTGTCACTGAATCACTGAATCACTGTACCTTTGGTTTTCTACTGTGAGAAACACTAAGAAGAACAGAGAGTTTTGGAAGCATAAAGGATTGTTTCTTATTGGGGGCGGAAATAATGTTAACAAATATTCAGGAAACAGTCAAAACATAAGTTTTTTGAGTATTCAGAAACCCTGACAAGAATTTTTGCAATTCGAGAATTATTCTGCATAAAATTTGCACTTGATTGTTTTGCTCAGAAAACAGCATTTTCTGCACAGGAAATCACATTTTCTATGTGGAAAATAATATTAATTTTCTTCTGTAGAGAAAACGCCGTAATTATTCTGTTTAAAATTAACACAATGTTGACCTGCATAGAAAACAGCATTTTCTGTGTAAAAAAACCCAATATTTTCTACTCACTAATTAATATTTTTGTGTTGAATTATTATTTTCCATGTGGAAAATACTGTTTCCCGTGCAAAACAACCATGTGAAATTTTTCCACCAATTGCCCTAATTAGTCCCTAATTGCCAGTGGCCTTTGAAAACTGCATAATTTTCAATGGCTTTCTTACAGCAGGAAGAAAATTGCTGAGATTACTCATATAGGTAAAATCAAAGGTACAGGAGGTATACTTATCAAATTCTCCCTTCCTAAATCAGTCTGCAAATCAGAATGGAGCTGACCTTCAATACTTACACTTCAAATTTTGCAGTGTAGTTCTTTGATCCCAAATATATGTAGAAGCACGTATTTGTTAGGAGAAATGTACACAAAAAGGTGTATGAGAGTGAAAAATACATAAAAAGAGAAAACTAAGATGTGATATGATCAACATCTGCAAATACCTCAGTTTTCTTTTCTCAGGTTAAACATATCTAGCTCCTTCAGCCATTCCAACTTCTTTTATAGGGGGACCAATGCAGGCATAAGACACCAGTAAGATTCTGACCCAAGCATTTCAGGGCATTGTCAAAGAAAATTGTGAGCATGACAACAGTACTGGACAATGTTCAGAGAAAAAAAAAATGCATTCTTCCCTTTCTTGGAGGGTGCAAAAATGGAATGCCTCCAGAAATTTTAACAAAAAAAAAGCTTGAGTAATATTTCATTTAATCCCTGGAACTTTATGGCCTCTGTGTTTATGGCCACTTAGTAGAACAAGAGTTATACTAGCCCTCTCACCCCTCCTTATCCTGATGGCCAAAATATCTGCCAGTCAGTCTGATTATTGCTAAGATTTCTAAGACTAGTGAGGCACAGATGATGATTCCACCATCTTTGGCACCATCATAGTTATACTATGACAAATATTCTTTGTTTTTTTCTTGGAGAGTGAAAGAGGGTCTTGTACACTTTGTGTGTGAGAGTTCAGCAAAGGAGAAATAAAAATAAAAATAACAGAATTCTTCATCTTAATTTGACAGACTCATCAGGCATCCTTGTTGCCCTGTTGTTAATGTAGTCATACTGAGAAGGGGAAAAATAACTGCACAAAAGGTAATCATGTGTCAAGGACTATAATTTGTTTCCATCCAGGACCTGTAGAACATCATATTTTTTGCGTGTACATAAATCTAGAGGATGGCTTTATGAAGTGCTAGTTGAGCTAATTGGAAGAAAACTGTTTCTACCCCATGCTGCTCAACCCCAGATTCTGCCTTGTGGAGAAATGAACCCACATTTAGCTGGAACTGCAGATTCCACACAGAAATGAAATTGTCTTCTAGAAGATGTGATTGTTACTTTGCAAATCTGTCCTTACCTTGTGCCTAAGGCCATTTGATTTATGTTTTAGAAGGTGGATTCTGTCTTTGACCTGTAAGATTTTTTTTTCCTTCAATGAAAAAGAATCAATAAAAAAGAATGTATACCGCCCATCAAAAACTCACCCCAATCAGTGAGAATCTTATTGATCCACCTGTCTGGCTTCTGAGATTTCTCCGGGGATTACCCATATATTTCCAAGTCATTATTAGAAGTTCCAAGATATAGATACTTCTAGTTTGAGAGAGAGATTCTCAAAAACTTCTTTTCTGTTGAGTGCTTTTCCCCTTCTTTCCAGAGATCTGCAGGATTTGTGACCCTGCTTAAATTTATATCCTTTGTTAAGATATATGGAAATACACCAATCATTCATGTACCATCAATTCTGACTGACTTTGTGTTCCAGGGCATTTCAAAGGTCTTCTTCAAAATCCCTTAATTCAATGAGGAACATTTCACTGAAGTCATGAAGTAGAATGATTTTACTTTTAATCTCCTCACAGTTGACAGTGTAAGTGGTCAATGAATCAGAAGGACAGCTTATTTTCTCATGTCTGTCCTTGCTTCATTGTATCCCAAAGTTTTATCAAACTGCTTTCTCAAAGTCAGTTCTCAAGCAGACTGAGGGTCCCTGGAATTTCTTCTTCCCTGCCCTGGGCCACCAGAGTCACACAGCATAACAAACCAATCAACTTTGGATTAGAAAGGTTACTGGTAAAAAATCTGTGACGATGCTCCATCTGATATTAAGGAACTGGTCTTCTGATACTTGAGAATCTCATTGTGCTTTCTAAATGAGCTATTCATCAGAGTTTGCTGAAAGAAACATCCTTTCAACTGAAAGGAAGTTGCAAAAACTTGTGTGTTTCTCTCTCTCTTCGTGGATCAACTTCATTCTCTGCCTTTGGAAATAAAATATGTAGACAGGTCGTCCTATGAATTCCATTTTGATTCCAGTTATGCTCTGCTTGTGTGCTCGTAAATAAATAAAATATTATTCAAGTTTGGAAAAATGAAAGGAAATTTTATGCTAGGAAGCTGATGTCTGCACTGTTATAAGTGATTATGCCCTTTCTTCTTAGAATATGGAAAGGGGAGCAATTGAATTTTAATTATATCTGGAAAAATCTTAAACTGTCTCCCCTATGATTCTAACAGGAGGCAACAGCTTCTTGTTTGAATCTTTCATTTGGCTCTACAATTAGACAGTTATGAACTTCCCAAGGATCAATAAGCATTGATTCCAGGAAGAAAGCTTCCCACTCTATGACATGTAGATATCTGCAGGAAAGCTAATAATTTTGTTTGTGGGCTGACAAATACATTCTACTTATCTGTAAGGCTATAATAGCCTACTGGAAAGTTCTCTGGAGGAAGAAAAGATATTAATTTTCCCTTGCACAGGACACAAGCTACTATTGTGCACTATGCATACATCCTTACATTGAGAGACACACAATCAGTGATACTTTGGCAGCAGTGCTGATACTGACCAGTATGAATTCGACATGTTTGGGGCCAAAAATAACATGGAACTTCCAATGCTGTGGTGATGTCACAGTGATAACCAATGTTATCCTGTCATTTATCGTTTATTTTATCTATCTAATATATAAAAGTCAAAGTTTGTGTGTTTGTCTGTGTCAGGTAAAGATCTGACCTCATATGATTAACTGCCTAAGAAGATTCTATGGAATCCTAGGGTTTGCAGTTTAGGGAGGAGCCTTTAGAATTCTCAACCAGAGAACTCTTGGGCCTGGCCGGTTGTTATAGAGACGAGGCCTAGCAGCAAGGCAGAGAGCAGTGTATTCTCTCAGGCAATCAACCTCTGTATGTCAATAATTCTGAATACAGATTGGATTTGGAAATATGGGGAAAAGTTACAGGTACTGGACAAGGCAGTTTGGAGAATTAGAGACACAGGATCTCAAATCTTTCTAACAAGTGTTACGTATGAGAAAATAAAATCCCTGGCAACCTAGGTATCTACATTAGTTTAAGATATTTTTAAACTGCCTCCCAACCCATAAAAGCTCCCAAGACAATGAACAAATAAAAGCAATTAAACAGTACATATATTTTAAAAATTTAAGCACATATTAAAATACTCCTTAAAAACTTTTTAAAAACACTAAAATAAAAACTTTAAAACAGTTACAATGGAACAATTTCAACACTAAAGGCTATGAACAACAGCACTGTTTTGCCTGTCCACTGAAAACTTAAAAGAGATGGAGCCAGGTTAACTTCAGGGTGGTGGTACAGAAAATGCACTATTGTGTGTATATACCAACCTAACTTATTGAGATATTGGGACATGCAGAAGGGTCTCTGCTGAGGATGCCAAATTTCAGGAAGGATTATATGAGAGCAGACCATCTTTCAGGTATTTTGGCCATTTCAGGTATTCCAAGCGGTTAAGGGATTTGTAGATCAAAACCAGCACCTTGAATTGAGCTCAGAAGCATGATGATGATGATGATGATGAAGATGATGATGATGATGATAGTAGTAGTGGTAATAATAATAATACAACAACAACAATGATCATGTTACCTGCCTCTCCTCAAAGCTCGAGGCAGGGTACAACAAAAGTTAAAATACAGTTAAAATCACCGTACCAATTAAAAACACATTATAATTAAAATACACTAAAACATAAAACCATTCAATAAAAATGTGCCATAATTAAAATCAGAATAAAAATACATCATAATTAAAAATAGACCGGGTAGGCCTGCTGGAAGAGGTAAGTCTTTAGCAGCTTTTTTTTAAATTCAAACAGCATATTTTGCTGTCAGATCTCTTCTGGCAGGCCATTCCACGGTCTAGGGCTGGCTGATGAGAAGGTCCTCTGGATGAAGGTCCTCTGGATGTACCATTGGAAGCCAGTACAGATATTATGGTACTGTTGTTATGTGGTCTCTAAAATGTACTCTAAACACATATCTGACTGCTGCATTTTGCACTAGCTGCAGCTTCCAAACACTTTTCAATGTCTGTCCCATGTAAAGCACATTGCAGTCTAATAATCAAGGCAGTCACAGACCACTTTAGGCTATTATGCTAAAAGGTGAGAGACTCTGAGGTCCACCCGCAATGGCAGCTTCTCATTAGAATTTGGGGATTTATAGTTCAAAGGAGGCATGTGAGAGAAGGGTAGTGGCAGGATCTTTTCACCAGTACTAACTGCAGAGAAGACTCAAGTTAAATGTTAAACAGAGTATTTTATTTGAATTGACAAACGTATAAGAAGTCAGAAACTATTAACAACCATACAAGACTGTCAGAAAGTGAGGCACAAAAGGGTGGATAGAGAGAGATTGCATGGATAGGGTGATAGTTATCAGTCCTGAAGCAGAAGATCAAAGTGGGGTGGCTCAGATAGTGTGTTTGAGGGTAACAAGAATGAACAGAGGTCAGGGAACCATGTATTACATCCAAGTACTACAATTTACTGGGGCTGGAGCTGGTGTTTCTGGACCCTATTTCTTACCCTGAAGGAGGGTACATGGGCAAAGTGGTAATGGCTTTCTGACAGGATTGACAAAGGAGTCTAGAATGTGCTGATTGTCTCAACTTAGTGCAACAAAATGTTGATGGAAGTCCTGACAATTTCTTAATGTTTTGGTCAGACCATGCAAATAAGGAAGGTCTCCATAGGACAAGATCAAGGGATGGTTCCTGATTGCTTCACCTGGGCAGTTTTGCCTTCTATTGTTTTCGGAAGTGTTTTTCGCTTGCAGTTTTTGAAAAAAGCTCATTAGCATCAGGCTTCCCTGATCATGTTTGAGGTCATCTTACCTGGCATATGCTTCTAGCCAAAGCTCTTCCAAACATATGTTTCATCCATAAATGCTCAATTATGAAAATAGCACATCCCACAGAGAAGGGGTGTATGGTCTGGGTAAGAAGGCCAAGTCATAGAATTTAATCTTGCTATAACGAAACCTCCATCTTGCTCTTGTATCAGATAGAGCTTTATGTATAACCTACTTGTTGTTTGTCTTGTAGAAAGAAATTGTTTCACACATAAAAATGATTAGTGCTTAGAACATCCTTGGGCACTTTGAATACTTGCAGTATTTGGTCTGCTCTCAAGGACAATAAGGTGGTTTCAGAAACATATTTACGAACTTTAATTTAGCAAGACTTACATTAGTTATGACAATTTGTCTTGTTTTAAGTATAATAAAGATATCCTGAAAAAAGACCCTAAAAGTGTGCGGGGAGGGAATAATTCAAACAAAATTATCTTCAAAATATATACGAAACAAATATGTAATACTATTAAGTATACAAGACATAAAAACATTAAATCAGACTGGATGATGACAACTTATAGGCAATGCAATAATACTGTACATAAAAACTTACAAAGACATAGTGAAGCACATTTCGAGCTAGTAAAAAGCTATGTAGTAGTTGAAGCTTCAAGTTTTAGAAAACAGTGTTTAATCCATTCAGAAAATTACACAACTGGGGATTAAAACCACACTAGTATAAAAGTTCATTCAAATCCATATGTAATCTGGACACATAAACAAAGCAGAAATCAACCATCGACAGACTTTATGACTGCTATTTTGTTTGTACAAAATTCATTTGTATTTTTTCCTAGAGAAAGTGATTGTTTTAGAAATTGTCTAATGAAGTGTAATCACCCTCTATGGCCAGAATTCACTTAAGAACATATGCATACATAAGTCACAACATGCATATGGGGCAAAAAGAATGGATGTGTTCTGCTCATAATTGTGAAAGCAGAGTTGAACAGACAACATGTTGCAGACTTAGACGTCTAGACAGCTTTCGTACACAAGGAAATTAAGGAAGATATTTATATAAATCAACCACCTCGATGTGACAAAGTGGGAAAGAAGATACTTGTTTGCAAACTTCAGAAAAGTATTCATGCTCCAAAGCAAGCCTCAAGAGATTGGAATGAGAAACTAATCCAGATGCTAATCAAAGAAGGCTTTACGCAAGGCAAACATGATCCCTGCTTCTACATACAATACAAAAATGATTAACGGGCTGACATTTTGACTTCTGTTGATGATTTTATTTTGGCTTATCAAAATGATTTTGAAGAAATTCTAAGCTCTCTAAACAAAGAAGTTGAAGTGAAAAGACTAGGAGACATCACTTCTTATCTGGGAATGCAAATAGAAAGAGACAAAGATGGAAACTTTCTCCTCAGTCAAGAACAAAAGCTTAACAAACTCTTAATAACTCTTAGGACTCAAGGACAACCCAGTGAATGTACCTATGAAAACACATTACCTCAAGAAAGATGTCTACCATATAACAATCAATATGGAAGGCCTATAGAAAAACTGCTGTACCTAGGTACCACCACAAAACCAGATAAAGTGTGAAGAAATATCACTGAATATCAACATCAGGATTGTCCATGCTGTTGTATTTCCAATTTCTATACATAATTGTGAAGGTTGGACAATGAAGAAAACTAATAGGAAGAGAATCAGTTCTTTTGAGATGTGGTGTTGAAGTTCTGCAGATACCCTAAACCAGAGCTTTCTAAATTGTGTGTCGTGACACATTAGTGTGTCACCTGAAGTGTGTAGGTTTGTTTCGCAAATGTAATGGGTGGAGGGGCTGCCACTGCTGCTGCTGCCACCCAAGGCCGAGTTAGACCCTGGCAAGAGTGGTGGCAGCAGCAGGTCAGGCTTGGGTGGAGGGGCTGCCCCTCCCACTGCCACTACCGTCACTCCAGGCCAAGGAAGTAGCAGTGGTGGGCCAGGCCCAGGGGGAGGGGCCACCTCTCCTGCTGCTGCTGCCCCAGACACAAGAAGACCCCGGTGAGGGCAGTGGCAAGCCAGGCTTGGGTGGAAGAGCTGCCTCCACTTACTGAATTACTTACTGAATTATGGTGTTGTGAAGTGATGCATGTCTAAAAAGTGTGTCACCAACATGAAAAGTTTGGAAAGTTCTGCCCTAAACTGCTAAAAAGACCAATAAATGGTTTCTAGAGCAAATCAAGCCTGTTCTTTCCCTAGAAACCAAGATGACTAAACTGAGAGTGTTTACTTTGGATGTATCATGGGAAGACATGATTCACAAGAAAAGACAATGTTACTTGGCAAGATAGAAGACAGTAGAAGTGGAAGACTGCATTACAGGTGGATAGACTCAATCATGGAAGTCATGACCCAGAGTCTGAAAGACCTGAGCAATGTGGAGATGACAGAATAATTTGAAAGTCTCTTGTTCATAGGGTTGCCATGAATGAAAATCAATCTGATTGCAATTTACACCAAAAGGGAATGTAGAGTTGAGCCCCACGTGTCACTGCAACTACTCTTATAGAGGGAAGCGCCTGCACAACTTTTACAGTCATTCCTCCATATTTGCTAGGGTTAGAGATATAGGACTCTCGTGAAAGTGAAAAAAAAACATGAATAACTCTAGACCCTCCCAAACCATATTTAACACACAAAAACACATTGTGGATTCCTTTGAGGCATCAGGATTCCTTCACAAGGTAGAAGTGGATGGCTGGTGGGGCTTACTGCCCCTCCACTGCTGCCCCACACCATTTTTAACAGGGACTTACAAGCCTCATTTGCAGTTTCTCAATCTCACAAGGCTTGCAGTCCCTATTAAAAATGGCACAGGGAGGCAGCAGAGGTGACAGCAAATAATCTGTGAATGATCAAATCCACAAAAGTGAAACCCGCAAATGTGGAGGGCTGACTGTACAACAAAAAGGTGGGAAATTAGCCTAGAGATCTGAGGGATCCGATGCTGGAAAATATATCTAAAACCTATCATGAATAAACACTTGTCATTGTGACATCTACAATGGGGGGTAAAGATCTATGAAATTTCCTTCTGTTCGAATTTATTTTCAATTACCGGTCTAGGAAATTTTGCATCTCACCTTCTTGATAAGAGAAATCACCTTTGTAACATAAAAAATTCTTCTCTTCATTTTTTTTTCCAGCCAACCCACCCATAATTCATTGCATCATCCCCAGGGTGTATGTATATCTTTTAAGTTTCTACATTCTGGTTCGAAGAGACATTTAACCTTTTTCGATAAGGTTAATCTTGTCTATTAGCATAAATTAATTAGACTAATTAAGTTGGTTAGCATACTCTCCTTAGTCTTTGCCAAAGCTGGGAAGTAAAACTCTCCAGTAAATCCACTGAGATTAATGATGGTTTTATGCTATTGTTAATTTGCTCATATTCTGGAAGGGTAATCTGTTTGCAATCAGTCCTGCTCTTAATGGATCTGTCTCCTCTCCTCTTCTACAGGATGGATTGGCTTGATCATAAATATTGTAAGCAAGCATAGACTGTTCTCTGCTGATCTCAATAAATGGAAATAATTTGTAACATGTAATTGTTCTCCTTTCTAAAGACGTGGCGAAGTTTTACTTTTTGCATATCGTACTGCAAGGTGGATTTCTATTACGAAAATGGTGCAATGGAAAAGAATGGTATTTTCTCCCACTCCTGGACCATCATCTCAAACCAGGTTTCTCATTGATCTGAGCTGTTCCAGGAGAGAGAAACCACAATAGTAAATATTCAAATTAGTGCTCAGTTTAGCAGAATCATGTTGTTGCCTACACACTTGAAAAAAGTTCTGGTGCTGAGCTCAGCACTAAAAGATTTGGGAGGAAGGCACACAGTTTCTGGGGAACATGTAGGAATACTTACCTGAGCTATACAATACCACAGCACCCAAAGAAAGAGAAATATTTCCACTTTGGCTCATCTAGATGCTTCCAGACAGGGAGTTCCTAGTGATTCCAGGGGTGAACAAATCAGTCAATTCCAGTTTCTCTCCATTTGTCATCTTTCTAACTTGAATTATGTTTTGGTCCAAAGCAACATTTGAAGATTTACACATGATGTGTGTTTCTCCCAGTGCATGCTTTTCTGTAACACAATTTTGTATAAAAGGTATATTTACCAAGAAAGTTACCTGATACTATGCGCTGCCAATGCTTTTTTCTTCTTCTCTAATATACACTATTGTTTATCCACATTCTTCTAATGTATGCAAGCTTGCATTCATTTAGTTATTCTTCTGAATTCCATTGGATTTTGAATACCCACTGATTTTGGCTGGTACAAATGGGGTGAAACTTTGCCTCAGTTCCTTTTTGAGAAGTTTATCCAACTTCACTTGGGTAATGGGGGAAAAAATAGAAATTTAGAAACACTTAATGTAGGGCAAAACAAAATTGATGATTTTCCCCATCCCACCTTGCACCTTATATAGCCAAAAGAACTCTAGATTTAAAAAAAAAAGTTGAGCAACATGGAGCTTTCGGATGCTGGCTTTGGAGAGATAAGACAGGCGTATGTGCAAGTGCAAGGGAAAATGAATTATTTGATCCATTTCTGTCAGCATTCCTGTTGCCAGAAATTACTTCTGACTCTGTGTACAATGCAGAAATGGATACTTGCCTCCTGCTGCAAGCTTAGCTTGTCCTTTGAATTTTTTTCTCCCAGTGGAGGACATTGCAGCCTCCTCAACAAAATATGTTGGAAATTCACAGATGGTTTCACCCTGCTAGAAATCATAAGGGAATCATTACTGAACATAAACCTAACCTCTTGCCAGCATCCTTGATCCAAAGTTGGCTCTTGTTCTTATAAAATGAAGTTTGTTTGACAAGTTAGCACTGAAGAGAAGCCATATCAGCAGCACTTTAGTCTGACAGGGAGATTGAAATAAACCCTTGATAGTGTAATTGAATTACTGAAACACATTTTGTGTGCCCTCCTCAAGCTGTGTACAGCTGTGCACAATAAATTCATATATTATGCCTGTGACTTGTTAAATTACATGTCTATCCATGTGCATGTGCAATTCCTCTCCTCTATTAAAGGTATGGAGATTAAAAGCAGATTTATAGGCAACTGAGCGCACATACTTAGGCCATTTCCCACTATACTGTTATAGTGCTATTATTCCACTTTTAACATCCTATGAAATCCTGGGGTTTGCAGTTTAGGGAGAGGGCATTTTGAATTCTCAGTCAGAAAGCTCTTGGGCCTCAGTAAACTACAAACTCTAGAATTCCACAGGAAGTTGAAATGGAATAATAGCACTATAATAATGTCGTGAGGAAATAGCCTTAGTTATGTGTGCTTTTGTAGTCCAGGAATGACAAATGTGTGACCTTCTTGATGTTGCAGGACAGAAGCTTCCATCAATCGTATCCAGCATGGCCAGGAAGCTGGTGTCCAACAACACATAGAACACAATTCCCCATTCCTGCTTAACATTTTACCATACTTTGCCATTTTAGTTCTTCCTTCCTGCAACTTCAATATAATGAAGTTTAATCTTTTGATGACTGATTTGGACAATTTGTAGAGCAATCTGATACAGGGTTTATTCACAATCAAGCTGCACTGTATTCAATAGACCTTACTCTGTTTTACAGGAAGTAAGTCTTGGAGTGATGACATCTACTTTTCTTGTAGAACTACTTACAGTGGCATCTGATGGAAGAGATATGTTGACAAGCCGAAGCCTCATGTCATACCTGCACCTCAAAAATCAAAAAATCTCACATGTGAGGACAAAGAACACAAACATGTATGTCCTCAGAGGAGATTTAGGAACTGTGAAACTAAAGCCCTGGGATTTTTCAGTTAGAAAGGATAGTAACATTTGCTGCCACTACCTTTCAATACTTCTTGTCTCAGATCAACTGCAATTCTCACAGTAACTAAAGCAAAAACAAATTACCCCAACAATGAAATATTAGAACCAGCATGCTGTAGCAGTTTGAGTGTAGGACTAAGATTCTGGGAGACCAGGGTATAAATCCCTGCTGGGCCATAGAGGACCTTGAGCAAATAATGCTCTCTCAGCCTCAGAGAAAGGCAATGTCAACCCCGCTGAACAAACCCCCATGATAGGTGTGTCTTAGGGTCACATAAGTTAGAAATGACTTGAAGGCATACAAAAATAAAGACATATTGTTATCCCGTTGGGGTGGCTTTGTCATGTATAGGCAAGTAGGACACAGTCAGTTTATTAATGAAGGAAAAGGAAAGTAAGAATTTGGCATGGCTAAAAGGGCTAAGAGGCTAGCAGAAATGGCCTGAGGAAGTAGAAAATCAAGGCAGCGGCATGCTAAACTTCCTTTCCAAGGCTCTTTCCACAAGACTTTGTCATCCCTCAATGGGGATGGGAGAAGGATGGAACTGCAGTGATGGTTACACATGATGTCATCACGGTCCCATCCTTCTCCCATCCCCAGGTAGCTCAATTACAGAGTAAATCGTTAATGGGTTTTCCCTATCAATAACCTGCGATCGCACTGCCATCCCATACTTACCTGGTGTGCAGAGGATCTGAAAGCACAATGGCTGCACTTCCTACCCAGCACAGCCTGGAAAAGTACCCCACTGCACTGCAGCAGGAAGAGGCGTGGCCATCGCACTTCCTGGATCATGAAGAAAGCTGGTATGGAGGGGAGCATTCCCATTGCACTCCCCTTCTGGCAGAGCTGCTGCTGGGATCCCCATAGGATGCTGCCCAGATAAGACAGGATATGGAAATGGCCCAAGTTCCAAGACTGAGCACAGCGATCTGGAGTAGCAATGAGGGGGTATGGAGACTCTCCTGTTATTTGCAGAAAAGTTCTTTCGTGCCCCTTGAATTAATTTCCAAAAGAAAATGTGAATGAACTCCCACAGACAGTACAAGTTTCAGGAGAGAAGGAGGGAATGTAATGGGAACACTCTGCCTCATAAATCATAGGCAGGGTATACATTTATTTGTCTGAAAATGACACTAAATATCACAGCTGGTAAAAGAAAAGGCAAGGAAGGTTATGAACTACAGTATCCTTTGGTCATTATGCATTAATTCTCCCCATCATCACAGATGAATAGAGGCAGAGATGCAGCCTGTGATAAAAGGAAACAATTTCTCCTTGCCGATCCAGCAGAACAGGGAGTCATTAGCCTGCTCAAGATCTATCAGTCGAGTTCAGCGCCTGGAAATATAGCCCACCTTTTCATGTACTCAGCTGATAACTTCCCCCCTTATGAGAGTTTCTGAGTCATGAGAACATTTCCAGATTTCAATCTTCTAGTAAAGCAGCAATAAATCACAGGGATGGGACAAACAAGCATCTTTATGAGAGGGCCCTGAATCAGTCATTTAGCACTCAAGCAACTCAATCTCCTATGCACCGTTTCCAACAGATCAAATGTTTCTCTTTTACAACAGTAATCAACAGAATTGGGGAAGGAGCTTCTTTGCAAGGAGACCTGGAATTAGAAAATGAAAAACAGGGAGCTAGCAAGATGAGTCTCCTTTTAGCACACCCACTGGTGCTTTTGCACTTATTGTTCATGTTGTTGTTTTTTTTAAAAATAACATGATTAAGTTAGGTATGTCTAAGAACTTAAGCCTTGTTGTAACTTAAAGATGACTGATTTTTCTACCTTGGAAAGATATGTTTCACAACTGCAGAGAGAGAAGAATAATGTATGCAGGTTATAGAAATTATGCAAATGTGATTGGATTATTTGAGCTATTAAATCATACAGATTCGATTTATTAAGACAAGCGTCAACATCAGGAGCACTTGGAGCAGATTCTTTGAAGGAATGTCAGTTGGGCTAGGGGGCTGTAAAAGTGATGTAGATATGTATGTAGAGACACACAAAAAATCACTTTTGATAGCAGCCAACTTCAATTTTTGCTCTTTTCTACTAGCAGTATGGTATCATCAGTATATCTTAAAGTATTGATGTTTCTTCCTCTGGTTTTCATGCCTCCTTCACCTGAGCCTACTCTTGCTTTATATATGATAAGTTCAGTGTACAAGTTAAATAGATTGAGTGATAAAAAGCAGTCTTGCCTGACCCCCTTGGCCATTGGAAACCATTCAGTCCTGATGGTTTCATTGGAAATTGGATGGTTTCATTGGAAATCATTCAATCTTGATGGTAGCTTTTTGTCCTAAGTACAGGTTACACATCAAGACAATCAAATGCTGTGGCACATTCATTCCTTTAAGAGTGATCCATAATGTTCATGATCTATACAATCAAAGGCTTGGATATAATTTCTAAGGCACAAGTTAATTTTCTTCTAAAAATTTTTTGATGTACTCCATTATTCAACATATGCTTCCAATATGATTTCTAGTATCTTTTCCTTTCCTGACATCTGGCATTTCTTGCCTCATAGGTAGTGAAAGTCTTTGTTGTAGAACTTTGAGCATGACTTTTCTTACATAGAAAAGTAATGTAATAGCCTTGTGGTTACTGAAAATCCTGGTGTCCCCATTCTTGAGGAATGGAATGTATATTGAGCATTTCCAATCTGTCAGCCATTCTCTCGTTTTACATATTTGTTGATAGATTTTATCTAGGAAAATAAACACTAGAGTAGATTCCGTGTCTGTACCTTGAAACTATTTTATTGATATGCTATCTGTTCTTGTGATTTATTTCTCCCAAGTGCCTTGAGTGCAGTTTCCACTTCACTTTCTAAAATTGTAGGTTCATCTTCAAATTCTTCGTCCTTTAATGAATCTGTAAACCTTTCATCTCTTTCATTGTATTGCTTGCATTAGCTTTTAATTTTTACCTGGTCATGTAATGTGTTCCCTTAAAAAGAAAAAAAAAGGAGACAGGCGAAAATGCAGCTATTTCTAGAGTAGATAAAATCTAAAAAAAGAAGAGCTAAGGAGTCTACTAAGCTGGTGATTAATCAAACCAATATGTTGCAGAGACAGCTATCACTGATGACTGTTAGTGGAATTGAGAAAAATTACCTTATATTGGGTATTTCTCAGTATCTGTTGGTATCTGCTAGAGTTTGGTTCTAGAACCTGTGTGAATACCAGCATCTGTGGATACTCCAGTCCCATTATGTGCAACGGTGTAGTAAAATAGCGTTCCTTATATTAAAAAGGCAAAATCAAAGTTTGCTTTTTGGAATTTGTTTTCTAACATTTTGAAGCCATGTTGGTTTAATCCATGGACACAGAATCCATGAATATGGAGGGCTGACTGAATGCTATTGAGTTTGCCAATCGGCCATGTAAGTAGTTGGCCTGGAAACTGGGGAAAGAAAGAGAGATAAAATTAATTTTAAAAGTACCAAATGGAAAAGATTTTGATAATCTTGTTCACCTTTTTTGGCATTTTGGACAAGATGACCTCTGACAATAACTTCACCACAAGGGTTAAGGCAATATATGATACATAGAAAACACAGATATTGATTAACTGTGAAATGAGAAAACCATGTGATATTCAAAAGGAATAAGACAAGGTGTCAACTGTCCCCCTTATTGTTTATTTTAGCCCTTAAAGAGTTGAGTACAACAATAAGAAAGGATGAAAGAACCAAGGGCATAAGAATTAAAAAGAAAGTATATAAACTGAGAGCATTTACAGATAAATTAATGATTGTGGTTAGAATCCTGTGAATGCTATAGAAGTGTTGTTGAAGACATTAAAATAATTTGGACAGTTGGCTTGATTTTAGATAAACAAGCAAAAGATGAAGATATTAATGAAAAATAATGAGAAATAATGAGAAAAGAGGATCAGTTGATGGATAAGATAGACTTTAAAATTGACAAATAGGTGAAATATTTAAGTATTACTATGACAAATATGAATAGTGTGTAATTAAAGAATAATTATGGTAAGATATGGAACAATATTCATATGGATTTGCAAAGATGGGAGAAACTTAAATTATCCTTGTTAGGGAAAAATTCAGTGATAAAAATAATGTTTTGCCAAGAATGCTGTTTTTGTTCCATACAATACTGATTTCGACCAATTATATGTTATTTATTTATTTTTTGAATGTGGAAGTGTCTTTCTGAGGGTTAAAAGAAAATGCCATTCTTGTGAAAATTAAAAAAATAAATAAGCAAGCATGTATTGGCATTTCTTTATAGTGCATCGTAATTTCTTGAGAACTAGCTAATCTAAAGCTTTGGTTTTAGAACAGTACCAGTTGTAACTAATCATTTTTTAAAAAAATATGTTTTGTGTGCTTGTCCGTCTCTTTAGAAGCTTGCTTGTGTCTTTTTTGTGTTCTCTATTTATTGATTAAAATATTTATATCCCGTTCTTTATCATGGGATCTCAGGATGACATACAATATAAACAACTTAAAACAGATTAAACAGATTCCAGATTAGAACCATAAAGAAGTTAAAGATGAAAACATATTAATCAAGACAACAGGTGACACAAGTTTAAGTTTAAACTGAAAATAAGTTTCAAATCTGCAATGTAAAACTATGTACTTGGGTGCCAAGTTGTTGTGTGCCAATGAGAGGGTGGGTGTTTGTCTAGTTATATATCCTATTTCTATCCTGCTTTTCCTCTAAGGACTCAAGGCAGACTCCGCAGAATTATTCTGCTTCCTCTCCACAATACCATCCTCCATCCTTTTCCATACATCACTGAGTGATGACTTAAATGTACGAAGCAGCCATCAAATTTAAGCACCATGGACAGCATTTTCTATCAACTGCCAACATAATTGCAAACACAGTACTTTTCAACGAAGGCAGTTTAGTTTACATGTTCATCTGGGACTTATTAAGTATCAAGTAATAAATGAAGTGGCAGGATACCAAGACAGAGAGACTGTGAACTGAAAGGCAGCGGACTTGACTTCCCTAGGAGACAGCAGTCATGATGGCAAAGTTCTAATAATCAGAAGATAAGAGGCTGGACTGAAGAACAAGTCGAAGAGTCACTCTTATCTCCTGAACTTGTTCTTGTTGGAGCCCTAGTCTCACATCAGAATGGAGAGGTTTGAAGGATTGTCAGTACAGTTGCTCTTGAGTGTCTTCTCTGGTATTGTGGCACTTATATTGCTTCCTGGTATTCTATGGTTTATTGCTGGTTTTATCCTTATTCACTTGATAAAGCACTGGATAGCTTGGAATCTGGTTATCTGATGGACCTCCCTCTCCTTTACTAGGTTGAAGCTATGGCACAATTTCATCAATTTCAATTCTTACTTTGAAGCATACATTTGTTTCACATTGTTAGCAAGAAGCGTCATATCTTGCTCCATTTCTGTTTCCATTTACTTTTTACTTTTTTTTAATTAAAGGAGGCTTTAAATAAGATGTGTCTCTGTCTCTTGTCTCTTATCCTCCTTCTCCCTCCCTGCTTGCTAGCTCCTTGCTAAAACTCTTCTTCTGCCTTTCTTTCACATGTCCCCTTTTTCTCTTCCCATCCCCAACACCTCACAACTCTTGGCTATATTCCTCTTTTCCTTGTTCCCTAATTCCACACTTCCCTTCCATCCCTCCTTCCCTCCCTGCAAACCTAACACCTTCTCCCATTCTGTCTACGCACTAAACAACAGCAGTTGATGACATTACCAAAGGCTTTCTCTAGGTCTCAGATTTTGGGTCTAAAATCTCAGGATCTGGGAACCTACTGAGCCTAATTTTCTCACATAAAGAGAGAAGAGAGAGAAACACCCACCTATACACACATAAAAAGCATACTAAGGTGGATTCCCATCTCCCCAAATATGACCTTGGCATTACCTTCAGTGGAAAGCAAAGTAGAGTGCATCCAGGAAAACTAACTATTAACATTTCACCCATCCCCAAGCATTTTTTGTCCATTTTCTCCACCCCTTCCACAAACAATAATACTCTTGATTCCTAAGACTTTGGGCTTTTTCTTTAAAAAGTCCCTTGTGTTTGATTTTTCTTATTACACATTTAGGTGAAAATTCAGCACACGTTCTGAAAAATGAACACTAACTTGCAATAAATTGCAGGTGAATGTCTCCCCTAAAAAGCATTATAGATGATCAGCTTAGGTTGGAATAACAGCAGATTAGCAGACTTCCTTTTCTGTAATTTCCCCATGAGCTACAAAAAGGATGAGTAATCTGTGTAATTAAATATTGGAAAAAGGCAACCATTTTGAACCCACCTCTTTGATGTACTAGAGCAATTTCCCATTGCTAACACATTTTACATGACAATAATAAGTAGTCTCTTTCTTCATACAAATGACAATTTAAAAAGCATTTACTGTGGGTAATAGTCATACATAAGGGATCTTGTTAGTCTTCGGTTCAGCAGAGCTGTGAAGTCAAAAGCATCACATGCACAGTTAGCAAACTCTTTCTCTGAACACTTTGTTAAAATAAAAGCCAGTGAACGTGCAACATGACTATTCCAACTATAAGCCCTCTCTCTTTGAACCTGAGCATGAGCTTCACAGTGTTTCCAAGTTTTGGAATTCATTGCCAGCAATGGAAAGCATGTTTCTTTCTATTCATTTTTTTTTCCTGGACAATGAGTTTGCCAATACTCACAAACCCCCTGAGAACAGGAGAGATCAATGGTTAAGTAAAGCAAAGCAACGATGACGAGGCAGTAAGAGTTTTCAGGGAATAATTCTGCATATAAACATGCATGCTTATCTGTGTGAAAAAAGGCATAAGTGTTGTTTGGGAATATTTTTGTTATTGCTTGTTTTCTTTCCTGCTTGCTTCTTTTTTCTGATAATGCTGTTTTTGTGAAGAAAAAGTTTTCCTGTATAGGAGACAGTGTGTCTCATTCTGAAAACACTGTTTTCCTGCACAAAAAAATGTGGTTTGGCCCAGAAAAACAATAGCTTGCATTTCTGCACACAAAAATCCCCTGAAAGATTTCAATGTGCAAATGTCTCTCAACAACGTCTCTCTGAGCACATGGTTGAAGTGGATAGGGCTTTGCTGGGAAGTAGTGAGCCATCAACCTAATAAGAAGTGGAGCTCTGTATAGATGTTGCCTCAGTCTCTGGTCCCATATTTGATTATTTTCTTCCCTCAAACAAAGGTCCTTTTCACACGGGGGGGGACACACGGGGAAACGGGGCCGTGCACACGGGGACAGAGCTTACCTGGAGGCGGGAGTCTCCGTCCCCGCGGGGAGCAGTGCAATTTCGCCACTCCACATGTTCGGCGGCGTCTGCAGCGCTCAGCAGCGCCCGGCAGCACCCAAAATGGCAGCCAGCAGCTTCCAGTGGCACTCCGCCAATTGGGGCAGCGCGCCAGCCGGAAGCCCACACCCGGGCAGCTCTGCAGGGACATGCTAGCACGTCCATGCCATGCAGTTCCTCACCGGGCGCTGCAATGGAGTAGCGCAGGCAAGTTTTAAAAAAACCACTTGGAAAGGTGGTTTTTATAAAACTCGCAGCGCCACCCCCACAGCCGTGCGCAGGCGGTTGGAGGTGTGGAACCTCCCCTTTTTTACCCGCTCTAGCACACGTGGCAGTGTGGGCGACCTCCATGTGCAGTTGTCCCAGCGCAGGGATTTACCCCCTTGTGGAAATGGCCAAAGACTTCTTTAAAAAAAAAAGGCTATATTCCCATAGGCTGACTTCTAGATACGTTAGATAGTTGTTGTTTTAACTGGTTTTCCATGCTGTGTATCCAAGTACATTCTGTTCCAGATTTATAGTCTTCTATTATATTTTATTGTACTTACTTTATTGTTGTCAGCTGCCTTCTGCACTATGTGGCCTGAAACCTATTGGTAATCCTGACTAGCATAGACCCATTGATTAAGTTGCAGAATGGTAAGTTAATACTTGTGCAAATTTCACTGATTCAATTATTTTGATCTAGGTGAGAGTGACAATAAGATTTAGGCCTTTACAAATGAGCTAATGCAACAATTCCCCTTGTAAACCACTGCTTTCTCTCTCTCTCTCTCTCTCTCTCACCCACACATACACAAACACACGCATACATACATATACACAGGCCAATGTGCCTCTTGGCAGGAAACACAGTAAGTAACTGCAAAGCTTTTGATTAGTTGGGGTACCTCTCCCTCTGGAAAAAAAAAATAAAAACAGCAAAATATATATATAATTTTCTATTCCTGGAAGTTTCCAGGACAAGCAGTTTTGGAATAAAAAGTTATTCAGACCCCCACTACCAAAGAAAACTCCAGAAGTGGATTTCCAGCCCTTCCAGTTTTAATTTTCTTGTTTGTTTTTGTTTGTTTGTTTGTTTGTTTGCATAACTGGGGAGCTGGGATAGCTTATGGTGGTTTCTAAGAGCAGCAAACTGTCCCCTGGTGCTTGTAGATTCCTTAGCTATACATACTTTGCCAGTTTATAATGCCTACCTTGGAGAAGAAGTAGGACTCTGGGATTTTTCTTCAGTTTGTGTTAGAGTCTGAGTCAGAGAAAAATGCTCAAATTACAATTCAGTATTGACCCTTCTGTCCCCCAGTTCCATCTGGCTAATTCTCCAAATCCCTTTCCCTTCCCTTAACCATTTTTTTCTCCTATCCTGTAACCAAGACTTAGCACTACAAGCATAGGGAAACAAAGAATGAGAAATCTAATCTTCATCTTCTCTTTTGGCACAGTAGTAGCACACTCAGAAGAATGGCTACTTGGGGAGAAGTAGAGTTTTCCCAGTCATTTCCCAGCTACAATGGGAGGTAAAAAGAGAAGTAGAAAGGTGGGCAACTTCAGATGCAGCTTCAGAAAATAAGCCAAACTGTTCCCTCATATATGCCCATATAAACCACATGAAAGTGGTGATGGTAAGAATCTCATATCTAACTTTAAGTTCCTAAGGAAACCCTTTGAAATTCATAGGCTCACCATAAGTCAACAAGTGACTTGCAAACACATACACATACCAAAGCAGAGACCAGTTTCTTTCACTTAGTTACTCTGTAATGTTCTAATTACGCTTGCTCCATCAATATGACAATGACTCATGGAACATATGTAATTAATATTTGTGTCTATGTAAGTATTCTTACGGAAGCAGTCAGACATTTTCGCCTGAGTTCCAGGCTAGAGAAGTGGAATTTCCCGTGTGGAGCCATTGCCTATGCAGATTTGCTGTGCGCACAGATGGGCACTTTGTACTGGGCACTGCACACAGATTCACACTGTGATTGTACATAGCTTTCTCATTGTGTATGTGCATTTGTTTGTACATCCAATCACAGAGCTGACGTTTTGGTTCAGTCATTGCTATTCAACACAAGGCTTGTGTAGCACATCAGTGTACACCTCCACAATGGAAGATTTATGTTAGAAAACCCAAATGTAGGATTTGGCCAAAGAGAAAAACAGAGAGAGGTGGGATCCTTCACAAAAGACAGAGAGAAAGAATTAGGAGTGAATAACCTGGGAGTGGGAAGAAACAGAAGATATTCCCTTTAAAGTTAATATATATTGGAACCTGGAACAGATTCGTTATCCCACTGACATGGAAGCCACCAACACCAATTGGCAATTCTATGAAAAGTTACAACCATTCATCAGTAGGGCTGGGAAAATACAGCAGTTTCCACTTTCTCTTACCTTCAGGGATCTTCTAATTGTGTTTCAAAAAAACATGAGTTCTACCAATGCAGTTTGGTGGGTTTTGCTGATTTTTGCTGGTTGTTTTTGCCTCCAAATCCACCCATTACTTTCCTTTGGATGGCAGTTTGTTAGTGGTGTCTTAGATTAGCACTAGGCCTCTTCCAAAGTTGTTTTTTTAAAAAAAAAAAATGAAAAAGTGATTTGCTAAGGTGATTCTATGCTTTGAAAAGCAAATATCCTCCTTTTGTTTTTTTAATTTAGTTATAGTGCTAATGTGTTATTTCACTAATGTGTTATAGCACTATTTTAAAAATGAAAAGAAGGGAGAAAAGAATGGAACATGTTGCCTCAACATATATTAGAATTAAAAAGAGTCCCACTGAAAGGTGGGAATAAAATTTTATAGGTGGTGCCAAGAACGGCCTGAAAATAGTTGGGACAACCAAACTATCATTAAAAAACCCCAAAAAGAACTTAGAACTATGGCAACAAATACTGCAGCTTCACAATACATTTGTCCCATGTGAAAGAGCCTTCAAATTCTGCATGTGTGGGATTCTGGAAAAAATTAATTCAAAGGAAATTCTCGTCCATATCTACTCTCAGAAATAAAAGCAGCCTGCCTGAAGATGTTCACAGGCTCTGCCCAACTGCATCTATGTTCACAGGATGCCTTGATGAGAGCAAATGCTCAAATTAAACTTTTGCATTTAAATTCCCAAGCTGGCATCTTAACCAATGAGGCACTGCTTGTTGCACTCTTTGTGAGGAGAAATATAATAAGTTGTCAGGAGCCTAACGTATTTGTCTTTCTCGCTAGGGGATCTCTTCTTGCATACATAACATATTTGTGAGGCATTGCCTCTCTGAGTCATGCCTTTGGAGATTTGCCCATTGCTACATTAATTTGTTTTGTTTATTCTTACTTAGTGAACCTTTGGGGATTTTCAGACATGTAGAATATTTTATATTCTTTGGGCAAAATGTTAGATGGGCCCTTTTTACAAACAGACCATTGGCTTGACTCCAATTATTGTTGTTATTATTTTCCTCCATTTCAACCAGATGGGCACTAGGTGACACATTGGCTTAGGTCCAAAAAACCATATGTCCGGTCCTTTGAAACTGTGTTTCCCCCTCCATTAAACTTGAGCTTCTGTTGGTACTGCTTATTTGTTTATTACATATCTATACCACCCAACAGGCAAGCTACAAACAGCTTTTTTTAAAGAAATTGTAAAAATGTCACAGAATAAACCCAAGAGAGGGATTTTTTAAAATAATAATAATAATAATAAAGCACAGTGCAAAGATATAAAAATTACCAATGTAGTTTTTAAATATAAAAATAAAGGGCCTAACAGAGTGGGATCATTCCCCTAGTTTTTTTCCCCTAGTGTAAAACAAAACAAAAGTGCATTTTAATGGTGGTAAGACTTCCAGGTCTCTCACCATTTGATTGGTTACTCCACGACTTGTGTTTTCTCCCGTGCAGATTCTGTGAAGTTAAATAAAATCTGGGTTCTAATCAATGTATTCCATCTCTCCATGGTTGGATTTGGTGGTGAGATGGGACTACCTTCAACTTGTTTTGAATGGCATAGTCCCTTTCTGCAGGATATCATTGTCCCACACTGGGGACAGGAGAAGGACAAGACCTGAACGATGCTTATAGCAATATAGCAGCATGTGCATTTCTATGCCACTTATCAGCTAAGTGCTCTCTAAGTGGTTTACAATGTGTTAGCTAATTGCCCCCAACAAGCTGGGTACTCATTTTACTGACCTGTGGAAAGATGGAAGGCTGAGTCAACCTGGAGCCCAGCAGGATTGAACTCACAACCTTATGGCTACAGTACCGGCATTTAATCATTGCACTACCAGGGCTCCCCAAAATACTTATGCTCAATGTTGCCTGTATCCCATCTTTCTCTCATCTCTAGGCTGCATGATTGCACTTCAAATCATTGATGGGTTTTTTCCCATCAATGACCAGCAATCATTCCACTCTCCCACCACCAGCCGCACTTAGCTGAGCTGTGGAAGGTCAGGAAGTTCAATGGCTGTGCTTTCTGATCCACCATGGCCTGGGACAGTAGTGGGCTGTGCTGCGGAATCAAGAGGTGTGGCCATTGTGCCTCCTGTATTCCTGCAGGCAGCCAGTGCAGAGGGGAGCACTCCTCTCACACTCCTCTCCCAGGATAACCTTTGCCCAGATGCCCGTGGAATGCCACTGAGATCAGGTAGGGCACAGAAAGGAGCACAGTTAATGTGAAGCATTAAAACAAACATGGTGGTATAAATCCAACCTTAGATTCAAAACGGATGTTTAATTTCCCTGTGGGCTTAGGGAATCCAATCAGCCCCCAAGAGATCTCAGAGACCACAGGCAAAAAGAAGCATTTTTTTTTTTTGTCCTCAAATATACTCTGGGGCCACTGGAGGCATGTTTGATTCTGGGGGTTGCAGGATTCACCTTCCACATCCCACTCTATAAAATGCTCTGGGGTCAGGCTCTTTCCACTCTAGACAAGACTAAATACTTGCACGGACAGACCCCCAAAATTACTAACTTCCATTTTCAAAAAGAGATGTCTTGGAGAAAAGAATGAAAAGCACAAAATTTGAAACTGCTAAATTTATTTTAAATTATAAGAATAAGCAATACAATTATTGATTATCTTTCTCAAACAGAAAATAAAATGCTTTAGCACAGAAAGTATTTTGAATAATCTTGTGAACTGTGATGTTAATATTTCAGCCTCCTACTAATTTCAACTTCAGGCACATCAAAGTCTCATTTTGTGTGCCTTTTCCTTTGTAAGTTTTGTTCTGCACCCTTCTGAGGTCTACCCCTAGGCTGGTGTCCAGCCGACCCAAAGACAGAACCAGCCCTGGCTCTTTGGCATACAGAAGAGAGTACTGATGGCATATCAATAGAAACTAGAAACTACTGTGTTAAAATATAATACAGTGGTCTATTCACATTATCAATGCGAGTAACAAAATTGTTACTTTTTACCACACATCACATAAAAGGAAAGAGTAGGTAATTACTACTAGCTTATATTATTGCTGCACTAATTAATGCCACCAGCTAGGGATTAACTTGGCTAATTTATATGTACATTTCAATAAAAGGGATAAAAGGTAACATTATTGTAGTACCAAAATCCCATCTCTGTGCCAAGTTAATTGTAAGATGTTAGTTGTTTAGTCTAGTAGTGTAATGACCATCTATCTTACCTATACTGTTGGCTTTCCTCTGTCACATTTATAGTAAAGCAGCAGTTTCTGAGAACAGTGCTAGTAACCTGGATTAATAACGTGATAGAAATGTTATACTTCTTTGCTTTATTAACTGTATTATGGAAAAACAATACTTAGGTCTTCTTATGGTGCCCATTACATTCACTTTACATTAAAAAAAAATTGACCAAATATGTTTTTGCCTCCTAGTTGATTTGCTTATTATTACCACATAAATGGATCTGCAACAAACTGTTGCTATCTGAAGTGCTTCCTGTTGAGAATTTCATTCTCCAGTGCTCCCTCTTATGTGATCTATATTCACTTGCATTGTGTGGCAATTGAGCAAATTAACTACACATTGAGCTGTTTATGGGCCTTTGCTCCAAGGTTCTCCCACTAAATATTTCTTGCACTTCTCCAATCCTCACAGGTCTTCTGTTATCTCATTCTTGTGAATGGTTTGTGCTGTTCTGGCCCATAAGCAACATCAACCATAGCTTGGACATTAGGAAAGTAAAGAAATGGTTGGCATTATCCATTCTACCAGCAATAAATGCAATAATAAGATACGTAAGAAGAGCTAAAGTGTATTGAATCAAAGGCCTATCATGTTCTTTTCACACAGTGGCCAACTACTAGTTGTCATGCTTTGGTCCCAGGCCCCAGAATCAGGCTCTGACAGAGACAAGGAGGTAGAATAACAGGGGCACATCCCCATTCTTGGGGCAGAGAGGGACATATCCTTTATCACAAGATGGGCTGATTGATGGACTAAACTAGCTGAGCACCTCCTTTCCTTGTCTGCAAAAACACTTAACTCTTCAGTTGCCCTGGGCCTGCAGGATGTGGAAGAAGAAAAGTCTTCTCACATCTGTCTTTCAAAGGACTAATGGTGGTTGATATCTGCATGCACTGGAATGGTTTGTATGCCAGCTTCAGAAGCATTCCAATGAAAAACAGGATGCAATTCCAAACAACTAAATCTGGATTTCTGAATCTTACTAAAAATTCTGAATCTGTCAGCTGTGGTTATTTTAATACCTTTCTTAGTGAGAGAGAGTTGGGCTTTTGAACACCATTGGAAACAAGAGTTGTGGTGAGCAGAGCATCTCTCCATTGAAAACACGCACACCCACTGCATTATTTTTGAAAGACTTGCTGTGAATTCACCAAGGAAATGCACAATATACCCATGTAAGAATGACTCGTTTTTTTGCAGCCATACAAGAATAATTTTGCATTTATTTCTTTATTTTAGATATTTGCTATGATATGATGGTTTTTCACAGCTGAGAAAATTACAAACAGTTTTTTAAAAAACACAGTGCAATGTTGGTGTGAAAGAAACAGTTAGCAGCCTTAACAACAGAAAATTGTGTTGAACATCCATGAAACTCTCCATCTGTGATTAAGTGAGAAACTGAAAATGTAGAAAATATAGCTACAAATATACAATGGACAGAGAAAATGGATTTGGGGATAGAATTGCAACAAAGGATTCTGTACCTCTTGTCAGTAACATATTATACTGTCAGTCAATAGCAGTGACTGGAAGTCTACTCCTGGTTTTAAAAAACAGCATTTTGTATGTTTCTCTGTCTTTCTCTTATTCTCTCTCTCTCTCTCTCTCTCTGTATTAAATGTTGCTTCAGAGGACTTCTAGAACAAGTAAATTTACAGTCTCTGGGAAGACAGAAAAAAGGGGCAAGTTAGCAACTCTGGAAGGCTTGAGGCCATCAGAATAAATAATTATCTGTACGTCCTAACCATTTTGAAACCTTCTTTACCTATCCTTTTCAAGGTGCTCTGCCAGATTTTTCCCAAAGCAGCATTCAGTGCTATACTGGCTTACTCTTAATATTTAGAAAATTCACAAAAATTTTGGAGAAATGGAAGAGAAGAGAATTTTGACAAGAGTTATGTGGTTTCCTTCACCCGCATCTTTCACTGAACATCAGGCTGACACAAGATTTGGAATGGTCTGCTCATCTAGGAATTTCTCAGGAGAGGTTATTTCATATCTGAGGACCTAAGGAACATTAGCAATGAAATTCCCAATGCAGCCTGTATGTCCCCATTCAATATTCCTTACCAGCTTTAACTGGAATCATTTTTTAATTCTTTTAAGCCCCAATCTTTCCAAGATCTTAGCACTTGTAGCAGAAGATCCACAAATGTTTAGCTTTTTAGGATATGAAACCCTTCATTAACTCAGAGTATTAAATGAAACAGTTGAGTTAGTAACCAAATTGGCAAAGAGTCAACTGGCTGTATGTATGATTAGGGACTTTTTCAACTCACTCATGGATTAATTATAAGGTCCATTATGCCGAAACGTGTGCTTGATTTCAAGAGTAGCTCTTCCTCCACACATACTTTTTCCTCATTTGCATTTTTTTATTTGCCATCTGGAGAAATTTTCCATATCTTCTTCTTCTTTTTTTGGTCTGTTTCAAAGTTATTTATGTCTCATCCAAGGCAACAAGTTAGCTAGTGATGAAATGGTTGGAGGGAAGTGGGTGGAGGGAGAGAACATTATCAGATAATCTGTTCCTTAGTTTGCCACTCATAAACAGGACTGGCCCTATATTTCAGCAAAGTGAGGAAGCAAAGGAAGGGGACAATACTGAGGGGGAGAACTGTGCACCACATAGCTTGTGCTGTGCCCCCAAGCTAGCATCAAAGCATACATTTAGCATAAATTTGAAAGATGTGCACCTCAAGTGGTGCTATGGCATGTGATTCTACTTGACTACACACTTGGAATAAATCCTTTTTGGCAAAAATCTTATTGGTAGTCCCAATTAAAGTAGACCCACTGAAACAATGGTAGTTTAATAACTCAAAACTTATGTGAAGTTCTATTTTTTATATAATTTTTATTAAACAGATATGAATAATAACAGTATGTGACAATACACAAAATTAAACATAAAAAAAATACTCTATAACAATATTTAAAAAACCTTGGTAAGTCTAAACTTATGTTAAGTTCTATTTTTTATAGAATTTTTATTAAACAGATATAAATAATAACAATATATGACAATACACAAAATTAAACATAAAAAATATACTGTATAACAATATTAAAAAAACTTAGTGACTCTAAACTTTATGTTAAGTTCTATTTTTAATAGATTTTTTATTAGAGAGATAAACAATTATGTTATATGACAATACACAAAATAAAAAATAAAAAACTAATACAATACATATTAAAAAAAATTATATAACAAAACTACAAATATCTAATTAAACTATAACCAGCTGAAAGAAACTACAAATGATTAAATGTTGGTTTCTGCCCTTCTTGCAAATGGCTACTAACTAAACAATTACACTTACTTATTAAGTCCTTGATTCAAATCCAAAGTTAATTCTTGTAGCTGGTAGTAATGATAACCTTGTCTATGTACCCAATAAAGAAAATTTACCTAATTCATAAAAAAGAAAAAGAACAATACTACTCACTACAAATCATTTGTTGACATTATTCTATTTTTTAAAGTTAAATTTATTCTAAGCAGTTGCATCAAACCTCGAAGTTTAATTAAAAAGGAAGATCAAAAACAATAAACCTATTTCAACTATGTTTATTTATACTTAACATAAATATTATAATCATATTATATAAATTAGTAATAAGCAATGATGATTAAAATAATGATTATTCCTTAAAATATTATTGGTAAATCTTAGACATTATTACGAAAACTCTATATTGTAAATAATATAAATGTCCCCAAACAGCAACAAATTAAAATCCTCTATTGTTTTCATATTATACATCTCAAGTAGCATCAACAAACTTATGTAAGTTCTGTTGATAGAACAGATTTACTGTTGTTGGAACTAATAATTGGATCTAGACTTGGCTTTATCATCCCTTGCTTTGTAATCAGTACCGGAAAGAAAACACTGGTTTAATTTGGAAACCTGATTTGCAAAGCAAGTTTTACCCTAGGAAACCCCACTGTAGCGTGGAAATTATCACAGCAGATATATTAATCATTCCCCCTATTGTCTGGTTTGCTACCTTTAGATGAGGTGAATGAAACCATCCTGCAATTATTGTTGACAAAAAGTCAACTTCCATACCAACTGATTTTTGTGCAATGATTTCTTGTTCCAGAAAGCAAAAATGTATGGTCTAGCTCTGACTTTGAGGAATTTTTTTTTCTTATGTATTTCTCTTATCAAGTGAGGCTTTGGCTTTTGGTGGTCTAGCAGGCCGATGGCTTCACTAGCTTTGCAGTGCTTTTAACCTTTTGGTTTTAAAACATTTAGCGCTGCTGGATTATTCTTAACACTCCTCCTAGAAGTGCTTTCACCTACTACTGCACTAATTCATCAATGAAAGCCTTACATTTATTGACTTGAATGTTGGAGGTGAAATATCCTCAGCATTTTACTCCCTTTCTTTTTCACTTCCTCCTATGCCAGGCTTGTTTGTACTGAGGAAGGTTTAACAAATTTTAACAAGCTGAAATAGCTGAGTGAGAGTAATGAATTTAAAGCATCAGAAATGAATTTTATCAGACTAATCATCAGTGTAGTATATATTATACTTAGTACTGAAATGTAAGGGGACTGTTTTCTTGCTGGGTATATTTCTAATTGTGCTGTGATAGTGCAAACCAGAGAGAGATATAAGCAACTGGTCTTAATCTCGTTGGACAAGGACATTGTGTCTACCAAGGGAAAACAAGATCAATGCAAAATTACTGATTTTTATGGCTGTACATTGAAGGACCATTTCACTGTTAAGCTTCCAAAAATGTTGCTACCTTAATGCAGTGGAAATTCCTTAGACTGGTACCTGGTCCCCAGTGTTTAATGAAACCAACTTGTGGAAGTTTTAGGTGGGCTCGTGAGTGTTCTTTGGCTATGGAACTGAAACAAGCTAAATTTTTTTATTACGTACCCTACTAACTGTGAGCAGGCTAATATTATTGAACAACCATGCACACATTAGGCCTCTGGGAATGTTAAGGTGTCTAGACTGGAAGGGATCTGGAAGGATATTCCTATATTATTCCTACCACAGTTCCATTTTCACAGTTCTTGCCAGCACCTTAACTGTAGCTGTAATTGCAATGAAGACAATATCAGACACTAACTCCCAAGAAGTGGAGAACATTTTTTTTTTTGCTCAGAGCTCCAGTTGATTTAGAGTCTGCACACAAAATGGACAGTGGGTTTGGGTAAAATAAAAGACCTACTATCTGAATGTAGAGGGCAGTGAACCGTACTAATGACCACTTTATAACTTAATGCAAAACACTATGATCAATCACTCTTACAACACCATACACCCCCACTCTGAGGGATATGCTATTTTCATAACTGGACATATTTAAGGATGAAACACATGTTTAAAAGATTACCGGCTAGAACCACATGCCAGATCAGGATGACTTCAGACTTAATTGGGTCATAAGTTCAGAAAGGATTAGAAGGGAAAGCACAGTACTGAAGGGCTCATGATAATCCTTTCAAAAACTGCAAGCTACAAGCACTGGCAAAAACAATAGAAGACAAAACTGTCCAGGTGAAGCCCTATTCACACTACCTGATCAAAACATTAAGAGACTGTCAGGACTCCCATCAAGAGGCTTTCTCACAGGGTTGACAAAGGAGTCTAGAATGGGCTGGTTGCCTTAACTCTATGTGACAAAATACTGATGGGAGTCCTGATGGTCTTTCAATGTTTTGGTCAGGTAGTGAGAATGAGGAAGGTCTGTGTGCTCACCATAGGGGTACTGATTGCATAACCTAGGCAGTTTTGCCTGCTATTGTTTTCAGGATATTCACAATTTACAGTTTTTGAAATTATTATCCCAAGCCCATCAGCACTGGGTTTTCCCAGTTAATCCTCTCTAAATATATTACTTGATTATGTTGGATGTCATCCTGACGTAAAATACGCAGACAGCTACTGCACTTTTAAACATTTTTCAGCCAAAGATACATCCAACTATGAAAATAGCACATCCCCCAAAGTGGAGGTGTATGGAATGGTAATATTTGGCCTATTTTGAATTTTTTTAAAAAAAAAGATTTTAAGGCAAATGTGAGGTTTGATATGAGATTGGTTTAGACCTACTTAGGATGGTTTAGAGCAAAAGCCTCTTGCAAGTTCTGACCAAGCTCCTGCGTCAGGACTGTTTACCACAGACAGCCACATGCAAGCTGGAAATTGTTTGTCCGTAAAACCCTTCTGTTGAATGGCAATTTTGTGCAACTGGATCTACATATGTAATCAAATGTAGAGCTGAATACACAATGACACCACATATGTATTTCCATTTCTGTGACTCCTGACAAGAATACAGAGAGTCCACATCAGACAAACAAATGCAACGTCTTTTTCAATATTTATTTTTCTGTTAAAATATGAGAAAACACTTTATTCAGCTAAAATTCAGCCATTTATGAATTAAGTTAATTTTATATTTTAAAGTATATTTTACTTAATTCATCTTCTATTATATGAAGATTTATTTATTTTTATTTTTTTTAAGAAATCCTTGCCTATGTTTTTGGTATTTCCAACACTGGATTTTTGTTTTTTTGAATAATATCTTTATTAAACACATAAAAAATTAAATAGCTAAAACAAGAAATAAGAGTATACAAAACAACACACAAAAAGAAAAAGAAAAGAAAAAATATACATTCAAAACTACATATGACTAAGACTGAATTAAACTAATTACACTAAACAGCTAAAACTACACAACATTACAAGGACTAATTCTGGTTTGACTTCCAACTCTCAGCTGATGATTATAAGCTAAAATGTTGATAAACTCCTTATGAATTACTAACAGATATGATGGTGTTACAATATGGTATCAGATTTTTATGATTTTATGGCTGGCTCTGCTTTACTTTTGTATTTTATTGTGAACTACTTCAAAAGATTCACCGTAGGCTCTTGTGGAAATTTAATGAAATAAATGAAGTGAAGCTGGCAGTTATCTCTCTTACATGACAAATGATTCAGCAATTGGCAAACGTCTCGACATGAAGCTTTTGTAGCTGTGCAAGAATGAAAGCCCTAGAACAAGCCAGCATGATCCTGGAAAATGAGAAACAGGCAGGAAAGCCATGGCTTTCTGGTGGCTTCTCCACCCTCTTGGAGGCAAAGGAAAGCAAAGGTCAATAGGCTTTTTTGTAGTAGTGTTAAAGTTAAGGATCACTGGATCTTACACCACTTTACAAATAAGTAGCACCCAATCCACAGGGATAATCTTCTAGGAGTCCTAGAAAGGGCAGGCCCCCAAAAAGCTATAACAAACCCTCTCGTTCCTCCCCCTCTCTTTCTCTCTTTTTTCTTCCATGCCTTTTTGTTGGTATTTTACAACTTCTTCCATGCCTTTCCCTTTCTCTTTTTGCTCAATGCAATGTCAAAGGAGAGAAAACACGCTGGGCTGAGTGTATCTTCTGCAATTCAGCCAAGGTTTGTATGTGACTGTAGGAAAAGTGGTAAGATAGTCTTGTCTTACAAATGATGGGTTGGCCAGGTGATCTTGGAATAAATTTTCCAGCCTTCAAATTCATATCACTGGTTTCCAAATATAATGAATAGTTTGCATTGCTATAACTTCCCTAGTACATCCTGGCACCCTTAGTGATTAATTCCCCCCACCCCTTTGTGCTTTTGCAAAAGCTGAGAATAATGTGGTAAATGGGTCACTGTATTGTACTGGGATCTGCCGGCAGCGGGAATTATTCCAAAAAGAAAGCTGTTTGTGGACTTTCTTTCAACCTTACTTCTTGAAGACATGTGCTTGATTCATCTGTGTGACTGAAGATAATGAAGGAAAGGGAAATTTAGGGATTTTGAAACATGCCTACTTTGATTCTCAGTGACAAAACATAATGCAAAACTTAATGCTAATTCTAATATAAGTCTTAAAGACCATCCTTACTCCCAACGAAAGCACATATATCTATTTTTGACAGTTTCTGAGGCTTTACTTCAGCATTTCCCACAGTTCGTGGGGGTTGGCTCTAGAAGGAGGGAGAGGGGACAGGGAGAATCTTGACACTGTATGTCATGAGACACAAGGGGAGGGGACGGATTGGGAGAATATATAACCCAGCTCTGCCCCTCCTTCCTCCTTTTTCATTATCAGTCAACTGAAGGAGACCATGTTGAGCTGGGAGGCCATCACTCTTATGGCACCATACCTCAATACTGGGTTGTTCTGTTTCAATTCCAGCATTGCCATTTCTGTATTGCTTTCAGTTTCAAACACTCTCTACTGCACAGGAAGAGCTATGAAGTGCAAATGGGCAACCATACTTGCCCAGGTGACAGACTTCTGGTGGGAAGGGAGGCCATTACTGGATTTTTTTCTGGTAATGAAAAAGTGCTGATTAGCAATGGGAAAGGAGCTGGATAGGGATGAGGTCATGTGGTAGGATGGGTTCTGAACTGGCTTTGCTAGGATGACGACTGCATGTGGTAAGGGCCTTTGTTTTCAGACTTAATTCTCACCAGCTCCTGTTTTTCACCATTTGCAGCAGTTTAGTTTTATGATTGGTATAGTCTCACTGCAGTGAGTAGTGAATCAGTCAGTGGGCCCATTGGGGGTCCCTTGCTGTTGGTAAGCTGCATATCATGCTTGGCTGAGGGCATAGGCACCAGGCCATGGAGTCAAGCTAGCATGGTGACTGAGCATAGAGACCACCAATTTGGTCTTATGCATTGATTTTAGGCTGTGGAAGTGATCTGGGTGTAGAAGGCTCAGGCCTTGTGGCATGGTAGGCAGGCAGGCACTTTGGACTGGGCCTTGAGTTTAAGAATTAGTTCCTGTTAGAGGATCATGGAACTGAATTTGTTTTGCTTGTATTCTCCTTACCAAATACCACTTTGGGTTCTCACTAGGAAAATACTAAAGGAAATTGTTTTGCAGGGTCACAAATCTGGTACTCAATCATTATGCATTAACACAGTATCCATAGTGGTTTCTATAGTTTATGAGCCTAAAGCTGTTAACAGCGTGGGAAGGTGGTATTCCAAGAGTTATATTCATCTGCTGATAGGTTAGTTGTTTTACCATGAATTGCTGCTGTTAATGTTGTACCAGTTTGTTTGGAGTCATGTCTTGATCTGCTGTCATGGCATTCTTTTTGGAATAACTCAACAGACACAACAGTTGTTGGGTCCCAACAGGGCTCAGAGAACTCACAAGAACTGGATTGTTGAGAAGTAGGGGATTGGATTGGCAGCATCTCCTTCCACTACTGTTTGAGATGAGGTCTCTACCCTCACCCCTGCTCCAGTGCTTGTTACTCCACTTGCATGGAATAGATTTGAGTTTAGCCATCACAGAACAACATCACAGTCCTGTGATGAAGATGAGTTGCTGATAGTCTGCAAGTCATGTTTTTCCATAATATTGTCACAGTTCTGCTGCCAACATATCTCTACCTGTTGCGATCACGGGATATTCCATTACTGGAAAAAAATCCTGTAATGCTTTCTGATCAAGCAAAGCTCCCATCATTGGTGGCCATGCAGAAAGGAAGGAAGTGTGATCTACATGCTTCCTTCCCCAGTGCAGCATGGGAAGTGGACAGCTGCACTGTGGAAGGAAGGAATGTGCCCTTCACACTACTGTTCTACAGGTAACTGGCCAGGTGTGGAGGGGAGTGTTGAGGGTCACACTCTCATCTCGGCAGGTGCATGACTGAGATCACAATGGGATGGTGACAGAAAATGGTAAGGTGTTCAAAAGGCCCTTGTTAAAAGTCAAAAACTCTGGCCCTTTCCACATCTTACTGTCTTCTGGCACTGGGGTGCGGGAATCACGCAAGCAGCCTCCGGCGAGAGGCTCCCGCATCCGGGGTCCTTTGGCTCCACATGAGCTGCCTGCTTGCACGAGAGCCCTGCCTCTTCCTTCCGCAGCACAGCCTGGGAGTTTCCCAGGCTACTCTGTGGCAGGAAGCGCAACCAGTGCGGCTCTGGAGGCTCCGCATGCCAGGTAAGTGCGCGTGGGGCCTGGGAGCAATGCACAATCGCGCACTACTTTCAGCCTCTAGCTGAAAATGAAAAGGTGCACAATTGGTGCCTGCCAGCCCCTGGAGTGTCTCATGATTGTGGGTGCATCATGCGGATTGCTCCTTACAATCGTGCGACGCTCCAGGCCCTCTTTTGCATGGAAAATGCCATGCGAAAAGGGCCTCTGACTTTACAGGCACTGAACGACACATGTGAAATACAATTCCTTCCTTGGGCCATTCTCAAAACATAAAGTACAGGATGAGGACTTTTTATGCTTTGGAGTTGTCCCAAGAAAGGTATCACTGCTTTGTGGATTTTAAGTTTTGTGAAATGAAGTGGGGTTGGCCTTTTGTGGAGCTGATTTAGTCAGCTATTTTGCCCTGGCAGGTATAGAGAGGAGAGATTTGTAATGTCATGAAGTCAGGGTTGGGTAATTTTCTGTCACATCTCTTCATTCTCTATGAAAAGGAGGAACTTTTCAGGGATGATGGCATTTTATTTGTCAGTTAAGGGCAACACAATATTTTTATAGGGTCTTCAGCCAGGCTTGAAGGACTTCTTGAGTAGCCTAGAGCAGGAAAGAAAATAATAGAGACTCACTCGTTTCTGTGGCCAGCTAGTGTGGGAAAGGGAATCATGGGACAGTTATTGGTCAGTACCTGGAAGCACCTTTTGGTGAAAGGGGATTCTCAAGACTTCCTTTTGGGTCCTGGGACTTAGTTTACTCATAGACTTGTGTATCTCTCTCTTTCTTCCAAATCATTAGCCAACCACAGAAATGCAAAATGGAACCAACATGTTTGGAGGCATTATGATTGATATCGAAGCGCTAAGAAAAACAAAAGAAAGGCCAAGAGCCACCATGGTATGCCACCACTATACTGGCATAGCTCCTCAGGATTTTGGAGGGAACTGAAATATTAGCACAAGGGGGAAAGGGAAAACTGCAACTGTGTATATTTTTGAGAGCACTGTTGGTTGTTATGTAAATCAAAGGAAAGATGGTGTAACTAGATCTTGGACACCTCCTTATCCAAACTAGTGAAAAGTCCAGCCTCCATTGGATGACTCTGCAGGTGACTGATTATGCAAACTTAAAGTTCTAATTGGATTTTGGCTGGAATATCCACCACCCACCATTCTTTTTATGTGAGGCTTCCAGAAAAAAAATGGAGGCTGCTCTTGAGCACTGTAGCACATAAAAGATTCTGGACCTTATGGGGGGGGGTGACTCCTATCTCATTAGGTCATAATTCACATTATTTCATTTATTTCAAAAAGTAATGAGCCAGTCCTGATATGTTTGTGGCTGTCCTGATCATGTTGCTGACTTTTATCCTGAAGTCCCATAAGAATTACCCCATGGGCTAACATAAAGGTGCCCTGTCTCTAAATGATGCATCTTTGTGTGGACTTAGGAATAGGAACAGATTAATTTAATTTTCTTTGAAGTGCAAGTTTCATTTAACTTGCTTAGTTTTGCACATTAAAATTCATATGTGAATTGGAGCCCAGTTATCCTTTGAATTTTTTAGCTGTCTGAATTTTGCAAGTCTCCAATCAAATGCATGCATGTTAGTGGCAGCAGACACAAAAACAGGCATTATTAGCACCACATGTGAATACTTCATCTTGCCCTTTAGTTTAGTTGTATGAGAGGTACCATAAGTCACTCTGGGTCATTTTGTCACATTGCTAACCCCAAGCATTCAGAACTGTGGTTTGCTTGGACTTCACTGCTCCAGACAAGATGTGGTTAGATGACAACTCCTGTCAGCTCCTGTCAACATCACCAATGATCAGGGATTACAGGAAATGTAGTCCAACAACATCTAGAGAGCCATGGTTGCCCACCCTTCACCTAAGCTAGAACCAGTTGAAAATACTGGACAAAAACAATGTTATTTCATTCTTATAAATGGAATGAAAACTTATACTAATTTCCCATCATTCTACCATCAACATATGCATGTGAGGCTTCACTACCTCACTGGATACCCACATGTCATTAGCAGTTTTTAAATAACTGTCCATGTTGAAGTTTCCATTCTATTTTATATTGGGTTCTTTCCATAGCCATCCATACAGTAATCCTTAAATGGGTCTACTTTAAATATGACTAAATACAGTACCAACCATCGGCACTTAGTTGTTGTTTTTTTCCACTTGAAATGAACTGAACAATCCGTCTGTCAAAAAACCTGGACCCTCAAATCTCCATGTATCATTAATTTCCCTTTGCGGTGCTGTGTCTTTCCTGCAGCCCCTGCTCCTAGTGGATCTATCAGGCTTTCTGGCTCTCAGCTTTGTACATAAATAGCTATTATTCAATTCTTCCTGGTTAAAATTCAGTTAGCTGCCTCTTTTCAAAAATATGAAATATATATAAATACAAATGTACTTTTCAGAATGTGGCAGAAACAGGCAATTTGATATTACTCTCTGTGTGTGTGTATATGTGTGTGCCTGCATGTGTGTTGGTTTGCACATGCAGAGAGATAGAGATAAAGATAAAGGGGCGGGGGGAGAATGAACTATTTATTTCAGGACTTGTTAAAATGTGTAGCTACACACAGAATGCATAGCTCCAAAAAAACATTGGTAAAGTCAAAAATTTCAAGGCATTTGAAATTTATACAGATACATCTCAGTTAATGAAGCAGATATATTCCTGGACATTACATCTTTAAGAGAAAATTTGGTGTCAGAGGCAGAAATAACATGGAAAGAATAGGGATAGGTTCCTACTCCATGGAAAAGTAAACCTGTTCAACATTTTTTTTTTAAAAAAAAAACTAACCACATGTACATGTCAAACGAAATAGACAGGTCAGATTAGCCCTGCATAAGTAAACAAAAATATTTTGAACTATCTAGAGACTACTTGGAGGCATCTTCCAAATGCATACAGGGATATATTTTTTTTTCTTTCATTGGTCTCCACTTTTCTCATGATTTAAATTTTGGTGGCCAAAACTGGCATATGCTTTTTGTCATATACTGGAGGTATATTCTCTTTCTCTCTGTTTTGTTGTCTGTGCATGTATAGTAAGGGATTTGGAAGGCAGCTGCTGTTTGTCTTACTGTTACAGGCAAGCATACGCAGCTATTATAAGATTGGCTAGAATCCTACTGTTTCCCAGCTCAAGCATCATTGCATTGTTTACTGTCCACATGTGGCTGCAACCTGACAATGAACGTCTGTGTTTCTCTAGCCTCCTTCATTGTCCTCATAATGCCAATGCTACTAAATAAATTAATAAAAATTAAAAATTAAAAAAAATACAACTAGACAGAGGATGTAGAAAAAATAGGTGTTGGGTAGGCATAACCAGACTTAGTAGAACGGAGGTTCTTCGCCAGGGGCTTTGTTAAATTGAGTTATGCCTGTATTATGTTAGCTGATGCAAACAACGACCAATAGTAATGTAAAGAATGGGATCCTGCATCATGCTAGTGGAGATTAAAGTTCCACTAAGCATAACTCCACTCTCTCTCCTCCCTGTGCTTTTTACTTACTATTCTACAGACAAGGGACCATTTCCAACCACCATTTAGGGGCCAGGAGAGGGGGGCATCCAGGCAGCATCCAGCTGTATTTCTACAACTAGATGCCTGAGGAAGACATCTCCACGGGTTTGGTTGCAGGGACACATCTGGATGCTGTATAACTGCCTCCATCTTCCTGAGGCTACTTCATGGCCATGGGGTGGATACGTCCTAGATGAACAGCTGTAAGCAGAACCTCAGGGGCTTGTTGCAGAAGAAATCTGAGTATCTTAATCTGCAGCAACCAAAGAAAGGAACAAGATTCTATCTGACATGTAAGGTGACTAGCCCAGGCTCTTTAAGAGCCTTAAATCCTGATCAAGCACAGAGGTTTTTTTTTTCCTTCCACTTTCAAATAGACTCCTTGTAGAATCCAATGAGAGGCTACACCCTTTGTAGACTGCTCATCAATGTTTCAATGTTTCAAAGATCAAAGAAACCATTTTAGTACATGGAGAGCCATTTGGTTGTTGATTTTCTGATCAAGGAGGTGATGCAAGGAAATGTCCACTATGGCTTAAATGAGGACTTTACTGCAGTGGTTCTCAACCTGTGGGTCCCCAGATGTTTTTAGACTTCAGCTCCCAGAAGCCCTGAGCATTGACCATAGTGGCTGGGGCTTCTGGGAGCTGAAATCCACAAACATCTGGGGACCCACAGATTGAGAACCACTGCTTTACTGGGTCAAAGCTAAATTTTGTAAGCTGTTTTGGGTCCCTTGGCAAGAGGAAGAAAGGGTATTAATGGAGTGAATGAACGAATAAAGAAAGAAGCAAATAACATGAAAAATTATGTGTATCTTGAGGTATCATAATCAGAATAGCAGCCAGCCTGTTTGTCAGCAAAAAAGCCTCCTTGAAGCTATTTTTAGGATACTGCCAGCTATAAGACAGTGCTCAGGAACAAAATTATTGAGCTTTAAGAAGAGGGTAATAATCTCGCTACAAGTATCATTGTAATGAGGTCAGCCACATATTGATCTCAAGAGACACTTTGGTAGCATCAGTCCTGATTTCTCCCAAGTTCCCTTTTCACTCTAGAGGGAAATATCTCTTGGACACTTTACCTACTGACTCATCATAATAAGCCAACATTCAGACATATGCTAGACAGTCATCCACTCTTTTTTTCTTTTCAAAAAACTTGAATTTTTTTTGGGGGGGACAACACATAATTGTTTCTCTGATTAAATGCATCCCATTCATGTTTTGCAGATCAATTATCAATGCCCCCAAATGAAAACATGAAAGGAAAATTGTAATCCAGAAGTACTACACTAAAATATGCCAAAACTGTGATAGTAACAGTCTAGCCACATAAAAGTAAGGTTACAAGGCAAAGCATAAAAAGCCTGGGGAAACAAAATGTTTTAATTTAGAATAAAAAGTTAGCAGACCTGGGGCTGCATGTATCTTTGAGAAAATAGTTCAAGAAGTAGGGTGCCAACACTAAAAACATCCCCTTTGTAGACACAGGCCCTTTCCGCATGTCGGAAAATAACCGGGCAAAAATGGGACTCACCAGATTTCTTCTCCATCCAATCAAGTCCGTCGGGACGAGGAGGAGTGTGAGCTTGTCACTCCGCACTCCTCCGGTATCCAAACTGGCGGCTTTCGGTTGGTGGAGGCTCTCCACCAACCAGAGAAGCTCGCCAGCCAAAAGCCCACTCCCAGAAGATCTGCAGGCATGCACTTGTGCGCGCCTGCAAATCTGCTCCGGAGCATGGAGACGGAGTCGCGCACTCCGTGCTTTTTGAAAACCTCTAAAAAGAGGTTTTTAAAAAGCACGCTGTGCAACCAGTTCTGGTCGCACAGAACCAGACTGAGGTGTGGAACTACAAAAAGTAGTCCGCCCCAGTCCACTCTACGGTGTAGAAGACCTCCGTCGGAGGTCGCTCTGCACCATTTTAAAAGCCCAGTGCAGAAATGGCCACAGTCCATTTCACCACTGAAGGTAGAGTATTGTGTAGAACTGGAAGCAGATCTAAATTGACAGTCACAGGACTGATATACAAACTAATTATTTCCTCTACTCACACTCCAGTATTAAGGTTTTCAGCACCATGGACCGTGGATGAGAAAGATACAGCTATCAGTTGGTTGTTCTGATACCTTGATCTAATTCTAATCTGAGCATTAAAAAGGAGAGAGAGAAACATGTGCATAATTTCAGTATAAAGCCAGAGACAAACTCATATGCATATGTATGTCTGTTTCTTGCCTTTCAAAATAAAATACAGCCAGACTTATTACTTGACTCATGAGAGAATGACCCACTGGAAACAAACTGAACTCTCAAGGAAAACCCCACGTTACAGCGATTTATGGGATCTGTTCTTTGCATACAAAGCTTCCATGTGTTTTAACTGCCTGAACTCAGCCTGGTGAAAACAGATACCTTAAGTTCTCTATATCCTTAGCAAACAGCAATAGGAAAGGGAAAAAAGTGGATTAGCTTAGCATGTGAATATGGTACCCTGAAAGAGAAAATGATGGTCTAAAACACAAAAGCCCTTGAATTTCCTTACAGAAAAATGGCAGGAAATTGTTAATCTTGGAGCCTGCTGTTTTTCATGCTAATTGATTTTGACTACAGGAAATAGCCTGCCCTGTACATCACAAAGTTTGCTGTGCATATAAAGAACCCATTTGGAAGCTATTTGTGTTCATCTCGTTAATTCGCTTTCTGCCTGTTAACTTCTAAGTAACACTTTCGAGAAAGGGTTGAAGAGTCAGGCAAGAGAACGAATAAATTCAATAGAGTCTGAGAGCTGACAGGAAAAGAAATTAACTGTGTGGTTGTAAGTGAAGCACTGAGAACATTGTTTTGTGATGCAGATAATGGCCAAGGTTGTTCCAAGCAAGGAATAAAACGACTAAGCCATCTTCCTTACCGTTGAAGACAAGATATATACACAGAGGCTTGGCATCATGGATAGGTATTTGGAGAAACCTACTATACCTACATCACATCAGAGATCCCACTGTAAGGCTCTGGTACCTCCTCCCTTTGCAGCTGTTCCTTCTTGCTGTCACTGCCTTTCCCTCTTACTTGAGTGGGGAGATAGAGCTTTCCTTTCTGCTTTCTTTTTAGCTGGGAAGCTTGGTGGACGAGCTACACTGGTAACTGGACAGACAGAGAATGCACCTGTTGGTTCTATAAGACCAGTCATTGGCTTTCAGTACCATTGACCATGGCATTCTTCTGGGCTGTCTCACTAGGACAGGACTTGGAAGCATTGTTTTACAGTAGGTCTATTCTTCCTGAAGGGGTGAATCTAGATTGTAAGTCACCTTGAATAAGAAATAATAATAATAATAATAATAATAATAATGATGATGATGATGATGATGCAAGATAGACCCCAGAAAGAGGTCAGATAGTGGGCCCGTTCTGACAGGCTGCCTATTGAGTGTGCATACCTCAGTTAACAAAGGCTCTGACAAAGAAGTTCTTTTTTACAAAGTATTTTATGCTCTAGCTCCCATTTCCTTCTTGTCCTCTGTTTTTGTCTAACTGGAAGTCTTTTCAGCACCACTAGCATTGTGAAAATGGTGAAGGCAAACTGGGGAAGCACAGATTTTTGGTAGCAGTAGTGTGTCTGTAGTAAAAACAATGCAATAAAGTTTGAGCTGGGTTAAAAACAAAATTCTGAATTTGTAGATCCTACTGTAGCTGTGTGGACCTGTCTACAATAAGCAAGGTAAACAGCAACTACCTCCAGAATCTCCAACTGAGCATGTGTGAATAGCAAAACAGAAAACAAAGAGGAAAACAGATAAGCCTGCCTCACTAGCTACCTTAAAGCATTCTTTTTTAAAAATAGATCTATAGCTTGGACCAGCAAAATGGAAATCATAAGACTGGTGAAAGAAAAACCATCCATGAAAGCATTTTGGAAGAAGTTTTCAAGTTGTATCTAGAAGGTTCAAAATGTTCTTACTTATGTAAGCTTTACCTGTCCCATTTGTCTCATTTTCTCCTGTGCATTGTTAGCTTTGGACTTTCTTTTTTAAATGCAACCTGTTGAACCTATGGCTATTCTTTCCATGTCATTTTTGCCTCTAACATCAATTTTTCTGTAGAAGAAGTAATACAGTGCAACACATCTGTTTCATTAAATGAGGTATACCTGTGTTTGCCCAAGAAACCTCCAAAACCTGAAGAACATATATACATCATATATGCCTTTAAGATTAAGGTTAAAAAAAGAGGACTTGTTCTGTCAGGCAAGGCCAATGCTAGGTGAGATCTGAAAGAAGGATCAAGATTGTCCAAACTGGCCAGGTAGGTGTAAGCAGATGACTTGATCTACAGGTTCTTTGGCTTGGCCTTTTCCTTGCTGCTTTCTAATGCTCTAGAATGCCCTTCAGCATTCCGGGCCGTCCCCCAAAGTTGTTTCTTCCAGCAAAGCTGTGACAGAATTAGGAACATTCATAAGTGCTTATTTACAAATTACTGTGCAAAATGACTTGATCTAAATGTTAGTGTTATTGTTGTGTGCCTTCAGGTCATTTGCAACTTGTAGTTACCCTAAGGAGAACATATCATGGGGTTTTCTGGGGCTGAGAGTGTGTGATGCACCCAAAGTCACCCAGTAGGTTTCCATGGCTGTGTGGGGAATCGAACTCTGGTCTCCAGGATCATAGTCCAGTGCTCACTACACCATTCTACCTCTGATGTTAAAATCTTTTTTTAAAAAAAACTGTCTACAATTATACATGTAATTTTATGTACTTCTGCACACCTAAAGAGTTATCTGAATGTATAGCGAGTCACTATTTCTGTGGGTGATCCTGTTGTTTTCAGACTAATAGACATTCTATCAGGCTATATTAAACACATGATTACTCCCAATGTGCAAACTGGTACTTAAATAATAGTGAGAGCTGTTTGGGTAGATATATGATTTGGTAAATAAAAATTTGTATTACAAAATAGAACCCCATTGTGTGCATGCACATTTATTTTTTATTTTTTTTTATGTGACACGTTCATACAAATTAGATTTGGTCCATAATTAATTTCTGTGCCAACAGATAATGCCCCTTCCATCAAGACAGTTCCTAAACCTTTAATTATGGCCTATAAATTCATAACTAGCAACATAAATCTTTACTGATGCTTGCATAAAAGTAGCAAATTGTGCTAATGAATCCATTATTGGAGACACTAAAAATATTTGATGTTTGTTTGACTTGGTAATTTTAGTCTTCTCCGAGAGAGTTTTGAACCCTGGGAAACAGATTTATTGTTTTCACACAGCAACACTAACTGACCACTGTAAATGTCTGGAAGACCTACATCACATTAAGCAGCACTTTGAAAATTTATGGCAAGGATCATGATTTGCATCTTTCTGGATCCTACTACATTCTGTCTCCTCCCACAGATCTATCAAATGCTTTATGCTTGAAACTTTAGTACCATTCTGTACTGCACCCAAGAAATGGGTTTGTATCCACAGAAATTCATGGATTTTTTTTTAAAAAAATTGACTTAAAAATGCTACCACATTTCTTTCTCCCCCTCCCTTCTTTGAAAAATGCAACTTTTTTTTCCCATTTGATTCTGAACATCTGGGATGGGGGGGTGTATGTGTCTTCAAACAGACTGACAAATTATGCCCACTCCACGAATTGCATAGAGTTTTCTTAGGCAAGGAATACTCAGAGATTTTTTTTTATAGGAATATTTGGCATCTATACCAAGCAGAGCACAACACTGCAAGTGCAATTGAGCTTAATGTATGTAGTGTGATTTTTCTTTCTATCCCACTAGCCTCTCAGGCTCAGCTAATGAGGAAACAGGAGAGATCCTTCTTGGCGACTGTTCCTAAGCCGTAGCTTGGGACTCCTTCCTGAGAGAGATTCAGTTTGTCCCTTCTCTGCTGTCTTTTCTCCTATGGGCAAATATCTTTGTGATTAAAAGGGCTTTCAGCCTTAATTAAGGACATGCAATTAGGCGTGTTGTTTTGTTTGAGAGAAATCAAGATTATGATGGAAGGAAGGAAGGAAGGAAGCCAGTGTTTAATTGCCAGGTCTGTAGACGTATTCCCAATTCTTTATACCCCTAAGAAGGCATAAGATCTTTCCTTCATTCCACTACCTGGGTGAAGAACCACAACTTTATCCATAGCAATGAACTAGCATGTCCATAGAGGCATGCTAGTGTGTTGTTTACAAGTAGTTTGTGGTGCTCAGATTATTTGAAAGGGGTTGATCTCCTCCTAATAGCCTGGATCATTTATTTATTACATCACCTGTAAAACTGGAACCAAAACTAAAGAAGAGCTGCACTGATTTGCCCCCAAATATTTCCTTCCTTATTTAATTCCCAACATGTTTAGAGATGAGAATTCTTCCTCTAAGGAACACTTTAAAAACAAATTGAAGGTTCTCCAATGCTTTCTAAAAGCCAGTCATTCACTAGATACTGTATTGTATTGTATTCTTGGTGCTGGAAGCAGCCCAGACAATATATGTTGATAAGTTCCATAATACCTCAGCAAAGTAAATTATTTATACACAGGTTCAGTATCTGGCATTTCCAGTTTAAAAGATCATTAGCAAGTGAAAGAGAGGCACAGAGGGTCCAGCAGAACTGCTGCCAAGCAAAGTAGACACACCTTTGCTAAATGTCACCTTTTATAATTCAGTGTTTATGCTGTTGGTGATATGAATACATGAGAGAAACTGAAATAAGGAGTGAGAGGATATCCGGTTGGTGACATGGACTGGATGCAGGGTATCAGACATCAACACTTTTCTGCCTAAGTTGTCTCACCCTCCAGGCTCCATTAGAACTTCACCAAACCTCTCACCCAGCTCAGTACCAACCAGTGAGAGGCCAGTAGAGCATGTGGTTTGCAGTCTGTTATCAGGAAAGCTGTGGGATGAGGCTACAAATGACCTGCAGCTATATAGGAGCTAAGGGATGGGAAGGAAAAAAAATAAATGGAGAGAGAAGGACAACTTAGTAGGCAGTCATCTAGAAAGCTTCTCCAGCAGTCAAAAACCATACAGGGAAGGGAAGGTCCTCTGGTTGTCAGAACTGATAACCAGACCCAGACTAAGTCAGGCTAGCCTACCAATCTGGGCCCAGAAGTCCTGTGAAGAGACTGTGCTAGAGCTTAATCCCAAAGAGCCTTGGTGTGGTGGAGTCTGAGATAGCCCCATGCCCTTCATTCATTAATCTGATCTTGAAAAGCCTTAATCCAGCTACAGACCTGATCCTGGGCCACTCACATCAGATGAAAGTCTGATCCTGAAGACTTCTATGGGCTATTGGTCTAATCCTGTAGGAAGTTTGCTTTGGATAACTCAATCTAGTTCCTGCCCTCAGGGCTGCAGTTCTCAAACTGGGCAGAGGGAAAGGCTTCTCAGGGTGTGTGGTTGTAAGCACAACAAATTACTACAGCATAGGAATATGATGTATGGAGTGTCTCTCCTTGGGAATGGATGCTATTAGCTAGAATGTGCCTTTAATCATAGAAGAAAGGGCTAGTACCTATTGCAAATTTCTTGGGTCAAGGATAAACTCCTGTTTTCCCCAGTTAATGGGCCAGTTCCCTGAAATGCTCCATTTCTGTAGGATGTTTTTTCATTTAGTCTAAGACCAGCTTGACCTGCCCTTCACCTTGGTCCCATTTTATAAATAGATCCCTAGTGTGGTGTTGCAACAATCTCAGTTTGCAGCTGAATAAAGAAAGCTGTTTGTTTTGTTAATGACACCAATTAGACAATGTAAATATCATTTGCAAGTCTCTGCTACCCACAAGATCAATAGGATTGAAGCAAGGAGATCAATAGTCACAGGTCTATTCAGACAGCTTTGAATATATAAGGATAATCATGGGAAACTTGCTTTAACTAGGTGATTTTATGTGTATTTTAGCAGCAGGCGTAGGTAGTACCATAAAAGCTCTCTAATTTCGTTTCCAAGGAGAATGATCAAGAATTGCAGGTGCCATTCTGGGCCACTAGGTCAATTCCTTTAGAAAGAACTCAAAGGGCAAAAAAAAGCTGTGGAAGTTTTTGGTAAGGAATGGTGATAGTTGGCCTTCAATACTGTCTGGAGGATTTCATTATTTCTATTCCTGATGAAAATCCTTCCTGTCCCAGACTACCATAATTTGAAGATTCTATGTTTTAGCATCTTGCCCTGAAATGTGTATGTTATGTTATGACCTTAAGAGCTTCTTTATATCACTGTGATCATTTAGTTAAGGGTGTGGGACAAAGTATAGCATTCCTAATGCCGTTGAACTGAACTTCCTGGAATTCCTCAGTGTTGGCTTATGCTGGCTTGGTCTGGTGGGAGCTGGAATCTAAGGGCATTTCTGCCCTACACTGTTATAATACTATTATTCCACTGTCAATGTCCTGTGGAATTCTGGAGTTTGTGGTTTACTGAGGCCCAAGAGCTCTCTGGCTGAGAATTCTAAAGGCCCCTCCCCAAATTGCAAACCCCAGGATTCCATAGGATATTGAAAGTGGAATAATAGCACTATAACAGTATAGTACGGAAAGGCCCCAAGAAAGTATTTCCAGATGAAATACAGGTCAGGTTTCTTGTACTTTCAATAGAAGGTGGAATTTCAGCATGTGAAGCTTGGATAACATAGGGCACCTCCTGAAATTATCTCTTCTGAACAACTATTAAAGGTGCAGGAGACCTGCCCCTTATTTTGCCTGGCAACCCTAGTCTAAGAAGATCTTCTAGAGGGTTTCATTTTACCCATTCCTATTTTAGTAGGTCTCAATAACAATAAGATGGTTATAATCTTACTTCAACAGTATGCAATGTTTTTCTTTTTGATAGAAATATTTCTTCCTTTCTAGAATTGTTAAAAAAAAGGATTTCTGGGAAAGTACTGAGAAATATTAGCATCATCACCTTTGTGTGTGTGTGCACGCACACGCATGCTCATGAGCGTGCGCACGCGCGCGCGCACACACACACACACAATATGAACCACTTTAAGTAAAATGGTTGCATAGAATCACTTTATCTTCCTTTCTTCTGAAACTGTGGCATGTAGCTTTGTGGTATAGAACTTTCTTCTCCTCCTCTCTGTCTTCACACCCTCTTTGTTCCATAAGTCTCCTCTGCCCAGTTCCCCTAGAATTTGTTGTTGCACCAGCAGAGTCCACCCTCAAATTCCACTACAGAATGAGAGAGTACAGGAGAGAAGAATATCATGGGAATCAGTACAGGAGACAAAATCATGGGAAATTACTTCATCCTTAGAGTTTAAATATGTTGAAATGAGTTGTTCTTCCCAATATTGAGACGTTACTAGTAAATATACCCCCACACACAGACATATATATATATATATATATCTTGATCACCAAATGAGTCAGTGAAATGAAGGGTGATTTTCAGCTTATAATTCATTTTTGATGTTTTCCAGTTTTGTAATTTGCCTACCCAAAATTGTTTTTTCCTTAATGAAAGTGTTGATATTAGCATATATCCCACTACGTAAGCTTGAAGGGGAAAAAATTCAGATGCTTCCAGGTCTGTTAGCACAAAACCAAAGAAATGAAATTAATTTGTGTCTATTTCCTACCCAACCCCAAAACAGCAGCAAAAATAAACAGTACAGAATGTGAGCCAGACAGATAACTACCTAAGACATATTTCATCTGATATAATCAAAAGCTTTATAATGATTTAGTAGGAAAGGAGAGCTCATATTGATTCTTCTTGCCAGATGGAATTTGGTCCAGCGGTAACTTGACTAATATACAATGGTATAGTACTTCCACAATTAAAAACACTTTCTTACTGATGGTTGGTTCCATAATTCACCTGTCACTGGTGGTGATGGTGGGGAACTGCCACAACTTTCATGACCTTAGGACAATGATTTCAAACTTAAAGTCTTGAGGAATACTCTACATATACATTTGCTGAGCTGTTCAGCTCTTAAACTGTTCTTTTTTCTTCTTCTTTTTTTTGCATAATGAATACAGACAGAATTTGGCCAGTCCTGTGAGGAATGTTTATATTATAGACTGGACTACCCTATATTCTGTGTTTTGCAGTTTTCTTCTAAGGAAGTGCTATAATTTTAGTTCCAAATTTGGGAGAAAGATGGAATGGTGGTAGCAGTTGCTATTATGATAATTATTTGTTACCCTACCTTACACCCCACCCCCATCCCACTAAATAGCAAAATTGGAAAGAAATATCATTTTCATATGAAATTGGACACTTATGGCTGGGAGGCATATGGTAACAGGATGCTGGCTGCAAGTGTGGAGTGGGTCAAGATGACCTCAGCATGGCCAGGTCATAAATTCAAAAGGATTAGACAGAAACACCTGATGTTAATGGGTTTGGAATAATCCTCTCAATGACCAGGCCTCCAAATACAATAATAGACAAAACTGCGCAGGTATGGCAGGCAAGCAACACTGCTATGCACATTTCCTACGGAGACCTTCCCCATTCACCTTATCCAACCAAGACATTAAGAGGCTGTCAGGACTCCCATCAATGTTTTGTCACCTAAAGTTAATACAATGAACCTGTTCCAGACCCATTTGTTTGCTGTTCCAGAAATTAACTTATACCACTTCAGGGTGGAAAATAATATATAAAAAAATCCAGCTCCAACCCAGTTAATTTGCGAGTGCTTTGGGTATCACACTGCACCCCAGATTCCCATTCCTCTTTGCTGCCCTCAGACTCCAGTGTTTGAGCCACTCTTCTTCAATCTTCTGCTCCAGGACCATTAAATATCACCCCTTCTCCTCCAAATCTTTATCCAACCTTTCTCACCTTTACCTTTTCCTTCCATAGCTTTGTACGGTTCATGAGTTTGCTTGATTTCTTGTGTGTGTCTATTAACTTCCAATGAAATATCCCTTTTAACTTTTAACTGGAGTCTTCTCTACAGTTAGTAATGGTATACACATGTGAAAGGATCTTCTCACAGGCCTCCTTTGAGCTAATAATTCCCCAAAGTATAAGGAGATGCTGGTGCTGCTGGAGGATCTCAGTTAGGATAAGATGATGATGATGATGATGATGATGATGATGATGATTTCTTATTAAAAATATGGTTAAAATTAAGAAATAGGGTGTGGGGCCATTAGATTTCAGTAATGGTCATTTTTAAAAATAACTTCCTTCACAAAATGACAACTGCCTTAGAGGCTGCAATATTGCCCGTGAGAACTATGTGAATACTTTAGGCTATGCTGAATACTAATTTCAGATGTCTATTGTGTGAAATATCAGAGGATATGGACAAATATGAAGATGTTCTTGAATACAATGTTTGATTTTCTTGTCAAAGAAGTCATGAGTAGCCTGTTATTCTGGGTTTCTTGGAACAAAAGAACAAGAGGAGTATCTCTCAAGCTCCCATCCTGTTCCTTGGATTTTGCTGTTTGCTAACTGCCATCAAATCAGCTTTGACTAATGGCAACTCTGTGAGAAAACTTCAAATAACCCTGTCACCAGCAGCCCTGCTCAGGACTTGCAAGATACAGGGCATAGCATCCTTGGTTGACTCTGTTTATTTGCAATGTGGTCTTCCTCTTTTCCTACTGCCTACAACCTTATCAACCATTATTATCTTTTCTAGTCAGTCATCTCCTCTCATGACATAGCCAAACTGTCAGAGTCTCATCTTCTGGAAAAAAAGGTAGAAACCCAGTGGACATTGTTGGACTGAGCATCCACCAGCCATAGCCAGCACAGCTGAGGAAGGGGATGCAGTAAATACTTACAGCACCCAAAACAACCCAGTTATCTAAACATCTGTGGACTGCAACTCCAAGAATTCCTCATCAATGGGCTGTGCTGCTAGAATTTCTGTGACATCCAGTCCAACGTCTGAAGAGACACATGATTCCAAATCCTGGTTTAGGACAGGAAAGTATGAAGTCTATTCATTCTGTTTTCTCCCACATTCATTTAAAACAAAAGAAACCAACAACTCAAGTTCTCTTTGACTCATACATGGAGATGTTGGTGAGTTTTGGTAACCTTCAAAAACAAAATGAAGTGAATTCTCCATCATATATGCTTGCCCAGTCCAGTAGGTTTGGCTGGTCCTACTAGCGAGAGGACTATGTTGTCCCTTCTTGACATATAAATGCTAAAGAGGGGCAATATCTTCGGGGGGGGAGGAAGACACAAATTCAGCAGTTCTAGCATGCCTAAATACACAAAGTAGTGGTGGGAGGGGTAGAAGAAGTAACAGTAGCAGCATGATGTACCTTTTGGTTGCCTGTCAATATATGGTGAGCCCATGAATTTCATAGGATTTTATGGGCAATCAATACTCAAAGGTGGTTTGCCAATGTCTTCCTCTGAATTTAGTGAAGGAGATTTCTTTTAACTCTTTAAGGTTCATGAATTGAGTATGATAGTGGATTGCACCCATCATTGTATTTAACAACACAGTGCTGAACGAACTCTAACATGGTAGCCCAGGATTCTGAATTAAGACTGTCTAGTTGGATTTATTTCTCTGACATTCACCACAAGCTTAGCTAACGGGAGAAGAATATTGCTCATTGAAGATTTATTTGCATCTTACCTTACACGGATATTTCCAATTTAGTTTTGTTTTATTCAGATTTTTGAATCAAATCTGAAAGATTAACATCATTTTGAATTTTCTTTGTGACTTCCCTTTTTTTTAATGAATGAGATTCACATATTAAGGAATGAGATTCCAATTTCAATTAAAGTATGCCCATACATTTGTCACACACGTGTACAAACTCTGTCCTTATAGGCCATAGGGGAGAAACCCATCTTTGAAACTAAGGATAGGTGAGAATTTCATTTCTGATGATTTCTGATCTGTTTTTGATAACATTTCCCCTAGTTTGTATTTTTAGTTATAGCAATATTCTGATTTTCCTCCAGTGAATTCAGCTTAGGGCACACAGCTTCCATCCTCCCATCTTGAACCTCACAACAACTCTGTGAAGAAAGTAAAACTGTCTGTGTATGCTGGGGAGAGATAATAGCTGAGAAGTCCCCCAGTGAATTTCATAGCTCAGACGAGACTGAACCTGGATTTTCAGATTCCAAATCCAACTCTCAAACCATCACACTACATTCAACTTCTTGTTGGGCTGCTTGTCCCATCAGCTTTAACCAGCATTACTAATGCTGAAAGATAATGGGAATCACAATAATTTCTTCTCTCCATATGTGTTTCCTACCCATAAAAGTAAAGTGTCAAGTGTCCTAAAAATGCCTAAATCATAACGGTGGGAAGCTATCACAGAAATATGTTTCTTGGTGGTATTTCAAGAGTGGTGGTGCTCACACGAGGGAGTTTTGTGTGGTGCAAGCTTGATTATTATTTTCAGGCCAAGGACTTCCTACCCATATGAACTGTTCAGACAGAATTTTAATCTCCTTGAGTATTTGAAGGTTGTTGTTTTTTTATGACTCTTATTTTGTTATAGCTTCAGTTGTGTGTTTGTTTCAACAGTTATTCTTTTTGTAAACCTCTCTGGAATATGGTTGAAAGGCAGTTTTGTAAAGTATCTGTGATAACTGAAGCCCCTGTTAGAGCTGCTGATGACGAGCAGCAGCTGATGGTCCCGGTGGCTCTGGCTGGAGATGAGTCCTGCAGCTTGAGAGCTCCCCCTGATGCCACGGACCAAGCAGGCGCGGATGTCCCTCTGCCTGCTCCTTTAGGGCGACAGAGATCCGATTCTGAAGATGGTTTGGAGCCGGTGCCAATCAGCCCACAAACAAGGCAGAGACTCAAGAGAGCTGAGCAAAGGGAAGCTTCCTTGGTTAAGTTCAAGAAGCAGTGACTAGCCACACCTCTGTCTTGGGTTATAGAACTGCCTGCCTGGAAGCTCTCCTTTGCTTGTGGCAAACTACTTTCAAGCTCTCCTCTTGCCTGTTCCTTGCTCCCAGAAACTGGTTCCTGCTACCTTGAATTGATCTCTTGACCCTTGGCTTTTGGAACTTTGACTAGGGCTTTCGCTTGACGCTCTGGTAAATGAACTCCCTTGTGTAAAGTGCTTGCTTGTCTCCTCCTGGCTGGCTCTCACATTTTGCTGGCTCTCACACTCCCTTCTTTGGGCCGGCTCGCCACCCAGGTCTCTGACCTTGACAGTCTCGACCATGAACGTGTCAATGCATAATATTTATGTTTCTCCCTTCCTTTTTTGCAAACATAAATTCTACGAGCAGAGTTGTTTTCACAACCTTCACAGATTTGAGATGGAAAGCAAATAAATAAATAAATGCTTTACTCAGGGCCAGCATGGTGTAATGTTTTGACTGTTTAGGGAAGGGGCCTCAACGGCCCTTCAATAAACTGCAAACCCCAGGATTCCATAGGATATTGAAAGTGGAATAATAGCACCATAACAAGCTAGTGCAGAAATGGCCCAGGGTTCAGTTCTCTACTCAGACAAGGAAACCCCTTAGGTGACCCTGGGCACATCACACACTCTCCGTTCCAGAAAATCCAGTGATAGGTTTGCTTTAGGGTCACCATAAGTCAGAAGTAACTTGAAAGCATTCAACAGCGGCGGCAACGACAACAACACACTCTGACAAAATGACTTTTTTCTTTTTTTAATTAAAATTTTAATTTAAAAATTTGTTGCAATATGACAATATGTTGAATGTTAGTATGAAAGTACATAAGAATAAGAACAAAGAAATCTATGACAATTAAAGAAGAGAGGTTTAACAATAGCAAAATGAATCAAACTGCATATGTAAATTATCCTTTTTTTTTCAAATCATTGAGAAGTCAGAAGTTGGCTAGAAAGGGAGGTTGTCAATAATTTAGGTTGCACATGCATCAAGGAGATCAGACCAAAAGACTTTTTGACAAGAAGATGAAGGGGGTAGAGAATTTTTCTTCATTGTTAACAAAACTGAAGAAAGGAAAACAAGAGGGTTTCTCTTTAAAAAAAAAAAAAATCCGTATTTCCCATTCCTTTGGATACCTGAATAGCATGTGATAGTTTTTCCATCAAGCCCATGTTCTATATTTTATTCTACAAAGTATCTATGTTAAGGTTACCTTGAGTTTTCCAATCCCTCGTGATTTCACTATGAGCAATAGATGATAAGAAGGAAATCATGTCTTTGTGTTTTAAATTAGCATTTTCTTGGGCTTTATGGAGATGGAGTTCTGATTAGCAGTTGGATGCAGGGTTTTTTTTTCCCCCTGTTGTTTCCCCTGAGTAATTTGATCCGTTTGATTTTTTAGTAAAGGGACAGGCTGAAGCATTCTCCTCTGAGCTGGGACATCATCAAATCATTTGATTGCAGAGAATTTATCCCACCTCGTACAGAAACAAAAGTATCAATCTGTTCTCCCAGAGTTCCTATAAAAAAAACACTTTCTGTTAATCACTAAAATCAAATCTGTTTGATTTCAATTTTATCAAAATGGTGATCAGAGTAGTTATATGTGTCCCACAGTTCCTCTTTGAATTAAGTTTCAGTTTTACCAGCTCTCTAGTCCACATATATAGTCAAATGATTTTTTTAAGACTATCAAACACATCTTTGGCTATATTATATTCTACCACAAAGACTGCTTATTCTCCAAAGAATGGCAGATTATATTTTGTACCATAGCACACTTTCTCTCCAAAGGAATAGAATTCTCACCTCCTGGTTTCTCTGTGTCTAAGCCATTGCAAACATTTTGGGATTTTAATGCAACTTGAAACTTGTCTCTCCATCGCTTGCAATTATGAGTGCTGTCTCATAGATTTCCTAACATCTCCCCTATCATTTGGTAAGGACATTCTATTTGGTTAACAATTCAGAAATGTTAGTATCCCAAAAAGGAAAACCTCTAGGCAGTATGAGTGTTTGAAAAGGTGGGACAAGAGGAAAAAAAACACTATTAAAAATACACAAAAAGAAATGAAGCCCAAACAATCTGGTTAACTACTCATGACTGGGCTCCAATAACCTATTAACAAGTGTGAGATATAGTAGTGGATCTCTCAAACAGAGCAATTAATTGACAAGAAGACAGGTGAACAACAACTAGACTCATGCCTTCCCAGCCAAACTCAGGGTCTAGCAGAAAGAGAGGGGTGAGTGGAGGGAAACTAACTGGGTTATATAGCTTTACTTATAAATACTTGTACAAAACGGAACATACAGTGTAATGAGGAAAGAGAGGGAAGCAAAGAATAGCTGCAAATTTAAGTGATGTAGGAAGAGGGTCGTGGTTTAAAAACAAGCAAACAGGAAGTCACTATAATGCAAATTAGCAATTAATAAGTATAGATATTCAAAGGTTGCTAACTCTGACGTTTGAGTACAATCTTCCAAGGTTTCAAGTGCACAGAGTTGTGGATGTTGTGATTCATTTCCATGGCCTGAAATCTTCACCTTTTGCAAGTGCATTTGCTGTAATTCTAAGAAGAATCTGTGCAGCATGTAGGTGTATTTTTCCTCCTTTCTTTCTGTTCCCTTATAATTCTTAATTTTTCAGGAGACATAACAGCACAGTACATAAGAGTACAGCTAGATCCATCACAAAATAACTTTTTTACAAAAGAGAAACTTAGCCTGCTGGAGAAGCTGAATATTCTCTTTTTTTAATAAGCTCTCCAGTGTGAGACCTTTACTGAGACAGCTGTATTCTCCTGTGGCTAAAAATGAAAGGAAGATAAAGAATGATTTTTTTCCCCCCATTGGGTTTGTAGTATCTGCTTTGCCCTTTCATTTGTCCTTCCACTTCTGAGAAAGTAAGTTACATCTCCAGAAGAAGAGAGGTTTTTTGCAGAAGGTCCTCTTCTGTTCTGGATTTTCAGGGAGAATGGAACCTAACAAAAGAAAGTGGTCATTACTGCAGGTGATTTGAATATCTTTTGAATGCATCGCCCTCTGCAAAGCATCACGAGGCTCTGTTATATCTGCCTTACCGTGAAAGTATTCTACATATTCATAAGAAAAGCAGGCATGCGATTTTAGCAAAGATTGAATAGTTCACATGTCAGATCCTCTCACTTGTCAAGGGGTTGGGAGGAGGGGGTCACCCAAAGTATTGGCCAAACATGGTGTAGGAGTGCTGTTCAAACAGCTTTTTGACATCTTGCTATGTTTGGTTTCAACTACATAACCTATAACTGCCCCAATTCAGGTGGGACAGCAACACATTGCCTTCCTACTTTCTCAGTTGTTTTTAAAAGTGGTCCACTTTTCCCCTGCCCTTCCCAATTGCTTCAGATTCTGAATTCAAAGTACTTTGCACTCAGTTAACTCAGGTCATTCCCACCCTACACTGTAATATTGCTATTATTCCACTTTCAACATCCTGTGGAATTCTGGGGTTTCTCTGGCTGAGAATTCTAAAGGCCCCTCCCTAAACTGCAATCTCCAGAATCCCATAGGAGGTTGAAAGTGGAGTAATAGCACTATAACAGTGTAGTGCAGAAAAGCCCCAAGTCTCAAGTCAAGTCTCAGGACTCTACCTTCAAGTCTCAAGTTTAGAGGAACGAAAACAGTACTGTACAGAGCTGACAAGAGCTGATATGGAAAGATCCATAATGTAACAGAGAAGCTAACAAACTCATCAAGCTTGCCAACAAATGCCCCTTGCTCTGGATTCATATGGAAACGAAATATACTACAAAATACAACCTTCAACGTATTACAAGAGACCATGAGGCTCTGGATAGAAAACTGAAGGACCCAGGGGCACAAATTCATAATGGGGTTAATTCCTATTGCCAGCTAATTCTCTCAACTTTCCCAGAAAACATACCTTTGCAAAGGAGAGCAGAAATACCTGGGAAAGCCAAAAGAGATTTGCATATCCCATCTTCCAAAAAATCTGATCCAGGCATTCCTTGTTTTAATCAAATGCAGGAAGGCATTTTGTAGTGTTTTTGCACTTTTGTTCTCAAATACACATCCGCTTGAATTCCTAATAAGGAACTTTGAGGAGAATGAGGGAATAGCCAACACAGTGGCATAAGACCTCTCAATCTCTCTTGGTTAAAATCTGCAAAATATCTACCTGATTACAATTGGACTATGCTGCAATGGAGCGGTTCACTGCATGTCAAGAGCAGTGTTTTTATACTCCAATTCAGAAACTGAATTCAGAAACTGTGCTGTCTGCACCCCCTCATTTACATCATACTATTGTGGAGAATAGCAGTTGCTGCATCCAAAACAGCAAGTCTCTGGCCACTCTCATTCCCCTCCTTCAACCCATCTTGCCATCGCTGATTGGTCTGTTTTTTAAAAAAACACACACTCACATTTTTAACACATTTCCGTATTGATACGTTTGTGCGTAGGAACGTATGTTCATTGATACATGGGGGGGAAAAGTTTTAACAGTCCATTACCAGATCCACTCTCTTCCTGCTGTCCATTTAACACAGGAAGACAATAATGACAGCAGCCTGTCCTTTGATGTGTGGAGAGAGATAGGGATGGAAATGATGGAAGGGACAACCTGGGAACACCACTAGCTGGCCACTTCTGTGATGTGAATAGATGCTACGCCTCTGCATATAGAAGGAAACCAAAGCGGAACCGGTTTGGGAGATTTACATCAGAGTTTTTTTCCAGTTTTCACATACAGCAGTATTGCATCGCAGTGAACTGCAGTTAATTGTTCTAGGAGCTGAAAATGTGCAGAAACACAAGGAAAACTATGATGCTAAAATGGTTCAATGTACAGACTGGAGGGTAAGAATTCGACATTCCTACGATGTATCAACCTCGTGCGGAAATGGCCATAATCAAAGCAGCTTTGTATAGAGTGGGAGAGGACTCTGCAGTTCCTCTCCTGCAAGTCAGTGTCAAAACTTATGAAGTGAGCTGAACTTTTCGTTTTCTAACAGCCTCCTGGGTAACAGGTGCAAATGAGAGCAACCCTGCACTCTTCAGAGCACATGATGAACGGAGATACCTATCCATGCTTTGACCTCATTCATTCAGCTTGCTTGTAAGGAAGATGCAACTGCAAATTACCTTGCTGACTCCAGCTATGTGTAGTGAATATGGTGCAAATAGCTGACAGCATGTGTTTCCTCTTCTTCCTCTGTACCTTGTTGTTCCACAGAATGCTTTAACAGAGTTTGTCACACAGAGACATCAACAAAGCACTATTTCAGTGACTTAGCTGTTCATGAAATCCCACATAAAAACCTGCTCACAAAATATTTTTTCCCAACACTGTAGCCCCTTTCAATTGTTCCCAGTGTTACAAGGCTGTACACCCCTACTCCTGGATAGGGCTTAATTGGCATAATATTTAATTGGCATGAAATATAAATTATATCCTGCTATGACTGGAAGCTTGCTGGCAAATAGGAACTGGCTGCACACAAGTGTTGCAAAATTAGGTTAAATCAAGACCTCAGGGAAGTTCCAGAGATAATGGACTAGCAGATGTTCTTCAATGACTCAACCTTTAGAACCAAAAGCACCCAAAACTACTTCCATGGAGCAACTGATTGTCTTTGATCTTCTCCTTTGGTCCATCAAAACTGTTCCTTTTACCCTCTTACCTGTTCCACTGTTAAGGAGCTATTACAATTCCCATTGGTCCTTTGTCACCTAATGCTAAGGTCATTAGCGGATTCCAGACCCCATTGTCCACTCTGCAGACTCCACTGTCTACTATGCCAAAGATCCGTTAACACCTTTCTCCTCAAGGTGGAAAAGTGTATTTAAACCCTGGCTCTGAGCCAGATAACTCATAGTACTCTGTTGCTTTGATTCCCAATTTGTACTACCCTTGGACTCCTAGTCTAAGTCACATCACTTCATTTCATCTCTGCTAGATTGGTAAGTATCACTCACTTCAACCTAAACTCTTGCTATTCAAACATTACCTCCCTTCTCCTTCAGTTAGACTTGTGTGATTGTGACACTTGTGTGTGTGTGATTGTTAAATCAAACAAGCATACTTTTGAACTTCTGGATTGTTCTTCCCCATATTAGTACTGGCATATGTAGATGTAACAATCTTGTAAAGTTATTGACCTCTTGCAGGCTTCCTGTTTGAGGTAATATTCCCCTAATATTTCCCTCTGTCTTCCCTGGTAGTTCTTTGGGGTGTAGAGGAAGAGAGGGTGAAATCAGAAAGAAGGTAGAAAGGGACATAACAGGAGAAAGAACAGGGAGTGAATGAGATAGCAGAAAGAGAAAGAGAAAGGACTACTGGACAGTAAGAGCAGTTCAGCAATGGAATCGCCTAGAGAGGTGATAGGTTCTCCTTCTCTGGGCATTTTCAAAAAGAGACCGGACAGCTACCTGCTGGGGATGCTTGAGCTGGGAATCCTGCATTCAGCAGGAGGGTAGACCCAATGTCCCATAAGGCCCCATCCATCTCTCTGTTTCAATGATTCTATGATCCTATCCACTTTGGATTAAGGCACCTCCTACTGCAGATTGAACCCTATCTACCACCAAAATGCAACAGGAACACACTGTTTCAAAAAAGAAAAAAAAATGTTTCCCATTGCTGCTGTAATTGCAAGACTAAATTTAGAAATTCCCCATATTTTTGTAAGATAATGCGGAATACCCTTAAAAAAAATACAGAAATGAAAGGAAGAAGCAATATGTGAGACATTGCTTTAGCCCATCATTTTGTGCTCTGCCTGCATTTGTGCCCTTGCAATGGCCTCTTGTGATAATACCTCTGTTTCCCTCTGTTTAAACAGAGGAAAAATAATCTACAGTCAGCTCTCCACTTTTACAGGCATTAGGGGTGCAGGATCCCCATGACAATGGAAAAGCTCAACTATCATAAGCCCCCCAAAAACTATATTTAATATACAGAAGAAGAAAAAACTGGTGGTGTGACAGAGACCAGCTGTGTGTATGTTCCCTCTCTTGTTCACTCACTGGCGCACCCGGGAGGAGGGAGAAAGGGGACAGCCATCCCTTTTCCTTCCCCTTTCCACCTGCAGAAGTTAGTGGGTAAGCAAATGTGCCCTGTCTCCCTCCATCCTCCCATCCCATCATCTTCCCCCTCCTGCCGACATGAACAAGTGAGCAAAGGAATGTGTGTACCCTCCTCCCATCTCATCCTTTTCTCTAAGAAATCTGCAAATAATCAGACCCATGCATGCTTAGCCCACAAATGTGGTGGGCTGACTGTATTCTCAAAACAACCTCCTTTGAGGCACAATTTGATTCCTAAAGTTGAAAGCTATATGTTGGGGCCCAGAAAGGTTTGTCGATAAAATTGTTACCCACAGAGAGATCCTTGTTTGACTTAACTTTCCTCTGAATTTTTTCTCCAGCTGCATAGACCTTATTAGCCTCAGGCTAATCTATTGCTTTGCAAGGCACATTCCCTGGGGCGACATGTTGAAGAACATTTGGAAACACTGTCCAGTGCAAAATGTAGCTGCTTAGTTATTATGAACAAAGTTTTCAATGTTCAGTCTGTAGATCAGGTCAAATTTTCACCATGGCAGCTACCCAGTATGTCAGAATTAATGCAGAAATGTGTAGGTGGCGTGCATGAATGTACCGTATTCTCCAACTGTCCTAGTTTGATGGGAACAACCTCAATAAATCCTCCACCATCTCCTTTTTTTCAGCTGCAATTTAAAATATCCTGGTCTCTCTCTTCCACCTATTTTTCCTCCTTGTCCTCAGCTTACTTTAATTGCTGAAAACAGAGTTCAGAGTGCAAAAATAGTTTGCATTCAACACAGGTAAGAGGAAAGAGAGGAAGGGACCAAATCTTACCCTTTCCAGTAGACTCAGGCAAAAGCAAACTGTGGCAGCTTCTTTTAGTTTCTGTGTTCTTATTCATTAATACTTTTTGCCATCTTAAACACACAGGGACATCGCTTGGCTGCATGTGTCCTGATTTTCCTCTGACAAATGTTAGTCCATGTCCCTTTCTGCAATGCACCTTTTCACGGAGCTGTGGTACATGGATCGCGCAAGCAGCCTTCAGCGAGAGGCTCTCGCGTCCCAGTTCCTTCAGCTCCGCAGCTGCCACCTGCTCATGCAAGAGCCCCACCTCTCCCTTCTGTAGTGCAGTCTGAGAGTTTCCCAGGCTGCGCTGGGACAGGAAGCGCAATTGCTGTGGCTCTGGAGCTCCACGTGCACGGGAAGTGCGTGTGGGGCCCCGGAGCGATGCGTGATCATGCAGCATTTTTGGCTCAAAACCAAACATGAAAAAGTGCACGAGTGGCGCCTTCCAGACCCTGGAGCATTGCACAACTGTGAGTGCATCGTGTGGGCCGCTCCTCACATTCAAGCGATGCTCAAGGAGCCCTTTCGCACGGCAAATGCCATGCGAAAAGGGCCTATGATGTTCCCCATTTTACATCAATTAGATCAATGAAATCCAAGTATGTGTTATGCTGAGCATCTGTCTAAAGAAACTGGGAGCATTCTCTTTTCTGAAAAAGAAGCTATAAGGGTCTGTAGTCTGGTTCAAGATCATAGCACATGGCAAAGGGATGGTTGAAAGTACATGAGTAAATAACTGCAAATTCAAAACAAAGAGATCTGGGTAGTATACTCCAGACACAGTCATAATTACAATTGATCCATTGAAATTGCCAGGATTTCAGTAAGCCATGACTATCTAAACCCTTTGAGTTCAGTGTGGCTACTCTAAGAGTGATTAATTTGAACCCAACTCAGTGAAACAAATTCAAAAGGTTTTCATATGGTCCATGAACAATAACTGTGACTGTGGCTGACATGATCCTAGATGGCGAAACCCAACCTAACACACTGAGCTTCCATAATGGTCAAAGGTGAGTTATGATGGAAGCCAAAGTCCAGGTAGATTCATGTTTTAATCATGATGTGTCTATGAATGGAAGAACCAGGCTGCGAATATAGAATATAGCACAACTTTATTTTTCTTTATGAAAGAAAAGCGTAAAAAGAGAAAGATTTTGTCAACATTGGGTACTACAGTGCCCATCATCCTTTTTGTTTTTGTGTGCCTTCAAGTCTGTTCTAACTTATGGTGACCCTAAAGTGAACCTATCAGGGATTTTTATTGGTAGGATTTGTTCAGAGGGGGGTCGCCTTTTGCTTCCTCTGAGAAAGTGCGACTTGTCCAAGGTCACTCAATGGGTTTTCATGGTTGAGTGGGGATTTGAACTCAGGTCTTTATTTATTATTTATTATTTATTATTTACAAAACCTCCCCCTCCGGCAAAGGCTGCCTCGCCAGCCAGGAACAGGGGGGGTGGGCAGGGAGAGAAAGAGGAACCGCACGTCTCCCCCGGGAAAAAACTTCGAGAACCCCGCCCCGGGCTCTGCTGCTGCTTCACTCTCATTTCCACTGGGGGGGGCAACGTGGGAAAAGTTTCCAGAGTGTTGATCCTGGCTGGGGGGGAGGAATCCCAGTGCCTTTGTCTTTTGCACCGGGTGCAGCTTGCCCCCCAGAAAAGTGCTGCCTTGTGACCCCCCAGCCCTTCCGCAGTGCCCCCCTCCATGGCAAGTGGAGCAGAGGCTGTGGCGAGGAGGGAGCCTGCCCCCCGTGCTGCCGCCACCCCCCCCAAGCTGACCCATCAGACGGAAGGTTCTCCTAGTAGCGGAGAAGGGGAGCAATTTCAGTCCCTTCTGAACAGGAGGCAGGAGGATGCGAGCATGTGGCTTGCACTTGCGCGCCACCACTCCTGGACCTTTTCCGCACGTTACCTTATCGTTGAGGTGAGGGGGTGCCGTTCGCGCAAGCAGGTTCTTGCACGAGGCACTCTCTTTACTGTTCCTTTGTCCTGCAGCTGGCTTCCTGGTTGCGTGACCACCCCACCCCTTCCTCCCCCAGTACAGCCTACAGCTTCCAGGCTGCACTGAGGAAGGAAGGAAGGGGCAGTTGTGCGACCAGGAAGCCAGCTGCGGGACAAAGGAGCAGCGAAGAGAGGGCACCCCTCCACCTCTGCGATAAGGTAACGTGCGGAAAAGGCCCAGGAGTGGTGGTGCGCAAGCGCGAGCCACACGCTCGCGTCCTCCTGACCCCTTTGCTGGGAGCGCGTGCGGCCGCACGTGCTCCCACCAAAGGGTGCAGAAGGACGCGAGCACATGGCTCACGCTTGCGCACCACCACCAAGGAGGGAATGGAGCCTAAGACCATCAGAAATACGTATTTTCCCCTGTGAAAGGGTCGTTCGACTGACAGGTTGAGAACCGCTGGGTTAGGACTATTTAATCTGTATTTTCATGTGTAATAGCTTGTTGTGTTTACATTGGAGTTTTTTTAATATGATGCAAACTATCTTGCATTCTAACCCTAGCAGAAGACAGAGAGACAGGAAAAAACAAAATCAGTAAATAAGTGGGCAAGGAAGAACAGCTAAAAGAACTAACTGCTATTAAGAACTAATAAGATTCTGAGGTTCTGGTTTCTGCACTCCTATTGATGACCACATAAGACAGAACCTTTGCAAAGGTTGCTCACAGACTCCTCCTTTGACTGCACCATTCTTCATTTTCAATGAATTATCAAGACAGTACTGTCTTAGTGGGTTTGAGGGAACATAACAAATGGATCCCACTTTGGAATGCTGTAGATTTCTCAGGAACTCCCTGTTGTACTTGAGTTCTTATTTTTTTTTTAAGGTTTGTCTTGTTTTTATATTTTTCTGTCTGTTTTACAGAGAGAAAATTAACACAGGATATAAATGTGTTAAAAACAAAACAGGAGAAAAATAAGTCTTGCTAGACCACTACTACTTAAAAAGTCCCAGACATAAGATCTGGTTTGAGAATCAACATAGGTTTGAAAACAATAAGATCATAAATATATAATGTCTCCGGAGATAAATCAATAACTGAAGAGACTTTTTAACCTGGCTTAAGGAGAATTCCAGACTAAAAGAAAAAAATATATATAAGGCACATTTCATTTTCACGCTCACTGCATATTGTCCATGTTGATAAGGCCTAATGTTGACATTGGTTCTATAATTCCAATCCAGTTCCAATTTTAGCATTGAGGATGTAGTCAAACATATCTACATACATCAAAATGTATGACTCTCTATTCTGAGATGATCACATTCTTTAGAAATAACCTGTTCAGTATCCTGGAAGTGACATAAAAGGAAAAGGGATGGGATGAGATTAAGTCCAGCAGATACACTTTCTTCTTCTCTCCCATTGAGACCAGGGCAGTGGCAGTTGGGATGAGCCTAGCCTAGCTGAGATGGAGTGTTTGACAATTTCTGTGTATTGACATCATTTTCCTAATACGTGCATTTATTTATGTGGTTTTCCTAATTTACAGATGAGGAACCCTGTCTGCTTTTTTATTTTTTTTAGATGGTACCCATTTTAGATGCTTGCACTATGAAATGTTCACATAAAAACATTTTTTAAAAATGTCTGTATTTTTTGCACACTTTCCTTCTCAGAAACCACCCCATGAAGCTCACAAATGTGCAAGGCCTTGAAGCAAGGTTTTTTTTTTCTTTTTTCTTCTCACAGCAAAACTTGACAGGTGTGAAAATGATGTTTTAATCAAGACTGCCAAATCCAATGATTCTTTCTTTTTTCCCCCAACCTCACAGTTGTCATCTTGCTATAATTTTCATGATCTGGCTGACATTCTGTTAGTGACGTAAGCATATGTAAGTCATGCCAGACATGCGAGACAAACTATCTCCTATAGTGCGATGGACGTATTCCTCTGATAGCAACAGAAGCTGAGTTGTGTACGCAGCAATGTCATACATTGTTTTTATGCACTGTATAGTGCTGTTGTCTATCACACAGTGCAGTTGTGCATTGTGGACTGTGGTTGCACATGGTGCTTTGCACAACAGGACTCAGTCATTGATATGTTGCTATTCTGCAGGAGGGTTGTGTAGCATATCTCTATATATGGAGATTTCTGCTAGATCAAGAGTATATTGGACTGCAACCTCTGTAAAGTCAATTATTGTAAATTATCGCTGTGCTGTTGTGTTTCTTCCCATCATTTCCAATTTATAGTGACCCTAAGGCAAACGCATTGTGGCACTTTCTTGGCAAGATTTGTTCAGAGATGGTTTGCCCTTGCCTTCATCTGAGACTGAAAGAGTGTCTCTTGCCCAGGGTAATCAAGTAGATTTCTACGGCTGGGGGTGATTTGAACTCTAGTCTTCATAATCTTAGTCCAACATTCAAATGCTTCCAGCATGCTGGCTCAATCATTATTACTATTATTCCCATATTGCTAATAAAGGGTGTGATCTGGCTGAAAAGCAGCCTCAGGACTAAGTCCAACAAGTGAATCTGTGGCACAGGAAATATTTGACCCAAGATGTTCTTCTCTCAGTCTTATAGTCACCTTTCTGGATTTTTTTTCTTAAAAAAATATGTATTCTTTGCTGACTACATACAGGTGAATCTTACTTTATTCTAAAATGTTTGCACAAATCGTCGTCACTGTCCATCTGTTTCATTCTTATTTTTGACAAGAGAATAAAGAGAAATGAAACCTGGCCTCTCTCCTCTGTGTCTCTCCCCTGGTGCTCTCAATTCCCCTTCTCTCTCCACTTGAAAGCAATGTCTTGACTGTTCGTTGCAACACTGTGTTATAAATTTAGTTTAAAGGGAGGGGGAAAGTCTTTCTTCTTTTGTTTCCTGGACACATCCCCTGGGTGCTGTGGTTTTCAGAAACTCATCTTATCTCTCTGTTTGTGTCCTTCAACAGGGCTTTGAGGACACTGACCATAAGAAAGGTGGGTGATACTTTCCCTAGAGTTAGCAGCCAGCTTTTTACCTTCTGGAATCTTATCTTTCCTTCATGACACTGTTATCTTTAGTTAGGGGTGGACCAATCAATCTATTCCCCTATTCCTTATCAATTTGAAATATATTTGTTTAGAAATTCTCTCTGTCCTATTTCTGCATTAATATATTATTTTTGTGGCAGAGGCAAATCTGCATTTTGATTTGTTCTTTAAGCCAAAAGCTTTTTTGAACCAAGAAAAATGAAATCGAGAGGATAATTATGTTCCAGTCTTCTCATTAGTCTGGGAGGTGCAGATAGGTCAGTTTTCATCTCTGTTCACAAAGAACAAATTCTTCAAGGACAACTATCCCAGGTACAGAAGAATCTGTGGTACTGACTTCTTGAAATGAATGTCTTAGATGTGAGTTTCTTTTAAAAGTAGATACACACACTGAAGCAAAACAGGGCATATATGCATGTTCTATTGTCAATGGATTATATTGTGGATTTTAGAATGTTCACCCAGGAAGACTTTAGTAGGAATGCTTCTGAAATTCATTTCATGTAAAAATCACTCTGCTGTAGAAGTTTGAACATCGGGGTTCAATTCTCTGCTCAGCCACGGAAACCCACTGAGTGACCTTGAGATCATCACATGCTTTCAGCCACACAAAACACCATGATAGGTACTCCTTGGGGTTTCTATAAGTCAGAAACAACTTGAAGACACACAACAATAACAAATTTTCTGTGGGGGTTCTGAAACTTTAGAATCATTGAAACTAATGCATTAGGAATCCTCAATTATTCTATTTTTCTAACCATTCAGCGCATGCACAGATTCCCAGTTATTTGTACATTCATGTTTCCATCTCTATTGCTGCTGTACATACATGCATTCACGCAAACATACACACTATTTGGATGTGACTGCCCATATGGTTATTGTATCATCAAGATATTTCTTCTCCTCAGTGTTTTACCAATGCGGAATTTAATGTATAACACACAAATCAGTAAAACAAGCCAAAAGGGGCAAGTAAAACACTTGATATAAACATATGCACAAGCATACCAGCACTCTTTTTGTTTGCTTGTTTTGTTTGTTTCCAGCATTTGGTCAATAGGTTAACTCACCTTCTCATCAAATGATTTTTTATTAGGTTGTCCAGGAAGCATGAATCCTACACTGTTAATTTGATGACATTCTGTAGCATATTTTTCATATTCAAATATATGTTGTTGTGTGCCTTCCAAATAGTTTCCAACTTTCAATAGCCCTATGGCAAACCAGTCATGGGATTTTCTTAGCAAACTTTGTTCAGAGGGAGATTGCCTTTACCTGGAGACATTGATTGAAGCCATTTCCACATTACACAGTTACACTGCTATTATTCCACTTTCAGCCTCCTCTGGAACCCCGGGGTTTTGCAGTTTAGGGAGGAGCCTTTAGAATTCTCAGCCAGAGAGGTCTTTGGCCTCAGTAAACTACAAATCCAAGGATTCCACAGGATATTGAAAGTAGAATAACAGCACTAGGGCAGAAATGGCTTTGTTCTTGCATTTGGGAGAAGAGAGAGATTCATGTCCCAATGAAATATTGTTTTTGTGTTTCATATGCCCTCACTGATAGTGGTGAGATTTGTGGAAGTCTTCACCTATGGTGACACTGGTGATTTAGTACAAACCTTACATCTGGTAGGGAGAACGGTAGAATAAGGGGCAGAAGGAGCCAGCAGTTTGAGTGTTGGACTAAAACCCTGGAGGCCAAAGTTCGATTCCCCACTTGTCCATGGAAAGCTGCTGGCTGACCTTGGGCATATAACATACACTCAGCCCCAGAAAACCCCATGACAAGTTCATCTTAGGGTCACTATAAGTTGGAAACAACTTGAAGGCTTACAGCAAACAAGAAACTATCCCAGTTATTTGAGGGCAGGCAAGATGTAATGGTTTGAGCATTGGACAGCCACACTAGAGACCGGGGTTTATTTCCCCACTCATTCATGGAAACCCACTGGGTGACCTTGGGAGCAACGTATGCATTCAGCCCCAGTAATCTCCGTGATAGGTTCATCTTAGGGTCACTATAAGTTGGAAATGATTTGAAGGCACACAACAACAACAAGAAAGGGGCAGAAGCCTCATCTGTCATCCTGCCCACCACAAATTTCATCAGCAAGCCATGGTAGTTAGGAAAAAGAGGTAAAATTTTCACAGGGAAAATTAAATGAGACGTGGGGATCCACATGATTCCCATTTCCATCCTTGGTCGTTCCCACAAGGAGAACTTAGGTCGATAGTCATTCCCTTTCAACAAGGCCCCATGAAGCAAGTGAGCCGTTTGACAGAATTCTGGATAAGTTGCACTCTCTGATATTTCCTGAGACAAAGGAGAGGATTCTTTTGCTGAAGCCTTTACAGTCTACTGTCTTGCCATGGCATCCAAGATGGTTTAGATCTTTTTGTTAAAAAAAAAAAAAAGCTAAAATATGGAAATGTTGATAAATAAATGTATAACAGAGTTGCCTCGGGTGAACTGAAGTCTTCTACAGTAGACGATGGTATGTGCTCTCTGCTGTGGATTTCCTCACTTCTGCACTTCCTTCAGGGCACAAAGTTTTTCAACAGCATCAGGGATAGCGGAGGGGGAGAATCTGTCTGAACAATTTAGTAGTTCCTTCAGGAGTCGATTTTTTTTTTTTAATGTTATTGCTTTGGTTTTCTGATTGCTGCTGTTATTTCTTTTGCTATAACCAGGGTGCAGGGTATGTATGTATAGGTGTGTATTTCATTGCAACCTTATCACTAGGAAATGTGAGAGAACTGTGTAGAAGTTTAAAAATGCATCTTTGAAAATTGATTTGGGGGGGGGCATTTTTTCCCACAGAATCACAGCGTGAGATCAGAGTTATAAAGCTCTTTTGTTAAAAAAATAAAGTATGAATACAAAAGGCAAGGTAACAGAGGATTAGTAAGACAAAGAAAAGTCTTTTAAGAGAGCAGTCAAGGGTATATATTTAATATCCATTTAAGGCTCATAATCTTGCTCAGAATGGAACTGAATAATAATACAAGACTGTGCAGTGTGATTAATGAAAGGGATCTGATGTAAAAACCACTAAATATATAAAAAGTTGAATTTTTAATGCGAGCTTTCCTTTCTCCGCAAGCTTTAAAGTGGGAGTGGAGACTTATTTTAAGCAATCCTCAGATAAGTTTAACAAATGTCAAGATGAAATACTTCAGCAGAGATCAAAGAGTCTGAAGGTTTTATTGCACTCCTCTCACTACACTGATCATCTTTATTGAACTTTCATGCTAAGGATCAATATGGACATTTGATCAAATGCAAAGAGCTAGGTTTACCTAAAGGATTCATTGGATGGATCTGTTTCCTCTGAGAACAATATTACTCTCGGATCCTTGATTTGATATTCCACAGCAGTTTTACTGCTTTGAAAAGGTACTATTTACAGAAGGGTCACTCTTTATGATGAGACCCCAATATGTTTGCCGTGATGGGAAGTGATCAGTTAAATATATAAGTGGTACTTAGAAAGCAGTGAACTAGATTGAGGACTTGAAGGATCCATTTGGATCTCATGACAGAAATAAAGCTGTCAGCATTCTTCAGGAACTGAGTGTCACCTAACACTTTCAAGCAATGGGTGATAGAGCATTTTCTACTGCCTGTCATTACTGCTGTGCACAGATAAAATGGAGAGGGCGCTACCTTATATGTTATTTCTCATTTATACCTTTTGCCATCTTAACCACACTCTGACATGTAGCCTGGTTGTCATCTGTGAAATATTTGAGGGTATATAAAGGTTCCACATTCCAGGCCTAGAAGTAATGCATTTCTTTTAAAGGACAGGGTGAGAGGGGAGAATATAATACAACCCCATTCCATACTCCCTGGGATGTGCTAGGATTATATCTTATAGATGCATCCAGTCACAAGAGGCAAAACAGCTTACATCTAGGAAAGAAGCTGAACTGAAAAAGCGACGCTGAGGAGCCCACAGGAGAGAACAAGCAAGTTTCTGCAAGATGCGCTCGTACTGTTTTATGATAAAGAGGAGACCATAGCTTTGAGCTGGGAGTCCAAGCAACCAATATTGACAAGAGGGACCTGAAAGCAGATACAGATTAGCTGGCAAATGACAAAGAATCATCAGCCTCACAGTCTAAAGCAGTGGTTTTCAACCCGTGGGTCCTCAGATGTTTGTGGACTTCAGCTCCCAGAAGCCCTGAGCATTGACCATAGTGGCTGGGGCTTCTGGGAGCTGAAGTCCACAAACATCTGGGGACCCACAGGTTGAGAACCACTGGTCTAAAGAGATAGGGTGGGGAATTTACACCTCTGTTAAGAGAAACTGGTATATTTTAAAATAACTGAAATAGTTGGACAACAGATGATAGATTAATCAGGACTGTCCCTGCCAAATCGAGACAGTTGGAGAATATGCTATCATGTGGACTTTTAGCCAAATATATTGGAAGTGTACTGCAACCAATTTACAAATTATATTTTGTACATGTTCAGAGGCAGTTTGCTTTAAAAAAATATAACTGCAGCTGTGTCCACACTGAGTGCTGTCAGAGGAACCATTTATTGAGAATAGGTCCATCTCCCAGTTTGGCATGGTATGTGCATGCACATTTCCCTCACCGCTCACTGGATAATGAGAAAGTGGTTTACCTATCAGTTAATCAGTCTAATCAGTTAATCAGCTTCCTTTCTGTCCACCTACAGCAGTGGTTCTCAACCTGTGGGTCCCCAGATGTTTGTGGACTTCAGCTCCCAGAAGCCCCAGCCACTACGGTCAATGCTCAGGGCTTCTGGGAGCTGAAGTCCAAAAACATCTGGGGACCCACAGGTTGAGAACCACTGACCTACAACAAGATTGTCAATCTACATGTTTTCCTGGGCATTATATCAGCTGTGGCAGTTACAATAGACCCAGATGAGTGGCAGAAATGCTGCAAGAACGTATTATTCCACTTTAAGAATTACACATTACCACTCTCAACTTTTGAAAGTGTAAATCAGCTAAATTGCATATGAAAAGCTTTCAGAAGTCTTCTCCCTTTCTGTGGGCAAAACCCTGCAGCTGAAGTTTCTGGGAAACCAAGCTGGAAAGAAAGAACATAGAAGCCAAATATATTCATCATCTACACTTTGAAGGTTTTCGTTTTCTATCAGTGAATATAGATATAGGACATTGTGTGCATAACTGAGCTGGCGTAAATAAGTCCCATTGTGAAAAACTGTGCCAAACTATAGATAGAGTAGAAGTATCTTTCCATCCCTCTATTGAGTTTCACTTGCTCCACCTGTGGTAGGTAGGAAGACAAAACAGGGAGCCCTCAGAATGGGTGGCTTGCAAAGGCAGGAGAAAGGGAACCAGCTGCAGATGAGAGGAGGCAACAACACTGAAATATGATGTCACTGGGATGCCTCACATGCCCTCTGAGTCTAACCGCAGCATAGAATAAGAAGTTTCTTGTAGAGAAGTAGCAGGAAGCTTAAAGAGGGAGGTGAGAGGCAGGGAGAAGATGAGGTGATGGTCAAGAGAAGAGCAAGTAAAGAACAGGAGACAGAAGAGGAGCAGGCATCAGTGATGGAAGGAGGTGAATAGAAAGCAGGACGGCTCAGGGTATACAGATGGGACACCCATGGAGGTATAAACACCGGAAAGGAAACTAGGGAAAGCAACAATCCAGCCAGGAGACAAAGAGAGCTTGGACTGGATTTGGGGAAGTTTTTAGGACATGAAAAAGAGAAGGATGCAGACCTGACCATATGAGGATGAGCTCTGGGATGCAGAAGAGAAGTCAGAAGGTTCATATGGTGAGCTAGCTGGCTGTGCCACCATGCCAGGATTCAAAAAGTCTTGTCCCAAGCGTCTAGTGGCCTACCCCTACAGGATAGATAGGTGTTTTGGGATAGAGCAAGCATCTTCCCTTTGTGGCTGAGACTGCTCCAATAAAAAAGCTGAAGAGGTAGGGGGCTGTCCCAAAAAACATGACTGAGAGGATCTTAACAGTGTTCATTGTAGTTGAAGTGGATTAGTAGACAATTTAGAAGGTAAAAGGACTGGAAAACAGTCCATAGCCTGGAAACAGCCTACCTGCTTGTGTTACTTACTGTGGAAGGGAATCTATTCACTCTTTATTTACTCATTAAATAATTTCCTGGCCAAGGAAATTTGACCTACATTACTTACCTGGTTTTACAATGGATAAATGTAATTACCATTTTTGCTCAGCCTATATATTGGCTTGCATCTTTGTTCTAAACAGCCCCAGAAGGAGCCAGGGTACCACATCTGTCCGGTATGGGCAAGCCCCCCATGATACCATCTGCAAGTTAATTTTTTTAAGATAGCTTGTCTTCAATCTTTTACTTTTAATAAAATTTACTTGTGGGGTGATTTTCAATGAACGTGAAGTAAAGATGTAAAGAAGACTCACCAGTATTTACATCCTCAAGCAAACAGTCAACTGCTGTGCATTTTGTTACGTCATTTCTACAAAGTTATTGCTTTTCATGCAAAAACAATGTTGCCAAGGAAGCTCTGAAATCATCATAAAAGCTGTCAAAGAAAAGCTCTTATACTCTTCTCAATCAGAGATACAGCTTTTGATACTCCTTGCTCTTGTCTACAAGGGAGAAATAAGGGAAGATTTACATCTCTAGTGTGTACCCACAATGCCAGCCCTTCATATATGATTAATATATGTCTTCATGGGATTTTCCTCTCTAGCACATCAGCTGCTGCATCCTTGACAAGGCCAGAAACTGAGTTTCAGACACATGATATTGCTTTTGTTTTCTGTTGGCTTGTTGTCTTCTGTACGCATGTCATACACTGCCCTGAATTCCAACCCTTGGTCAACCACAAGTTGTCTCTATTTAGGCCATTTCTGCATTAGACTGTTATAGTGTTATTATTCCACTTTCAACATCCTACAGAATCCTGGGGTTTGCAGTTTAGGGAAGTTAAAAGTGGAATAATAGCACTATAAAGTCTAGTGCAGAAATGGCCTTAGTCTTCTGTTCTTCACCTTTGAGTGGTCCTTCTTCCATAAAACAAGTGTTTGCTCCAGCTATTTACCTGCAGTATGACAGTTACAGAAAAGCCTGTCAGCGCACAACATATATGAGTAGAATGTTTCCATTGGTGTTGTCAAGGATATGAAAAAATCAGAGAAGGAAGCTGGAAAAAAAGTGAGGTTTGGAGGTGTTAAAAGGAGAGAACAGGACGTGTGATACATCAGTGAGTCAGAAGGAGTAATTAATGACTCAGAAAGGTATGATCCATTCTGGGACATTTTAATTCATTTGCTGCAGTGGAAGTCGAGGGATTTAAAAGTGTTGCCAGTCTAAATTGTAATGTAATGAGGAAAGGAAAATATACCATTGCAATGTTGTCCAAGCAGAAAGCTTAATGCTGTGCTTCATTTGGTTTAGATTCTTAAGAATTCAGGCTTCATAACTAGTGATTCCTCTAAAATTGTTCTTGGAGCTTGAAGTTCCAAATAAAAGCTGTTGCAATGTTTTTCCTTTAGGTTTCCTTCCTTTGTTTGGTATTTCCTGTCCCTTGTTTGATAAACAGGAGAGAAATTAATCAAGTTTCTTTCAATGTGGTATTACCATATCCTACCATCTCTCCTGAGAAGTGTGTGATTTTCATAAATTGGATATATTCATTGCTGGAGAACATGATCAAAGTCACACTGACCAAAAAACAAGTTTCAAGGTTAAGCTGACCTGAGATGTGTTCACGGCCGTAAGTCCAAAGAGGATTAGGCAGGAAAGCCCTAATGCTGATGAGTTTGTGCTAATCTCTTCACCACTTGAGGCTCTTGACATTTTTGAATACAATGGAAGATGAACTGTCCAGATTGATGAGCAATCAGAGACCATCCCCTGATCTTACCCCACCTGACCAAACATTAAGAGATTGTCATGAGTCCTGTCAATATTCTGTCACTCAGGAGTTAAGCAATCAGCCCATTCTGGACCCCTTTGTTAGTCCTATGGGAAAGCCATTACAGCTTTGTCAACACACCCCTTCAGGGCGTGGTATAGTGTATAAAAACCTTAGCTTTGACCCCAGCCTATTATACAACATTGGGCATGTTGTGCTTCATGTGGTACCCTAGATTACCAATCCTCTGTGATACTATCAAACACTGTCTGACCCACTTTGCTGTGATACCTTCTTCAATATTGGCAACTATCATTCTTTCCACCCTATCTCTCTCTATCTAACCTTTCTTGTCTCACTTTCCAGTAGCCTTGTCTAGTTCTTAAGAGTGTCTGATTTCTTGTGTGTTTGTCAATTCAAATAAAATACTTGGTTAACTTTGTCTGAAGTCCTCTCTACAGTCAGTACAGGTTTACATGGTTGAAAAGATCCTGCCATTACCTTCCTCTTGCAGGCCTCCTTTGAGCTATAATTCTCCCAAGTTCTAAGGAGATGCTGGCATTGCACATAGACCCCAACATCCTCCACATCTTAAGGTAACAGTAGTATTTTACCAATAATCTGACTAGGTCTTGCAATTAGATATTGAGTCAATGTAGATCACAGGTGTCTCCTGGCCCTTCAGATGTCATTGGACTATAGCTCCTATCAACCATCATAACAGGAAATGCTATTCAAGACCAATGGGAGTTCTAGTCCATTGGTTGCCCTCACCTGGATAAAAATGGCATCTGGGATGTCCTTTCCAACATTGTGGCTCTCTGATTGTAATAAGGATAGTATTAATTGATTAAAATTGTGCAGATTTGCTGGACATAGAGTGGCCAGGTTTCAGGGCCTAGCCTGGGGCTGAACTCTCTTCTCCTGTTCTCAGAGTGCGGGAGAGGAATCTCAGGTTGAGAGCGCTGCCTTTAAAGGTGTGTGTGTGTGTGTGTGTGTGTGTGTGTGTGTGTGTGTCATTTCTTAGATATGGTGTCATTTTATTCAAATCGCCTATTGCATGAAACTGTAGTTGGTACTTAACATACTTATCTTAGTGATGTTACCAGGGTTCACATCCTCTGACAGCTGAAGGAGTCATCCCTAGACCTTAGGGGTCGACCCTGAAATCTCAGGGCCTGAAATGGTCCTGACTTGGTATCTCTACCTCACAACTTCTATTATTATATAGACATTTGTATAAGATTGCTCTTCCTACCCCAGCCCACCCAAAAACAATAACTTGGCCAGATCTTGCATTTTGTGTAGGCTCAGCAGCCAATGAAAAGCCTTCCTTCCATCCCAACTGCCACTGCTCTGGTCTCAGACAGAGCGAAAAAGGAGGAAGGCACAGCTTCATTGTGCCTTGCTTCCAGCAGCTAATGAAAAGCTTTCCTTTCATACTAACTGCCACAGCTATGGCCTCAGAAGGAGAGAAGAATAGACTGGCACAGCTCCATTGTGCCTAGGCCCAGTAACTGAGAAAGGGTCCTTTCTCCATCCCAACTACCGTGGCTGTGGTCTCAGAAGGAGACAAGATCAGCTAGCATCTGATGGGCTTAACCTCTTAACCCCCCACTGCCTCCTCCCTTTTCCTAATGTTTCATGCCTTTTTATTAGATTCTAAGACTGAGAGCAGAGAACTGTTGAATTAGCAGTTGTAAACCACTCATGTAAAGCACCATGTGCACTGATGGCACTATATAAATAAATGATAGTAATAATAATGATGATGATTATATGCTTCATTAGAATGTCTGCTGGGGAAAATACAGTGATGAGATGGTGTTGAGAAAGAATCATAATGATTATCTCAAAAATCCTTGCAATAACCTTATTATCCCAATATTGAAGATTAGGATTGGGCAGAGACTGGCCTACACATTTGTGGGAGGAGTGAAATTTGAATTGGAGATATCTTAAAGTACTTAGCTACTACGCTACATTAGCTATTGTGAGTCTGTTTTATTAGAATAATTAAATTGGTCTTGGGTAGTAGCAAAAAAAAAAGAACATTTTGTTAAACAGAAAGCAGATACAAGATCTTTTTTCTCTTTTTCTTCTTTTGTCTAACATCTGCAAGAAGGAGATAGAACACTGCAAGCTCCAGCCATTAAAAATGACATTAAAAATCACCATATCAGGCATTTTGTTTCCATCTCTTCTTCTCGCTTTCTTCTCTTTCTCTCACATCCTTTTTCATTTTGTCAATGCCGAACTACAAAGCAAAGGGACAAACCAGCAGGTATATTCTAACTTCTTTTCTTGCCCATTCCAACTGGTACATGCACTGTTCGTTTGCAAATTAGGAGGATTTTAAATGTTTTGAAAAAATGGAAATGCTACCTATCAGGACATCTTTAAGCTTCAGCCTGGTCTTTGATTTATAGGAACTGTGTTTCGGTAGAAGATCAAACTGCCATGAGAGTCTTTGAGTGACAAGACATTTTCTTTAAAAAATAAAAAAAAAGTTGTTGTTGTTGTTTTTTTAAAAAAAATTAAACACTTGTGTAGCTTGTATACTGCAGACATTTCAGCTAAGCCTGAATGGAATCATTTCTGCAGTTCCTGAAGCTGCCGAACAAATTAAGCAAAATGAAGGCAAGGCTATTTTGATTGTATTCTAATGGCACCCAAGTTTACCCCAGATCTTTCCCCTATAATCCACTGCTGTGTTTGCAATATTTCTAATGATGTAGCTCTCCACTATATGCTAAATATTGTAATCACTGGCAGCCTAAGTGATATTTGTGATCAGGAGAATCTACTAGCAGCATATTTTGAAATATAAATAGCAATTCATTCTTGGTTAGGGATGGCCTAGCCATTGTGACCCATGCATTGGCAACCTCAAGACTGGATTACTATATTTTACTTTATCCAAGGTTTCCATTACAACTGGTTTGGAAGTTGCAACCGATGTCAAATGCAGTATCCAGGTGCCTGCTCAGGTGCCTTGTTCTGTATATATTACATTGTACTAAAGGCTGTTTTTTTGCTGCTAAGTTTATGATGCTGGTATTAATACCTGAAGCCATGCAGAGTGTGATGTGTAGCTACTATGTTATATATGGTTTCCTGTATCACACTTACTTGTTCACACAAATTTTTCATTACATTAATAGTATAATCTACATTCATTCATAATTTTGGATGTTTGATACTATCCACATGACATGGAGTACACCCGACAGGACATATAGCTTGGTTATCTCAAAAAAACAAAAAAAACAAAACAAAAAAACAAAAAAACAGCTCCTCTATGTCCAACTTCCCAAGATACCATAGCCTTCAGCAAAGACCTAGGTGTCCATACCATGACTACTGATATCTGTCTGGCACAGAATGAAGATGGGCCTTCTACCAGATTCTGTCCATTCTGCTGTGACTTCCATTCATCTCCATGTTTACATCAGTGTTGGTATGTTTTAAGTATTTATTGAAAGCATAGACCTTCCTTCAGTCATGAGCTGTTTGGAAATTTCTCATATGTTGCACCAGCTTGCTTTTGTCAGATTGGGATAGGTTGTCATAGTAAAAAGTATTGGGAATTATGGCATTATGTTTCTAATACATATGTCAATAATAGGCCTAAGACAAAAACACTCTTTGTATATGAACACATGAGGAGGAGTGTCTACATATTAAAAGAATTGGCAGGTCTATGCATTCCTAAAGTCATCAACCTCTCCTCTCCCACCTGTCAGTGATGTCATTGAGGAATTCTTATGTGCATTGTCTTCTTGGGCATGAAAGTTTCCATGGGGTCTGGAGCTCTATGTGAACATATGGAACTCTGTATATGCATTTCAGGTGTTCATAAACAACATATGGACAATCAGGAAAGAATGGTAGACCTATGAGGCCTTGAGGTGGAACTCAGAGGCTTTACTCCATCCTGTTGAGTGGGTACAGGGATATGCAATCAGAGCTAGGAAATAAGTCATTTTTCTAATGGCAGCGGCTTGCTTTTTTCACTAATGATCTAAATCACAGTAATGGCCTTCACTGTAATTTACTGATTTTCAGTGGTATGATGATGGCTGTCTGTCTTTCCTGTTACTGGGCAGGTGGACAGATTCAGTCTGAGCAATGGGAGATAGAGAAGGACGTGCTGCATCTATGGCTATCTTGTGCTAAGGCAGCTGCTCTATGCCTTGCCTGGCACATTTGCCTACAGGGGAATTGGTTGAAGGAGAATCCTATTTGTTGCTATCCCAAGCTTTGTTTACTGCAGACACACAGCTATAACCCAGCACTAAAATTATGTGTTTTTCCAGACCTCCTTCACCATCCTTCCAGCGTCAATGCTGCTAAAAGCATCTAGCTAGACAGAGAACAAAACGGAAAAGCAGGGCTGAGTAGATGTAAAAAGCCTTTGCAAAAGCAAACAAACAAACAAATAAAAGAAGCTTCACTATATCAGAGACAATATTAACTGAGATATGCCTGTATGTATTTGTGGGCACACTTGAATGTGTGTGTGTGTGTTTGAGAAGAGGTGTGTGGATCATGGTGAACCCAGATGTTCAGGAGGGAGTTTGACAGCCGGTCAGGTTAAAAACTTGTCATAGGAGTCTTCCTCTTCTAACAGGCAGAAGCAGGAACAGAAGGAGGCCAAAAGGGCCAGTAGGTGCCTTCTTTGGTTGTTTGTTTCTTATTCTTGGTCCCACAAGGGAAGGCAAAGCCATTCATCCAGAAGCCAGGCTAGCCGCAGGCAAGGTTAGCATAGACCTTGAACTCGCAGTTTCTTTGCTTACAGCACATTTTTTTAAAATGGCAAGTTGAATACCTCCTCATTTACTAAATGACAATACTTAGTTTCTAAGACTAAAGCAACCCCTATCTTGAATTATTGATTTTTTAATAGTGTTTATTTTATTTATTTATTTATTTTCTTTTTTAACATAAAAATAATGCCTATGATGTCCATGAGTGGAAATTTTAAAAACAACAACAGTAACAACTCTCCAGTCTGACAATCATGCCTACACAGGTTGTATTGCTTGGGTGATGCCAACAAAGTGGACCACTCGCGAGAATGAATAAACCAGATTGACCAGGTTCAAAAAATTAAATCTCTGCTTAAATCCGTTGATGTGTTAATGAAATAGAGATGTCTCATAGCTAAAGAGTGCTAAATGATTTGAGTAATTAAAACAAACAAAAAGAGTACCCTTGCTAACAGGGTTAGGGGAGAAGATAGAGAAATAAGAACCTATTAAACACCAAGCAGTATAAGCATTGAGGGCATTGGTATGGTTCTCTGGAGGATTCAAGTGTGAAAATGCCCCCCTCAGCCCCCTAAAGTTGTCCACCAGTGATTTAAAGCACACCACAAACAACTTTCTTTCTTTCTTTCTTTCTTTCTTTCTTTCTTTCTTTCTTTCTTTCTCTGCAATTATTCAAGCTAAATGACTGCTAAAACACACTGTCTGTTTTGAAAAGTTTGCTTTGAATTAATAGTACACTCAAAAGAAACTTGTAATGGCAAATAATTAGATTAGGTTTGACAGCATCCATTTCAAGTATATCCTTTAATGAGATCATTGTCAGATTTGGTTACATGGAACTTGCATTTCCAGGCTAATCTTGGTCACGTTTATCCCTAAAACTTAAAGAAATATATAGATTAGGACTACAGGACATGATATGCTGTGTAAAGATATATCTGTTAGGAGCTGGCTTTCAAAAAACTTCAGAGTGTTGCAGAGGAAGGATGGGTGGAATATTAGATGAAGCCATCTATGCCAAATGTGGTTACACTGACTGATGATATATCATAGCGTGGGAGAAATGTCACATGAGACACTTTCCACTCCCATTCCTGCTCTTCTATTATCAATTATGCTTGATAAATATTAATTACAAGTAGACTTTGACACATCCGAAAGGGAGTTGCCTCTTGCCATAGTCTGCACACATCAGGGTGAAGCAATCAGTTGCCTGGACCCCATGTCTATCTTGGAGAAGTCAGGACTCATTTTAAAATAGAAGCTGACAAGGAAATGGCTTCTTGATTTGCTTGGGAGAGCAATCAGTACTTAACTGACTTGTTCACTTCCACCAAATGGAAGCCCTGAAAAACTGGTTCAGACTGGTGTAACTCCCACTGTAAGGTAATGTGCATTGTCTAGAGATGTTGGGGAATCCCATCTGGATTTGAGCAAGAGTAAATGACTCTATTGGACTGGCTTTATTCTATGTGTATGAAATCTAATGTTTGCATCTCCTACTTAAGAGGGTAATGAACAGAGGTGATATTCAAATCTAAGCTTTTGAACCTCCAGAGTATAACAAGGTCATGTTGATGCCTCCCAGAAGCCATCCCCTTGAATCCAAAGTTTCAAAGTTAGGAAATGGTTAAATGCAAATACAGACAGACTTGGAGAGTGTCTGCTTCCCCAAGAGAAGAGAAGAGCCTGCTTGTGGACATAGATTTGCAGACCTGCACTCCGAATAGAAAAAGGCTAAAACAGCTCTACCTGGAGATCTCTGATATTTCCTGGTCATGTCCCATTGAAATAGCAAACCGGTCCCAACCTACTTAATTTCCAAAATCAGACAAGATCAGTGTAGTATTGTGGTCATAGGTTATGATTGTTGGCATTCCTGGGGTTGGACGTAAGTACAATCAAGTTCCCAAGTTTAAGTAAGTACAAGTTCCCAAGTTTATATTTCTATTTCTGGTTACAAGGATTGTATAGTTCCCTTGCTACAACAGCTCCACTGGTTGTCAGTCTGTTTCCAGCATAATTGTGCTGGTTACTACCTAAAAATCCTTTCATGGCTTAGGTCCAGGATATCTGACAGGCCATATCTGTACAGGCCCTGAGAACCACAGGAAAGGCTCTCCTCTCAGGCCACTTCCGCACTACACTGTTATAGTGCTATTATTCCACTTTCAACCTCCTGTAGAATTCTGGGATTTGTAGTTTCCTGAGGCCAACGAGCTCTTTGGCTGAGAATTCTAAGTGCCCCTCCCTAAACTGCAAACTCCAGGATTCCAGAGAATGTTGAAAGTGAAATAATAGCACAACAACAGTGTAGTGCAGAAATGGCCTCAATTTCACTAATTTCACAGACACAGCTGGTGGTGATGTGAGGTGAGACCTTCTTGGTGTCTACCCCAGGCTCTGGCAGTCCCTTCCTAGGGAAGCTCAAATGTTTCTTTGGTGTATTTTATTCAGAAGACAAAGTTGTTGTTGTTGTTGTTGTTGTTATTCTTCCAGTAGGTGTTTGAGAACCGAAGGTTGTTAAAGAAAGGGTTATTCAAAGTTGTGTTCTATTTTTTTTTCCAATTATGCTTATTTTTTCAAAACTGTTGTTTATCATTTGTAACCTTTTAAATAGTTTAATGTTGCTAATAGTTTCAGTCTCTTTTAGTGCTGACCTTTAATATGTTTTAATCATCTTGTATTGATTGTACTTTACAAATTATTGTACAAAAGTTATTATTGTACAAAATTATTCTTCTTTTCTTTATGAAATCGCTATTCCAAAAGGTTTCCAGAAATGGAAAGGGATATATGTGAAAAATGGCCTCAGAATAGCATCCTGCCCAGGGACTGAACTTTGTTCACCCCTCTTGCGGAAAGTCGATTGATCTTGCTATCTCCATGACTTTAAGCACGTGAAGGCTTCTCAACATGAAAGAGTCAGTTCCTTGAAGACAAATGGGCAGTGAGAAGAACAGAGCAGCACATGACCCCGTGCCTGGAGCCAGACTAAATTTCCCTTTTTAAGACAGACAATGGGAAACTCTATTTTGATCTTTCAGCATGAGTTCTCCCAGTTACCCTGCACTGCCAGTTGGAGGGATCAACCTGCTGTAACCTCTTATGTTATAATAAAGTTGTGCATCATAGTTTAAATGAATAAACTCTGTGGCAGCAGTCATCAAATTCAGCATGGATCATTAGCAAGGGAAGATCAATAATTGCAAAGGTTGTGACATGGGAAGTTTGAAAAAGAATGGTAGAAACCTTGTCACATTTGATGCCTTTGATATCTCCTTGCCTGCCCTTGCTGTGGTTACTTCCATTGCATATAAATGCATATATGTATTAATGTAGCATTTATGAGATACAGCACTGGGGAACAAACTAACCACAAACTCACTTGTTTTGACGTTTTCACTTTCTTCGGTTGGACAGAAATCCAGACTTTAAGCACAGGAAGACAAAATGCCTGGTTTTGTTGTTTTCAAATATATAGTTCTGGGCTTGCAGTGCCAATGTGAAACAAAATAATATATCATTCCTCCAGGCACAATTTCCTCCAGGGAATTTTATTGATGATGTCAGATATTTCACAGCGAGAGCTACAGATTACATGCTGTTTGGAGGTTTTGTTGTGGTTGTTTTTACTTCGTTAAGGAACAAGAAGGTGGATGAGATTCAAGGCCTGCTGTAGGTTACTGGAATGATTGTCAGACCAAAGTAATGTACTGTCACTTCTTATTTGCTGATATCTTCTTGACTTTTCAAAGCCAGATTCTGGATCATGCCAAACATCTATGAAATGCTAACAGCTTTTATCTGTGAGAATACTGTGAGAATGAAAATCCTAGTCTTCTTATTAAAGGAACCTGGACCAAGCAGATTCCAAGCAAAACCATTTCTCTTCCTCTTCCTTTTTATTTTTTGGGAAAAAACATTTTTTTTTCTGCTGCTGCTGCTGCAGGAAGCAGAAATAGTGCTCCCAGTGTGTGTTGCAGTAAGGATGTAAATCTTCATGTAATTCATTCATGTATTTCATAAAGTCTTCACTAGGTAAGATTATGATTTTTGCTTTTGGCATATTTCATCCAGTCCTCACTTTTGTGGAAAAGGCAGGATAGATAATGATGATGATGATGATAGCAGCATTTTCTGCTGATGGTGTTTTAGCAGTTTTGTGAAAATTTTATTTCTCTTAAAATCTTGTAGTGGGGACAAAAGCTTGTATTTTTTATGTTGAAAGAGAGTCTTTTACACAAATTTCCCCCAAAATGAATTTTTCACATAAAGTCCCAAAACATGAAACATCCTGAGATGGTTGACTATTATTTCAATGAGGTTTCACCATGTGGCAAGACATCTTTTCTCATTTAAGGATGAGAACATGCCTGTATCCCAGAATGCAATGTGCTTGCCACCCTGATCACAAAGGATACATCTGAGGAACCACCTTTCACCGTATGGGTACTTCTGGGTGCTCTGTATCATGACTCCAACAACATCAGGAGCAGGGCCATAGTGGGGTATAAAACCTAACATAACCCAAAGCTGGCCTTACATGCTGTAGTTTTACAAACCTTCCACCCTATAGATTCAGTGGTGGTTGTTTCAGGACCCATTTGGGCCTTTGTACCCTGCAGTGTCTCCCCCTCCCCCTGTCCTGCACTGGGGACCTAAGGGACATTGGGATAATTGGCTAAAGCAATGCTGTTTTCAATAACTGGTTTTATTAATTGGGCAGTGTTGCACAGAAGAAGGAAATAAATTGCCATTAGTCTGTCTGGAAAGGCCTCTAAGTGGTCATCTAGTAAGGTGTAGGCATATAGCCTGGCATCAGGGCCAAGGGACCTGCTTTGGTCAGACCCCATAGGGAATACATTATCCAGTTCTGGGCACCACAGTTCAAGACAGATATTGGCAAGCTGGAAAGTATCCAAAGACACCAAAATGATCAAAAGTTTGGATAGTAAGTCTGATGAAGAGAAATGTAGGGAGCTGGGTATGTTTAGCTTGGAAAAGAGATGACTGAGAGGTTATATGATAGCCATCTGTGTACCATGAAGAAGATGGAGTAAGGGGATTTTCTGCAGCTCTAGAGACTAGAAAAAGAACCAAGGAATTCAAAAAAAGATATTCCACCTTAACATTAGGAATAACTTCTTTAAGGTAGTTGCTGTTTGACAGTGTAATAGACTGTTTTGTAGGGTAGTGGATTTTCTTTCTTTGAGAGTCTTTAACTCTCAAAAGATTTGCTGCTATTTTCAGCAGTGTGTATTCTAAGTGTCAGTGATTCTATGACCTGTTGTTGTTGTTGATGCTGTGTGCCTTCAAGCCATTTCCAATTTATGGCAACCCTAAGGTAAACCTATCACAGGGTTTTCTGGGGCTGAAAGTTTGTGATGTGCCCAAGGTCAACCACTGGGTTTCTATGGCCAAGCGAGGAATCAAACACTGGTCATAGTCCAATACGCAAATCACTACACGATGATGGCTCCCTTCTATGACCCATATCTCAAGTCAGTTCCGCACTGGTGGGAAGCCTCATTGCAGTTTTGTGTCTGTGAATATGAAATTTGGTGTGAAACCTGATGTACTCATCACTTGTTTCTCATAATTTTATTTCTAGTGAATGCATAGAGATAGACCTAGAAGCAACATTTTCAATGCTTGCAATGGCAAAGGAGATGGGGCAAGTGTAGTCTCCGCTGCTAGAAACTCAGAAAGTATGTTCCTGCTCCTGGAATCTGTAAAAAAAAATTCTCATGCCCCTCACAGAATTTCTGTTTCCTTTTTTGGCCCTTTTGGATCCCCAGCCCCCAAGAATGTTGCTATAAAAGTTCCTGTCAGAAGTTCTAGCCCAGCACTATTGTTTTTGTTCCAGCTTGACTTATTTTTAGTTCTCAGTGGGATGATGAGACTTGTAACAATGATACTTTGTTCTTCCTACGTGCCTTATTTTTAGCTCTCAGTGAGATTGTAAGACTCATAACAAAGATATTTTGAAATTACAAGCCCTGTTTCTTCTTAAACAATACCAAAATGCTGCACTAATATAATATAACATTGAACTGAGATTCACACCCATGAATTAACAAACAATTGGGGGAGCTGATGGAACCCAGAACATTACCAAAAAGATAATATTTGTTGGGAAACTTTGACTTCCTGTGAAACAGTCCCAATTATGTCATTTACGTCATTATGTAATTTAAATCTATACCTGTTTATTCTCAAATATTATTTATTTATTTATTTATTTAAAACCTGCAAGCAAGCAAAGAAACAAATAAAACCTCTTCCATTCTTCTTTCCTATCCAATTTACTTTGTTGCTGGTTATGTTCTGGTGACAGACGCGAATGGGTAAGAGAAATGTAGGAATGAAATATTTTCCACTTCTGATTTATGGTACAGTAGCCCCACATATAAAGCAAGGACAGCGAAAAGGCAGAACTACTTAACACTTTCTTTGCTTGGTCTTCGGTCAAAAGGAAAATAGTGCTTGATTTGGGGGAAAATGGGGTAAATGATGTGGTAAGGGAAATGCAGCATAGAAAATGTTAAGAGGTAGGTCAACAATACATGGCTACTCTAAATGAATTCAAGTTTCCAGGCCATTATAAAAAAATTGGCAGAAGCAATTTCAGAACCGCTGGCAATAATCTTTGAAAATTCCTGGAGAACAAGAGAAGTCCCAGCAGACTGGTGGAAGGAAAATGTTGTCCTCATCTTCAAAAAAGGAAAGAAAGAGGACCCAAATAAATACTGCCCAGTCAACCTGATTAACACCAGGAAAGTTTCTAGAGCAGATCATTAAACAGTCAGTCTGTAAGTATCTAGAAAGGAATGCCATGATCACTGAAAGCCGACACGGGTTTCTCAAATACAAGTCGTGATAGACTAATCTTATCTCTTTTTCCAATAGAGTTACATGCTTGGTAATGAAGGGAATCCTGTGCATGCCACATATCTTGATTTCAGTAGGGCCACTGATAAGGTCACCCATGATGTTATTGCAAACAAGCTGATAAAATGTGGGCTTGACAACTCTACTGTGATGTAGATTTGTAACTGATTGACTGACCAACCCAAAACATGCTTAGCAATCATTGCTCTTCATCCTTGAGAGAAGTGACTAGTGGTTCTGTCCGGGGTCCAGTGCTATCCAACTTCTTTATCAATTACTTGGATGATGGCAAGACTGAAAAGAGCAGCATATTTTTCTGTATTATTTCTTTTTTGGGGGGCCGGGTTGCATTAAACAAAAAGTGTGCCAAACCCAGTGTACTCTATGCAACAAAATCCATGTTTAATGTGCAAAATCATAGTGTTTGCAAACAACATGTTCACAAAAAAAGTCCCAAAATGCAAAAAAAACATCAAATATTGCTAAAAAAAAACTTTCATAATCTCACTCAGGAGAAAGAAAACTTTTTTTTTCTTTTGTTCTTGCATGCAAGAATGATATAAGCAAAGATTTATGTCCTAATGGAAAAAAAAAATAGAAGGAAGCCGCATGAGGAAATGAATTTAAGTTGGAACTGGTGTGATGTTTCTTCAAATGGACCCTGATACACAAGTGATTTGGAGCAGAACCTTTACAGATCACTTCATTCTAGAACACAAAGTTAACTTCATTACATTTAATTTAGAGCAGTGTTGCTCTAGGGAGAATACTAAATGATGGTATGTATACTGTAGTCCTAGGAACAAAACCTCAGCTAACAGCCTGTGCACAGGGGAAATCCATGGAGTTACTCTTTCTGTTATAGCAGGACGGAAATGCTGTTAAGTGTGTTCCATCAATCAGAGCTGCCTTTTGTCTTAGTTTGATATATCCATCAGCAATCCCGCATGTTTTTTACTGGAGATGGAAAACTCTAATATAAGTCTAAGGATGATTTTCAGACTGAGAAAGGCACATAGTTAAAAATGAAGGAAACATATTCTGGAATAGCTGTGTTGGCCATACAGCAAAATACAACAAGTTCTATAATCCACAAAGAGTAATACCTTTATTGGTCAACCAAAATGCAGAAAATGCAGCATAAGGGCTTTCAAAGCTTCACTAGGTTCTTCATCAGACAAAGGTGTTAAAATTATACAGGAGAGAAAAAGGGAAGATATTAGAGTAACAGGCCTACATTCTGTCTCAGATGTTACTCTGTTGTCAGTTAAGGTGGCATTGACAGATCTCAGTGCAGACAGGCAGGCAAACATTCTAAATAAAAATTGCATGTTAGATCTGTCAGCAAACAAATCCCAATGCCCCTCCTCCTCCTTGGTATCAAAACCACCTTGACATTTTCCTTATATGCTCATCTTGCTGACAGCTCCAGGGGCTTTTTTAAAAGAATAAAATCTGGTCCATCTATAAACACATGGAACCTAGTCTCCTCCTTCTCTTCTGATTCATCTTGCAGAAAAAAACTTTCTTGCTCCTTAGATGGTGCTCAGGGCTGGAAAGGAAACAGCCCTCAGAAATCGTCCTGGCCACATCTCCATTTAAAGCTTTGGACTTGAAGATGATCCAAACAGGGCAGATCTCCCAGATGTACGGTGATAGCCAGTGAAATACAGACTGGCAAGAGGCCCAGGTAATTCACCCTGTCAAAGAAATGGTAAGGTCAGGGGATGAATTTTAGCCTTAACCGTAGATTCTCAGTAGGATAAGTCCCATTTTGGATTAGGGGTTTGCAAATAATAGCATGTAGCCTAGTTTGTACCTCATTGTGACTCTTTTGTTTCTGAGTAGGTGCACAACAAAAATTGCATAAGATCACACCGTGTTATTTTTAAGGAAAGGAAAATAACTGTTTCGCCAGTGGAGGTAGTCCCAAAAGAGGTTTCTGTTTTTCTTTTCTTCTACAAAATAAATAAATAATTTGCCGTCTTGTGTCACTTTTAGTTTTTGCAATTTTTCATCTCCATGAGATTGGAATGTAGTGTGTGCGCTCCAACCATGAAAAACCAGTCACCACCAACTAAATATCTGGCTTCCTTTAAAAAGAAATTGCTCTGCATGTAGAATCTTATGTCTTCATATGAATAGAGAAGGAAACCTCTGCTGAGTCAGAAAAAAATGCTTATTTTTCATGCTTCCTTGGAGTCTTGCACTTTCAACTTTTCTTGTAAGCTTTCCAAATCGTTCTCTTTAAATTAATGAGGTAATATACATCTCCTAATCTGTGTTCACCATGCCTTAGGGATGAGGGTCAGAGGACTTTTTAACATATTAAGAGAATGGGTAGTCACCCAGCTAATAAAGCACTCACCCTGGTATCCCACACACAGTGTTTGTTGTGTAATGATTAGGTTTGCCAGAAGAGAAAGCATTGCCTACTCACAGAGAAAAAATAATTTGCTCCCTGAACTCCCACTTGGTAATAAAATTTTGAACACCATTGCCCAGGAGCAAGCCAAATATAACAAGGTTAGAAATACAATCGGCAGAAGGTGTTACAAGGAAAATGTGACCCTGTATGAAAGCTCCCTCCCTGCCCACAATGTGCTTTAGGGACTACATTTATATTTGAAGGCGAAGGGAATGTAACATCAAATAATAATAACTTTTTATCACTTGGAATGAAGTAGTGTTGCCATCTTGCCACCTGGACACCCAGCGTGCAACTGAGTCAGCAGACTTGGGATGGATGGGTTAATCTGTTCCTGCTCTACAGCACTTTGGCTCATATTCACACATTAGATTTTTTTCATCCTTTTTCTCCATTTGTTTGCAATTGATTTGAATACAATCAAGAAAAGTAGCACATTCTCTAACATGTGCATCCCTGCATGCATTTTTAACCCTAAGTGGGCATAAGGAAGGCATTACAACCATTTCAGATAAGTCCTAAAGTAAATCTGATTGATTTGGTCTACTTTGCATTAGTTCTGAGTAGTATCATACCATTTTGGATATGAAGCACTTTAGCTCAATCTGAAATGATTATGACAGATTCTGACTGGATGTGAGGGGAGACAGTGTGTCTCCAATAGCACCATATATAAGGACAATACCATAGTGGTGTGATAGGAAGTAGAAGGAGATCTGGACTTTGTTCTAGCTTCAAAAGAATCTCATCAGAATTGCTCAGTCCTTGTGAGGAGGATGGGATGCCTTGTTAACTTGCACATATTCAGTTTTCCTGGACAGTTTTGTGCTCTTTTGCTAGATCTAACAGGTAGTAGCAGACCTAAGCCCATTTTAGATTCTAAGGCAGAGACAAATTCTTAGCAGTGAACAGCCTGACACAAACACACAGTCTCATTTAGAATCCTCTTCCACTGCTATGCTAAGCAGAATACTAGGCATGCCACATATCAGGTAAGAGGTGGGCAGGGTTGCAGAGACTAGACCAGAGAAGGAATAACTTGGCAAGATTGGCCATGCTTGGTTTCTCTCATCTCAGATAGAAGCTTTAAGAGTCCACATTCAGACTTAAAGTTGCAAGCTTTTCCCCAGAGACAAATTCTAAGTATGATTTGATAGAATGTATGCAAACACAGATACAGACACACACCAGGCTAGCAAAAGTGTCTTTACTAGAAAATGGTTGCAATTTATTTTGAGAGTTACTGCTGAAGCATCACCAACATTGTCAAGAAAGGATGGTTTCCTAGAGAGATAATGGGACAGCCTAGGATTTTCATCGTACAGCAGAAACAATTAATAGCAGCAGCTCTTCAGTGGTCGGGGGTGAAATATTGAATTTCTGTCATCTCTGTGCATTTGCCTGTTTATACACTAAGCTGGGGGTAATTTATACGTGCTCTGAAGACTGTTAAGAACATCAACAAGTGTAAGTGAGAATCAGGTCCTACTGCGTCTATGTTTGTCCTTTAAGACTTTAGCTAGAAATGCTGTAACATAGCTTTTGAAAGGCTGAAGTATCATCTGAAACAGAAATAGTTGAAAAAGAAATTTAGAAGCCTGAGGTTCAAATATTTGAACCACAAAATATGCCATTACAAGGTACCTCTGGAAGATTCTGTTGGTATGTGTTTTGCAATTTTATGTTATCATCTTGTCTCCTTCTTGTTTCAGTCCTTCTTGCCCTTAAAGAAATGTCTGGTGAAGACACAAAAGAGTACAGACAGTGTCCTACTTTAACAAAGTTCAGGTGTCCAGAGTCTATAAGCTGAGATTAAGAGACTAAGTTGCATATTGGAAAGAGGCATTGTCAGTAGCAAGAGATAAAACAGGCAAAGAATGCCATTGGACAGAGCTGCAAGTTCAGAAGTTATCTGAAGTCAAGTCATTCAGTAATCCAGGAGTCATAAATTCAGAACAAGGGAACCATGACAAACTCTGAGATCCAGGAAAATTGTTGCTGTCAGTAATGAGCTGGAGTTCTTATCTGCCTATTACAAGCAGAGATATTCAGACACATCCAGATCCTCAGCTGTATTTAATGATGGCATCCTTCAGCTGTGCTCTTACCGAGACCATGATTGTAGCGTCATACTGCAGCTGAAAGAAAAAAGTTGGCTCAGATGTCTGTGTCTTTGTTGGAAATAGAGGTCTTCTCCTCCTGCTGCTCTGATCCTGAACTGACCTTTTGGACAGAAGGAGGGCTTGGCTGGTCTTCAGGCATCTTCTCCAGGTCAGCTTCTTCTTCCTTTTGTCCAGAAGAGCTTGGGAGGGGAGGATGCCAGTAAGAGCAACAGCTGAAATCTCAGAAAATTTCTGTGCTGCTCCAGGTCTGCTTGAAGGAGGTTAGTTTGGTTTTTGCATTTGAGAAAGTTTAAAGATTGTGCAGCCATATCCACCCATTCCCAGCTGGCATTAGGATTGTCTGACTGCAGGATTACATTAGAGTTCAGGGGCCTTGGCCAGGCCTTCTATTTTGTCATATGGATTTTTCACTTCTCACCAAGTTCCATTTCTGGACTGTTACTTTCAAGACTTTACAGTATTTGGGTCTGCCAGGTGTTACATTTTGTTCCACATTCAGTCTGGTTCTACAGCCTTTGTCATGGGCCTGGATGAAGGATCTATCCAGCATGTTGAATATCAGAGATCCTTGGCATAGAAAGGATATATTTGGCCTCTTAAGAGATGAACTGTATTTTTACTAATGTTATCTTTTCCAGAGTTTAGGTTTTGTCTGGAAAGGTGGCGGGTCCTGATTTATGGCCATAGTATGGTTTACTGGGTGGCGTGCCATGCCTGGAACTGCCATTTTGGGGCTCAACTGGAGTTGAATGATCAGGCCACAATGGAGTAGCTCAGGAAAAGAGGCCTTGTTGCCTCTCTTATTTAGAGAATGCAAAGGGCCTCCTTTCAGCATATAATGGTCATTCACCTGGATGTAATGACTTGAGTTTGTTGAAGGCCAAATTCCATATTCTACAGGGCTCTGCACAATCTTAGCATCATTCAGACCAAATAGTGGGGCATAATTTTGAAGTGGTTCACCATTTTACCTCACTAATTTGGGAATGGTAAGTGTGACCAATGTTGCATTGACAAGGCCTTCAGGGGGGTTAATAGGGGAATTGGTAATGCCCAAAATAGGGGAGTGGGTGACTTTTTTCCACATCCCAATATAGTATTTCAACACACTCTGAGCTCTACAGAGTGGATGATATTCTTTTATCTAAGAAAAGAAAAGAAAAATAATATATTGTTGCTGTGAGATTTGCAAAAAAAGGGTGATGGTCTTTTTGACCAGCCTAGTGGGAGAGAGGAACTAAACAGATGTTTGTCACTTGTCTGTGGCAGGTAGTACAGAGATGAAAATAGCAGGTACAGTGAATACTTCTTGGTGAAGGAGAGGGCTCTAGAACTGTCTCTTTAGGTTATGGGACCTGGAAGGAGGAGACTAAATTCCTAAGGAGACTATCCTTGGGGCTGGCCTGGAGTCTTGACCTTCACTTTAAGTCTTGTACTTGAGGGTATGGTTCTTTGGGTCTGTCTTCTAGTTGATGGCTAGATGGGGAGCAATACAGCTATTGGATTGCTCTCAGGGCTCAGGTGTTTTGCCCAGAGGGAGGCTGAAGAGGAAGTCAAGGGGTGATGCCTTCCTTAGTCAATCTCACATTAGGCCCCCCTCCCTTCTTGCTCCTCTCCAGGTTCTTGTCTCTTGTCTCTTGTTTTAGGTTAAATGGAATGGCCCTTATTCAACCCAGCTTTCTCTGTCTCTTCTCATTATTCCATGGCTGATCCTCAGATCACTTTTGGGACACACTAAGGATAGAACAATCAATAGGATCAACTGTGGGAAGAAAACTTGTTGCTCTTTAAGGAAGTTGGTTCAAGGTCAGATCAGCAATGTCCTATTTGTGAAACTGATGAGGTTTCAGCAGCATAAAGAATTCTAACTGTCCTCCCGCAAATGTTGTAGCATGTTTATTGATAGCTAGAATGAATGTGATACTAATTTTCACAAAAGTATTTTTAGTGCTGAGATTAAATCACTTCCTGTATAACTTTTAGCCTCATTCCCTTAATAAAGAGTTAGATGAAATGTTAAGTGCAGGTAGCAATCAGCTTGAAACAATACAGGAACAAACAAGTGGATGACATGTCATGTCCCATGCTGTACTGAATTGTTTCCAGGTTGTCCTGCAATACAATTTATATCTCTCAAATATAGAGAGACAGTGGCATAGTACAACATCTATAAATCAATCAAATGGTCAAGAGTGTCTAACCAATTAAGTAAGTATGTTAACTTGACTTCAGGTTATAAATGAGGTTTAAGCACTGTGCCTTGTTTTGAAGTATTCTCGAGCCATTTCTTGATGAATAAAAATGATGGAATGCTCTGTCAAACACAATATTTATTGACTGACTAAACCCCAGCTTTTATAAAGAAACTGTAGCAGATAGTACTTCTTGTGCAGGAATTAATTTAATAGTAAAAATACAATTCTCTTCCCAGGTTGAACAGCTCTGATTGAGGGATGGATTTTTCAGGAAGACCAGGCAAAGGGCAGGATGATGGCTTCAGATACCATGCAGATGTTTCGGTGAAGGACTCACAGTATTTAAACCAGTGTTGCTCCCTACTCAGGCTTCTATGTCTCTGGTGGCTTCCTTCCTCTCATTTAATTCTGTGAAGGAATGGCAGGTTACCCTCTGTGGGCTACATAGAAATTTTTGATCATCACATCATTTTATTTGGTGGGTTTTTCATTTACTCTGAACTGGCAAATCCTGATGTCTTGACTTAAACAGTAAAGCTGTCATATTATATTTAAATCGATAAGGTCATATTTGCAAGGATCATGAAGGCTAGTTTAGAGAGGAACTACTCTGGTGTGTACCACTAAGGGAGGCCAGCTGAGAGATTTGCCATACTATGGCTATGGGACTTAGATGCTAGATATGGGTGGCTTACCAGAACCTGCATGGAGCTGTGAAACACTGTGAGGAAACAGCCATGGATAGACTGCTCTCCTAATCTAAGACAATGCAATCCAAGAGTACTTCCTCATACTCTGGGCAGGGTGGTACTTGTTCAAAAGAAAAGAGACTAATTAGACTCAGGAACAGGCTTTCTGGAACTATTTTCTCTCTGCATACTTTTTACTCAGAGCAGAATTATATAAATGTGGCCCACAGTTGAAACCAAATGGCCTGCAAAGGCCATGTAGTCCAACCCACTGCCATGCAGGAATACACAGCTAAAGCATTCATATAAGATGGCCATCCGACATCTATATAAAGACCTCCAAAGGAGGAGAGTGCACCCTCACAAAAACCAAGGTGGTCTATTTCATTGTTGAGCATTTCTTATAATAACTAATGTCTTCCTAGTTATTAGGTGGCATCTCTTTGCTTGCAATTTGAATCCATTGGTTTTTGTTCTAGTCTCTGGAGCAGCAGCAAACAAGCTTGTTCTATCTTCTACATGGCAACACTTCAGATATTTAAAAATAACTATCACATTGCTTCTCATCCTTCTCTAAGCTAAACATACCCAATTCTAAGTTGTTTCTCATAAGACTTGGCTTCCATTTAAATATGTCTCATTTAAATTTCTCTCTGAATTTTGGAGTTCTAAATTCTCTTAATTACATCTTAGGACAAATGTAATAGAAAGTCCTCACTGTGCCTTTTCTATTTTTTTTAAATTTATTTTCAGTTTTTCCTTAAGGCAACTCTTTAAATCCCTTTAGGTCACCCACAACTTTTTGTTCCTTTCCCTTGTGCTCATAGATTCATCTAGATTGGTGGTATCTCCCCATGTACCATGGTTTACTCTCTTCATCTGGGTCCCTAGATCTTCTGTGCATCTTTTTCAGGATCATGAAAGGGATGATGTATGAAAGTGAGAGGAAGATAATTTGTGCCTATCAGTTTACATGCATGCTCTTAAATTTTATCAAGTATTAATTCCATCCTAATTACTTTATCACAAAAAAAGAAGGAAGGCATTCATCTCCTGGAGCCAAGAATGTAAGCATCATTAGATCTGGTAGAGATCAGAGTGGGGGAACATTACAATGACCTAAATATTTATTTTCCATGCAACCTCCTTTTATATTTCCAATTAATTTTGTGACACAGTGACTTGGAATAACATTCATAATTGTAGTTGACCTTTCAGATTGAAAGAGAAGCTGCTGTAAGAGAGAAGACCTTCCTCCCCTCCTTGAATTCCTGCAAGTAAGAGACAATATTAATTGGAGAAAGTAGATTACTTTTGTTACATGAGTTAATTACAGACAGAATGTACAATACAGTCATATTCAGTAAATTATGAGGCATCAGTTAGAAATAAGATGAGCTAAAAATAATATAACAGTGACAGTTTGGAGTTGAAAGGTCTCTAGAGAACTGAATTTTGTCTTGCTGCACCCTACACTGTGGTCTCTTTCACAATACACTGTTACATAATACACAATGCACTTTGGTTCTGTTTAGCAACTATGGATCCATCCTATGGAATACTGGGATTTGTAGTTTGGTGGAGTACTGAGAATTTCCTAACCCAAAAATTTGATTCTCATTAATTTCCGATCTAGTGTATATACGCCACCCTATGAATTTAGACTGCACTTTGTTTTTTGGCTCTGTAAAAGATTATGACCTCACCTGTGGTGGAGAGAAGAGTATCTGTGAGTAGAAATGAAGATCCTGCAGAAGGTGACTAAAAAGACAAGTAGTTCTTACACTCAAGAAAAATGTGGGCATTTTAAGGCATTTCTGCTTTCTGCTCATTGCTGGGAAATCTGAGATCCATCAAGTTGAGTAGCCCATGGGGTCAAAGGAATAGATACTCTGTGGAAAGGTCAATGATTTGTTTACAGCTCTCCAGGCTTTGTGTCAAGCAGCAGAGTGGGAAAAAATTGCTTTTATGTACAGTTCCACATAAATCATCTTAGCTAAATCAACCTTGCCAACTTTATAAAACACATAATGAAACCAGCCTTAGAAAGACCCACTCACCAAGGGAAAGGGCTCCCAGGAGCAAGAGGGGCAGAGCTTTGATCTCATAAATATCTCAGAGTTTTGATAGCATTAAAGGAGATTTATTTTTATTTCTTTTTGGAACTCTACATTATTGATTTATATAATGGCTTCATTAAGATTATCATATATTCCCACAAGTACATATCTCATTCTTCTTGCCCATCTCCAGTACAAATGTAAATATCTGAAAAATGAAGGAAGCTTTTAAAAATGGCCAAGTCTTGTCACGGAGGAGAAAAACCCATAAACAATCAGAAGCTAAAATGCAACAATGATGCCTTAAATACTCCCAGGAACCTCCATCTTCCTTTATTTACTGCCTGTCATCACTTTCAGAGACAGAGCTTCTGATAATAAATAGAAAGGAGAGCATCCTGCTTCATCATCATACTTTGCAATGAAGTGGTGGCCTACACTCAAAAAGAGAGAGAGAGAGAGAGAGAGAGAGAGAGAGAGAGAGAGAGAGACATAGGCCTGTTTGAAGTGTATTGTATTAATTTTCTTTTTTAATTAAAGGAACTTCTACCCAACCCATCAGGGCAGTTAAGCAGGTTGCATTCTACCATTTGTCCTTTTATGGTCTAACTCTATAAACCCTTGGAGAAGAACTGACTTCTGATCTCTATTCCTTTTCCTTGCACAAAGATTCATGCCCCTGAACCCTCTAACAGCAGGAAAGGTTTCTAAAAAAGAGGCAAACTGGATGAATTGACTCTCTCCTGTTCCCTGATCATGCTCCCAATACAGCTGTCACAATCAGAGGCAAATAATAAAACTGAACAGAACTGTGGAAGACCAGCAAATATTGTCCCTTTTGTCCATATTACCCATCAGAATTTAGCATATGTCAGGCACTCCGAAAATTCCAACTGCAAATTTTTTGACTGGTCTATCTGCCAGAATCCTCTCTCCTAATTGGCAGTACCTTTTCAGGGTCTTGGGCAGAGTCTCCCAGTCTTTCCGCCTGAGTTTTCACTTGATGATTCCAGGGATTGGTTTTGGCAATTTCTATAAAGAGAGTATGAACTTTACCCACCAATTCTGTATTTCTTCTTCATTATAAAGAATTCATTCATTCATTCTGAAATAGTGACTTAAAATACAACTACTTATTGTATACATGCACACACAACTCCAGATGTCTTCCTTTAGAAGATGTTTAGTGAACTTGACATCATTTGTAATTTGTTCACAACACCAAGAACTCAGCATCATAAGCCTTGAAAGAAATTAACTGTTATTACAATATTTTACAGTTATGATTATGATTACATATTTTATTCATTTATATCTCACCTTTTTCCAATAGGTGTCTTACAACATTTTAAAAGCAATATAAATTGAAAATTATATAAAGAAACATCACCAAGAGGTGTAAATACAAGAGTTAGTTAAAAGACAATGAAACAATAAACTTCGTACCATCAAAATTAATTTTAAAAACTATTTATACACACACACACACACACACACACAAGAAAATAGCACAACACACTATCAAAAACCAAGCTCAGTAAGTTTCTAAAAGCCTGACAGCATAATAATGTTTTGACTTACTAACAAGGTAAGAAGAATCTAGCTAAAGAGACTGGAGAAAATGATTTTTACTGAGAATTGTGCAAGGACTATGATCATATAATCAAAAAAAGTGTACAAATATATTTTGAAATCAGAGATAAAAGATGAGTCTGCACAAGAGTTTATGGTAAGTTAGACCCCCGATTTTGAGAATGATCAGTAAATGGAGGTACAGAACAAACGGGGAGTAAACATATAAAAGTTCCTTTGTGCAGCTGTTTAAAAGAAATTGTGCACAGGATGATGTATAGATTGCATTTAACTCCAAAGAAGTTATCAAAAATGTCTAATAATGTTTCAAGTCAATGCTGAGGTTATCAGTATAAGGAAGGATCAGTATAAGTAAGATCTTTCTTCTTATGTGGTAGACTTGCAAGAAAATTTCACCAGAAATTTTGTTGTTGGGAATTATTAATAAAGAACTAGGTGGTAAACATGGACTACATCTCTGATACACAATAACAACTGGGAAAATGCTGTTTGTCCAAACTTGGAAAGGGACCGAAGCATCAATGACAGAATTCTGCATAGACGTACATTGTAAGGAGGACTGGGGTAGAGGCTGCTGATCTTCTCCTTTCGTGTCTTCATGTGATGGTGTGAATAGAAGCTTATTTTCCTACTGTCAAGTTTATTCCATTACATTTCCACATGGGACTGGCAGTTATTGGCATGGATGGGGGAGATTAATGGCCAAAAACTTAGATTAAAGCATGTGGAGCATAATATTCCACAGCTCTGTGCTTCTCCCCATGATACACTCCCGGGGCCATTTGTTGGATGGGGGGAAGGAGACCCCCTCTCTTTATATCTCCCTGATCTCTTTTAAGCCACTTGGTAACCTGACATAGGAAATCACTCTTTTATGGCCACATAGTTCCCCCGTGTCATCTCTTCCATAGTTGTCTGCTTATACCCCTTAGAATAAGAAAGAGACTTGGAGGTGCCTACAGCTTAATGGAGAACTACAAGGGGAATTAAACCTTATTTGGGCATCGTTGACTCTTAGAAGAACAAACACAAAAAGAAGAGGAGTGTATTAACCATACCACCTCTTATTGTACATTTATGTTGCTTTTGCCATGCAGAGAACAACTTCTCAAAAAAGATAGCTGAACATGAGCCAGAAATCTGCAAATGTCCTGAATTGGATTGTGTGGAGACCCTTCACACCCATAGTGGATCTCCTCCTCAAAAAATTAACCTTTATAAAAGGAAATGCATGAGGTGGAAAAGAGACTAGAGTATTCCACTGGATCAAATGCTTATTCAATTTTATCCATTTATTTACTCAAATATTTGCCCTATACAGGATTTCTTGGAGGCTCAGATTCAGTAATGCTTGAACAAAATGGTATTAAGAACTCATTGAGTTACAGATGAACAAATATTCAGTTCAAATTTTGCCCAGCTTATCCCTTTTTAAAGTTAATTTTGCACACCAGTCTATTTTAAAAAAAAAAGGAAAGAAAAGGAAAATATACATTTTCATGTGTCTTGCTCCTTATATGCACATTTTTGCAAGCAATTTCCTACAAAGAATTAACATGATGTGTTTTTAATGGTATTTTCAGTAATATATTCATTTTCTGTGAGCACTTTTCTTTAACATGCAAGCATATGTTTGTTTTGATTGGAAACTTCTTCAAAAAACAGAAAAGTTGAGCAAATTGAAGTACAAATGTGTTCTTTTGTTGTTGCCGTTCACTTATTGATTTGTTGTTGCTGTTGTGCATCTTCAAGCCATTTCTGATTTATGGCAACCCTAAGATTAACCTGTCACAAGGTTTTCTAGGGGCTGACAGTGTGTAATGCACCCAAGGTCACCCAATGGATTTCCATGGCCGAGTGGGGGATTGAATCCTGGTCTCTAGGATTGTAGTCCAATGCTCAAACCACCATCTGTCATACTTATTGATTAAGGAACTAAGAATTAAATAAGTTTGTTAGTTAGCTACCCTATCTTTCCTTGATTTTTCTGCTCTACAACTTCTCACGCTTGCTTTTTTATTATTTATTTATTTTCTTCTGTAATTCGTCTCCTGAAAGGAAAGTGAACCCAACAGGGGTGAAAATGGCCAGGCAGGATACTTTAATGGATGAGTTCATGAATACAATTAGGATGGGATATACTATTAAGTAACATAAGCTGGCATCATCTCAGGTAGTTTGTTTTGGGCAACATGTTAGGGTTAGAGTCCTTATTAGCTACACCTTCCAAGGCTGGCTGCACCATTAGGTTGAATGAGCCAGACCGTAAGGCAGTTGGTCTGGGGTGCCATTAAAGGACAACAGTTGCTCTGTATTATTCTACTTTGTAGTAGTAGTGCTTAGTATTTTACTCCCAGGAGAAAAGCACTCTAAAGAATTTCTGCCACAGAAAAAGAATAAATTTCCATATTGTGGACCTGAGTTGGAAGGGTGCTTCAAATAGCAAAATTCTTTGGGTCTGCCCTAGAGGCATTAAGGCACAAATGTGGAAAGGGTGCTCTTGAGAGAGCCGACAATCGGCTACCCTCACGAGAATGGCAGAGTGGAAATCAACGGAAAAATATGTTATAAAGAAGTGGTGTGAAAAAGCACTTACTAATGAGACACCCTAAGAAACCAAGCTCCATTGTGATTACAAAATTAGGTTTATCAGATGCATACCAGCTTATGCACAAAATCCACAGCACATTTCACAAATGTGTTTTTCAACAGGAAACACAAAAGTGTTGAGTTCAGCTCCACTCCTGCCCATTATTTCTTTAGTAATTAAAGGTCACTGTAGGATTAAGAGGTTTCCTAAGTGCCCAAAGAAGCACCTACGGAATGTTTTGCTGTCATCCAACCCACCTTGCAACTGGCCTATTTGGAACAAGGAGAACAAGTTGTCAAGAAGAGAAAATGCTCCAAGGACTCATACTGGCTAAAAGGGTTCTTAACAATCAGAGATCTCTCCTACCTCATTTTAAAACCTGCCATTGGCAGAACTAAAAAGGAAAAAAAAAAGGAGCAGGGAATATTCCCATTGTTATCAAGGAAACCTCCCTACAGACATTTAAAAATTTTTTCCATTCTTCCACCAAAGCAACAAAATAGCTGCTCTCATTTTTGACGTTCACATAGGGAGGTGAAAGGGCACCATTCATCTCAGCACAATGATGTATTTTTAAATAGTACTGTCCTCATTTCTTCCTAGGTATGTATCAGGAAATAAGCTCCCACTTGCCCCAGTGCTCAGCCAGTAACATTCCCCCTTCTGTGCCAATGCTGGGCCAACGCCATTTAACCATTGATTTCACATTTATCCGCTGCGCTACCTGAAGCAGCTTGCCTCGTCTTGCTGTATTGTAACAGGGATGCTTGAAGAATTCAATCTTTGCAGATTCCCATAAAAACTAAATACCATTTTGGGTTTCATATGTCAAAAAAGGCATATTCCTAGGTAAAATGAACTTAGAAATGATTCTTTTCAGATCAAGTGCTTTCAGAAATGCACACTTTAAAAGAGAATGAATTCAGAATTCAATAGTCTAATGTATACATTAAATTTGATTATGATGGTACTTCTCATTTAATAGAATGGGTCAGCATGAGGGACAATTCTCTTTCAGTTCACTTTTCAAAAGAAGTTACCAAAATTCACATGTTTCTGCATACGTGGGATGGAAATTATTTTTTAAAAGAAGCTGGGAAAACCAAAATTGATACATTTGTACATCCAGGGTGAAAGCTTTGAGTGCCTAGCTCTTAAAGCTGTAGGTTTGAATTTCTGTGCATTAAGCCACATTAGTGCTGAATTCAAGTTGACATTTCGTCCTTATCTTTAACAAGTATATATTAGAGATGTAAATCTTTGACTATTTCACCCTCGCTCACTAGGTTGAATAATTTATATATACTTCACAGTGCTGGTGAAAACAAATATACCCAATACTGGGGTGGGGGTTGTTCTTCCTGATTTTCAGGCCAAGGTAAGTAGCGTGCTCACAATGGTGAAATTCCTTCATTTCATGCTGGCTGTTGGCCTGCCATTGTGAGATTGGCATGGGCTTTGGAGTTCCAGCGAGATCTCAGGTCTCATGAGAGCCTGGAGGTGTCACAAGCAATCAGGTCAAAATTAGGTTTTCTGTGGAAGTGGCTTGTCGTAGGCCAAATTTGTTTATTTGACTCAGTATAACACAGGTGACCTGAATACTGGTACAGAACCATAAAAATCTTGCCGCTGAATCATTCTGCCAATAGAGGTTTCCTGACTGTCTGGAAACCCACTGAATAATTGAGAATTTTTTTTTCAATCCCCAGAAATATACTGGGTGAGAGTAACACGGTCCTCTCCATGCTAGGAATAATTGACGTTCTTGGATTTGGATTGTGTTAAATGGGACGGGGGGGGGGTGTCATTGCACTTTGTAGTTGAAGAATTTACTAGAACTTACAAATGTCTTCATATTCAGAAGAGAAAGAACCTGGGGGAAAAATCAAACACAGGACAAGAAATGAAACCATCATTTATTTATTATTTATTTATTTTACCCCTGACTAATGAACATGTGTGGAATAAAAGTAAATGAGCCTTTTGTTCCTATGTAATACAACCTGTCCTAGCTTTAAAAGGAGAAGAGAGAAATTTGTGACATAATAGCTAAAAGGAGGCTCCATAAGAAACAGGAAATGATGGCTTGTCCTCTGCTTATGGACTTCTGGATGCTTCTGAATCACTATCATAGGAAGCCTTGTGTTAGATCAAGTGGCCCTTTGGTCCTTTATATTCTCATGAATTTCAGATTTTGCAAGCATGCTGAGCTCCAGAGTCAACCTTAACTCTTTGCAAGATGGAGAATAGACAACAATATCATCACTTCCAGCTGGATTCAGACTTTGAGTTTATCCAGATTACACAAAAAGAGTTTGGATGCTCTAGTGCAAGGAAATGCACTAGAAAGTACTAAGTACCATCAATCCTCTGTATCCATGGGTTCTGTACCAACAGATTCAACCAACCACAGCTCAAAAACATTTTTTTAAAAAATTCCAGAAAGCAAACCTTGCTTTTGTTGCACACTGAGCACTACACTGGTGTGTAGGCATATCCTTTTGTAGCCTCCTGCTGTTTCACAAATCTTCCGGCTCTCTCCTGCACTTGTTTGAGTTGTTTATCCTTTTACAGAAGGGATGGCATTTTACTGTGCCATCATATGTAATGGGACTTGAGCATCCATGAACCAAACTCCAGCAAACACCAATGGCCCACTGTAATTCACCAAACAACAAATCTCAGGATTCCACTGAAAGGAGCCAAGACAATGAAAGAGGAATCAAACTGTTACACTTGCATAGTATGGATTACTACCTTAGTCATATTGTTCTTGTTCTCACTGTTGTGCAGGATTACTCTTTCCTTTGTCATCATGCTCTTCTCTGAGCTTGTGTGGTTACTCTTTTGAAGCTGGACTACTTCTCCTAGATTCTGCCGGCCAGCATGAACTGGCTTGTGGATTCTGTAGGTTCTTTCTGGGAACAGGAAATCCAAAAATAAACTTTCCCAAGCTTCAGCTCTTCCTGGGAACAGGCAATATGTTAAAATGCTTTAATTTTCTCAAGCTGTTGTAATTTTTTTTTTAGTTTAAATTTGCATTTGTTTGAAATGCTCCCTCTTAGCTGTTTTATACATTTATTATGTATTGCATTGCCTTGGAAATCCTATTTGTATCCTTTAACATCATACTGTACCATCACCCTGGGATCAGATTTTTATGAAAGAAGAAATTACTTCAGTAAGCAACACATTTGTAGACTGGTGTACAAGCACCGTAAACAAGCAAACAAATACTGTATATAAGTAATTATGCAAGTAAGTAAATAAGTAGGTAAGTAACTAGTGTACTCCTAAGCTTGGGATTTTCCAGAAGCTATGGAAGTTCTGGATATTTTCTGTGTCTTAGAGCCAGCATGGTGTAGTAGTTTGAGCATTAAACTATAACCTTGGAGACCAGCATTTGATTCCCCATTTAACCATGGAAACCTACTGGTTGACTTTGGGCACATCACACACTCTCAGCCCCAGAAAATCCCATGATAGGTTCACCTTAGGGTTACCATAAATTGGAAATAATTTGAAGGCACACGACAACAACAAATCCCAAATTCACTTGATAGTTAAAGGTGCACAATCTTAACTTCCATGGCTTTTGCTGTTTGTCACCAGGTGGACTGGAACAGCTGTATATATTTTAGCAGTGGCAGTTGTTCTGTGGGTATCTCAGACATTTTACTTTTCCCTCTGCCTTACTGTGAATGTGAAAGCCTATATTTAAAATGTATTCTAACAAATTCAAACTGTTTTCTCCATGCAATCAAAGACATAATTATAAAGCCCATTTTTTTAGATGAACTAGCATTTAATGGCAATTTGTCAGGATAGGTAATGAATCTGATTTTGCTTCCCTTGAAGATGCCCAAAGGCAGGTGTCTTAAGGCTCAGCGATTTAAGATAATGAGACTCCTGGGGATACGCAGTAACAACATTAAGCACCCTCATTACAAATCTGCAAATTCTCTGGGGATGCTTTCTGAACGAAAGCTGTCTTTGCAGGGCTAAAGGCACAACTCTTTATTACCAGTTGGTTGGATGAATTTCATTTTGTCATCATAGCCAGATATTCAGCAGTGTGTGTTTGGGGGAGGGGAGAACAGTGCTAATAGGGTCATTTCAACAAGGGATCTGTAACCTGGAGAGGAGATGTTTTGAGAATGGTATGTGCCATATTCAATGTCTGGAAGTGGCTAGTCACCAATAAGCAGTAACCTGTCGGCCTTTCTGCGCTACACTGTTATAGTGCTATTATTCCACTCTCAACATCCTATAGAATCCCGAGGATTGTGGTTTAGGGAGGGACATCTAGAATTCTCAGCCAGAGAGCTCTTTGACCTTAGTAAACTACAAACTCCAGAATTCCACAGGATGTTGAAAGTGGAATAAGAGCACTATAACAGTAGCCCTATTTGCACCTTACCTTCTTCCAGCGCTGGGGTGAAGGGATCACGTGAGCAGCCTCTGGTGAGAGGCTATTACGTCTGGGATCCTTCAGCTCCGCATGAGCTGCCTGCTCTTGCAAGAGCCCTGCCTCTTTCTTCCGCAGTGGAACTTGGGACCTTCCCAGGCTGCACTGGGGCAGGAAGTGTGACCGGTGTGGCTCTGGAGGCTCCTCATGCCAAGTAAGTGTGAGCAGGGCCCGGGAGCGATGCGCGATTGTGCACCATTTTCGGCTTCCAGCCAAAAATGAAAAGGTGAGCGATCAGCGCCTGCCGGCCCTGGAGCATCGCACAATTGTGAGCGCATCGTGCAGATCACTCCTCACAATCGTGCGACACTCCAGGTGCTCGTTTGCATGGAAAATGCTGTGCGAAAAGGGCCAGTGTAGTGCAGAAAGGCCCTGTGAGTTATTCCTTCTTAGAGGCATCTAGTGACTTTTTTGCTTTCAGGAATGGTGAATCTACTCTTGGATTCGTGGTCACAGTCCAAGTTCCATACAACCCACAGCAATTGCAGGAGGAAAGGTTGTAAAACCAAGACTGCACTTACTGTCTTGCGGTAACCTAATCATTGGCTGCCCCTGTCAATAACTAGTATATAACTATGGTTCATTAGAATTGTAGCTGGACAAAATATAATAGCATTTCTTTTGCAATGTGACTGATTTTTTTTTTGTTGTTGTTGTTATTTCTATAGTTATGGTGGTGTGGTCTACCTAAATCATGGAGGAAGATCACATGTTTCGAGTGTTGTGACATCCTGCAACATATGGCGTTGCCTCTTTCTCTGTTGTGGGTGTTGAGGTAAAGAAAAAAATATGTTTTGTACCACAGGACAATGGCAGTACCTTGCATCCATGAAGTAAACCAAAAGAGATACAAGCTGTATATACAAAGTCATGATCCCTTGTTTTATTAAAGGTTTCAGTTAGGTGTGGGAAGCTTCAGAGGACCCAGGGGGTATCTTCCTCCACACAGATCCTGTGAGTCCCACCAACCCCTCCCGGAAAGACCAGAAGAGACCAGAAACTTTTAAAGATTTTTTTAACTACTTTTTTACGAGTAATATAGGATGACTTGTTTTAGAAAATTATGCCATCTAGAGGATTCTGAAAGAGTAATTCCTATGTGTTTCGTAATATGCACACTGGACTGGGCTCAGACATTGAGATTCTGGACTTTTCAGGGGAAGGAGAAATAGTCCAAGTCCATGTGACTCTTGCTCCTAGTGAAGGTATTCGCTGTTTGGTTAGGTATGCAGCATTTCATTAATGTTGTCTTTTAACTCAGTTAAAAGTTAGCTCCCCAAGCTATTTAGGTCATGGAAGATATATCTAGGGACTGATGGATAGATCTGGTGCAAAGACTCACTGAATTCAGCTCCTTGGGGCCACCATGCCTCAGACTGTAGTAGAACAGATCCTCCTCAAAGACTCTAAATGTGGGATCAGCTTCCCACAAGCAGAGATGGTACTGCCTCAAGAACACCAACATTTAGCTCCAAAACAAGCTGTGGTTAGTTGGCAAGACTCAAGCCCAGCAGAGAGAAAAATGTTTACCTTGCCATTTTGCTTTTTAACTGTTGCTGAAACCAAAACAAAACAAATAAAAACCAGATCTGTCAACTGTAACAGAAATTCCCATGTTTCATTTTTCCTGTTCATTTTTTTTTTCAAGTTTGTTATGATGTGCCCAATGTAATATTAATGATTCACAGTCAGCCACTACCATACCATCTGCACTGCTGGCACACTTGTGGTCGGGGACTAAGGCAGTAACATTCTGTTTTAACAACTCCTATGGCTGCCAATGGGAATCACAGGCTTACAGATCAGAGTTGGTAAATGGCTGCTGAACTGGAAATGCATCAGAGGTCATCCTAACAGAATGCCTCCCAAGTCTCTGCCAGCCCGTCTAGAAGGCACAAGCCAGTCCCAGTGACAAGCTGCTCTTCAATAAATCAGGGTGCCCTTTTCGTGCAGGAAAACATTGCAACGGGAAAAGGCTATTATGTGGAAACTGCTGCTGAGTAATGGACTACTAACAGTCAAGCATTAGTGCAACTCACCTCGGTTTCCTTATCAGAAATCATCTTTTCTTTTCCATTTTGTTTTATTTTTGTTTCTACTCTGCTATTAATTTGCCCCGATTGCTATCTTGGCAATAAAAATTTGAACCTGTAACCTATGGAAGATTGTTTCCCAGCAGAGTAATATTTAGTCAGTAAGTGTTGTGAGTGAGTCTGGAAGAGAGAGTGAGCGAAAACATCCATGGTTACACTAGGGAAAACATGGGTAATTCATAAAGATGAGACACATAAACTCCTTTAAATATGGAGCTTTGCTATTCTAAAGGTGTGAGCACAAACAAAAGAAGCAAAACAAGAATGTATTTTGATCAAGCGGGGTTTCTACTTGGGGAACAGTCTTCACAGGAAATCTGGATTGTGAATCATCCATGGTGCCAACATACTTTGTGTCAATTTTGATACATCAGTTAGAAGCACAAGAGGAGGGTCTTCTTGGTGGATTTTCCCAGGTATTCTCCTAGAGAGGTAAGATTGGCACCTTTTTTACTATCTTTCCATAGGCAAGTGAGGAAAGTATTGTCTTTCAGTGGGCCTTTGAAGACTGATTGCTCGAAAGTAATAGGACTTGTATATAATTGTCTATTTCGTGTTTGCTTTTGGATGGTTATGTTTCCAAGCGGCTTTAGTTTTCTTCATAGTTTAGTTATAATTTTTAACTTTTGTATGGGGTGAATTTTTAGCTATGCTCATTGAAGCTATTGTAAGCCAAACAGGAAAAAAAAAAGTGGGATGTTCATGGGGTTGATGATGATATCATCCATCACTATCTGAACTGCCCAAATTCAAACTTTTTACAGCATATACAGGACTGTTTGTACCTGCGTGCCATTCCTTTATTAAGGATGAGAAGCAGTCACAGAGACAGACAGAGGTGGCAACTCTAATCTAGCACCAAAAATATAGTTTAACACACTTGGATGCGAAACCAAACTTCTAAGTTAAACACCCAAAGCTCTGGGCATGGAAGAATAAATCTGTCTGTTTCAGTTTTTTTCCCACATTTTAAAAAGAACCACAGTTTCATTTCATTCCATATATAATAACAATTGTAAGTTTTGGTAATTTCTAATTTAAAAAAATGAACTGGAATGATTTTTTTTCACCCATCCCTCTCCCTTTCAGTATTCTCCATGAGATTCCTAAGCGGTTCTGCTTATGATCTTCAGATCTGCTAGACGACAATGGCACATTGTTAGGGCTGAAGGAAGACTCAACCATCAGTCAGATCAGAATCTGTAGCCCAAATCTAGCAGATAGTTCCAACTCAAATTGACCCAATGGGTTAATGGGGACATGAAAAACCAAAAATTAGGCCAATTCAATTGATTCACTGGGTCTCCTCCAGTTAAATGGATCTATATTGGCTATACATACAATGGAGGAACATCCTTTTGTCCTTTGCTTCAGGCAGCACAGTGTCTTTGGCCTCCCTGTGAAGGAGAATAAATCTGGAACCATAAAATCATAGAGCTGGAAGAAACTGCAATGGCCATGGAGTCCAACCCCCTGCCATGCAGGAACACCCACTCAAAGTGTTACCCTGAGAATTGGGGGTCCCGTGAGGGGTGCCCAAATAATCAAAACCAACACAAGCAAGATGGGGAAATTAGCTGGAGCACTCTCTTAGCTAGTGAGAGGCAGGGTAACTTAGCAGGAATCTTTTACCCAGTGTATACAGCGTCGGGTCAGTGAGCAGTCAGACAGTTTAAAATGGCAACAATGATATTTATTAAACAGATAGCAAATATTAAGAAAACACAACCTCACAGCTAACTGAGAAATAGGAAATAAGAGTTGTGAGGGAATGGGTGATACGTCACCTATCTCGCAGTCCTGGAGAAGTCCAATGGAGGGAAGGAAACTCAGCACAGCGGCCGAGGGGAGCTCGCAGAACGAAGCGACGGCAAGGCGGGATAGCACCCCAAAGCGGTCCGAGTAGTCCGAAGAGCTCTCGGAACTGGGGATTTTTATTAGGGGAAGGTATGACCGTGGGCTAGTCTGATCTTGGGTGGAAACAATGAGTTTTGGGCTGAAGACAATGTTTCCAAAAGGTCAGAATTTACATGATTGAGTTAAAGTCCAAATTGACAATAGTATGGCCAGTATGCAAATGCAGCTAGTTTGGCCGTTAAGCACCCAGCTGGCTAGGGTGCCCTCTCAGGGCAGAGGTCTCTTTGTGTTAGCGTGCATACCTTGACGAAGGTGTTTGTTTCGGGAGGTCTCCTAAAGCAGATCTGGCAGTTTCTGGCTTGCTTAGGTGTAAACAGAAATGATTCAGCATTTAATAACCATGCCTAGCGTCGTGCTTGTTCGGTGGCCTCACAAACACTTGGCAGGTGGCAGAGCAGGGCCGAATTATGATATCGAAATGATATCGAAAGGTTACCAAAGGCCAGGCCAGTTCACGGTGGTAACAAAAGCACCCCCAGCAAATGGCCATCCAGCCTCTGTTTAAAAGACTCCAAAGAAGGTTACTCCACCACACTGTGAGGCAGCAAGTTCTGCTTTCAAATTGCTCTTACCATTAGGAAGATACTCCTGATGTTTAGGTGAAATCTCTTCTGAATACAGAGTATATATATGCTGTCACTGAGCTATAATTCCCACTTGTGATATTGTGAAATTACTTAGCAGCAAATCCAAATAAGATGAGTTGTGTTTTTCTGGCTTCAGAACTCTGTTTTTCACCCCAGCATTCAAGATCCCTTGACTTCTGCAGTGTCAACATACTTTGTTCTGCAGATATCGGTTCCTTGGCTAATGGTTGCCCTGTTTATTTTCACAAAAGCAGCTGCTGTCTGCAATGCATTTACCTTTATCCCCTCTCCCTTTAGGCTGTTTTACATTTCTCTGTTTACATGCAGATATTTGCAGCAGTGGGGGGGTGAAGGGGACCACTTTGTTTAAATCAATCAGCAAAGTCATTTGCACTTCTGCATTACATGAAAAAATATTTTCCCCAAAGCCTGAGAGGCTTGACAAGACAGCTAAAAAGATTAAAGTGTTAAACCTTTCTGTGTAGGTGGGCGGTGGTGAGGAGAAGAAAAAGGGGATGTAAGTTTTCAAAATGTCAATGAGAAAATGTTTTGGGACCGTCTCTAATCCAAAGCAGATCCCTTCAGGCCAGTGGAGAACTGGCACGGATAGAATTACTGCTTCTTTTAAAACTCCACTTGAATGTACATTAGTCATGCATAAAATACTTTTATTTGAATATTGCTTCTCCAAGATAAATATGCTGGAAGGGTAGACGCGTCCTGGTGGGCATTGATTTTGTTTGGGATATACAGTTCAGGCTGGCTTCTAAGCGATCCCAGAGGAATCGAAGTTGTTTGTCTCTCATCACAGATAAGAATTAAAACTCAATTAGAATAGTGAGTATGGACCTTCTTATACATCTTCTATGCTATGAATTGAATCATCCAAAGATGTCTGGTGGATCTACCACTGCAGAAGTAGCAAATCCATTGTTGGTTTTACTTCTGCTCATCCCATAGCTGCTCCAAGCTGTACAGGAGCTCTCCTAGTAGTGGACCCTTTCCTTTCAGAGGTTCACCACCAGTAGAGTTACTGTACAACTTGGAGTAGCAGAAGAAGGAACAACTGTAGAAGCAACCACCAGATACCTCTCAGCACAGTGTTATTGTTATGGCTAGATTTTGTTGCTGTTGTGTGCCTTCAAGTTGTTTCCAACTTATGGTGACCCTAAGATGAATATATCATAGGATTTTCTGGGGCTCAGAGTATGTGATGCAACCAATGTCACCCAGTGGATTTCCATGGCCAAGTAGGTAATTGAACCCTGGTCTCCTGGGTCACAGTCTAATGCTCAAACCACTATACCACCCTGGATTCCTTACAGCTAGGTTACACTTCTCCAACATGGAGGATGTGAAACTGTCTTTGAAGACTGCAACATAATTTAATGGGTCAAAAGAAGGGGAAGTGACGACTATTCCATTCTGTCCTCCCCATTCTATTTCACTGTTGTTCCAGTTTCATTGTCTCCTGCCTTGTTTTGTATACAGTTTCTGATCTCATGTTAATTGTGTTTAAAGCAGTGATTCTTTTAAAACTACCACATGTTAAGGACATGTACTGATCACAAGATCAGTACATTAATTAATTCTTCATTTCAATAAGCAGCCTCCTCTTCATGGACATCAATAAAACTAGGAGAAGAAGAATACGTGAATAGGTCTGATTTCAGAAAATATTGATTTTAAAACCATTTTTTTTATTCCAGAGCTGTAAAGTAGGGATGTACATTGATCCCAGATTCAGTTCAGACCCTGAAAAGGCCTCCCATGATCCCACGATTCCAAATAATTGTTGGACAGTACCTAAAATTCCACTTTTGGGCAAGGTTCTGAGCTCCAGGGGTTTCTGGTTGAGACAGATAATCTAGATCCGTTTTAATCTGGTTTCAAGCCTTATGTGATGGAGATAATTTTGGTTATGGAGTCATAGGGGTGAAAGTGGCCTCAAGGGCCATCAAGTTCAATCCTATGCTCAGATCAGGGCAGCATCTCCAGCTAAAGTGTCACCAGTAGGTAGCTCTCCAGCCTCTTTTTTAAGACATCCAGACCACCTCTCTAGGCAATAGGTTCAATTGCTGAATTATTGTTCCTGTTAAGAAGTTCTGTTTAATGTTCAATCCAAATCTACCCTGCTGTAACTTAAAATCATTAGACTCAATGATTTTAAGGGAGCACAAAACACGTTTGCCCTCTTTGTCTCTGTGCTATCCCTTGAGGTATTTGAAGAGTGCAATCATATCACCCTTCAGTCTTTTTTTGACCAAGCTGAACATGCCCAGCTCTTTCAATCTTCCCTCACATGTCTTGTTCTTATCATCCTTGTTGCTGTTATCTGAATTTTCTTCAGCTTGTCTATGACCTTCTATGCAACCAGAACTGAATGCAGTAGTCCAGATCAGGCCTGACTTGCACAAAATATAGTGGGAATATGAATTCCAGCAACTTGGAAACTATACATCTATTAATACAGGCTAAAATAGCATTTACCTACTTTGCTGCAGCATCACACTACTGGCTCATATTCAACTAATGATCATTAATGATTCCAAGATGCTTTTTTGCATGTAGTACAAGCCCTGCCTGAAGGACCATGATTTCTATCCTCATTCTTTAAAGATAAATGATTAATAAATTTACTAACTGCTTCCTTAAAGAAACAGTCAGGCTATAGAACAACTGGAGGAATCTCATAGCATCATATCTATTCCTTAGCTGGCTAGTAATAATGTGCTCAAAATGTAAAGAATCTCTCTGCAAGGCAGTTCTCAAAAACTGGAAAGCATATGACAAGTATAGAGGAAGATTTCTACATAAGGAATAGAAAATTAACAGCTGAACAAATCTCTCAGAAGCTGATAGGTATTGAAAAATCATGCTTTAGGCTAATACAAGCTCACACATCAGCAAACACAACATATCAGGATGAAGGTGGCCTCAGATTAATTATTAATTTTGAAGACTACTGTATCAGTCTTAGCAGTATCTTTAGAGGTTTAGCCTCTGAACTGTACGTTGCACTGATAGAAGACCAATATAAAGGCCATGGGGAGCAGCAACTAGTCTAGCATTTTAAGCTGACTTAAATACCCAAATAGCTGAGAAGGACTGGAAAAGTATATGGGCTGAGCATGCATTTAATCCTGACTCAGTGTCTCTTTAAAATGTGTATGGAATTACATATAGAAGTTACCTAACAACAGTAAAATTATCTCACATTAATACAACTTCCCCCCTCCCTTGTACTGGTGAGGACGCAACCAGAAAACTCACACTTTCACATTTATGGCTCACACACCACACTATATAGGGCACTTCTGGCACCTAAGACTAAACCACATGAGCCAAATTGCTAGACAACAAATAGTATATGACATCAGACTTTTGTTATGGTTCCTCTTTGTAGGGGGAAAAAATATTAAGAATCTCAATCATAAACTTGTTTTTTCCCTGGCTGTCCCTAACAAGATGAATGGCGGTTAAACACTGGAAGTATGAAGAGAAAATAGACATGTTTATGTGGTGGAGAAAAATATGGGACCTGGCTCTGAATGAAAAACTAACAGAAAGTAACAGGGCACTAAGAGGACAAAAACAGGAGAGATTTATTGAAACATGTATGCCATTTATTGAGTTGAGACGTGGATCAAAAAGAGTAGACCCATGTGGATCACACTGGGCAGTTCTGGATAAGGTTGCTAGAGCACCTTCGGCCCTGAAGGAAGGACAGGGAAATCCACATACTGAGGAAATGAAAACAAAACACATCACTGCTACCGCAAAATAAAAAGCACTGTTCAATACAACAAGCTTTGTGTATCACATCGACAGTATCCTTAATGTACTTATGGATGGCTGTACCTCCGATGCTGTATTATAAATAAAAATATCTAATAGAAAGCTGCACACCTAAATATTAGTGAGTTATAGTGCCTGAAAACCACTTTAACACGGTTTTAATAATGAAGCTTGTTGGCAGTAAAGTTAATGAAGTAACATAATATTGATTGGACCATGCTGAAGCATAACTGAATTTCCAGAAATGAACTGTATTGAAGCATTATTGCCTTCTGGTTCAGTTCCATTTGGGAAGTGTGAATTAATTAAGTTCCCATTAAAACTGAAAGGGGACATATTTCCCTTCATCCTTGTTCCCAAGCCAGTCACGCCTAGATGGCACACACATACCGGTCTCTTACCAAGCAGCTAAGTCCTTGGTTGGATTGTAGACAATAGCACCCATCCTTCAGTATTCCTTCCTTTGGTTAAGGAAGTGCTTCAATCTCCTACAAACAGCTGCCGTCTCAGGCCCTGCATACACTGTGTCCTGCGTGCATAAATTCACGCTGCTTGCCTTTGCTGATCATAAGGTGATTCAGATGTAATTACACAGCCCATAGCAACCTGCATCTTTGATTAAAGCCTCCTGGTTAGAAGTATTTGGATTTTTATTACTGACTCCCAGGTTGTTCTAACTGATTGAATAGAAACGCAGGCCATAAAGCATTTTCTGGTTTCTCAAACTAATTTTGATAGCCAGTTCATCTAGGAAGCAACAGCTGGAAATTAAAGGTATAGGGAATGGAGTGAGGTGAAGCATTCGGAATAGCAGTTTTATTTAAAAAAGAAAAACCAAGCATTAGTTAATGTTTCATACATTTTTGTGTGTTTTCACTCTTTATCTGATGGTTTCTCCTTTCTTCTCACACTCTTATTTTCCAGATCCAGTCTGATCTTGGAAGCAAAACAGGGTCAGCTCTGGTTAGTACTTGGAAGAGGGACCTCTAATAAATACCAGGTGTCATTGGCTATATTTCAGAAAAAGGAACTGACAAAACCACTTCTGAGTATTCCTTTCTTAAGAAAACCCTGTGAAATTCATGGGATCACCATAAGTCAACAGGTGACCTGAAGGTACCTACACACAAATTTTCTGTCCTCCTGAAAATCCAAAAGAGAATTCAAGTGGGAAAACAACAGACAAACAAACAATATTTCTGAATGCGTATAACATTTTAGAGCATCCAAAGTCTTCACATATATACCAGGTCAGTTCTAGGTATTTTACTGCTTGAGGCAGAATAGTAATGTTGCCAATCACTTCCGGATTACAGATGCACAACAGAGTAAGCTAGTCAAGTCATATGGATACCTGAGAAAGAAAATCTCACAAGAATTTCTCATCCTTCTTGGCAGTAAAAAATACAACAGTCATAATAAATTAGGTAAATAATAACTTTCTGCCCTTTCATGACATGTCTAAAAATCTGCTGCTTAGAGCAGGCCACCCACTATGCCCTATGATAGACCTAGACCTGTATATATTGGCCAGAAACCTGTTAGTGAGATATGGAAGCATAAACTACGTTGTTCATGCTGGGTGTTTGTTGTGGACAACGCACAACAGTCATATCCTGCTTATGACAGCTGAAGCAGAATTCCATATGTGGAACCACAGCACATGTAGCTGTGCACTGATGCTCAGAGTGAGTGGTACAATTAGAGTGGGCCTACTATATCTGTTATAGGTTAGTTCCAAGACCACTCACAGATACAAAAAAAACCACAACCATACATGCTTAAATCGGCCTCACAAGACTCCCCAGAGACAAGGGAGCCCAAAGAATCCAGCATGTGTGGTAATCCAATTACAGCTACTTGTTATATCATACCTCACTGCTGGAAGACAGCTGGACATGTCATCGCTCAGAGTTTGGCTCTTCTGCACCTTGGAAATCCTTCTGGGTCAGGGAGAGCTCTCTGGCTTCAAAGGTAGATTTTTGTCGGTAGCATCAGGAACTCTATTGTCACAGCTACATCTCCAAATTCAAGATCTCACTTCACATGATTTTCTGTGGAGGTGAAAAAATAAAATTTTTCCAAACAATTTCAGACACTTGCATAAGGTAAGAATACTGTGCAAAAGTATTGTGGGTTTCTTTTCCACAGGGGGCAAGAAATGCTTAGAAATGCAAATAAAAACTTAGAAAGTGGTCTGAGATCATAATATACTACTAGATCTCTTACTGTCCAGAAGTGGTCAGTGATCCATCTGAAAGCAGATGTCAGGAAGGGTTGTATGTACAGATTGGAGGACAGCTGGGGCTGTCAGCAAGGTGGGAAATGTCTCTCTGTATTTTGGCAAGATTCCTATTCCCAGATGGCCAGTCCCATCACTCACTTCCCTATCCTGTCTTTTCAGTTAGAATATACGTAAGTTGACATTCTTAATCCTGGGAGGATATTGACTGGGAATAGATGTCAATGTGTGTGTGTGTGTTTTGTTACCTTTGTAAAATGGGTCCTTTTCTTCTCCTGCTGGGTTCATAACTGGCTCATTATAATGAATGTTTGTGTTGGGCAGAAGTGTCCTGCTTCTACATCTGCCATTAATAACAATTCACACATCTCCAGCTTTTGGCTACACACAATGGACAATGGCAAGGGATTGATGGTTTCTGGTACAGCCAGACAGCTGGTGCACTCAGTCAATTGGGGAACCTTTTTTTTTGAAACAGTTCAGTGCATTTTTGCCTTCATTTAGGAAATAATTGTAGCCAATGCAAATATGAGCAGCTGTTGAAATTCTGTTACATCCATGATCTTGGAAGGAATGAACCTTTTTGATTGGAATAAGAAAAAAAGTAGCAGCAGGAGATCATAAGGATCTTATAACACTGACTTCTTCACGGCTTTGAAGTGGCCCAGAGCTTTCAGATTTTACGAGAATGTTGGACATGGCCAACTTTCATAAGGGGGAGAATTCAGCTTGATTTCATATTCAGTTAACTGTTGTATTTTGAAGGTGTTACTATACCCAATGGCTGTCAGGATTCAAGCTGGGGACCTTATGTTGTGTCCAGTTTCTACATGCAATGAGTGTCAGAGCTGTGAGTCAGAACAGCTGCCTCAACAGACAGGTTAGGTCACAAAACTCAAATACACATCAGGTATAGGATGGAAAATACTCAGCTTAGCAATAATACACATGAACAGGATGTTAGAACTACTGTTGATCACAAGTTGGACATGACCCAACCATGTGGTGCTTTGACAAAGAAGGCAAACAATATTTTAGCCTGTGATTAACAGAACCGTAATTTCCAAGTCAGAATAAGAAATAGCAACAATATATTCTATGTTAGGCTTCATATGGAGTACTGCATATTGGGCACCTCATTTAAAAAGGATATAGTCAAGCTGGCGTAGGTTCAGAGGACAACAAGGATGATAAGAGGTATGGAGAACAAAACTTATGAGGAAAGGTTGAAGGAGCTGGGCATGTTCTGCTTGAGAAAACTTAGGTGAGATATGATTGCACTCTTCAAATACCTCAAGGACAGTTCAGACTTGTTCTCTGCTGCCCCAGAGCATAGAAGCAGGTCTAATGATTTTAAGTTACAAGAGAGAAGATTTTGTTTGAACATTAGATGGAGCTTTCTCACAGTAAGATCTGTTTGACAATGGGCTCTTTCTCTGGACATCTTCAAAACGAGGGTTCTGGGGATACTTCATCTGGAGCTCCTTCATTGATCAGGGGATTTTTTTAAAAAAAAAGTTTAAAAGTTTAAAAAGAGTTTTTTAAAAACACAGGGTAAAGTAAAAACAACACATTTGTTGTTCTTAACTGCTAGCAATTTGACTTTGATTTAGAGTGGCCCATAATGGTGATTCAGAGACCTCCAGACCACTCATGTCTTGCAGATTCAGAGATATACAATCAGCATAGCCTCTTACCTCACAGAAGCATGTAATCCCACTGAAAAGTTAGTGCCATTGAGAGGAAATTGACACATCCTCTTCAGCCTTTCACAGATGAAACCTGGGACCCAAGTGGCCAATCAACATCAGAATGTAGTTAAGATGGCAAAAGTTATTAACAGGGACAACACGCAAGCCAAGACAGGCTGCAGCTGTTTTCCTTTGCCTGAGCCCACCGGAACGATCAAGATGCTAGCCTTCCCCTCCTCTTCCATCTGCTGTGTTAAACGAGGGCAAACTTTTTTCCACTTTGAAGCTAGTTCGTAGCAACATAAATAAGTTAGGGATAAAGGATGAAAGTGAGAGGAGGAGAGAAAAACTGGCACAACTTAAAAATAGCTAAATGTGAATAAAGATGGTAATGCAAATACTGGCAACCTCAAGGTTGGACTTCTGCAATGCACTGTACATTGGGTTACCTCTGTACCTAGTTTGGAAACTCCAACTGGTCCAAAATTTGGCAGCCAGATTGTTTACAGGTAAAGTGAGCATATCACGCTAACTTTAAAATCAGTTCCCTGGCTGCCAATTGGTTTATGGATGATGTACAAAGTATTGGTCATTACCTTTAAAGCCCTACATGATATGTGGTGCACTTGTAAGATGGCAAATAAATTTTGGAAAGAAATTCATGATGAAATCCAAAGAATGTATGATTTTAAGTTTGAGATGAAGCCAGAGAAATATGTTGGGGCAAAAAAGAGAAATAAAATGTCATCAGAAGATATTGTTATATATGATAACTGCTGCAAGATTGACGTATGCACAATACTGGAAAAAAAGGGGATATGCAGATATAAAAGAATGGAAACTCAAGGTACTGGATATGGTAGAAACAGAAAAATTAGCACTCTTATTGAAAAATAAACCTATCCAGAGCTTTGAAAGGGAATGGAGAGAAGTATTGGATTGGATAAAGAAATAATATAGAAAGTAACAATGAAAATAAAGAAAGTAATAATGCATAAGATATGTTCCAAGTAGTAATGTATTAATGTAAGATGTACAATGTAATAATGAAAGACTACTGTTATGGCTAAAATATGCACGTATGAAGATAATATTGGGGAAAAGACGGAAGTGGGGAAGGGTTTTTTTTTAATGTTTCATGTAAATTTTAATAAAAAAAAATAAAGCCCTATATGGTTTGGGTCCAAGTTACCTGTATGGCCATCTCCTCTCAAACCATCCACCTCATACACTCAGGTCCTCTCTGGGCCATTTACTTGAACCATTGCAAGGACTAGACTTGCAATGGTCATCCCGCGACCTTTTCATCAACCACGCCTAGACTGTAGAAATGACCTGCTGGAAGAGATTTGACAGTGAAACACGTGTCTGAATTTTAAAACTACTAAAGACTTATTTTTTCTGACAGGTCTACCCAGTCTATTTTTAACTACAAATTTTAAATCGAGGTATTTTAAATGGTTTTATGTGTCTTTAGTGGTATTTTAATCTATGATGTACTCCACCTCAAACCTTGGGGAGAGACAGGTAAGAAATAAAAGAATTGTTGTTGCTGATGATGACGATATGGTTGCTGATGATGATTTGGGATGACAGAGGATCAATTGGGATTGTTTCTGTCAAATTAGGATAGTTAGTGGGTATGTTAACAGTCTTGATTATCCTTAACCCAGATAAAGGTCAAGAAAGAAATGAATCTCCAATAGGTCCCATGTTGCAATGGAAGCCAATTGGAACTCTATGCTCAATCTGAAATCTTATAAAACGACAGAATGAAACAGGAAATGGACAGGCTCTCTTCCCTTTAAAACAAGCAAAATAATTCATTCAGAAAGTTGGCACTGGATTATCGACAGGCAAGAATGGGTGGTGATGGAGGTTTACATCTGACACCCATAAAAGCATATGAAACGAGCAGAACAAGAAAGAAATCAAATCTACTGTACTTTCTTTTGAAAGGGTTTCTCTCCCTTAATCCTTTAACCTAATTTGCAGTTTTTAATCTTATGCACTGGAAGCAACATGAGAAGGGATGAATATTAAAGGGGAAAATATCATTTGATCTGTGATTGAAAGCTTTTCTCTCATTCTTTCTCCATTTAAAGCCTCAATAGCAATGCAAAAGGGATAAGCGGATTTCCTTGGTTTAGGCTGCTTTCCCCAACAGATAAATTAACAAGACCTGCTGTGCCTCCACTGCCTGCTTCTGAAAATGAAAGAGTAACTCTGCCAGACTCAGTGAAGTGACACTGATGTAAAAGGTTGTTGTGTGCCGCTTAATGAACATGAAAAACATTCTCCAAACGGATTCCCAAGCCTTTATTTTGCAAAGTCAATGGAATTATTTAAATGGACAGGAATAATACACCCAAGTGATGTTCCATAACTCAAAGGTCTAAAGGGATCTAATAAGGGGAGGTGTGAGAATAGACTTCTGGAAAAATTCAGAAGCCTGAGGACTGCTTTGTACTATGAGAAGCAAGGATAGGAACATAAATGAATGAAAAAACACTCCTGCCCACTGCTGAGACCTGGGCAACCTTACTCAGATCTGAGTCCAGGAGTGCACCCAAGCTACAAACCTGAGATTTCAGGGTGAGCATAGCCCCATACCACACAGACTGAGGCCATTTCCACTTGACAACACTCTTCCTTGTCATCACACTGCAATCCCAGGTCCGGAAGGGAGTGCATCAGCATTGCTCCCCTCCGCACCTGCTCACTTCATGCAGAAGGGAATACAATGGTGCCGCCTCTTCCGTCCCCAGTGCAGCTGGGCACTTTCCATTGCTGCGCTATGGAAGGAAACATCGCCATTGCACTTCTGCAGCTTCCACACAGCTGGGAGCGACGGGAGCGCTGTGCAACCACAGGCACAAAACAGATCTTTTCCATTTTTGTGGAAACTGTACGTGTGCAACACTTGGGGACAGGATGGCAGCAGGTCAGTGATGATGTCGTGCAGAAGCACAACCTATTGACCACTGCTATCCTGTCTCAGAAGTGGCACAGCCCTGTCTTGTGGAAATGGCCTGAATCTCTATTCCATGTTCTGCCTTATGACTAATGAGGAGCACCTCCATCTGATCTGGATTAAGATCCAGTTTGTTTACTCTCATCCAGTCCATTATCAACAGCACATCTTGGATTAGCACAGAGACTAGTTTCTTGGAATTGGATGGAAAGGAGAAATAGAGTTGGGTGTCATCAGCATGGTAGTGACACCCAGTCACAAAATTCTGGGTAGTTTCTCCCAGCAGTTTCATGTAGATACTAAATAGCATGGGGAACAAAACCACATTCTGAGGGACTCCACATGCCAATGGCCATGTGGTCAAACAGAAATCCCCCAGCATCTCCTTCTAAGTTTTCCTCTCCATGAAGGATTGGAACCACTGTAGAACATTATCCCAAATTCCATCCCAGACAGACAACCTGATAAGATACCATGGCTGATGGTACTGAAGGCCTTGGAAAGGTCTAGTAGAACCAACAGGACACACGATGCTTTTTTTCTACATGTAAAGCAATATGTTCTGTGCAGGAAAGAATATTTCTGCATTGCAAAATTATTTTCCACACAGATAATTCTGTTTTCTGCACAAAGCAACCATGTGTGAATTCTGCACCAAATAAATCCTAAACTGTTAAGATTTTTATCAGTCCTTAATTCTTTTCATCAGAGTTTCTCAACACTTGAAAAACATGAATATTTTAAAATATTCCTCCCTTTCCCACCCTAGTTCTTATGATTGTTTTTCATTCATAAGGCCACCATAAGTCACAAACAATTTGATGGCAAATAACAACTATATCATCAAAAACAACATAGTTGGGGATCCAGACTTGTCAGTCAAACATTCGTACGTTTAGACTTGCTGTGCTAGAAACACAGAAATGTATAAGCTAGACAGGGACATGGGAACATTTGGAAATAGATTAGCCATGTGAAATAGATTTATGTGTCCCATCCTCACTTCAGTCTTTTGCCTATTGCCAGTGCACTTCTACTTAGGCGTTATGTGACAAGAATATAGGAACAAGTCCACACCTCTCCTTTACCACATTTAGAGAAAATTAACCTCTATCACATTCAACCATTGCTTTTCACAGTTGTCTACACTGGTTGACAATAGGCTCCAGTGTTTCAGATACAGACCTACTTGGAGGTCCCAGTGATTGAATTTAGAACTTCCTCACACAGAAGATGTCCTCTGCTACTGAGCTCTGATGCTTATCCTTTAGTTTCTGTGACTTCCTCTGTGTGAAGATGTGCTCTCTCCTCCAAATCCATATTGGCTCCTGTCAGTGTAGTTTATGCGTTAAGGAAAATAGAGAAGCTATAGCATTTGACTTGCTCAGTTTAATTTTTTCTTAAAAAAAAAAATCCCCCTTATAAAAATAATTTAAGCACACAAACTAACCCTAGATCATTGGCTTGATTAGGGTTAAAAACATGAGAAGTTAAAACCAAACATGAAATTAAAGAGTAGTTGAAGGAACCGTCACACAATAGGTATTAAAATAGCAGAAATTTAAAATGTCTGGGAGAACAAATGTGTCTTAACTAACGACAGAGAAAAACAATGTTAATCACAGGCAATTTTCATAGGAAAAGCATTCGCTTTTAAAAAGAGTGTTAAAAAAAACTCCTCCATAGTAACATTTCATTTTGTTCAAGTAACTTTTTGGGCTCATTCTTTTTCTGATAAACCTCCTATCTTGTCTACTGATTAACCCAATAGCTTATATCAACTTCTTTGGTCATATCAGCCTAAGGACTAGTTGTCAATAGTGTTCTTTAGTTTTATTTTATTTTATTTTATTTTATTTTATTTTATTTTATTTTATTTTATTTTATTTTACTTTACTTTACTTTACTTTACTTTACTTTACTTTACTTTACTTTACTTTACTTTATTTATTTCAAACTTTAAAGTGCTGCTCATGCAGTACTCAGAGCCTGAAGGGACCCTATCAGCTGTGGGCTACATTATTTGATGACTAGACTATTCACAGACTCATCAGTCTCTGTTTGAAATGTTGCTGGCAACCAGCAATACTTCCTAGAATAATGAGACTATGATTTTGCACCTCAAAATATGTGGACTACTATAACATAAAACAGAGCTCTGTTCACTACAAGAGCTGCTCCTACATGCCTGTGACACTCCCAAGCAGTAGTGAGCAGATTGCATTTGTCTACTATAGTCCTAGAATGAGAAGATCAGCTACTGGTAGGATTTTGTGCCACTCTGAGCATTATGAGAACCTAGTTTTTAAACAGAGAGAACTACTCCTCCAGTCAGCTACTATGGTAAGCCCAAAGCCCATCAAAAGATTGAATAACAGTTTGGGTCGTGGTTCCTACCCAACATTTTACATTACAAAGTAAAGTGAAAGAAAGTCATTGTCATTCAATCCTGCCCGACATAACTCAATGTAAATAACGTCCAGGTTCTGATGATTCCTGAAATGATTCATGAAAGCAATGCCAGCCATTCCAGTCAATCATTTCCATTGAAAAATCTGTTGGACCAAGGTCAAAATGGTCCAAAGCTATCCAAAGCTATTTAGACAAATACTATTGCCAAAAGAGAAAATAGAGATCAAACTTTCTTGATGGATTGGAGGAAAAGGTTGATTACAAATATATTTAAGTAGTGGAGGTCCACGTCACACCATAGTTAAGAAGATGAGAAACAGTGAAGACTTAATATTATGTTTACTTTTCTGACTGAACATATCCTCTTCATATGTTCGTACACTATAAATAAGGTACTCAATGTTCCTCTCTTTTGGCAAAAACTGAAGTTAAGACTCTCAAGCTTAGGGAGGACATCTTTTCCTGTATCAAAAAGACACAAGAAATCATGTTTTCAGTATACAGCAAAATATGGCATGCACGTACAAGCCACTGTGCAATGCAATGTCCCTTGAAATGACCAAACTATCAGAACATAATGGGTGGGCCTGGCAGTCCTTAACAAGCCATATGTTGGTAGCATCTGCCAAACAGTGCCCATCAATGAAACAGGTAATTTGCTGTATGGAAGAAAATGTGTTCCTTCCCAAGTGTATAGGCCCATTTGTCATAGTTTAAATGGCAAAAATGGGGAAAACATTCTGGATACATATTTTATAAGAAAGTGTTGGGTATATCCATAGCAGTGAAAAACTGTCAGGCAACTCTTTATTAAATTTTATTTCCAACTCCTGCTTGGTAATCTCGTCCCATTTTTTGCCCATATCAGGTTGTAAGAGTTTCCTTTTCTTTTTTCCCATGGGAATTTGCCACCATTTTCCTAAGGTACACATGAATGTGTTTTCCTTATTGACCAGCACACATGTACATTTGACAATGGTATTGATTCTTGTACAACTAAGCAGGATCTTCCCTGGTTAGTACTTGATGGGAGACCACCAATGAATACCAGGTGCTGTAGGTTGTATTTCAGAGAAGGAACTGATGAAACCATCTCTGAGTATTCTTTGCCTAAGAAAACCCTATAAAATTCATGGAGGTGCCATAAGTTGACAGGCGACTTGAAGGAAATAGACAGGCAATTTGTATTTCATTATTTTTGTTATATAAACATGTCACAACCAGTAACCTCAGTTTTAAACAAGTGTCTCTGTCTCTGTTCTCTCTCTCTTTCTCTAGATATATATACATACATACATACATATATATATATACACACATACATGTGTGTGTGTGTGTGTGTGTGTGTGTGTGGTGTGATCTTCCTTTTTTCTTACTGTCTTCTAGTTTGTCAAGCATCTCTTCTCCTTGCCTTCTCATGATGAGTCCAAAGTACAACAGTCTCAGTTTAGTCATTTTGGCTTTTAGGGATAGTTTAGCCTTGATTTGCTCTAGGATCCATTTATTGGTCTTTTTTAGCAGTCCACGGTATCTGTAGAGCCCCTCTCCAGCCCCACATTTCAAATAAGTTGATTTTCTCAGTATTAGCTTTCTTTACCATCCAGCTTTTGCAACCATACATAGAAATTGAAAATATGATGACACGGGAGTTTTGTCTCCAAGCCCTGTATCGTATTTCATTTTGGATGATCTCATCATAGAGTTTTCGTGGTAAAAGATATTCCAAAGGAGCTTCCTGTACCTCCTGTTTAGTACTTACAAGTCTTATCTATGATGTTGTTGTCTCTGAGGGATCCACCACCAGCATCAGTCCCCATTACTGCTGCTGCCATTAGCTCCTCAGCAAAAGCCTGCCTGTCATGAGAGACCCTACCAGCAGCACTGCTGCCATCAACATAGAGTCTTGCCTCACAGGAGCACACAATCCTGTTGCTGCAGAAAGTTAGCACCATTGTGAGATGACTTTATTTACCAAGCAAAAGAAAATATAAATTAGTGCGTACAAGGGAAAAACACTATTCTACCAACATTAAAAAAAAGTAACCTATGATCAAGAATATACATTGAGAAGATGGAACATAATTTTATGCTCACAGAATTATGTGGTAGTTGTGCAATAGCACCTTGTTGGTGAATCACAGTCAACTAAATGAGGATTGTGCATCCCCACACAATGCACAATGTATATCTATGTGCATGAGTGAGCAACCATGCACAATGTCTACTTTTGAAAAAAGGAATTGCAAACTGATACAGAAATGGTATAAAACTGACTTGGACAGGAAAAAAACACGAGAGGCTAAGAGAAATGGAAGACAACTTTCATCCATCCTTAATAAGCACATATCAAAAAGGTGATGCACATTTTCCCCTGAACTATTCAGAAGACATAGGGATCAATTCTCTGAAAGATCATGTCCTACTCCCTCCCACATGTACAATATACAGCCAGTTCCTTTTCACACATTCTGTATCTCTTGTTCCTTGGCAGGTGGTAATATGTCTTAGCATATGGCAGCTTTATTACAGCACCTAGCAATAATCTTGGGCAAGCTGCATAATTAGAGGAAATCTGAATAGAACATATTAGGGATAAGACTCAATATTTCTCAGAAATACCATAAAATTATATTTCAAATGATAGTCTGTTCCAAGGCAGCACACTAACTCATTCTGGCATCCTCAAAATGAATCACTTCTTCTGATTGCCTGGTTGAGGAGCTCAAAGTGCATGCACACACACAAACACACATATACACACACACATACCTGATAACTTATTTTAAAAAGAGGAGGACTTAACTTTTAGGTATCTTGTTAAATGTCAATGCATTGGGTTCATGGACCTTCTTATAACACAACTCAATTACCAGAGTTGGCTCTGCTTCAGGCAGTGGATGGTTGAGGATAGAAGTGCACTAGTGTTACTTGAACTTGCTGCTATTTTGGTCATCTGGAGTATAGAACTGGGCATGCTATAGCTCCTGTCCTGGGCTGCTAAACTGTGATGCCTCAGGTGTACTGCTTGTTAAATGCTATTCCAGTTGGATTCTGTAAAAAAAAATGGCCATGAGACAACATCTTGGCCTCCATCTCAATAGTGTCTTTGGATGTTTCTTATGTTGAAATATCTAATGAGCAATTCTATAAAATGATGTATCAGCTATAAGTCAACATGTATAGGTTAGAGGAGGAGAACCCAGCTGCCAGATCATAAATGATGCATTGCTGAAGCAAACTCCATGGACTACATCAACACATTTTAGGTTCAGTTTGGGATCAATATGCTCAGGGAGAGAGAGAAAAAAATGCTCCTGTGCAGATTGGTTTGATTTGAACTCAATGATATTATATTGTTGTGAGGTTTAAAAAAAGAAATGAAATATATGGGACTACTTTCTAACTTGGCAGTGCTATAATGTGGTTATTATACAGGCAGGAATTAGGAAGTTCCCGGGCAGCAGATATTTGTATTGAAGACTGAGGCCCTTTCCACACCAGGCAATTAGAACAGGGCAGTGCGTCCTCTCACAGAGGTCGTCTGCACCTTGGAGCGGACTAGGAGCCGATTAATTACCAGAGATCCGCACCTCAGTCCGCTCCAAAACGACCCCAAGTGGTCCTCCAGCATGTTTTCTAAAGACCACAAAAAAACAGGTCTTTATTTTCCTGGAACGCTCCATTGCATTCCTGCTCCCTTGTGCAGATTCACAGGCTCACACCAATGTGAGCCTGCGATCTGCGAAGAGCGGGCTTTAGGCGTGGTGAACTTCAGCGGTTGGTCGGGACCCACGACCAACTGGAAGCTGCCATTTTGGAAGCCAGAAGCTGCCATTTTGGAAGCCGGAGCAGTGTGAATCTACAGACCTTGCACTGCACCGATGCTCCCTGGACCAAGGAGGAGCCCTGCGGAAGGGCTTCAGGGACAGTCTGCGTTGCTTCGGACCCCAGAAGAAGCGGTAAGTAACGGCACGGAGCAATTCCCTCACCTCGTGCAGAAAGGCCTGAATTAGCATTACTTACCTAAGCAGATGAGGAAAGTGGAAATTTGACTAGTATACTGCTAAGTGGCAGGTACTGAACTGGAGAGGAGCACATCACAAACCAATGAGCTGCTGACAGTGAAGATGGGAAACATTGTGACAGTCCAGTTTTGAGCTCAGAGATCTTAAATTACACATTATAACTGCTGAATTTCTGACTTTTGTTCGTGCGCCTCAGAATGAAAATGGCAAAATGGTGGTTAGGGTTTAAACAGGTCACATCTTTATTAGTCTTCAAAGGCATTGTCCACCCATAACTAGCAGTGTAGCTGGAGACAAACTGTCTCTTAAACAAGGGGTACCATGCTGGCTCCAAACCGGGAAGGAAAGCAGAGCTGGGGGTCAGCTTTCTTGCCTATCCTTCATGGGTCAGTACTCAGAAGCGAAAAGACAGAATGTGCCCTAAGGCCTGCTCTCCGTCCCACCCCTTAAACTGAATGGCATTGAGGAATGGCTAGGGGAAGTAAACCCCTAAACATAGTGCATCCAGGTGTTTACTGGGGTTCTTAAATAATAAGTCTATATCCCAGACAGATAAATCAATAACCACATAGTTAATTAAGCAAGCAGACCCTGAAGCAGGTAAAACCATGAAGCAGATGGAGATAAATCAGCTCCAAAATCTCATGGGGGGACCCCCTTTGCCAAATTCTTCTCAGATCCAAAGGCAATCAGATATAGCAAAACCCATACTGCTGGATGGAAGTGGCCAAGTGGGTTACTGCATGAAGCTAAAAGAGATCCCAAAGTTGGTGTCATGGCCTTGTAAAGGTTCACAGCCTCAGCTATGTGCAAAGTCAGGTGTCCCACATGTCTCAACAAGACTTCAGTGCAGTCTAAAGAGGTGGCAGGGGGAGGCAAAAGTGTTCCCTGGCAAAGTACAAAAGGAACAAGCTTGTACTAGCTTTTAAGCTAGCTGTATTGGATTGCAGTCTGTCCCCTGGCAGGCTAGGCTGCAAGGAGATACCGTTTTACCAACAGCAGATGAATTCCCCAGTCAGTAATTTTGCTTAGAGGCAGAATTCTCACGACACAAAATTCAGATGCATGCAGAATTTCAAAGTAATTACTTGCAAATAATAAGCTACTTGTAATTACTTATTTTTCTAACAACTGTTGTGATTAAGTGGTGTTATATTTAGTACAGACTCAAGAGAAGTCCTTCTTGGTGGCTGTTCTCATTTACGGAGTTGTTAGCTTTCCACCAGAGAAGTGGGAAAAGATTTTGTAATGAAACAGACCTTCAGCAACTGACCGACCTCTGTGCTGCAGTTTTAAAATGAATGTACTGGTCTTTTGGATAGTTTAATGCTTATTTATTATTACAGATTTCCATCATATTTGCGGGGGTTAGGGATGCAGGACCCCTGCAAAAGTGGAAAAGCTGTGAATATCTCTGGGCTCCCCAACCATATTTAACAAACACAAAAAAAGTCCTGTTGGATACACAGATGCAGCACACCTTAGATTCAAGCATACAGTACACAATATATTTGAATCTGCAATGGGGAGTGTGCCAGCTGCCCAGTTCTGCCTTTCAGGTGGTAGGGTTCCTTCACAAGCCAGAAGTGGGTGGTTGGTGGGGCTTGCTGCCAGCTCCGCTGCTACCCTACATCAGTGCTTCTTAATCTGGGGTCCAGCAACCCCTGGGGGTCCATGGAGCCCTCACTAGGGGTCCACAAAACCCTATTGCTGGATATGAACAGCTGTGGCAGCAACAGGGACTTGCCCAAGGTCACCCAGTATCTGAGCAGGCATTTGAATCCCAGCCTTCAGAAGCCTTTAATAAATAAATAAATATTTGACAATTTAAATAAATATTTGAATATTCAAATCTAAATTTAAATATTTAAATATTGGGTTACGTCTTGGGGGGTCCCTCACAACAAATTATATTTATGAGGGGTCCTTGGTAAAGAAAAGCTTGAGAACCACTCCCCTGCACCATTTTAAATAGGAACTTCCATGTCTCACTGTGTGGAATCTCACAAATCTTGCAGAGAGACTTGTAAGTCTCTACTAAAAATTGTATAGGGCAGCAATGGAGGCAGTGGCAAAAAATCTGCGAATAATCAAATCCGTGAAAGTTAAACCCGCAAATGTGGAAGGCCAACTATACTGTGGAATTTTATATTAATTCAATTAACATTTTCGTAGTATAAGTGATGCAATGTAATATGCATTTCAATATGTATAATTTATTGTGGTTTTATGTGCCTTGCACCCAAGCCTAGGGAGAAAGGAAGATACAAATGCCACAAACAAACAAATAAATAAATGTATCGTACTAACTTTTGTCATTTTTATTTGTTGATTTGTCAGCTGTGACTTAGGACAACCCCATGAATGACAGATATCCACTACTCTGCCCAGGTCTTGCAAAGCCAGGGCCATGGCTTTCTAGATTGAATCAAACCACTCAAAGGCCTTCCACTTTACCAAGGCTTACCAACTTGCCTGGTGTGTCATGTCATTCTGTGAGACATCCAAAGTAGGACAATCTCAGTTCAGTCATCCTAGCTTCTGATGAGAATTAAGGCTTGATTTGCTCTAAGACCCATTCATTTATCTTTTTGTATGTCTTTATTAATGCAACTTAATGAGAGACAATGTCACATCTTTTCCAATCAGAAATGTTCAGCATTATGTGTTTTCTACCATCAGCTAGTATAGCATTCTGGGTCCCCTCTCCCGGTGGTAAAGTTCCTTCAATTTTTGATTATTGAGAAAGAGTAATTTTAAAGATGTATCTATAGCTGTAATAAGTTACTGAGAGGCTGAAACTCTATTTTCTGAAAAGTCACTTTTCTTACTCTGAAATCACCTTCATTGGAGCTTTTCAACTGAGACTGATATTTTATCTATGGTTTTCTACACTGGCAGGGGGATGAACTAGATTCATGTTGTGGTCCCTCGGTGGTTCTATGAAATATATCTGTTCCAGGGCAAGCATGGTAACAGGGGCTATAATTCTGTGTTCCGTTTCTTAAGTGAAAGCTGCCCTGGGGATGCTGGCTGGAAGTAAAGAGAATATACCTTTTAGAAGGTATATTTAAATATTTTAAATATGGATCATATGGAAATGTTAGCTCTTCTGAACTGCAGCAACAATAAACAAACCTTTATGCATAGCTCCAATAAAATATATATTCTACCGGTAGCAGACTAGCTAACCCAGAAAATTTTCAGAATAGAGCAGTATAAAAGACTGAATCACAGCAACAGAAAATTTCTTGTTCTGTGTAGCAGTTGCTCATAAGGTTCTTCTCCCCTGCCCCCTGAGCTTGGATTGTATATCTCTGCAGAAGTAGCCAGATGTGTTTAATTTTACTCCAACATTTGTCTCCTCTTTCATTCTGGATTTTCTAACCAGAGTCAGCCCTCCACTTTAGCTAGGGTTAGGAGTGCAGGACCCCCACAAATAACAAAATGCATGTGGGCATCTGCGGGAAGGGGGCTGAAGCATAGCGGGAATAGTGAGTACCCAGAGTTCAAATCAGGTCAGGGAAAGGAAAAGGAAAATATCATCATGGTGGCCATAAACTTCCTTTCTCACACCTGTCTCCTTTTCTTGTGTGTGTGTGGGAGCATTGGGGTATGTGGTGCTGAGAAATTGGGCTGTGGTCAATCCTTTGCTGGTCAGGCAGTGGCTGATGAAGGAGGACCTGAGGCCTTGTTTGTGGCCTGGTTGGAGTCTCCAAGTATGATAACTGAAGCCCCTGTCAGAGCTGCTGATGGTCCCTGTGGCTCTGGCTGGAGATGAGTCCTGCAGCTCGAGAGCTCCCCCTGCTTCCATGGACCAAGCAGGCTTGGACGTCCCTCTGCCTGCTCCTTTAGGGCAACAGGGATCCAATTCTGGAGATGGTTTGGAGCCTGTGCCAATCAGCCCACAAACAAGGCAGAGACTCAAGAGAGCTGAGCAAGGGGAGGCTTCCTTGATTAAGTTCAAGAAGCAATGACTAGCCACACCTCTGTCTTAGGCTATAGAACTGCCTGCCTAGAAGCTTTCCTTTGCTTGTGGCAGACTTCTTTCAAGCCCTCCTCTTGCCTGTTTCTTGCTCCCAGCACCTGGTCCCTGCTACCTTGAATTGATCTCTTGACCCTTGGCTTTTGGAACTCTGACTACGGCTTTTGCTTGACGCTCTGGTAAATGAACTCCCTTGTGTAAAGTGCTTGCTTGTCTCCTCCCAGCTGGACTTTGTTGGCTCTCACACTCCCTTCTCTGGGCTGGCTCGCCACCCAGGTCTCTGACCTTGACACCAAGAGAGAAGGTTATCCTTGAGAAGCAGAACTTGAGGTAGTGGGGGACAGGTAGTTCACACACATGCAGTAGCACTCTCAAAAAGATTTCAAAGCAAAGTATTTCACCAAGGTTGTTGTGGGTTTTCCGTGCCTTGAGGCTGTGTTCTATTAGTATTTTCTCCTGATGTTTTGCCTGCATCTGTGGCTGGCATCTTCAGAGGATCCTCTGAAGATGCCAGCCACAGATGCAGGCGAAATGTCACAAGAAAATACTAATAGAATACGGCCTCAAAGCCCGGAAAACCCACAACAACCCATGGATTCCGGTTGTGAAAACCTTCAACTTTACATATTTCACCAAGTTTTAGTTAGCATTGACTCCATAAGGGGTAATCTTGACCACATAGCTGACCTGGAACCTAAGGACTATTACAACCCTGAGATCCTTGGGCCTTTGCACTTGATGAAGTTGGGATTTTGGAATTATAAATTTGGAATTTATAATACTGAAAAGAACTTATTACACTCCTTCTAGGTCCTGCCTCCTGAGACCTAGAATGAAAAGCTGCCCAGACTTGACTTTTTGCATTGTTACTAGATGGGTATGAAGAAGGGACAGAAAGGTTCATACATGCAAAATTTGGTTTTTGGGCTCCAGAGGCGTTTGGTGTAGCTTACCAAGTATACCGTCATGACTTGTTACTGTGGAATCACAGGAATGAATCCACTTTCCAAGAAGCAAGAAATGTAAAACATCTCTGAAGAGTCTGTCCCCATGTTACCCTCTCTAAAGGCAAGCATGGTCACCACATCTTCCCGGCTTGCAATAAGCGAGCTCAAAGAGTAGGAACACGGTTCTCGAAAGCAGCAATGGAAGCACCTTTATGTAATATCATTAATCCATTAATCTCCACCACAAGTAGATTGAGTACAACTCTAGATGTTATTGAATATGCCACAGAAGTTGTTGAACTGCAGAGAGGCCTAGGCAAATGGGTACTGCCAAGGAAAATGTAGTAGCAATATTAAAGAATACAGTAGATAAGAAATTTATAATATTGCCCAGAACTTTATTTCTATTCAGCAGGGCCTCTGTTCATTGGGAGGAACAGGAAGACTGTTTTGAAGAGAAGCCCTCAAAAAGCCCTTGTTGAAAGATCTCCACATACTACATACTGACCTAAATTATCACATCAGATTTATCAGCTACCATTTATAGCCTGAAATATTGTGGATTGGCTCTGTTAGACTGCTGGCCCTTCCTTCTGCAATTTTATTGGGAGACAGGATATTTTTTTTTCTCCAAGAGACCTGGGAATGTGACAGTTTAGAGTTAAATGGTTTTGAAACACGTTTACTGAAAGCACAGTACAGTGCAAGGGGAGGTTGCCCCAAGGGAGGTCTTGGGGTATAGCAATCTACCAAGTTTCTGCTCTGGCATTGATTTCCTGATTAATATTGTTATTGCTCCAGTTATCAAACTGAGTTCATTTTCATTATTGTTAATAAATGTTTATCTTCCTCCACAATGCCAAAGACAGTCAAATAAAGATAGGCTGCTCAGACTACAAGAATTTATTAATAAGATGACTGCCATGCACCCAGAAGTATCTGTGATTTTGGCAGGTGATTTTATGGCCATTATTGGGCCCAAATGACAAAGTGATTTATAAATATTTTGGTGAGTATTCCCCTGAAGCAGAAAAAGGACATCTGGTACTTGTTAAGCAATCCAAGGATAAGGTATGTAATTCTTCTAGCTCGTGCTTCCTATAAATGATGAGTAACTTTGCTTTAGTACTCAATGGGAGGGTTGGGAAAGATAAATATGGTGAATTTACATTCACATCTGGCACTGGGGCATCAAAAATAGTTTACCTAATGGTTTGTTAAATCTAATAGTTTGTTAAATCTGATGTCAAGTTTCAGGGTGGCCGTATGTACTGAAACTGATAATGTTCTCTTAATTGCAGTCTTAAATCTTGAGGCAGAATTTTTCTGTGCTGGGTTTGAGCCTGAGATAAGATTAAGATTTTAAGATTAAGATTAAGATTTTATCTGAAATTAAAGAGATTGTTAATTTAGATCAGGTTTCAATCAGTTTGATACTCTCAGAACGGTGTTTTAGATTAAGAAATTTCCTGCTATCTTGAAGATTGCCGGAAGATGTTTTATGCTCTAACTGTGTCTCTGCAAAATTGTATGGTATGCAATAACTCTCTGAAATAACACTCTAGTATTTACATGTCCAAATCATGGTTTTACCAAGAGTGTTTAGATATGAAGAAATCTCTTGTCGAAAGATATAAGATGGATATGGCATCTTTACCTTTAGAATGGCTGAAACATAAAAAATTAATTAAGGGGGAAAAAAGAAATAGTCACTGAGAATGAACCGACAGAAGTTAATTACCACATCATGGACTCATGTTTCAGCTGTTTTCTGAAAGATAGTGTTTAGGGGTTGGCAAAACAATGTAACTGGATTGGATTTTCATATTCCTGTGAAGACTTGGGAATGATTTTTCAGCTCTGGGGACTAACCAACACTGTAAGACCTTGAAGGGCTTCTTGATTTGGTCCTCAGTTTCATCATCTGAAATTGGCAGACTCATTTCAGGACTTAAATGGGGCAAAGCCCCAGGAAATTGTTACATACCCTCTCTCCAAACCCACAAATTTGGAGTGGTGGGCACCAGTTTTAGCTGTTCAGTTTGCATGTGTTGATTGGACTCTATGTATTCCATCTGATTTGGGTCTTCCAACAACCATCCCAATCTACAAAAAAGGTAATAAATCAGATCTTGCCAAATGCAAACTAATTAGTCTTTTAATGGTCTTTCTGCACCACACAGTTATAGTGCTATTATTCTACTTTCAACATCCTATGAAATTCTGGGCTTTGCCATTTAGGGAGGGGTATTTAGAATTCTCAGCCAGAGATCCCTTTGGCCTCAGTAAACTCAGAATTCCACAGGATGTTGAAAATGGAATAACATCATTATAACCGGCTAGTGCAGAAAGGCCCTAAATGTCATCACTAGTCATCTAGAGAAACTATCAAGTTGGATGGAAAAAGAAAATTTCTTGGAAGAACAATAAGAGCGAGTGAACTCTGAGTACTCTTCAGTTGATCAGGGATAAGTATTACAGTATTTATTAGAAAAAATATTCTTCCTTGGTTGGAGGGGGGCACTTACATAGTTTTTATGGACTTTAAGTCTGCATTTGACATGATGCCAAGAGATATACTATAGCATAAACTTTAGGCAACCAGTATTGACAGGTGCCTGCTGATTCTTATCCGCAGTCCTTCTGATAAAACATATCTGTGAGTGAGATGTAATCATGATGGTCATTTGAGTAGATTAACACCAACACATATTGGGATAAAACAGGAATGTGTTCTTGTCCCTACTCGGTTCAACATCTATATTAAGTCCTTAGTTAAGGCACTTTCTGAAATAAACTCTCATTCACCTAAACCAGAAAGACCTATATTTATTCTACTCTATGCAGATGATAAAGTATTTCTGTCACTGTCATGTGTAGCTCTGAGATGTCTACTAAGAGCTCTAGATATCTGTTGAAATACTGAACAGCTGGCAATTAACTATGATAAATCTAAAGTTTTAGTTTTTACTTGAAAATGGTATAAACATCTCTGGCAAATCAATGGACATGCAATTGAACAGGTCAAATTTTACAAGGATTTGGGAGTAATTTTTCAGCTTACAGGTTCCTGGGGAATTTAAGTGTTTTAGGCCATAGCAAATGCACAAAGGACTCACTTATCTATCTATCTATCTCTCTTTTTTAATGTTAAGGTTGGCCAGCATGTACCCTCAGCAATTCAAGTGTTAACTGCTAATATTTTACCACAAATGTTATATGGAACACAACTGTGTTTAGCAATTGTGTGCCTCTACAATCTGTTCAAAGAAAAAAAAATGAGAAATATCATCAGCCTTCCAAATATACTAGTACACTAATATACTAATATATAATAATATACTGGTCAAATTTTTATTCAGCCTCAGACCTGGATGTATAAGTTAAACCTTTGTCTAAAATGTTATTCACGTCTAAAGCTCTGGCCCCCTGAACCTTTCTGATACATTTCAGTCAGGGCGAGGAAAAGATAGTAGATGAGAAAATACTAACGTCATTTCTGCACGACGACGGTCTCCCAAGTTGTCCAGTTGCAATCCCAGCAGTGCCTCTGCAACGGGTGGGAGCATGTCTCCAAAGCTCCCTTCGGCACCCAGCCAGCTGCCTGTGGAAGGAAGCCTGAGGGACACACTCCTTTCTTCTGCAGCTGACCTTCTCATGTTGCAGTGGGGAAGGAAGCTATATTATAGTATGAATATATTAATATAATATAATCAGTTATTCAATTTAGCTCTAACTCCTCAAATATTCTCCCCTTCTAGCACTTGATGCACTTGTGCTGTCTCCCTCCCCCACATATATCTGTTTAAAGCCCTCCTGAAAAGTTTTGTGAGACTGAAATGCAACCTATCAGTTGCCAGAAGTCCATCCTCATGAAACCACAGACTATGGCCCAACAAGCCAAATTATTCCTGGCTGCACCATCTGCACAGCCAGTTGTTCATCTCCACTATTCTTGTCTCCCTTTCTGGGCCATGTCCTGCAGCTGAGGGTGAAGGGTAGAAACCTTTGCATCAAGGTCCTTCAGCTTTCTACTCAAAGCTTTGCACTCCCTTGTGATGTTCTGAAGGCTATGCCTTACAGTATCATTGGTTCCCATGTGGACCAAAAGAAAGGGGATATGGTCAGTGGGCTTGACAAGTTTTGTTAGCCTCTCTGTTGCATCATGGATTTTACTCTCAGGGAGACAGTACACCTCTTGGTTTAAAAAGGCACTAGGCTTTAAAATGAAACTTGGGGGCTCATGGTGAAACAGCAACTCCACGCACTGAAAGGCAATTGGGAGTGATGAGGTAACACTTCTGTTGAACCAAAACACACAACCTCCAACATTTCACAGATGAAAACTCACTTGTGTGTGGACAAGCAGCATTTGTGTGTTGTCAGTTGGCAAAAGTTATTATTGAGGAAGAACACACAAGCTAGGATCTACCCTCTCCTCTCTTCTCCTCTCCTTCCTGCAGAGCTGAGTGCAAGTGACTTTTGCACTTTGAACTCAGTTTTCAGCAATTGAACTAAATTGAGGACGAAGGAGGAAAGTGGACAGAAGAGAGAGAAAACTGGGACATTTTAAAAGCAGCTGGAACAATGGGATGACAAGGGATTAATCAGGACTTTTCCAGCCTATATGAGACCTTTAAAAGGTTTGGAAATGGTGACTTCAATGTCATACCACAAAATCTCTGGAGCAGAAAATGAGGGTGTACAGATGGCCAGGTTCTGAAGCACTCATTCTACTGTTAGTCCTAAAATATTGTATTACTTGATTTGAGTGATTTGGAAGAACTTTTGATCATTTCCATATTTTTCAAACGCGAAATACCACCTCTGATTTCTTTTAAGGATGAATTAAAAAAAACAACTAGAAAGGCATCATGTTATTAAAATGCTACTCTGTAATAGCAAGCAACATGCAACACTAATGAGATACATATCTGCTTCCATTCTTTCAGCATAGATTGGAGATTTGAAAAACTCTCAGGCTCAGTGTTCTTATATTTCTCCAAACCCCAATGTGTCCTAAATTAATTATTAGTTCCAAGTAAAATAGAATTATTGAATCAGTGGAATGTACACTAGGAACTTATAAGAAATTTCCACCTCAGGAATGGATGTTGTAGGGCTGCATGCCTAGCTCAGACCCCCGTTTACCCTTTCAAGGCTTACCACCCCCAATCCAAAATATTTTGGCCAAAAAAGTCATTGTTAGACAAAAACATGCCTCCAAATCTTTTTTAAAAGAGCTTTCAAATGGGTCTTGTTCTTGGAGAAAGGTAGGACATAAATAAATAAATAAAGCCTTAAAAAGTGACTACAGAATGCTGTTTTGGGTGTTCCTCAACCAGAAGCAGCTCTACGAATACATCCTGAAAGGAGATCACAAGTGACACATCACAAGAAGTCCTATGGAGGAATGTAGAATAGAACAGTTTATAAAAATGTGCATTTTCTAATATAGAAATTGTGTTTAGTGAGAAAGTTTTCCCAAACTTGCAGAACTAAATATGTATTTAAATGCAAATGTTATGCAGGGTTTTTTAAAAAAAGAAAATACAGATAATATGGGACAATCATGGAAGAAGCATCTGCATGAAGTTATGCAAAGGTTAGACAAACTAGAGGTAGACAAAACCACCTGCCCTTATTGGATAGACCTTTGTTAGAAAGCGGTTAAAAATAAAATCAAAGTTTATGTAACATTTCAACATGCGCAGAGAAATGTTAGCTTTCCAGAAGCCAGAAATCAACATGACTTCAGTTATGATTTACATAGCATGCATTGCCAAGCCCCTCCAGGATTAACTTACTGAGGCAAATGAAGCCCTTCTCCTGATTTCACTGGAACAATGACCTGAGCATTTACAATCTTTTAAAGGATCCACAGCCCAGTGAGAGTTGTGCTCAGCGTTTATCACGAGGGCTTCATCCCCACTGCCCCAAAAAGATGAAAGAAAAATCTTTGAAAGTATTCACACTGGCCCAGAGTCCAAACCAACTACGTGCTGAAGTTCCTGCCATCTGGCTTTTCCAACAAGTCTAAAATGTTTGATGACATTTATGGGAAAACTCTATCGTTTCTCTGGCTCTATCTTTTTTTCTCCTAAATCAAAATCCACTCTTTTGACAGTTCAGCACAGCACTGTTTTCTCATGGCAATAGAGTTCTAGTGTGGCACCAAATTTGAGACTTCCTGATTTATGGAGTTAAGAACCTTTTTTGAAAGCAGAAGAACTTGGCGAGGATCTTCCCAAATGCTGAGATTAAAATGGTCTACTCTGATTAAAGTATACCCCACCAAAAAAGCAATCTGCAACATGCCTATACAAAGAGCACCAAAAGATCAGAGGCAATATGTCAGAGATGATTTCTAAAAATGGGAAACAAGTCAATATTAACTGTTTGTTGGACACATTCAATTTATCTGCTCCTGATGAAATGATGCTGATATTATATGCTGGATGTGGAAGTAAAGTTCACTTTATTTCGTCTTTCATCTATCTCCCAAATGATTCTCATTAGCAAACGTTGGGTGGAAGTTGGATTTGGTGGTGCCTCTGGCAATTTCAGCACTTCCTGCTGGGTTTTCTGGGGTCATTTTTCTCAACGTGGTCACAGAAAAGAAACCCCTTAAAAAATATGGGTTTTCTTTCAACCACAGCAAATATTCCAGAAATGGCATTGTTCACCGTAAATAAGATTCATTGTTGGCATTTATCAGTTTTTTCTTGTCTTTGTTATCTAGCTTCTTCGGTTCAAAGATAAGAATGAACAAAAGAAAAGAAAATCGATGGTTTGTGTTTCTTTTCTCAGTTTGCCTGGGAGTCAGAATTAAGAATGATATGGATTTCAAACCACTGAGTCAAAAAGTAGTCCAGGGGCAGGAATCAATCCAAAATAATAGGGTATAGTATACACACATGTGTGCATGCACACACACTATAATACACACACATTGCTTGACCCACTGGTGACAAAGGCAATATTTTTTGTCAAAAGGCTAGCATTACCGATGAAACACAAGAAGAAATCTTTTCATGCCTTTATGAAATGAACAACTTTGTGTTACATTTTCATTGGTTGACACCCAGAACTTACGAATATTGGCAGACCCCTAAACTCAAATTCAAGGCTCAAGAAAGTAAGAGGACTTTGGGTATATAAAGCAATGACTGCTACTATAACCATCAGCAGAAAGCTGTCTCCAAACCCTCTGGATGTCCCATTACCACCTGACCATGTGCTTCAGTTGTGTGCTTTGGCATTCTCTCTGCTATGATGAATCCAAGAGGAAAGCAGGCATTGTTGGAAGAAGGTTAGGCACATGGGCAGGCAGACAAGTGTTATTAAGAAAACACTTACTGAAGACAGCTGTAACAGGAATGGAACAATAAAGTGCTATTCCCACTTAGAGGTTTCTTACTATATTTATTTACTGCTTGAACCCAAAGGGTATTCACCAGTGACTCTTCTTCATTCTGGAGAGAAATGATTATTGGAGTGCCATAGGGTTCTCTTCTGGGCATGGTGCAGTTCAACATTTCTATAAATTACTTGGATGATGCAATATAGGAGTCTCTAATAGTCTAATCACTCAACAGTCTAATAGTCAACAAGAAATCCTACTATCTTGCTTTAAAGGAATAAAACTATAGGAACCAAGTAGATTTTTTTTGGAAAAATAGTCCAATGGTGCAATGCCACTACAGAAAAGTCACTGTCTGCACTTGCTAATCAAAGAAGAGTCATAGGGCTTCTGAAGATGATCTAAATGGATGAATAGAGATACATTTTCCAGTGACTAGCACTGCAAAGGCTGAGGATTAAAAAGGAGATCGTGATCTTTCAGATACCCTGACTGGAATGAAGAGGTTTATAGGTCAAAACACTACCTTGAATTGCTATTTGGGGCTGCTTATGTTGTTGTGTGCCTTCATGCCTTTTCTGAATTGATAAACCTATTATGGGTTCTAGATGAACCAATTATGGAGTTTTTCTGGCAATATTTGTTTGCGAGGGGGTTACCATTGGTTTCCTCCAAGGCTGAGAGAGTGTGACTTGCCAATGTCACTCAGGGGGTTTCATGGCTGAGTGGGGATTTGAACCCTGGTCTCCTAAAGGCATATACAACACTCAACTCATTATACCATACTGGCTCTCATGAGGTTACTTAACTGGATGTCAATCCAGTATTTTCAAAATATGTGTAATAGGTTCCTTACACAGGGCAGTATTCATAGGTCTGCCTTGTCACTGACAGAAGGATAACAGATTCATATAACGATTGGTAATATTACCATTGGCTTACCACTGGTCAAGGTGAGTGACAACAATGGGAACTGCAGTCCAAAAACATCTAGGGCCCAAGGTTGAGAAGCACTAATCCAGTGGTTCTCAACCTGTGGGTCCCCAGATGTTTGTAGACTTCAGCTCCCAGAAGCCCCAGCCACTACGGTCAATGCTCAGGGCTTCTGGGAGCTGAAGTCCAAAAACATCTGGGGACCCACAGGTTGAGAACCACTGCACTAATCTAATATGTCGTTTTCACCCAGTTTAGATACCCAGCAAGAATAAGGTAACTAAGAATAGTTCCTACAGCCTCCATAGGAGAACCTTTTTCAGTCATGTACTTGGATGGAAGACCAACAATGAATACCAGGTGTTGTAGGCTTTATTTCAGAGGAGGAAACTGGCAAAACCACCTCTGAATTTTTGCCTAAGAAAACCCTATGAAATTCATGAGGTCACCCATGAGTTGACAGGCAGTTGTCTGCCTTGAATTTCTCATGGGATTTTCTTGGCAGAATTTATTCAGAGAAGGTTTGCCATTGCCTGCCTCTGAGGTTGAGAAAGTGTGACTTGTCCAGGATCACCCAGTAGGTTTCTGTGGCTGACTGGGGATTCAAAACTTGGTCTCCCAGTGTCCTAGTCTAACACTACATTATGCTGGCACATTACAGTGCCCCTACTTGGATTTATACAGTGTGTCTTTCATATCAACCTATTACACCTTAAAGTTATTGCTGTTTGCTTAATACATGGTAAATTATTTCTTCCACAGAACTTGAAAGAAAGAAAAAGTAAAAATCACATCTTGCTTTTCAGATATTCTGATCTCTTCCTCCATCCCTCCTGCTAAATAAATTAGATCAAACCTTTCTCTCTAAAACATTACTGTGTTCCAAAATAGCAAGTTGTTTATTTCTAGGAAGCTCTAGAAGAAACTTCCTTTCATTTCCCCCCAAGTAGATTAATTTTCACAGAAAGTCTACTTGTGTTGTTGTTGTTGTTGTTGTTGTTGTTGTTGTTGTTGTTGTTGAAAACAATACAGTAAGGATATTACATACTTTTTAAGCAATAAATTAGATTTATATATAACCCATGGGGATTTTCCATTAAAATTTCATAAATCTCATTGTGCATTATCCTTTTTAATCCTCAGCCTTTGCAGTGCTAGTCACTGGAAAATGCATTTAACCCTGCACAAAATTCAGGATAAGCTGTGCATAAAGAATATTAATCAGAACTTTGATGTAAATAATGGCTTTCTGTAGAGTGTGTGCCTGGGTGGGACCATTCTATCTCTGCAAGGTATATTTTTTTCTCTCCTTCAGACTATCCCCTGTGCTTAATAATAATTCATCCATTCCGTTTTCTTGGCATGCTACCCATATTCCCAGTAGCCCAAAACCAAAAGGAAATAACCTTGGAAAAAGAAGATCTATATTTCCCTTCAGATATTCTCTCCTGAGACTGAAAAAAAGACATCCACTATAAAGACTGAAAACTGTAGGATAAAAAGATCTGCTTTGTCTTATTTCTTTTCTCTTTCTTCCTTTCATTTGTTCTCTTCTGTGTCCCATGTTTCCTGAATTCGAGTTTCAGCTGTGATTGGCAAATATACATTTAGGTCATTTCCGCATGTTACCTTGCTCCATCTTCTTCTGGTCACAATTCTGGCGGAACCTTTGGCGGGAAGGGAGTGTGATGAGAATGCTTCCCTTCATGCCTGACTGGCTCCCTGCAGAAGGGAGTGTGAAAGACATGCTTCTTCCTTCTGTAGCGCAACTGGGCTGTTTCTCAAGCTGCACTGGGGCAGGAAGCACCTCCATGGTGCTTTTGGCCCTTCCACATGGCATGCAAGTATGGGAATGTCATGTGGTCAGATGTCATTGATGGAGAAAATCCATCAATGATTTCCCTGTGATCACACAGGCTGGCAACAGGAGAAAGGTGGCACCACAATGACATCACCCAGAAGCATTGTCACGGTCCTGCTTCTCTTGCGGTCATTGTAAGGAAAGGATCTCAATACAATATTCATTTCCTTCAGTTCATGTGTATTCACCTACCTTTATTTATTTACACACTGAGTAATTCTGTACCTGCGTACAGGCATGTGCTTTCATTTCATACAACCTGTCCTAGCAGACATTTTGGCTACAGAAATTGTATAAATCAGGAGTATGCACCCATGGTTCTCCAAATACATTTGGATTACTGTTTCTAGTTCCAGTGACCAAATCCAATGGGGAACGGTTTGGTGTGTTTCAGTCCAAACTCATCTAGCAGAAAAAAATTATCCAGTCCTGCTATAAATAAATCAATGAATATTTTAGTGTGCAGTTCACGTCAGGACTAACTTTTTGTAAAACTTTATCAATCTAAATCTCTAGGCTAAAGGCACAGAATCAGTTGTATTTTCTCACTGTTCAACAGTTGACTGAATGGATCTACTCTAGTGTGGACTAACCATCAGGATGCTATCTCAAAATGGATTTGAAGACCAGGCATGAATGAACTGAGAATCTGTGAGAAATTACACATGCATGTCATTGCCGTATTAATCAGAACAGGTCAAGTTGGTATTTACATAAATCATCAGCAGTATCAAATCAGTAATTCACAGTCTTCATTCTCTAACAAGCAAGACTTGAAATACGTTTATAGGAGACAGCTTTTCCTCCTCTTTTCCTTTTTCCTGTCCTTCCCCTTCATTTCAGCTCTACTAATATTCCATATGGAAATGTTGTACCAAAGATGATGGCAACGTTCCAACTTCCAGGATGCGTTTAACACTGCAGCATGCAGTGTGGCTTCTTCTCCCACTGAGAGCTCTTGGCAATGCTAGTTAATTAACTGACTTCTCTGATTTTGTCTTTTACAGCAGGGTGTTGTTTAGTGGCAAACTGTCATTCCTGGAATTGGTGGGGTGAGGGATGCAAACTCAAGACTCTGCAGAGAGTAAATCTACAAGCTGGATTATAAGTGCAAGACTGTGTCTTTCCAAAAGAAGGAATCTCTGATGACTGTATTATGAACCCAGCGATTTTCTTTAGGGGGAAAAAAATAAGCAGAGTTTTGTAAACCTGGAGAGAGGGAAAAGAAAGCATATTCTTATCTTTGGTTGTCCTGATGCTAAAGCCATTGTTTTCTTAAACTGAAGAAGGGTAGCGTAGTGAAACCGGGGCTCACACAGTCAAAATGCAAGCACAATTAGCTAGAATGACAATGTCACTTGCTGCCCCACCCCAGTTTTGGTTGTTACCTCTAAACTTAATTAAAATTCTCACAGTAGCTTGTAGGAGAATGGATTTTTCAAGAAACAATGGGCACAGTCCTATTAGTGGTGTATTAATGATTTGCATACAAGTATGTCTTGCATTAAACAAGATACAAATGACCAGTGGGACATGCTTCTTCTCCTACTGCAGTTTGCTTGAGAGGCCAAGGAATCAGGTTGTCATCTTGGTCGTTCTCTCCTGGTTTTGTAGTGAAGTGCCACAGGGGTGAGAAGTTGTCCTCTCTCCCTCCCTCTTTCCCTTTCTATGGCCGTGGCAGGAGTGCATGGCAGCTGCCAGGAGTAGAGCACAAAGCTATGCATGCAGAGCACTTACATCCCATGTGCATGAAGGGGGGTCTCATCTGATGAATTGTTAGGAGCTATCCCCGTTGTAATGCTAAGTGTTTTGAAATAGGGTAGACTTGAATCAACACAGTCAATTGGCTTTATAGTATACTGGCTACTAAGGGAGATGAAAACTTTTAGAACTGATTTCTTTTTATGGATCAATAAATCTGCCTGCATTTCTGGACTGTCTTTGAGGTGCATAGCTATAGCTGAGCTTGAGGAAGTTACAAGTGATTAAAGGGAAAAGGTTGACCATTAAAGAGAGGTAAAATTTATCATATCATCCTTGAAAGTCCAAACAAGTGGGTTCTGGGATGGAAGCATTACCTGAATCCATCCAGTTAGATCAAAATTTGGAAACATACTTTTGGATTGCAACTCCCACAGTCCACAGCCAGTATGACCAGTGGAAATACTGGTTGGAGAGTCCTGGAAGTTGATTCCCAAAAATGATTTTTTTCAAACTTTCTGTCATAAGGACAATAGCGTTGAACACCTGAACTTCAAAATTTACCACTATTGGGGAAGGATAAAATTTATCTGGGATATTGGTCCTGGAGTCCAGAGTCACTACACCTTTATTCAGCGGCTGACATAAACAGCAGTCAAAAGTTCAAATCAGAGTTAGCAGCCAGCATCTCCTCATAAAAATATTTAACAGTAGGGCTAAGGAAGGCCTTGGATGATGGCGAGCTAATATCTGTCTACTTAGGAATGCACTAATTTGTCAGTTTCTCTTTCCTCCATTTTAAAAATCTCAAGTTCTTTACGTCTCATTACTGAGTCTTTGGCCATTTCCACACTAGACTGTTATACTGCTATTCTTCTACTTTCAACATCCTATGGAATCCTGGAGTTTGCAGCTTAGGGAGGGTCAAGGATGAAGAGGATGATGTTGTATATGCCTGTCATGTAACTGATAAATATCAGGAACCAAAGAGTGGGCTACCCTAATTCAACACTGTTAAGCCCTATTACACAGGGATTCCCTTTTTGCTGGATGGTGAATTGCTTCACTTTACTTTCTCCTATTTATTAAAAAAAAAAAAATCTATGCCTAATGGACAGATGAGTGAGATCATCAATCCACTTTAATAAAACTCTTCTGTTCCTATGATCTCTTGTTTCCCCAAAGATCTAGCAATGAGTGTGAATTTTTGAAAATTCAGAAACTTCAGAATTCAGAATTAGCTATTGAGTAGCCTAATAATATGCCTTTGTTTTTAAGTGACCAGGCCACTGTTACTTTTTGTTGTTGAGCAAATTTGCTTTTTCAATTTCATTGGTTCAAAATCGTTTTCTCCATCAGGATGTTTTTCCTTCTGTTTCCTTCTTTTGTCAGTTCTTTCTCCCCTCACTTTTCACATTCTACATGGGAGGAGCAGATGAAATATCTTCCTTCTCTGCAATATCTCTTTATGTATGACTCCTGCCCTCTTCCATTCCCAAAGCCAGAAAAAGAGAAAGTTAGTTTTGCTGAAGCAGCAAAAATGCAACCTGAGGCTACCATCTCAGATCATCTTGTGGTCTTGCTAATCAATCTGGGCACTGTGCCATCTTAAAAGAGAAGAAAAGTCAAGCAGCAATTATCTGCTCAAGTTTTGCATTTCTGTTTTGCAAATGTTAGATCTTGCTGCTCCTGGAGCAGAGTTGTAAATTGCAGGACACAAATGCCAGGCTGTAAGAGCTATTGCTGTAGAAACAACATCTGGCACCTTTTTGATGGCCTGTAGAAACAGCTGCTGATTCGCAAAATCCCAGTTCTTCTTCTCAAGTGATTTGACTGCATCAAGAGACTAACTGGCTTGAATCCCATTTGGCTTTGAAATTCCCCATGTTTCAGCAGGGCATGCATTCCTTCATAAGTTCTCTGACATTTTTTGTATCTCTCCTGAAATTTCTAAGACACAAAAGAGGAGAATGCAGAGGGTTGTGACGCTGGTCTCTGACTCTTTCTCTCAACTGAAGGGAGCCTCTGAGGTTTTCTTCATAGAGGCTGCCAGATTCTACATGCAAAGAAGATAGTATTCAGTCATTACCACTTCCTAAAATAATGCTTGGATGAAGAACACTGATAACTTAAAGCACTGAAAAGGTGGTACATATGAACTTCTTCATGTATGATAAGATTGTGTAGAAGGAATTTTCAGGCCATGCAAGCAGAAGTGGCCAGTGATTGCTTCTTAGGTGTGTGATCCACCCTGGGATTGCAGGAGCCATTGTGGGTTTTATGGGAACATTCCACAAGAGCTATCCAAGATGCTGAAATTATTTTGGGAGCAGGACTGCTTGGAGCTAATGATGACCCTGTTTATGTTGGGTGAACAGACTACTGTATTTTTCATACATCTCACTTCTACCTGTTGCTGTTGTTGTTGTTGTTCTTGTTGCTGTTGTTGTTGTGTGCCTCCAAGTCATTTCCAACTTACAGCAACCTTAAGGTGAACCTATTACAGGTCTTTCTGGGGCTGAGAGTCTCTGACATGCTCAAGGTCGCCCAGTGACTTTCCATGGCCAAGTGAGGAATCAAACTCTAGTCTCCAGGGTCAAAGTCAAATATTCAAACCACTACACCATACTCTTTCTCTTTCACTTCCATCTATACATTCCTAATTCCACTATGTTCTATTTTTTAGAATAACGTGTGGTTTTAAACACAAGCACAGACACTTACTTTTGTGATTAAATTTGTATTTAAGTATGTATTTTCCTACAACATGTCTGAAGCATCTGAAATATGAATGTGAAATCCCTTTAAAAAAACAACTTAGAATTGCATTGTAAAATGCAGAGATCTATGAAATATATAGAATAACTACATTTGATGTGCGTTAATCTGAGAGAAATGGTATAGATCAGATCATTTTGGAATCTGAAAGAACAACTTTCTCAGGCCTCCTGATCTCATGGAGCAAGCACATACACACATCATAAGCCATTTCCGCACTAGACTGTTCTAGTGCTATTATTCCACTTTCAACAACCTGTGGAATTCTGGGGTTTGTAGTTTACTGAGGCCAAAGGAGCTCTACGGCTGAGATTTCTAAATGCCCCTCCTTAGACTGCAAATCCCAGGATTCCACAGGATGTTGAAAGTGCAATAATAGCACTATAACAGTCTAGTGCAGAAATAGCCATATACATCTATTGTAATGGGGTAGATCACTCTAGGGCAGTTTTGAGTATCTTTCTCATTTTCCTATTTGTGTGTGGGGGGGGGTCTTTTTTCTTTAAAAATATGTACTGACTTGTTTCAAAGGCACATGTGTTCAGCATGTTTGCACATCATATTTGGAAAAGAAAAAATACAATAACAAATAAACAAACAAAAAAAAAGAGATCCACAAGATTTCTGGTGGAATGGTTACTTTGAATGTCAAAGCTATTGTGATGTCGGTTAGGCAGAAAGTCCAAGAATTATTCAGGAATTTCTGAGTAACATGGACCATTTCTACATGATGTTGCTGTCCTGTGAGGAGGATGCGTTGCCAGCGGCCTGGGAGTTGTGCTTTTGCATGATGTCATTGTGGTCCCACTGCCAATGTATCTCCACCCATCACTAACGTGGGATATGCCATTACCAGAAAAAATCCTGTAGTGGCCCCTGATTGCACAATGCTCCCACCGCTGGCAGCCATGCAGAAAAGGAAGAAGCACAATTCCTTCCTTAGTGCAACATGGGAAGTGGCCGGTTGTACTGTAGAAGTAAAGTGGGTGCCACTTGCGCCACCTTCTACAGGCAGCCAGCCGTGTGTGGAGGGAAGCATTCACGTTGCACTCTCATGATTGCAACAGGATGATGACAAAGACAGGTAAGGTGTGGAAAGGACCATAGTCTATAACCAATTCAGTATGCCTGAAGCAAAAAAAGGACTGTGAAACAAAATTGGACAATATGGTGGGGGGAAAGGAACAGAGAACTTTGTAGACGTCTAGGAAGCATTAAAATATGTTTCTCAGGTAAACAGGTGGGTCTAATATCAGTGGTTCTGATCCATGAATGGCTGTGTAAACAAGGACATAACACATATCTTGTTGTGCAAGAACTTGCAGGTAAAATGCAAGAGCATGCATTTTAAAATGAGCTGGAATTCAAGCTTTTTGAAACAATAGAATGCAGATGGACTGCACCCCTACACGAGTACACATTTCGGCATAGTTTTATATTCAACATGTTAGGACAATGATGGCTAATGCTGCTGGACTTAGACTGGGCTCTCATCTCAGCTTTGAACACTCTTAGTAGCCTAGAGCACAGTTAAGACTCCCTTCCCCAGCTGTTACTGGTGACTTATGCTATACTCTTTCCTGTATTCAGGAGTCTGAAGCCATCATTGCAATACATATAAAATTAATTAAGCATTTTATAATGGGTTTTAATTAGCCATCTTTTAATTGCTGCCTCCATGGTTATGCCTTTGGGTCTGATTCTGGAAACAATTATCAATTGCAGAATGGGAACAGCCTGCTAGTAATGGACTTTCTGTTGCTGGTGACAAATATGACTATTCCTCAATGTTTGTTCTGTAAAAACAGAGTTATAGCTCAAAGTTCTCCTCTGTATGCATTCCAAATGCTCAGCAACCTTCTGGGTATACTCTATCAACTACAGAGATAAGCTTTATTTATTAAGCTTTATTTATTTATTTATTGTATGCAAGAGAATATAATTTAAAAAGTTTTCTGCCCACTGGGTGAGATAGGAAGGCACTTTGCATAAAGTTTTGTTGTGGAAGGGAATTTCTCATGATTTTGTTGTTATTAAAATTCATTTACACACACACACACACACAAAATGGGGTTTGTGCAGAAATTAACGTTCTGTGAAAAAAAAACCATTTTGTGTAATGCACTTTTCTGTGCACGAATGTTGATTTTCATGTTTAAAAAGGTATTTGGTGCAAAATGGAACTTTTACAAGAAATAGCTCAAACACAGAGACACACAAATGTGATGGTTGAGAGTCTACATATTGACTTACTATGAACCGCTGATTCAATGGTTATAACCTAACTGAGACACACCCACAGAATTCAGTAATCCTTATCAAAGACGATCACTGTAACAATCAGAGAAGATACACTACTCTGTTGTTTGCAAGATTCAAACATCCAAGAAGTGCTACCGAGTTTCAAAGGAAAACCATTTAGGAAAACCACATGACCTCATGTGATCTCTTATTCTGTTTGCAGTCGTGGTATCCTGCCCTCATAGTAGACAGTAGAAGGAGATGGCTGCTGCAGACAGCATAATCTTCGGAGAGGTAGCAAAATTTTGGAGTGTAGGATGTTTCTGTATGAACCTCACCAGCTACCCTGTACCAGCCAAATCACCATATTGCTCAAAGATCTGGTGGAGAAAGCTGGTTTATCATCTGTGTTGAATGAAATATTACTCAACCACCAGACTGGCTGGCCACTGTGCATGTAGTGGGGTGGGATGTCATCTTTTCCTTCATGTGAGTAAGGCTATTTCTGCACTAGAATGTTATAGTGCTATTATTCCACTTTCAACATCCTACAGAATCCTGGGGTTTGTAGTTTAGGGAAGGGGCTAAAAAGCATTATCATTCAGGTGGCAAACCATTTTATATCCATTGGGCTCCACTGAACCCAACAGTGTGTAAAGGACTGGACAGTTACTTGACTTTTTAAAAGTCACTTTTTGACAAACATATTCTATACATATTAGATGTCGTTATGGCCAAAGAGCATCAGAGCATGGTCAAGATCGCAAAGAGTTATTAATGGGAAGAACACACAACCTAAGAGAAGCTGCAGTAATTTCCTTATGCCTAAGTCTATTTGGAAAAGGGGGAAAAAATCCACCCTATCTTCTCCTCTCATCCCTTATTGAGTACAAACTACTTTTTACAGTAAGAGTTTGGGTTCCAGCCACTGAAGCAACCTGAGACCAAGGAGGGAAGGAAGAGAAAGAAACTGGGCCATTTTCAAAGGATTGCAGAAATCAGGGTGATGGATGGTAAATTGGGACTGTCACTGCCTAATCTGAACAGCTGGATAAAATGGGATGAAAAGGAATCTTGGGGTTGATTTTAAATTGATTTTAATTAATTAAATAGATGGGATTAATTTTAATTAAAACATATCTGAAACTTGCAATAATACCTTCGTTCACAAGGTAGTAGACTTACCTAAACTTCCTATCACAACCCCCTAATAAAAGGTTAGATTTATTATCATGCTAACAGCTAGTGGACTAGCCAACTTGCTCTTGTTTAAAGTTTTGCATGCTTAAAAGTAGTGGCAAAGAGCAAAGAGAAGCCATGCAAAGATACGGGAGCACAGCTTTACAATGAATGCAAAAGTGTCTAAAGGAAAAAGAGGCAGTTCCAAAGTAGGTCCCTGTCTGAATAATTGTTTTTAGGACATGCCTGAGAAGGTGAACAGTCATTTTCTACAAAGTAAACTGCCTTGACAGCTTTGATAAAGCAGTGGTTGGGATCTAAAACTTCAGGATCTGGGTTTCTATGTGTGTGATTCCACTTTGTAAATCAACCTGCAGGGAAGAATGTGTGGAATAATTATATTTATTACTGCTTGTTTTCTTCTTTCCCTGTAATGCATGTTGAAAAGGGCAAAATGACAGCCATCTTGCTCTTGGGTGCAGTAAAACTTTTACTGGAGAGGGAATTCTAAGAAGATTACACCAAGGTGTGGTTATTCAAAGGACAATATTAATCACAGTGATAAAGCTACGATGGGGGATGCTATTTCAGATTGCCAGTGAGGAAGCCTATTTGATAAAACCTTTCTCTATAGTAAGAGAAACAGTTTCTGAACATTGAAAACTAACATACCAAGATTAGACTTCCAGCTGAATTGCTAGTTTTCTGAATTCATGATTGGTTTGTTTTTTATTAAAAAAAAATCAGTCATTTGAGTCCCCTCCACATCTGAAGTCTAGCCTAGACACATAGTGAGTAACTCAATGAGAACTCCAAAGACTACTCTCAGATCTAGTGAACCCAGAGGTCAAATGCAGAGCCCATGTTGCATACATGCAGAAGTCTCATTCAACCCTGTACTATCCAGTTGAAAGGATTTTAGGTAGCAAGGAGGAGAAGCACCTTTGGCTGAGAGCTTAGAGATTTAACGCTAGTCAGTATCATATCTTCCTCTGCCTAAGATCACACATTTCAATTCCTCCCCACTTCCCTGGGATTCACTCAAACCTATGCACAATATGCAATGAACAGCATAAAACAGAACAAACAGTGGTGAGATGCAGCAGGGCAAGGCAATTGCACAAAACCTTTCTGTTCAAAGCCAGCTTTCCAGTCCTTCACAGAAACCAGCAGCACAGGTTGAGTGCCAGCACCAAAAAAAGATTGAGAATATTATTCATTTAGGTGTTTCCCCCTCCTAGAGACATCCATGATGTCTGTTTGGGGGCACACCTCTCACATGCGCACCTAATGATCTCCTTGTAATCACTGACTCTCATGCAAAGTCTCTAAAGTGGTGAGTGATCGTGCTTTGAGACCGTGGCTCTCACCCAAGGTCTTTCTCTCTGCAACACACAAAAAGGTCTTGGTCCTAGTCTTAGGCCATTTCCGCACTAGATTGTTATAGCGCTATGATTCCACTTTCAACATCCTATGGAATCCTGGGGTTTGCAGTTTCGGGAGGGGCCAGCTGGCCTCTCCCGAAACTGCAAATCCCAGGATTCCATAGGATGTTGAAAGTGGAATCATAGCGCTATAACAATCTAGTGGGAAATGGCCCTAGTCCCAGTCCCAGTCCCTATCCTGCATTTCTGCATTTCTACACCTGGCAGCCTAGATCACCTGAACATTACAAATATAAAATGAGATATCTGGGAAGGATAGCACATTTCACCCCTTGTTATGTGCCAACCAAAATTTTAGCACATGAATTTCATTGAGGGACTTTGATTGTTTCATGGAGTCAGAAAAAAAAATGTAGTATGTTATTCAGGGCTTCATAAATATAACAGTATGGGAGCACTTCAGCTATCAGTATTGCATCCTATACAATCCTGGGATTTGTAGCCTTAGTTTACTCTCCTAACCTAACACATTCGAACTCTACAGCATAAAAATGCTAAGTATACCACCAAGCTACAAATTCCAGGATCCTAAAAAAGGGAGACAATAAAAGAACAATACAATTAAAAACATACAAAAAGTGGACATTAATATAGAAGTAAACTATTTACAGTACTAAAACAATTCCCACTTCAAGTTAATAATTCCCACTTCAAGTTAAATTAATAAAATGCAATAAAATAGATAAAAAGCTCTTAAAAATAATTCAGTTAAACCAATACAGCATCGCAGCCTGTTCTTTAAAAAAAAAAAAGTCTGTTTTAAAAGTCTGTATGAATGAAAAGATTTTAGCCTTCCGACAGAAGGAAAACAAAGAAGAGACTATTCTGGCCTGCCTGGGAAGAGAGTTCCAGAGTCTCAGGGCAGCCACTGAGAAGGCCCTCTCTTGAGTCCCCACCAACTATGCTTGCAACCGTGGTGGGATTAACAGAAAGACCTCTTCTGATGATCTCAGAGCTGGGGCCAGCTCATAGAGGGAGATCCGGCCTGCCAAATAGCCTGGACCTGAGCCACATAGCACTTTATAGATCATAACTAGCATTTTGAATTGTGCCTGGAAACAAACTGGAAGCCAGAGCTATGACAATTAAAGAAAAATTAATTGCTGTAATTATGCAGTATGGATATCCTCCAGAATAAGCATGGTTCTGCTATCTTTTGACTTGAGCCTGAGTCCCATATCATCATCACCTACCTAGCCTTGCTCCTGTCAATTGGTATGAAAGGAAGTAATAGCCTCCTTCACCTTGTTACTGTACATTGGCTCCAGTAAGATAATACCAGGGCATAAACAGGTAGTAATAGTGTAAAACATGTTTTACTAGATCAGTCCAAAGTGCTATCTAATCCAATATTCCTTTTCCACCATCTCTAACCAGATGCAGAACAAGAGCCCTATAACAATATGCTACTGCATGAATGCCCTGGCTTCCGTCCAGTTGACACCATTTGGAAGCAAAAGTGTTGCAGACATCTTACATAGCAGTTGCACCCAAAACTGAAGAAAGTGATGTGATATGACATGATATCTTCCTGTCTTACAACCTAACAGTCTTGTTCTTCTCATTACAAGTGAGACTATGAACAAACTGTTTACCATTCCTCAGTGAGTCATCCAAACATGGTTTCCAGCTAGATCTCAACCACGAGCTGCTCTTTTTCAACATGTGGACAAAAGCAACATTCTGAGGTATAAGCTAAAGAAAATGGAAGTGAATAATATTGAAAACATCTTTTCTGTGTTACACTGTACTCATCCTAGATTCCAAAAATGGTATGTGGTCTATGGAAGCCAATGGAGTTCATCTCAGAACATAAATCTTGCTGAATTTTTCACGAGCATCTTTGGTCGTGAGTGCAAGAGTATGGGATACATAGAAGTAGGGATGCAGTGGCACCACTTCTATCTTACAGACCATTTCCACTATTTTGTGCCCAGAAACTGTTATTTTAGCAGATTCCATGGTGCAAGTATGACAAGTAATAAGAACATATGATGTACCGAAGTACTGAAAAGTCAGCAGATAAATTCACCCATTACCTGCTGAACACCTCCATTTTGAAGCTACCTAAATTATTGGCAGAGTTCTGTACAGCTTTGTAATTAAAGCTTTCTTATTAGCAGTATATTAATGTGAGTCCTTTCCATGGCTATTGCAAATTCAAATTATGGGCACTCAAATGAATTGCCTTCTTGAATGTGCTCTGGATTGCTAGGGAAGCTAGAGACAGGAAAGCGACATAGCCAAGATTCCAATCTACCTAATTAACTAGTAGTAAGAGGGCACAGAATGGATGATGGGAACAGAAATACATTACATGGAAGAAAACCAAGGGTCAGTTGGCAAGAATTAAAAACTGGAACTATCTGACCAGATTAAGCTTCAGCATCTTTCATTTAAGAAAATAACTATTGTTAGCTCATAGATGAAAATCTTTGGGCCAGACTAGAGAGTATATGAAAGCTGTGATTGTATTTCACATCTTCACAGCTTTTTCAAAAAGAAGCAATAATGAGGGCACTTTCAGTTGCTGTGTACCTGAAAACTGGAAGGTGATTTTCTGCCAGGGCTCCAAATCTTACTTCACAGTAATTACTGACAACTAGCAAAAATAGGCTTTCTTTGCCCTCACCTCCCTCTGTAGGCCTGCATGTCAACCAAAAATCTGATTTGGGAAGTCTTCCAAAGCTGGTTTAGGGGGCACATACAGGAGAAATATTGATAAAAATCCAACATATGGAGCTGTGGAATGAAATGCTCCACTAGCATACCACCCCACCTCCATTTTGCCACCTTTCCACCTGACCCGCAAGTGAGCTTATTTCAAGAAAGATATAAACAGGAAAGTGGAGTACCAGCATTATATGTCAAGTATATGTACAACTGTGAGAAGATCCATGTCTTAAACCATGGAAAACAGGTTGAGAGAATTTGGGTAGAAATTAAAGGAGAGGGAAACAACAGTGACATCATTATAGGGATCCACTATAGACCCCCTATGGAAGACTGAAGACTCAAATGATGTCTTCTTAGAACAGATAACCAAACTTGTAAAAAGGAGACTTATTGTAATAATGTGAAACTTTACTACCCTATTTGCTGGAAGTCAAACTCTGCAAAGAATGGAAGTTCCAACAAATAGCACACTTGCTTGTATAATTCCATTGTGCAGAACATGAAGGAGGCAACAGAAAGATCAGCTGTTTTGAATTTGATCTTAAGTAACAGGGAAAAATGATCAATGGAATGGGATTAGTGGGACCCATGTCTGGGTTGTGCTATGTTCTCTTGGAATTTGTTATACAGGGGAAAGGAGAAGTCAAATGTACTTAGACACACACTCTGGACTTTAATAAAACTGAATTCACATAGATTGCACAGTCAGAAATGCTCAGATGGAAGAGAATTCATGAGGCATGGGAATTTATTAAAGGTGAGGTGCCAAAGGAATAATTTCAAACAATTCCCATGATGAAGAGAACTGAGAGGTCTCTAAAGAAGCCAGGGTGAACGTGTAAACTTTCAGATGAGCTGATATTTAAAAGAGACAAGTACAAGAAATGGAAGAAGAAAATCCCTAAGGAGGAATGCAAAGAAAAATCAGTACTTGTAGGGAGAAAGTTGAAAGACAAAAGCAAAAAACAAGGCCGGGCTTTCTAGAGACTTCAGAGGGAGAGGGGGAGAGATTAGCTATCTGTCAAACAAGTGGAAGAACGACAACATGGAAGGGCCCTGTGCAAAGAAGATTATTAAATGCTAATGAGGAATAGAGAGAAGGCGGAACTGCTCAACACCTTCTTTGCTTCGGTCTTTTCCCGACAGAGAAAAAAAGATAGTGCTTTACTTGGTGAAGAAAAGAAAAAAATGACACAAGAAAGACACTGGATTTCAGAATATTTGGTTTGATAACAGTACATGTGAAAAGGATTTAGTGGTCTTAGCAAGCCACAAGGCTTGAAAAGGTTAACACAATTCTAGACTGCATCGTCAAGAGCACAGTGTTCAGCTGGAGGGAACTGTTAGCACTACACCCTTATACACTGGTCAGACATCCCCTGTAATATTATGTTCAGTACTAGATGTAACTGTGCAAGAAGGATTTTGGCAGGCTGAAATGCAGGGTGACCAAGTTAGTAAAAGGTCTGGAAATTGATCCCCATGAAAATCGTAGAGAACTAGATTATGTTGAGCTTGGAGAGGAGAAGATGATGGAGTGATATCGCAACCATCTTTAAATATTTGAAGGGTTGTCATGTAGAAGATGAAGCAAGCTTGTGTTCTGCTTCTCTAGAGACTGGGACATGAACCAGTGATTTCAAATTAGAAGAAAAGTGATTCCACCTAAATATTGAGAAGAAGGTTCTTTTACAGTAAGAACTGGTCAACTGCAGAATAGACTGCCTATCCTTTAAAGAGGGGTTGGATGGCCATCTCTTCAGTACTTTAGTTGTGTCACTTCCAATTCTGTGATTCTACAGATCTATGATTTTATGTTTGTTTTGGCCCAGTTCTCCAAACCGCTGACTCACACTGCATCTGAGTCTATCTTCTAAGCTATTAGCTACCCTTCTTAGTTTGGAACTGGTTCCTTCAATGCTCTTTGGAACATCAAGCCCTCTGGAATGGAATCTGATGGACTGGACCACTTAAGGGAAGTGGGCAGCTGATTGATTTTCATAACAGGGAGCCTTCAGTTCAGTTGCACTACCTAACACCAATCTCTGTCAACCTGTTATAAGGAGAGAGAAAAAATACTATATTTCAATAGAAGAGGGGGGAAATACTTTATTTCAATAGAAGAGGGAAGACTAAGGCCTCCACTGCTATGTCCCTTATCATACTGAGCTTTTCTGCAGGTGATTCTGAATTCTTCAGAAAATGAACATCTTTCAAGTCCTCTGAGACATGCATGTCAAATAGCACAAACAGCATCTGATAATAAAACTTATAACATAATTGCCCCTTGCTATAGGGTTCATAACTCTGAGTGCATTTTTAGCAATGCACAAAACAAACTGATATTCTTTCCACAGTTTTAAATATCCTTCATCATCAGACCTACAACATTACGGTTACGAATGTGTGAGACATTCACTCTGTCAAGTTATCTTACAAGCAGATTTACCTAGTTTTACACCTCTCAGACTCCACATGGAACTGGGTGGCATTTGTGGACAGAAGCCTTTGCACTTGTCAGGGTTGTTAGACGTTCTCCAAATGGAAAAAAAGTGTTTGAGAAGATGCATAGATTTTAAAAAGCACAAACAGTAGTGTATTTTTTAAAAAAAAAAAAAAAAGGCACACAAATATGCTTCAATCAATGGGCCATGCATCCATTTATGCCTCTGTTAATGTTTCTTTCTGAGAATGAAAACACATACGCACAGCTACTTACAGTTGGTTTTCTGTTCAAAATAATTGTTCATGGAAATGGTGAAGAATGGTGTTAGAGATTTTTTTAGAAAAAAAGACTTGATAGATTTGCCTTAGTGTTATCCCATTTTCTGTACTGCTCTCTTTGGCTAGAATCCTGTTGGTGTCATAAGGAAATGTAATGACAAATTATACCAATTTGCATTTTTTAGTGGTTGTTATAGTTGGAAGTTATAGTCAGTCTACACTGCTTTATTTTATTTTTTTTAATTTTCTGTCTCCAAGCTCTTTATTCAGTTATCTGCTGCTTCTCCTTCCACAACCATTTAGTGACTGAGAGACTACAAGGGGCAGCTGCACACTGGCTGATTAAGTTTTACCAGTTGTTCACAGGAAGAAACAGACATCCCCCTGTTTCTTTGGCATTTGTGACTGACTTTGGTTTCACATTTTATCACCACCTTCAATTTGCTTCCTTCCTCTACAAGAAGCCTGCACCTTTTGATGCCCCATTATCTGACCACTCACTCTTTTAATACTCCCAAATTAAGAACAAGTTCCAATAATTCAATGGTGTGGTTCCACTCTTTCATCAGTTCTTCTTGTACATGGAGGCTCACTTGGAGCCACTTGCGTGAACACATTGCTTGTAAAGCAAGCCGCGGGGTGGTGGTGAAGGCCAGCAGAGAGACTTTGCAAGTAGCACACTTGCCCTTGGTCCCATGTGAGTTTCCATAAGTCCTTCATGCTCTCTATATGCGTTCTGCTTTTCAACAAATTCTGTTTTCTGATAGCACTCTGGTCTCTAACCAGTTGGATAAGTGGGGGAAGCCTGTACATCTCAAAGGACTTGAAAGAAGTCAGTGAGATTATGTTTAATGACCTCCTGGGGGTCTTTTGGAAGTATGGGAAACTGATGTCCTCTTCTTGTTGCTAGCTTTTGCTTGAAACACAGGCTGCCACTACCTGGCCTCTTCCTGTTCTCCCCAACCACTAAATGCCCATGAGGGTTGCACTGGCAGCATATCAATGATTGAAGAGCATGAGGAGGAGAGAGAGGTGTCACCTTTCCTGGTGACACCTCATTAAACTCTACCAATGTGATCTAGGATCTCACCCTGTGTTGTCTGAACTCTTTCAGGTGAGTGTGGAATTGGGAGTCCAATATCAAAACTTTCTTCCTATTCCAGTGCCCTTTTGCTGAATTTTTAGCCCTCATGTCAAAAATGGGCTCTGTCAGTAGCATAGCAGAGTCTGAAATAAACAAAGAGCTCAGATATTTGTGGCTGAAGTTTCTGTTCTTTCCTCATAGCTCTTGGGACCAATCCTTCTCTTCCTTTGTGTGAGTTTATTGCCACTCTGCGGCTAGAAAAGACAAATCTCATTGTCTGTATATTAGGATACGTGGCTTGTAGTTAGACACTGAGGGATCTAATGATGACCTAAAATATTGATACAGAGAATAGAGACTTACTTTACTTGAAGAGCAAAAGGACACATTGGCTTTTAAATCTCCTGCAAGGGTTAATACGGTGCCGACGTTCTGTGCTCAAAGCCCACTAAGCATCACTACTATCATTTCTGCCAGCTACGTCATTGCTGGATTGCAATAACCTTACCCTGCTATGCAGTCTTAATCCCACCTCCCATGCCTTAATATCATTCTTTTCCTGAGCATTTTAGATAAGTATTTAGAGATGAGGCGGTGAGCAAAGTCTTCATTTTGTATGTTTCACTTTAACTGGGAAGAACATTGTTTTTCTGATTTTAATCATAAAAATGGATGGCTCCTAATAGAGCACAGAAACCCAATTTCCTCCCCAAAGCATTTTCAGAGCTGATATGACACAGATATTTTTATGATCACAAGAAAATAATATTTGGGGCTTCAGAGAAAGCTTGGCAAAAATATGCAAAAGCAAATAGAGCTGTAGCGGGCTATTATGCGTTTGGCATCAACAACTTTCTGGCAGAGTGCTAAAGTGTGTGTTTTCTGCCTATTGTCATCAGATAACCTTCTCAGATGCAAACCATATCCTGGGCTTTTCTAGGCAAACACAGGGTGTCGTTTCCTACTGAAAATAATGAGCAAGTGGAACTGAAGGAAAGCTATATTATTCTTGGGATTTACTCAGTTCTTCAGAGAGCTTGTGGCATCCCTCATTTCAGGCATGTTTGACACTGGCAGTAGAATGAGTCGGTAGAACAAACCAAGGATATGATGTGGAGCTGGGCTTTGGGCTAGGCTCAGGCAACAAAATCAGGAGATTTAAAAAGCCCACTTCAGATAAAGGTTACCTTTGAAAGGCTCAAATTCCTTCACAGCCCAGTTAAAATACAAAACAACAAAGAGTACTTGGCTCCTTGTCAGTCTTTTGTATAGGCCCCCCATCCTCCATTATCGGGAAAACTATAGGTATTCACCCCCATAACCACCCTCTTCCTCTTTCCCTTAAAGTTTCATCTGGTTTGACAGCCATGGAAGAGGAATAGTGAGTAAATGAGGGACATGTTTTCCTTCCTCTGAGCGCCTGGACCTTGACATCCAGGCTCACTCACACCATCAATGCACACAGTGACCCAGAGGAGACAGAGTTCTCATTTTCAATGGGTTGACTTGCATACTAAAAACAATCTGACAACAACATAGCTGGGAAGTCATACACCATGGTACCAGAGTTCTCTTCTCGTGCCTGCTGCTATTGTTTCCATCGCTACATATACAGTAAAGATTTGAGGAAAAGGGAGAGATGATGTCTGGGGAATTGATGGTTGATGTTACACATTCCTTGCAAACAGGCTAATGTGTGAACAAGACTCAAGACATGTTCATTCAGATTCTGCATGGGAGAAGTAAATAAACTGCAGAAGCTTTCATTCCCTCTCACTAAGCCATTTCTCACTGTTCTCTAGGACTCAGTAGGCAATGGGGACAATCAGAGACAGTAGGGAGGATAAGTTGCTTCCCAACCCATTGGCAGCTAGGTGGAAGTAATTTCAGAGGAGTCAGTGAAGTGTGGGTGGAAAAGCAGAGGCACACAACTAGTATGAAAGACAACATTAGCACTGTAAACAACAAGGAATGGGGAGAGAAGGAAAAAAAAAAGATTTACCATTTAGAATTGTGGGAGAGACTCTTGTTATTTGGTTTATACTAGGGAGCAATAGACTGTTCTTTTATCAGCTAAGGCTGCTGGATCCAAAACAAGAGACTTAAAATGATTCCAAGCATTGTCTTCTAACATACAAGGCAGATGGAATTTTCGAAGGGGTTGGAATCCTGGGAAGAGACAGCTTCTGCTCAGTCTCTTATCTGTATTCTCAATTTGGCCCTCAATCAACCCTTTGCGCTCTTCACACACCACCTCTAACTAGGGTTGTAAGGCAAGTTTAACACAAATATCTATAAATGTAGATTTTTTTCAGTCCACCTTCAAAGAATCTGTTGTAAGAAGGCTTGCGTGACCTCTCAAAGAATCTGCATTCATTCGGAGCATGTTATGTGTTCATATATATGAAAAATATGCACAGATAAACTCAAGCAAGTTTAATAACAGCCACATTTTGTACTTTTAGAAAAAGGTGCAAACAATTCTATTCCACTCTGTCTACCCTCATTCACTTATTCTGCACAGAGACTGTTTATGATGACAAAAGTTTGGGTTGGCTAATCATTGGATCTAGTTGTAGGCATATGCAACTGTCCTCTGAAGAAATGTCTTTCCCTTCTCTCTTTCTCATAGCAACTTTCCAATTCCAGCCCACGTTAAATACAAAGAGGGCCTATAGACCCTGCTGATTGGGATGGGCAATGGAAAGAAAGGAACGTTCCCTGCAAAATTGTATTAAACTGTGAGATCAGACAATATGTGAACCAATAACAGTAGGAAATATACACATATGTCTGATGCATAAATATATTTGCACATATTGTCTGGCATTTACTTCATGGAATAATAATAAAATAATAAAAGCAATCACCAAAATCCTGATTTGGGCAAGGAATGATATGAGAGTAAACATTCAGCAGAAGGCACATGGAGAGGATTACAGCTGATCTGTATATGCCTACCACCTACTGTGAACCCCTATTTCAGATAACAACATAAATATTTCTGATAGTACAAAGCAAATGTTTGATTAAACAAGATATGAAGGATGCATACAAAAACACTGGGCCTCTCAGAAAATCAAGAATTCCTGCGGTGAGAAGATAACATAGATCAAATCCTCAGCACATCTTGAGATAACAGATGAGTTTTTAAAGCCCCAAGATAGTCCTTAATGTTCTGCTGTGGCACAGTTGATCTCTAACCAGTGTTGTTTATCAGAAAAAGACTTTCCACTTCATAAATTGAAGGTGATTTTGTTTTACTAGATATTGTTGCTCTGAACCATAAATAGATAAGAGACAATAGAAAAATAAATATAGATGAGAAATATGAACTATAATAATAAATAATAGGACACCAAGTCATTCCATTTATAGGTTCCTACACAGCTAGCTCTCCTCTGCCTCCCCATAAAATCTAAAAAAAAGGTCATAGTATTTCCTTTCTAGTACAGATGTTAATAAATGACAGCACTTGATTTCATGGCCAGCAGCCAGCACAGTTTTCAGAATGGCAGAGTGCCTTGGGTACGACAGAAAGGGAAGCACCTCCACTACACTGTGTGGGAACTATAAAGGAGCCCAGTTCTTGTGCCACTCCTGTTTCTTTCAATGGGTTCCAAAGAACTATTTTCAAAATTCCTTTTCAACAAGAGATTTTATATGAAATGAAACTGTCATCTTATGTTACACTCAGAAGGGGAATTTTTAAGGAAATTCTGTCCTCTGTGAAAATTGGGTAGGGAAGACCAAGGTCGAGGCCAGCCAAGTTCTTAGCATTCAGCAGAGTTAAAGGACTCTGTGAAGAGAGATGCAAAAGCCAGGAAACATTGGAAGATTCAGGCAATCAGGTAGAGAAGCTTTAGGCAACAGAAAAAACAGAAAAGGTTTTGGAGTTGAGGTTTAGTCAGTCCTAAGGTACTGATAGAAGTTTGATCCCTGAAGGGTTATCTAGACAAAAAAAAAAAAAAAGGACAATGCATGCAGAGGTAAGGTTGAGCTGGGATTCCAGATCTCTTGAGACCAGTTGAAATCTCAGTGAATCACTTTGCTTCTCTAGGATTAGGCGGGAAGGCATTTCTCAAGGCAAGAGCACTGGAAGGGCAGAAAGTTTGGTTTCTGTACATAACACATATATTAAAGGAATTATAAAGGTTCATGTAATATAAATTTTCTTAAAGTCCAAAACTTCAGATATTCTTAAGGGGAATACGGTGCTGATCTGTCTACTATACATCTTGTTGTTTGCAAGCTTAGGAGACTATGGGCCATTTCCACACAGGGTATTTGAAACAGTGCAGTCCATCCTCCAGGGAGGACGTCTGCACCTGGGACCGGACTGGGTCCAGACTACTTAATGTAGATCCGCACCTCAGCCCACTCCGGAACGACCCCAAATGGTCATCCAGCGTGCTTTTGAAAGACCGGAAAAATCAGGTCTTTCAAAAGCACGGAGGCACCACTGCGAGCCTGCTCCCTTGTGCAGATTTGCAGGCTCACACCAATGAGGGCCTGCGATGTGCCAGGGACGGGCTTTAGGCTGGAGAGCTTCAGCGGTTGAGATTCTGGGACAAGAGACCCTCAACCAACCGGAAGCCGCCATTTTCGACGCTGGAGCAGTGTGGAGCGATGAGCACGCTCTGCTCTGGAGAGGCCTGGACCAGACCGGGGAGCCAGAAGATCCGATAAGTAGCAGCATGGGGCGATTCCCTCGCCCCATGCAGAAATGGCCTATGTAAGCAGACTGCGACCATAAGGCACTCTGTCTAGATACAGATTGACAAACATAAGGCAAAGAGGCGTGGGGAAGCTAAATGCTTGTTTCATTAGTACCTCCTCTAAAAAAGGACACTTTTCTTCCTACACAAATGGGAAAGAACCTGATTTTTGGGGGGAAAATCACAATGTGAGAGAAATTAAAACTGTTAAATTTGTCCATCCAAACACAATTTCAGTGGTCCCTTCTATCTTGCTGAACACACATTCATGCATGGTAACAATGCAATCCTGCTTTCTCTTCCACATTTTTGCTGTATATTGAAAGGAGAACATTTGGAAAGATTTATTGTGATAAATTTTAAAAAGTTGCATTGGAATTCATTTGTGCCAGCAGAATCTCAATCTCAGTTGTAATTTTACATGGCACATATTAAAAAGTTCTTTTAAAATCAGCTTTTTCTTTTCATCAGTTACATAACTGTTTGTTATTATAGTGTGACAAGAACATGGTATTCTGTCACAGAATCTAAATATTGATAGTCCCAATAATGTACAAACAGCCTCCATACTTCACAGACCTTTCTTAGAGCTGGCCCTTCACTTAGTCTTTTTTATAATATGTTAATGTATTCATTTCTATTTTCAAACATAACTTCCATAACCAATCACAAGCAGAAGATGCATGACAACTTTCTCAATGTTAAGTCATAAAAGAAATAGCTGTAATAATTGGCTGCTTCAAGTACATTTTCCATCAATGTATACTGTTCTGAACAAATGTTTTCTGGGTCAATAAAATAGGTAACAATAGCTAAGGCTCAGAATATATGGGCTAATTCACAATTACTTTAGCTATTCTGGGGTAAAATCCTATTTGTTAGTCCCAAGTAGAGCTGGCCCATTAATGGTGAATCAGACATCTCTAAATCCCATTCATCCAATGCATCTACCTTACTTGAAAGAGCCAGAATGGTGTAGACGTTGTTGGATTAGGACTCCAGGAGAGCAGAGTTCAAATCTCCATTCAGCCATGGAACCCCACAGCGTGAAACAATGGTTGTTTATAGTGCTGCTATTCCACTTTCAACCTCCTGTGGAATTCTGGAGTTTGTAGTTTCCTGAGGCCCAAGAGCTCTCTGGCTGAGAATTCTAAATGCCCCTCCCTAAACTGCAAACCCCGGCCCGGGATTCCGTGGGATGTTGAAAGTGGAATAGCAGCACTATAACAGTCTAGTGTGGAAACAGCCAATGTTTAAAATAAGTGGTTAAAATATGAAGATTTAATTATTAATTATTAATTGTAAATAATTAATTATTTAATTATTAAAGATAGGGAATACTCCATTTTTGGTGAGAATTAAGGACGCAGGATCTCCTGTGAGAGTGAAAATATTGAGAATAAGCAGAAGCCAATTTTAGAAGCAGCTGTCAGCAACAGTGGTGGCCAATAAAGTTCCTCACCACTTTTCTCCTCCTCCCTCTCCTCCTCTCTGTCTCCAGCAGCCTCCCATCATCTAGTACCTCCCACCACTTCTCTTTCCCACCTCCTCATCCCTCTCTCTAGTCTCAACAACAGCAACCCCTCACTCCTCTTCCTGCACTGGACACTTCATACCTGTACCAGATTCTCGGAGAAAGAAAACTCAACCGGGTACTACCGAAATGACTAGCAGCCTCCTATCATCTGGAATAAGAATGAAGTTTCCAACGTGTGCAGGAAAAGAAGTGAAGGGTTGCTGTTGTTGAGAGTGGGGAGAGGCCTGAGGAGGTGGGGAGGAGAAGGTTAAAACCTTGTTGAGTTTTTCTGGTCTGAGATTCTGGGACAAGAGTGAAGTTTCCAGTGTACGTAGGAAGAGAAGTGAGGGGTGGTTGTTGTCGGGACTGGAGAGAGGTGTTGTGGGGTGGGGGGAGATTGCAACTGTGTTAAGTTTACGACTTCTAAATATTGCTACTACTAGTTATCATGTTTAAGTGTATTCTGAATTGTTTTAATATTGTTAACATTTTAATTCCATTTTAATGTTGGCTTTATGAATGATCTTAGCTAACTGAAGGTGGTGGGAGCTACCTTGAGTCCTAATATGACAAATAATAGTAGTAGTAATAATAACAACAACAACAATAACAATAGTACAGACTGAAAGACCGTGACAAGGCCCATGTTCATTCAGTGAGATCAGGACCTGATTTTTCTAAGTCCTTATCCAATATTCTAACCACTATGCAATCCTCGCTCAAGTATGGTCTTATAATAAACTGAAAGGCATTTGTTTTCAGAGTAAAATCTCACAATAAACTTGCCTTATACAGTTTAAAATCTGAGACTGATTACCGTCTGTGCCATCACCCCTTCCATCCATCATGGTCGGAGTTAATTGCCTAACTATTTTTCAAATTTCTGTCAAATGCATATGCATGTGTGCCCACCTAACCATACAATTAAATGTGTGTGGAAAAAAAAGAAAAGAAGGACAGATGGATAGACAGGAGAAAGAGCACAACCAATTCAGCATTTGCCTTGCAAATGTTAAAAAATGGATTCATGCCGCTGGTGAAGAATGACCTGTGGATAGTCTTCATATTCAGAGATGCAGTATTTTATGCTAGATATATATGGGAGAGGAAACACTTCCTGATGGTGGTAAGCCCATGTAGAGGCATGATGCATAGGTCTATTTACATTGAATTTCAGTCTTAAAAGTATTACCTGGACTGACAGTATACGTTTATTAACGCTTAGACTATTTGCATGCATGACATGATAGCTATGTTTAAATATCTGAAGGGATGTTCTGTGGAAGGTGGAACTTGCTTTCTGCTTCTCCAGAGATTAGGACACAGAACAATGGCTTCAAATTTCAGGAAAGGAGCCAGCACGATGTAGTGGTTTGAGCATTGGACTATGATCCTGGAGTCCAGGGTTCAGTTCCCAGCTCAGCCATGGAAACCCACTGGGTGACCTTGGGCATGTCACACACTCTCATCCCCAGGACCTTAGGGTCATCATAACCCATAAACGACTTGAAGGGACATAAAAACAACAACAATGGTTAAATATACAAGGATTCAAGATCAGAATATTAGGAGTTAAACAAAGTCCTGGCTTTGGAAGCACCCATTTTTAAGTTCTGTTTTCTCCCACATTCTTTTTTTTTGGGGGAGGCGGGGGTTAATCTACAGTTACTTACACTTTGTATATAAAGAAATTTACAAATTTGGGGAAATTCTTAAAAATAATAATCTGAAATGGTATTCTTCTCTTTCCCTAGTGGTGAAAGAAGGTAAACTCCTCTGATGGACATTTCAGAGAACAGCTTGAGTAGGTCATAATACAGGTTTGTTGGGAGGTAAGCAGCCTCACCATCTGTCCTTGTCATGACGTATTACATTTATCTTTGAAATCCAGCTCCTTGGTCACTTTGTGTTTTAGTGCTTTGAAAGTTTTCTTCTTTTCTATGTCTGGCCAGGCCTGAAGAAGAGACGTAGAAAAAGCAGTGAAAGGATATACCAGAAAGTATGATCAAATCACATCAACCAGAGTTCAGAGAAAACCCATCAATAAAACCATAATCCAGGTGCTCCAACTACAGAGGCAGAAGAAGAAAAAAAATTCAAAAATTCTGTGTTGGAGTCCAGGAAGAAATTGATCACACATCAAAACAGAACTTCTTGCTAATCACACGTGGTGGTAAAGGGGTAAGATGATAGTAAGATGGTAAGGAGGGTGCCAGGCTGTCATCTCTGGGAAAGAGCCTGGTAGCCACCAGAAAGATACTCTCCTGGCTTCCCATCAAATATAGCTGTGAGGGCAGCGGAACAAAGAACAGGGCTTCCCAGGAAGATCTCAAATCCTACTGAATACAAAATAGCAAGACTGTATAGTAACTTGGCTAAGAGACCATCTTTATTTTCTTTCAGTGCTTTTGTGAGAGTCTATTTACCTGGGATTTATATATTTAGTTTCATTCAGGTTTCCTTTTTTCCTGTTTGGCTAGGCACTGCCGGAACTGTACAGACTTATGCAAGTGTCACAATGTGTTTTGCCTGCTGACTGATGCCTTTGAAAAAAATGGTTTTTGGAGCTGTCTACCATTTGTGGGAGAAATGTGGCATAGAAATATGACAGACAGAAAGAATGTGGAGAATTGCTTGGAAAGCTCAAAGCCAGGATAAAATCAGGTCTGGATAAGAGACCTGATTGCCATAGTACCAGGATGGAGGGGGAGTGTTGTTCATCTTGTCTATAACGCAAACAATGTGAATAGAGCTTAAGAGAGTGAAAGTTAAAACACAGGCCCATAAATTCTTCCCAGGGCAGGCCACAAGAGAGAGGAGAGGAAAATGAAAGATAAAGAAAGCTGGGGGAGGGAGGAAGATGTGTGTTCAGTTTGTTCATCTTGACAAATATGCAATGGAAAAGTAAGCAGGTAAAGCTGGAAAGGAACTTTAAGTGCTGAGAAAACTCAGAAACGTCGAGAGAGGAGCAAGCAGCAAAATTGCAGGGGTGGCAAAACTCAAGAGGAAAAAAACCTCTGCCAATCAGTTCAGCAGATTGCTGGCAATCTGTTCTTTCTTCTTTAGTAGCGGTCGTTGGGCATATTAGGCCAGGAACCGAAAAGAATTCTATCTGGATCCCCAGTTCAATTGCTGCAAGTACAGTGAGGACAGTGAAGAATGTATCCTCACAATATGAGACTTTCCCATATATATGCAGAGCTTGGAAAACTCCTCCTCCATTTTTTTAATGTAGCATTTACATTGCTCATGTTTCATTGTTTTTCCTTTTGTTTCCTTAGGAAGGCATGTAAAAATGTAAGAAAGCGGCCTCAAACTATTTTGCCTGCAAAAATAACAAGAAAAAGCAATGAATAAACATGGAACACCAGCCAAAGGTAACATTTTTATTGGTCTTCACATCACTTTCTAAAATAGACACTGTTCTTAACCCCCCAAAGTAAGCTACAGATAACATTGTTATTTGTGGCATGATACTTCCAAGCTCTGTATGTCAGACTCGACAACATTTCAGATGAAATGTGTGACCAAACAACATCAGAGTATGATCAAGATGGAAAAAAAGTAACTAGAGGAAGAACGCACAAGCCTGAAGAGGCTGCAGGAGTTTGCTGTTGCCTCAATCTACTGGGAAGGGCAAGATTCTCCCCCATTCTCCTCCTCTTGTCCCTGCAAGTTGAGTGCAAACTATTCATACACTTTGAACTCTGCCTGCAGCAACTGAAGTAAGTTGAGGACAACAGAGGATGGTGGGGGGAAGGAAGAGAGAGAAACTGGGACCTTTTAAAATTAGCAGAAGAAATGGGATGATAGTGGATTAATAGGGACTGACCCTGCCAAATCAGGACATTTAGAGAGCACAGTATGCATGCATGTGCTTTTGTGAAGATATAAACTCATTTCTTCTTTCCCTCCCACACTTCCTATACTGCCTCATGTGCCAAAGGGATAAAATCTTGCCTTTCCAAGACGGCCCAAGCAAAAGCAAACTGATGATGCCTTTTGCATCTTCTATATTCTTTTGCCATCTTGACCACATTCTGATGCTACTTGGCCACATGTCTCCCACTGTTGATCAGTGACATGTCGGAGGATATGAGAAATCCGTACAAATTTTATACATGCGACCTTTGGAGGAAAAAAGACTGATAGAAAAACAGAATGAAATCAGTGCAAACTAGGAAAGAACAAGAAATAAAGAAGCTGAAATTTAAACATCCATCCATCCCATTATGTTCTCCAGTGACAGCTTGAAAAACAGCTATGGCAATGGAGATGAAATATTCCTTATTATTATTTTTCTTTGGGCTGTTTTATAGAACTATGCCTCTATATATTTTAAATTCATAGGTAAGGATAGTGACCTTTTAAATAACAAAAAAGAATACAACTTTGATGTAATGAAAATTCTTTTACAGACTAGGATGTCTTTGTTCATGGATTTTGCCTCTTCTGGTGAGAAGAAAGTGATAAAATGAATTAAGATCAATTAATTCATAAAAGTACTATTTTTTATAATACTTGAGTGCCTTGAGATGTGTTTCTAGTTTCTACTGCTATATCATGTATAGGTTACAGTTCTTTCTCCTCCTTACCTCCCTGGCCTTTGTGACAAAAGCATATTTTGCCCAAACAAAACAGCAACAAAAATAATAATCATAAATAGCAAATTCAGTCAGCATGCTTTCATCTTATATATATTGTAATTTGATTAATTATGGATGGTATAAGGCAGACAAAAACAACGATCATGTCTCTCCCCTACAGAAGGACAAAGATATAACCATATCTTTTAAACCATAACAGAATGCAATAGCAAAATAAGCTATATTTGAAAATCATAGTTACAGAGAAATTTTTTTAAAAAATTTTTCTAGAAGAATAAATGACCACTATTATCCAATTCTTTCCTTCCAGATCAAATTCATTCATGCAAAAGCATGCTGGCTATAATTCCAGTCACTTCATAGTGTGAAAAACCTTTTCGTAATCAATGTGGATAAGAGATCCAACCACAGATCCATGCTTTCGTTCCCATGGGCTTTTGGGATCACAGAAAGTCTACAATGTGTCCTCACTATTGACATGACATTAAATCCATATTGGTGGGCTGATGGCAAGGGGTGAGGGATCATGGGATCTGGACCCAATGGTGAGAAGTCATGGGAGTTGGAGTCAAACATGTGGAAGAGCACACATTCTCCATTCTTGTCTCAAAACCAGTTAATAACCACAACATCTATATGTCAATATCTAAATCCCAGCTGCTGAGCAATAGGGAAGGAAAGCTCCAAACTGAGGGCAGACAATTGTAGAGAGTTGTGGATGGCTTGAGGTTGCTGGCTGGTGTTCCTTTGCTATATTTGTGTGCACATATTTCAAATATAAACAAACTAGGTCTGTCAATTTTTACTTGTCACTAGGATGAAGTGTGCCCTGCCCTAAGTAAAATCTATCTTACACACAATATCTGCAGTGAATATTTTCTTTTTCTGCTGATAGGAGGTCAATATGGCATTCTCTGAAATAAATAAAACATAGTACTTACATTTTATGATAGGGTGAGCCAGTGTGGTAGATCTGGCTCTCAGAAATGTGGTCCTGGCACTTTGAAGTCCAAATAGGAAAAGTCATCCTGAGCAAAATCTGAAGCCAAGAAGGAAGATGCCAGAAAGATTAGTCCGAAGTACACACTGATGGTCAGGAATCGACAAAACCAGACATATCAGACAAAGCTGCAAAGGAGGGTTGGAGCTGTTCATTTGCGGCAACAGAAAGGCCTTTGCTGAACTAATTTATAGCGAGAAGGAAAGAAACCCAGCTGGCCTTACTAGTTCAATGTCTTTCTTTTAAAGTGGAGCAGGATATTCCCTGCCCTTTAACAACCTGCATTTTAATGGATGAGATTTCACAGGGTGGAGGACCTATATCTTCCTCCTGATTTGCAGGTACTGCTTAGGACTGGCTAGTCTTTACACAACTCCACTATTGACTATAGTACATTTGAGTGCATTTCTCAAATAAACATACCTTCAGTTAAGCCCAGTTTTCAAATTTATGCATGATGTCTTATATATTTTTCTACACCAAGGCACATCACAGTGGAGGCTCGTGGCTGCAATGTCAGTAGGTGCTGAACCATCCACTCAAAATAGCTTCAGCACCTTAGATAGTTTACTTAAATTGTGATGTGAAATCTGGAGGAAATTCACTGCCTCATTGGTATGGGAACCACCAATCTCTATCATGAAAGCCTCAGAAATGTATGAATCTCTAAGGCAAGCTGTGCTTTATCCTATTCTTAGTTTCAGAGTGAGCAAAATGGATACTTTTTGTAAGAAAATGTGAACCCAATAAATATATTTCCCATTTCTAGTGGCAGTAAAAAAAATAAATGATCAGTAAGAGTCCCGAAGCACCTGAAAGACTACGATTTATTATGGCATAAGTTGTCATCAACATCAAGATCTCACTTCATCACATATATAACATGTTATCCTCTGTTGGCAGATTGTGTTGTGTGAGAGAGGAGGATAAAAAGACAGACAGTGGGTCCATGATCTTTATCCAAAGCTCAAATGTATCCAAAATACAAACTTTCTTTTTATTCTCTTTTCATGATAAAACAAACATGTATAAATAAAAAATACAATCCTGTCTGGAAGAAATAGTGAACAAAAACAAATATTATTCTCAACTTTGTCATTGAAAAAAATAGTGGGAAAGGTGTTCTATCTTTCAGTGAAACTATTTTCAAAAATTTGCACTGGATTCATGTTGACATCTCATGCATGCATACTTTTCTCTACAGAAACAGTTGGACATTTTGTCTGATGTGGAACAGCTGCGTTCAGTTCAGGGATGCAGAAGCAGAATTACACATTAGAAGCTATTGCACAGGGGCGAATGTTGTGCACCAATGTACATGGAAGTTCATTATGCATTGATGTGCACTGCACATTTTGGCCAGAATTCACGCAGGGACATCCACACCTGTAAACATTGCATACACATGCAAGTGTCTTTTTTTCAGATGTTGCCAGGTTTGGAATTTGCTTCCTTCCTCTGCAGCACCCAACCCCCCCTCAAATTCACAGTAAAGCCCCAATGAGGCCCCACAACGTCATTCTATGCTTTGGTGCATTCTATGCTTCGGGGTGAACAGGGAGGATTGGAGAAGAGTGTGGCTAAGTTCCCATAGCCCAGTGGTTCTCAACCTGTGGGTCCCCAGATGTTCGTGGACTTCAGCTCCCAGAAGCCCCAGCCACTATGGTCAATGCTCAGGGCTTCTGGGAGCTGAAGTCCACGAACCACAGGTTGAGAACCACTGCCATAGCCAGAAGCAAAATGATGACATTAGTGTTAAGATCCAAAGTTGTCCTCCAGGGGACTCAGTGTTGGTGTAATCATCACATGTCTGGCTATGGAGAGGTACCAAGTACCTCTCTGATCCTGCCCGTTCAGTGCAAAACATGGAATGGCTTAGTGGAACATCTCCAGGATTGTACAGTAAATCAGGGGTAAATGGCTGAGTGTAGCATACATCCACATGCAAATATTTGCACTATGCTGAGGAAGCACTGGATTGAGGCTAAAATGTTGTTCAGTTCAGTTGTGCCATGTCACCTTTCAAACACAAGAGTTTTGTTGCAAAATTAATGCATAAATCTACATATGGAGATTTCCACTATGAAACCCAATGTAGGATTTGGACCTTGACTTTCTTTCCTTAGTGTTGTCACCCATCCCAGACATAAGATGCCCTTCATAGCTTTTTATTGATCTGCTCATATTTCTGCTTTCTGAAGATTACAGGGTGGAGTGAAAGATGAGAAGGGAGCCCAGTGGAGAGCGGGAGGCGTATTGGGCATGCCGATGGGTTGTTCCTCACGCTGCTAGGGAGGTGCTAATGCTCCACCTAGAGAGAGGAAGCAGTGGTGGTGAAAGGATTCCCGAAAGTTCTGCTTTAGAGCTCACATAGTTTGCCACTGAATTTTGGCAGCAAAATATACAACTGATTTTTATAGCAGATTTTTTTTTTAACATATGCCTAACTAAGTAACGTCTCTTGGCTGAAATCGCAAGCCAGCAGTTACATAAAGCAAAGCAGGTCTATTCAGTTGCTGATTGGGACGCATGAAAGAAGATATTTCCAGCCCTCACCAGCAACAAAGAATTGTATCAGAGATCCAGCTTCTGCTTGTCACAGACTCAGCTGCTGGTGAGAGGGAACTGGATGCGTTATCTTCCTTGCTCCTCTGCTGTCAGACAAAAAGTACTTCTTCAACTGATACAGCTGCTGGCTGTTAAGTTGGGCTTGTGAGGGCATAGCTAGTCTTACTGTAAGACTGCAATTGCACTGAATACAGAGCAGCTATAAATCTGTATTTCTAGGCCATGAACCCACAACTGCAATACAGGATGCCAGTGCTTGTTTTTCCTGAGAGATTGGGAGCCCAGTGTTGGAAGCCACATGTGGCTTGTGGGCTATGCTTCACCCACCCCTGCTCCAGAGATTATGCGCTAGATTAACTCCCTTGTACTGTAGCAAAACAATCTGTGGAAGGACAATTTTGATTTTTTTCCATACTAGATCTATCTCCTTTTCTCTTGCAATCAATAAATAATTCATTTGCTCTGAATCAATCTCCTTAACAGTACTTTAAATTATTAAGAAGAAGTAATTAAAAGGATGAAAAGGATATGTTCTATATAGCATGAAAGCATATACCATTTAGCCTTTTGGGGGAGTGAAAATTAACAATATAAATTAAATAAAAATCCTTTTTCATCTTTCATAAATTGCATTTTTATTAAATTAATTAAAACTGGTAAAGAGTCAGTTTTGCATAGTGGTTTGAGCCTTGTAGGAAACCCAAAGTTTAAATCTCTGCTTAGTCATGGAAGCCCACTGAGTGACCTTGGAAAAGTCACCCTCTCTCAGCTTCAGAAAGAAGGCAATGACAAACTCCCCTCTGAACAAATCTTGCCCCCCCAAAAAAAATCCACTTTGATAGATTCACTTTAGGTCTCTGTATGTTGGAAATTACTTGAAAGCATGCAACAACAATATTTTAAATACATTGCATGAAACTGAGGTGTGCTATGCAAGGAGGAAAGCTATTATACGGAACTTTCCAGTGATTTAAAGGCAAAAAGATTATCACAGGGACTAGATCTGTAATTTCCAGGGAGTAAAGCTGTTGTTTTACCGTGGCCTTATCCTGGATAATTTCTCCTATGTTTAAGCAAGTGCGTATGTGCTTTCCCCTGCCATCTCTTGTACATTTGCACTGTCACATCTCTGGTGGTATCTGCCCATTTTTTTTTAATATACTTACTATATCATTACTCTCTATTGAATTAAAAGCCCTTTAAATTGATCAGTTATTCAAAAGTCAATAATCCAAAGTAGTCCAGCATGGTACAAAAATATGTTTCCATTCAATACTGTCTGTTCCCCAAACATCCCCTTGATTTGCCCCGCCAACCCCAAGACTGCCCCTGAGGACAAGCACCCCCACCCACTCACATCCCACCCCCTTCCATACACACATCTATTCTGGGCCTGAGGAGGGTCTGCCAAGAAGTGTATCATTTGGGACTTCTGCAGTAACCTCTAGATTTTCTAAAAAAAATTATCTTTTTTAAAAAAAAGTTAATTGCCCCCAACCGACTTAATAAGCCAAATATCACTCTCTGTCACTTCATCATTAACATATCCTCATAGGATTAACAAACAGGTTGTGTATTATTCTCAGCATTCAAAATACATTTTTGTTTCAAAAGCAGTCTCGATTGGATGGTGGATTAACTCCAGAGTTTACATAAGTAATAAAAGGTTTCCAAATTTCTTCAATTTTATCTTCTTTGGTTTCTCCTCTTGCTAATCATATTTTGTATGTTAGCTTTTCTCACGGTGCTTTAGGCCAAATTCTATCTATTTACTGTTGTACTGAAAAATCCTCTAATGTTTTCCATGATTTCACAATATCTAACCTTGTGGCACCTAATGACAGTGCTGTAAGGTCTTTATTCGGTAATCTTTCATTTTCATTTTTTTTTAACTTTTATTGTGCTTTATTTAAAGAGTAACAAAGATAAAACAGCAAACAACATGTTTCAAATATCAGTTTTCAAGTTATAGGAAGCAGAACACAATCTTGGAATCCTCATCATAGATCATAAAGTATCTTGAGTCTTTCCTAGTAATAACATCATTCCACATGTTCACATGTGGTTTAAGAGGGGCAACAAAGTCAGCTGAATGATTAATAAAGTTAATAAAATGAAACCATACTAACAAAAAAAAATTGTGTCTGTCTGATCACCATTTATATCTCGAAGATAAGAAGATAATTTTTCCATCAAAGAAATATCCCAAAGACATTTCCTCCAAGATTCTAATGCTAAACAGCCCAGAGTTTTCCACTTTGAAGCAATTTCAGGCCTTGCAGCTAAACACAAAAACCTAATTAGTTTTTTATAGTTTACTGATCTCTATTGATTAACAAATAAAGAGCATGCAGTTGGCTTTGCACATTCTTTAGGGTTAGGGGTACAGGGTTACTGCAAAATTGGGGGGGAATACAAATAATGATGTGTGTGTGTGTGTCTGTCGAAATGGGGCTGAGGCATAGTGGGGAGAATGGGCACCCGTGTTCCAAACTAGGTCAGAAAAAGAAGAGAGAAAGGGTCAGTGTGGCAATCTTCTCCCTTGTCCATCTCCTTCCTTGGGTGTTTGAGGGAGCATCAGGACAACCTTTGTGGTGCTGAAAAATTGGGCTGTGAGCCATCCTTGGCTGTCCAGACAGCTGTTGGTAGAGGAGGAGAAGGAAGACCAGAGGCAAGTTTTTAAAGGGATTCATGGCCAGATCAAGAGGGAAGGCTCTCCTGGAATAGAAGCCCTTGGGGGGGGCAGGGGTTGGAGAAACTTGCAAATAATCAGATCTGTGAAAGTTAAACCTGCAAACATGGATGCTTAAAGTTGAGAGGGACTGGAATATCAGTCTACCCTTGTTTCCCAGGTGTACAAATATGGAACTAAGATTGGGTCCTGAATCAGGTTGGGAAGGAGTCACACACACACCCATACAGACACAGACACAATTACTCTCAGCCAAGAGTGAACATCTTCTCAGCCTCTACTGTCAGCTCAGCTGCAACAGTCATCTGATCAGATGAGCAAAGCTCTACAGAGACATCAGGATTTTTATAGAGCTTCCAAAGGAAGAGAAAACACATTCAAAGTTGTTTATCACAAAGAACAGAGAACAGATCATTCTAACATTTTTCTGAAAACAAACACATGTTCTCAGTAAATTATCTTGTTGACTTTTGACACAGTTCTTGAAAGAAGACCGAATGGCTTGTTTAGAATTGCTTAGGAAATCATAAACACTAAATCCTTGGAAAACTTTTTACCCGCAATGCAACTGTAATCCAGTTTAAGGTCAGCATTAAGTGTTCAATTTGTTGTTCTGTTTATCATTTGGAAAACTTTAATCCAGTATCCTGTTACCTGTTGGTATTCCCACCACATATGCATGATGATTTATCCAGAATTTATGGTTCAGAGGACCACTCAGGTATTAACAATTAGTTGATGTTAAGTACCAATGGTTGATTAATTTCAGTACCCTTTCTTTATTTGCAGTAGAGAGAGTCTTAAAAGATAGATTTTTCCATAAATAAGACCGGGGCCCTTTTCCCACGGCATTTTCCATGCAAAAGGGCACCGGGAGCATCACACGATTGTGAAGACCTATCTGCATGACGCACTCACAATTGCGTGATGCTCCGGGGCCAGCAGGTGCATGATTGCTCATTGCTCCCGGGCCCCACACGCACTCACCTGTCATGCAGAGCCTCCGGAGCTGCGCCAGTTGCGCTTCCTGCCCCAGAGCAACCTGGGAAGTTCCCAGGCTGCACTGCGGAAGGAAGAGACAGGGCTCTTGTGCAAGCAGGTAGCTCGTGCAGAGCCGAAGGATCCCAGACGTGAGAGCCTCTCGCCGGAGGCTGCTTGTGCAATCCCTGCACCCCAGCACCAGAAGAAGGTAAGGTGTGGAAAGGGCCCAAGTGTTATTGCCTATATAAGTCATGTATCCAAACTTATCTTAACCATGTAGGCTCAGGAAATTTGGTTTCTAATAGGACAGAATAGATATTGGATGTCAGACCTTTAGAATTATCCTTAGCATCTTTTATATAAGTTTTTCAGACTAACTTAATGATCTACTGATTGGCAATTTTACAGTGTGAATGGAAAGAAACTGCATTATTTGGTGTGCTTAAATCCAGGTGTGTCTTGTATTTTCCAGTTGCTCATTTAATAGGTTACATTACCCGTTTGTTTGGAAATGCAGCTCTGTACCTATATGGCGTGAGGTGTTTTGCATGATCTTCATGTCATACAGAAGAGGTGTCTGGGAATAATATTGATATGGTGGGCCATTTTGCCTTGCTAGATTTGGTAAGGTGAAGATGAGTCCTGCTGCATTGATACAGCCTGTAGAAGAGTAAATAGGGTGATCCAAAATGGTTTAAATGGGGAGCTTCTTTCTTCCTCATCAGTCTACACTTTTTCAATGGACCAAGCACCACAGAGCTGATGGTGTCCTTTTATCAGAGGAAGGTAATATGTTGTTCCTGGGAGATTTGCAACAGGTAGTTGGGGTCCTTCCAGCTAGCCTGGTGGGAGAAAAGGACCAAGCAGACACTTGTACCATGCCTGTGGCAGGTAGTAGGGGAAGAAAATAAGAGTCATAGTGAATACCTTGGCACTCTTTTGGTGAGAGGAAGTGCTCTGGAACGGTTTCTTTAGATCCTTAGATCTGGGTATTTTTAGTGGAAGATATATATTTTAAATTTATGCTAGCTACCTTGAGACATTTTCCCCACACAACAACTTTAAGAGCATCCCATACATTTTGGATCACTGTTCCATTTATTTGTAATTTCAGAAATGTGCTGAATGATTACATTTTTTAATTCCCTCTCTTATTTATGCTATGCTGATAATAAAAGGGTTATATTTGCATGAATAGGAATTTGGTATACAATTATCTAAAGACATTACGGCATGAATAGAAATGCTGTTTGAGGCCCAGATTTGACTTATAGTTCTACAGAAAGAGTCTTTTGAAGATTACTAGAAATAAGAATCTAACCTATTCTGGAGTATATGCCCTGTCTACTAGAATAACAAGAGAAAACATGTTCACTGCCATGTTGGTCTCTCTAAGTGTCTACCAGGTCAAATTCTTGAAAGAACTGCTCCAGAGCATGAGGATGAGATGTGGATTTATTACTGCTGTCTGGGACCAGGCTGTTGTGTTTAGATCTCCTCTTATGATAATAGCTCCCTTTGTAAAATGCTACAGCCTCTTTAAAATATCCCTCAAAAAGGCCAAAGGGTGTACATTGTGGGACTACATTGTTCCAAGAGTTATTTTAGTTTGATATAGCTGCCCTTCAATGAAAAGAAAATTACTATTTGGGTCTTTCAAAATGTCCTATAAAATAAATGGAATTTCTGGAGATGGCTAGAGGTACTCCTTTAGATTTCATGGATCCCAGGAGCTGTCACACAAAAGTCAAGCTGTGTATTATGTATGAAAAGCTGTTGCTGTCGTTTATAATAAATATTAGAAGTAATTTTGACATCAATTGCAGGAAAGATTCTAGAGCAGATCATTAAACAGTTGGTCTGTAAGCACTTACAAAGGAATGCCACAATCACTAAAAATCAACATGAGTTTCTCAAATAGAAGTCATGCCAGGCTATTCTTATATACATATATAAATATATATATAGAGAGAGAGAGAGAGGGCCGGGGGAGAGAGTGTTGCAAACTTGGTAGATGGAGGGAATGCTGTGGATGTAGCATATCCTGATTTCAATAAGGCCTTTGACAAGCATCCCCATGATGTTCTTGCAAACAAGCTATTAAAATGTGGACTAGGCTATTGTTAGGTATACTTGTAATTGGTGATGAACTCACCAATGGTTCTTCTTCATCCTGGAGAGAAGTGACTAGTGAGGTATCACATATCCTGGGCAAAGTGCTACTCGATATCTTGGCTGATGGGACAGAAGACACGCTTATCAAATTTGCAGATGGCACTAAATTAGGAGGGGTAGCTAATACCCCAGAGGACAGAATCAGAATTCAAGATTACTTTAATAGGTTAGAGAGCTGGGCCAAAATTAACAAAATGAATTTCAACAGGGGAAAATTAAGGTGCTACACTTAGGGATGGGTGACACCTGCTTTGACTACAGCACAGTATGAAAAGGATCTAGGAGTCTTAGTGGATCACAAGCTGAACATGAATCAGCAGTGTGATGCAGCAACTTAAGAAGCCAATGTGATTCTAGGCTGCAGCAATAGAAGTGTAGTGTCTAGATTGAGGAAAGTAAAAGCACCACTGTTCTGCTTTGGTCATACCTCACCTGGAATGCTGTTTCCAGTTCTGGACAGTACAATTTAAGAAGGAAATGGACAAGAGAGCCCTCAGAGATCCCGCTTTGGTATCCTCTGCATCTCTAAGACCCTTTTCGCATGACATTTGCCATGCGAAAGGGTGCCTGGAGCATCACACGATTGTGAGGAGCCATCTGCACAACGCATTCACAATCGCGTGATGCTCCAGGGTAGGGCAGGCGCCACTTGCACACTTTTTCATTTTCGGCTTTAAGCCAAAAATGGTGCACAATCACACATTGCTCCAGAGCCCTGCGCACATTTGCCGTGCCTGTGGAGCCTCCGGAGCCTCAGCGGTTGCGCATCTTGCCCCAGAGCAGCCTGGGAAACTCCCAGGCTGTGCTGCAGAAGGAAGAGGTGGGGCTCTGCGCTGCCTGCTTGGAAGCAGGCGGCTAGTGCGGAGCTGAAGCAGCAGGGACGCGAGAGCCTTCCGCTGGAGGCTGCTCGTGTGATTCCTGCACCCCAGCACCAAAAGAAGGTAAGCTGCGGAAAGGGCCTAAGAGACTCCACTTCTGTTTATTCTTTCTTAAGAACAAAGCAGTCTCATCTGGAGTGTAAAAAGCCTGATTTCCCCTTTGGCTATAATTAGGAGTTTAGTGGGGAAGCCCCATTTGTTTTTAATTTTAACTTTTCTTGGGGTGTCTGTGATTAGGTGGAAAGGTTTATGATTCTGCAGAGTGTGATGGCTTAAATCCTGCAAAAACTGGAGAAAGTCATTATTATATGCAATATTCCTCTTTAGTTGCATTCATTATAGCATCTCTGTATTATTATTATTTTCATTTTTAAAGCTGATCATTAAGTCTTTGGGCTTACTGTTGGGGTCCTGGAAGTCTAAAGGCAGCTATAATGACATCTTCTCCTTTTAGGATGTTTGAACAGACTTCTGTAAGGTTATTTGCTATGGTGGTTTTTATAGCGTCATCTTTTAGATCAACTCTTAAACCTCTCAGTTTTATATTATTCCCTTTCCCTTGGTTTTCTAAGATTTTCATTCTATGTTGAGTTTCAATTGAGTGTTGTGCCAAGGTTTTTTATTGATTGTTGTAGTTTTATGCTCAGTTCAAGGGCTTCATTTGCTGTTGTTTTCATCTCCTCCATAGCACCAATCATAGAGCCTATTGTCTACTGTTCCCGCTACAGGATTAATTGCAGTCAGACATCCCTTTCTAAGTTGTTGTTGAAGCTATGTTATTTTATCCAGAATCACTAACACAGAGTCACTGTTGGAATAGAGGTAGTTTTTCTGGGCTACTGGTTTGTCCCTTGTTTTGGTTTCCCATGGGGTTTTTTGGGGTTTTTTGTTTTTGTCCTTGTCTGCTTCTAGGAGTCATATCACAGCTGTAACTTTTTGCTTCAGAAAGGCCTCCCTGACCATGCACAGCCAATGCTGCCTGGAAAGGAGGAGTTTGATGCCCTCACCAGAGGAGGCTACCAATGGACAGATGGTGTGGGCAGTGTCAGACTGAACTACGTGATGGGGTGGGCAAAGACATATTTATTCTCAGCTCGCTCCCCACATGGCCTCTTTGGATCTTTCACATGATCCATCTCTCCCACCCTCATTGCAGTGTGCAATGAGGTTGCTTCAGGGCTGGGTAGGAACTTTTTCCCCATGTTTGGGGGGGGGCTACCTACCCCACACTGCTGTGATTGGAACTGGGAAAATTGCCTGGAGATGGTCATTAATTAGGCATTCATCTGGCAGGTAAGGGGCAAAATAACAGCTCCAGTGGCCGCCTTGGGCACCCACTTTGGATGTAGTGGAAGTCTCCAAATCCGCCTCTGTAGTCATATGACGTAGGGAGAGGTGAAGGTGGTGCCTCCCTTGAGGTTAGCACAGGCATTTAACTCTTGCCAAAAGGGTCCTGTGATTTCAGCGGAAGTTACTCCTGGTTGTACCTCCCTCTATAAAGCAGCCGGCAAGCAACCTGTGACAATGAGGTTGCTCTACAGGCTCAGGAGGTTTGCCTGAGGGAAGGCTGAGGGGATGTACCGCAGTTTGTCATCTGACCTCGGCTAGGCCCGCATTCCTCCTCTTGTTGATTCCTCCAGGCCCATAATGAATGAATTAATAAATTAATAAATTCAATAAAGGTGGCCCTTAATTAGCCCAAGCTCATGTGTGTGGACTCTTTATTCTGGGGTTGGGATATCAATATGTTTATAGATCCATTTTTAGAGTAAACAGATCTCTGGCCCATTCCCTTTTGTGATCTAGTTTGTCAGAGTAGTCAGAAATACCTGGATTGGTCTTATTTAGTAGAATGTCTAAGAAAGACAATGCATGCAAAACAGATTTGCAGTTCTGTGCATATTTTCTCAGAATTATGTCCTGCTGCATTGTGCAGGACATACTCTCCGGGAAGTGTGCAATCTAGTGGCTTTATGAAAGAGTTGAGATTTGAATCCCTATTTTCCTGATACAACTATGTCTTGGATGCCAGATATCAAGACATCTCAGTAATCTGCGTACTCAAGTGTGAGGACAGATACTGCAATCTTTTGCAGGCCTCTAGAAAAATTGCAATGAGCACATAGCAATTGGGACACCAAACTGTCAAAACACCTTCTTAGCTGAAAGGAAACTATTTGTTAAAATGAAACCATTATGAAAATATTGCCATGTGTGAAAACCTTTGTATGTAGTACCTGCTCTATACCATTAGAAGTCTCTCTGGGCTGAGGAATCTCATGATTTATACTTCCAATAAGCTTTTCTGCTTCTAGTACTAATAAGAAGTGACTGGCTGTAAAACACTGGTGGTATACAAGTCATTCAGGACTAATATAGGGTTGCTGAAGGCTTATTGCGCAATTTCTTGACTCATTAGTTATAGCTGTCTAAAGTGGAAAGTTTATAATTAAGCATATAGTTTACTCTCTTAGTTTCAGATTAAGTAAATTAAGGTAATTGGATTTCTTTCTGATTAAGTATATGAAGCCATTTGGTAGGTGAAGAGGTGTGTGGAATCAAGAGGTTAGGAATACTTTCTCTCTCTCCTGCGATGAAAGGGCATTTTCTGATAAGGAAACAGGTTGGATTCCACTGTGCTGACTGAAGGACTGAAATTTAACTCTTAAGTCATTAGTCTTTTTTTTAAAAAAAAAAAGTAAAGCTTTTTTTAAGTGCATTTAAATGTTTATGATACATATTCCTGTTGTGCATTCCTGTTATACTGCAAAATAAGTGAGGTTATCCCTCAGTACATTACAATCACAATGTAATTTAGTTATATCTTATCTATTGCCAAAAAAAGGGGAAAAATTACAAGTAACTTGTTATTTACCACTTCTAAGATCTAAGTTCCATCTTGCCACTGTAGAAAAGGGTACGACTGGTTACAGTCATGTAGTTACATAGGGGAGCTGGCGAAGTGAGCGGAGGCATTTCCGCATTAGATGTTATACCGCTATTATTCCACTTTCAACATCCTATGGAACCCTGGGGTTTGCAGTTTAGGGAGGGGCCTTTGAGGCCCCTCCCTAAACTGCAAACCCCAGGATTCCATAAGATGTTGAAAGTGGAATAATAGCACTATAACAGTCTAGTGTGGAAATGACCCAGTGTACAGGAGGTGTGTGTGTGTATTGATAGACTGCATAGTTTTGAGATACTGATGGTGAGAAGCTTTGGACAGATTTAAGAATGAATTAGAGAAAGGGAAGATATGTTTATCAAACCACAATCACCCATAATGGCTAATAGGACGTACAGGTTCAGAGGGATTAAACCACTGGATGTTAGTTAAAGGTATTAGAAATTTGTTTTCTTTACTAGTGCCCAAGAAAAAACCTAACTGGCGGGATGCTAGATGAGATGGATTCTTGCTCTAATTCAGTAGAGCTTCCTTAAGAGAAAGTGTCCTATATTTCTTGACTTTGAACATTTCCACACGATGAGGCTCTTGCGAGTCATCCCATCACAGTCCTAGCAGGGAAGGAAGTACAACAAGAACGCTCCCCTCTGCACGGGACCATCTCCCTGCAGAAAGGAGTGTGATGGCCATGCATCTTCTTTCCATAGTACAGCCAGGAATTTCCCAAGCTTTTATCCATTTAGCGAATACCATGCGATTATGAAGCATGGGGACAAGATGGCAGTGGGCTGGTGAAGACATCATACAGAAGCACAACCAGCCAACCAGGGCCACCATGTCCCCATAGTGAGATAGCCCCATCATGTGGAAATGGCCTTTCTCTCCAACAAATCACAGTTTGATCATAGATGAATCTAGTGAAGTGTAAAGTTCCACCACAGGGAACTTCACTGCCTGCCCCATTGGGCAGACATATCTATCCTGTCTACCCAGACATTTAATGGTTAGGGGAGAATGGAGATGACCAGGTAGAAAGATCATGATATCAACCTCAATCAATCAGTCTCAAGAGGACCCTTGTGAGGTCTTGGAGGATAGGTCAGGTTCTGCATAGAGGATGGGCCTTGAATAAAAGAGATAGCAGATACTTGTCACCGCAATGACCACTAAAGATTCCTGTGTCACCAACAGAATTTGGACTCTTTCTGTTACTGTAATGGCTTCCCAAATCCCTGCACCTATTCTAGCTCTCTGCCTCCCAATCCTACATCCTTATTAACACTGTATTCTAAATAGACTGTAGAACATTGCTAATCATTTTCCTAATGATTAGCAATACAATTGCTTTGAAGTCAATAGAAATCATACACATTAATGCTTGGCTTCCAGGCAAGTGATCATGGCTGAGAGAAATGCAGGATATATGCTCTGAATCTTGAAGTATGTTGTGTAAATATAAGAGTTTAAGCACTTAAGACAGCATGACAGTATTCCCTCCCTTCTTTGCCTTTCTGTTTTCAAGGCAGAAATGTGGAGCATATTGATTTCTGTGATGCTAATGGCATTTGTTTCTCCACAGAATTAACTTTGACAAATACATTAAGATGACTTTGCAGAGCACTGTCTTAATGACCTTTAACGGCAGATCCCATTTTATTTAGCCACATTATTTGTTTTAATTGTGTACGATTGAAACTGTACAGCTATCTTTGCTCTTAATGAAAAGCAGACTGTTGCCCTGTTTGGGGCTATTATTTAGAGAACGGATTTGTCGTGTGCATTGTTCAAAGGTTTTTATGAATAATGAATATCCAAAGGAAAAAAAATGAAGGAGAAAGACTGTGGGATCTGTTGATCTTAATGAAACCTGAATGTATTAATTGGAGTGAAGCAGAGAAACTTAGAAGAAGGCACATCACCTTCAGGCTACAATTTCATCAGGCTTCACTATTGATCAGGAGAGAAAACGGTCCAATCAGCAACACTTTACAATCAACCCAGGGTTTTTTGAGATGTGTTTTCAGGTATGGATTCATTTACATACCAGCTGATTGGAAGTAATTAGTTACTTCCTACCCTGAGAGTTGGGAGTAGCATGGAGGAACAAGCATTACAAAGAGTAACAAGGGTATAACAAATGTGTAATGGAGTTATTTTTCAATAGTGTAAGGAGTGAAAGTGACATTACTTCACTGGTGTAATGAGTGGCACAGTGATAGACAAATGGGGACTGGACAGGAGTCTTTTTCCCAAGGCAACACCCGACTGATGGGCTGCAAGAACATCCCTAGAATGCCTAGAAGTGATGTGATATCACTCCTGGTTCTGGTAATCAGCCCAAATATTCTTACCTGAAGGGTTGGGGAGGCTGAGGCCTGGAGAGCTTTAGGATCCCAAAATGGGACCCTAGAATCCACCCTTTTCCTAGCCCTCAGTAACAGATTCTAGACACTTTTCAAAGTTACTTTTTAAGAGCAAATTAAACAAGAATTTTTCAAGTTTTACACAAATTCCTCATCAATATCAAGGTTTTCTCCCTCAAAAAATAACAGAAAGTAACAGAAAAATGATGAGCTGTGAAATATGTAAGAAATCAAGTTACTTTTGCAGCAGGGGTGATGATTGCAGTGGATTCCATATCAAGCATTGTAACTGATAATGAAATGAATTACGCTCTGGTGACCACTTTGATTTGTTTTAATTTATTTAACACTCCTCTTACATGAGCAGAGGCAAAGCTGGAGTAAAGGCAGCTCTTAAGTTGAAACTGCAAGGTTTCATCTTGTTCCTTTTATTCTCCAAAGAATGAAATGCTATTTTAGGAAGGGAATAAGAATTAAGGAGACAAATTCTTTCCCCAGAGCTAGTTTCCAGCTCACTTCCCTGTTGTTGTTGTTGTTGTTGTTGTTGTTGTTGTTGTTGTTGTTGTTGTTGTGTGCCTTCAAGTTGTTTCTGACTTATGGTGATCCTAAGGTGATACTATTATAGGGTTTTCTGGGGCTGAGAGTGTGACACACTTCAATAGTGTAAGGAGTGAGAGTGACATTACTTCACTGGTATAATGAGTGGCATAGAGGGTGGGTTTTCAAGGCCAAATGAGGAATTGACCCTTGGTCTTCAGGATCATAGTCCAACATTCAAACCACTTCACCACATTAAGTACCATGCTAAAAGGTAGATCCTTCACTTTACCCATAGTATCTTTCCAGTCTTGGTATTTCTTTCTATTTGTGGAAAAGAATGACAGAAAGGAGGATGTTGCATGCACACAAACCCATGAAGATCAACACAAACACCACTAACACACACTGAAGACTTCTTAGAATGATCCATTTTCTGACAAAAAAAGAGTACAAACATCCAGGGGAACTCTAAGCCTAATTACTAGAAAATGGGGCTACCCTGTACTTCACATTTGAAACATATATGGTAGAACCCCATGATGATGTTGTTTCCCTCCTACTTATTCTTTGCCTAATGATGTCAGCATGTTTTTCTTAATTTAAGTCATGGACCTCTTCACAGTTATACACATCCTTGAAGTATAATGCTGCTTCTGGTCATTTCTTTGGAAAAAGCGATAATCTTGTTTGTCTTGTTTATTTCTCGTGCCCTGTGCATTGGTTTGTAGACATCTAAGACCATTGGCCAGGAACTTCAGGAAAAACTTCCTGACAGTCAGAGCTGTTTGGCAGTGGAATATGCTGCTTTGGATTGTGGTGAAGTCTCCTTCTTTGGAGGTTTCTAAACAGAAGCTGGATGCCCATTTGTTGGGAATGCTTTGATATGTGTTCCTGCATAGCAGGGAGTTGGACTCAATGGCCTCGTGGTCTCTTCCAACTCTATGATTCTATGATTCTGTCCAGCTACTTCTTAATTGTTTTTCTCCCACCAGTTGGGAGGATCTTGTGCTACAGACCCAATCCCTTAGTATCATTGTGGGTATTGTCCCCAGTATTTGATGTCTCTTTGCCCTCTGGAATACTGTCTCCTTCCCCACATAACTCTCTTGGAAGTTCTCCCAATCAGGTTTGCCCACATGGATCAGAAAGAAGAAGTAAGGCACTTGATGGGTCTTATCAGCTTCTCTGCTACATCTTGTATCTTTGCCCCAGGAGAAAGCAGACCTCATGAGACATCCTGGCAGGCTCATACACCACAGCTTCTGTTCTCTTCCACAGGAAATCACCTAACACCAGCACACCTCTTCTTCCCCTGACAACTGTGAGGAGACCCTCCATCGATGGGACACTTCCAAGGTCACTTCCATGCCCCCTGAGGAATGAGGCTGTTGTGCTATCCTTTCTCCTGCAGCACTGATTAAGAGAAGAGCTTTGAATCAAAAGTGCAACTCCAAACTCACAGGATGTTACCTGATGCTTCTGTGTGTCACACTCTTCCAAGTATCTCCTTCCTATGTCTGGGAATTCTCTTCTGTTCAGTGAGTATCACAAATTCGAATCTGTTATACCAGCATTCAGTCTAAACATGGTAAAAAAAAGTGATCTTGCTCAGCATGCAACTTCTTCTTGCCTAAATATAGTAGTTGGACTGTAGCTTGGTAGACTAGAGCCTAGTGTCTTCATTAAACAACTTTGCCTTTAGAAAGAGCCTGTTACTGACTCATACCAGGTACTATGCTTCTGTTATTTATGTATGTAAGGATACGTTTAGACCAGAGGTGGAAAATATATGACCCATGTCTCTCAAAGACATTTTGAGTTCCTGGAAGGTATAGGGTTAATTTTGCCACCATTTTGAGTCTGTTAAGGTCATTTTAGGCCCACAAGAAGTATTAAAAGAAAAGTTGACTGGCTACATTCTAAATAACGACATTTTCCTTATTTTATATCTCCTCCCATTCTTCCCCTTCCTTATGAAACAGAGGAGATTTTTCATGGATTGAGTTCTTTGTTCAGTAAAATGCATCCTCTCACGTAGTACCTCAGCCCTAACTAAAAAGAAATATATTTGAGAGACCAAGGCAGAAAGAAAGTAAAATCTGATTTCTAAGCCATTTTGTAACCTAGAAGATGAAATATGGAATAAAACCTCTTCTTGTGTGAGAAAAAAGGTAGTATTCCTTATGATGCTTTTTCTGTGCTGTCTGCGGACTAACATTCATATTTGTGATGATTTATTTAAGAAACCTTTCAAAAAAGCAGATGAATTTGGACTCAGTTCATGGGTCATGTGACATCCTGTTCAGAGAGGCTTAATAATTTCTTCCCACCTTTAGCAACCTGTTGCTTCACTAGATGCCTCAACATTTTATGGCCTCTAGACAATAGTTGCTCTTTCTTGCCCTCTAAGATGCTGAAGGGTACCACTCATGTTAAGAATAGAAGTCTGCAGTTGAGAAAGACAGGCAAACAGTCAATTGCTCCCCATATCTTTTAACACATTTCAGTTTGGCCTGCATGGCATCAACAGTAAAACCAAGTAGTGATTCATGCTGTGATCCAGAATAAATAAATAAACTCTGCTTCCCAGACTTCCTGATTCCCCTACAGCTGAAGATGCTTTTTGCATGCTGTCCTGTTCAAAGGAAATTGACATGAAAGTAATTTTGCAGTTCTGATCCTATACTCATAGCATTTTGCACTGCCTTTAGGGATAGATGGATCTGTCAGTCTTGTCTTCTCTTCTTTACTCATTTTTTCCCCACAAAAATTAAGGTTGTCTCATCTTATTTGGACTTCAGTTTGCACATCACTTTTAAAAAAATCTTCACAAAAACTTGGAAATATCTGTGCACATCTCTCAACACGTATTGCAGATTTGTATGGCCATTTCTGCCCTACACTGTTATAGTGCTATTATTCCACTTTGAGCATCCTGTTGAATTCTGGGGTTTGTAGTTTACTGAGGCCAAAGAGCTCTCTGGCTGAGAATTCTAAATGCCCTTCTCTAAACTGCAAAGCCCAGCATTCCATAGGATGTTGAAAGGAGTAATAGCACTATAATAGTGGCACACGGAAATGTCCTTTGTGTTCTCTCTCCACATTTACACATTTTTACTAGCCATTTCTCTTTAACAAAAAAAAAAATATTTTGAGTACACTTTCATGCACTGTACATATTTTGTGAATTAGATTACAAACTTTGGAGAATTACAACTATTGATTTGCTAGTGGATTGATTTGGGTAGTGTTACCACCGTGTACTGGCCTGGCCTTTGGTGAACCAAAGATATCATTTTGATATCGCAATTCGGCCCTGCTCTGCCACCAGCCAAGTGTTTGTGAGGCCACCGAACAAGCGCGAAGCTAGGCATGGCTACTATTTGTTGCTCACACCAAACCAAGCCAGAGATTGCCAGATCTGCTTTAGGGGACCTCCTGAAACAAACACCCTCATTACCAATGTGCGATAAACAAAGAGACCCTCTGCCCTGAGAGGGCACCCTGGCGAGCTAAGTGCTTAACTGCGGAGCTAGCCGCATTTACATACCAGCCATACTGTTGTCAATTCGGAACATAATTCAATCATGTAAATTCTGACCTTTCGGAGGCATTGTCTCCAACCCAAAACTTATTGTTTTCGCCCAAGACTAGACTAGCCTATGGTCGTTGTTTCCCTGATAAAAAAACCCAGTTCTGAGAGCTCTTTGGAACTCTCGCCAGATCGCTTTGGACTTCTACTCTGCTTTGCTGCCGCTCGGTTCAGCAGATTCCCCTCAGCCGCCATGCCGGGTTTCCTCTTCTACAATCAGCTTCCCCAGGACTGCAGGAAATGTGGCGTATCACCCATTCCCCTTGAACTCTATTTTCCTTTTCTAGTTAGGAGTGTGTTCGTGCTTTCTTTAATAATTGTTTAATAAATCTTAATTACTATTTTGAACTGTTTGCATGCTCACTGACCTGATGCTGTAGACATAGGGTAAGAGATCCCCGCTAAGTTTCCCTGCCTCTCGTTAGCCAAGAGAGTGCTCCTGCTAATTTCCTCATCTTGTTTGTGTTAGGTTTTGGTTATTTGGGTGCCCCTCCCGGGACCCCCAAGTCACAGGGTAACAGTAGAGCATAACTGCATAACAATGCACACCCATAACATGTTTCAGTGATTCCTTTATGGCATTCATGTGGACATTCCCTGATATGAATCAGAGGGTTACGTTTTCTACAGGAGTCGCCTGTCACAAATGTAACATTTGAGTGTGTTCTGTGTTTGTTAACGCTTAAGGAATGAATGGTTTGTACTACCATCAACACTGTTGATTCTGAATGATTCTGAAAAAACAACCCAATCAAAGTATGCTTTGCATACTGGTAGATTTGTGTGAGGAATGTCTTCTGGGCTCTCTAATTTGCTCTGTGTGACACTCACATTCTTATTCAAGTAGAATTAAAGATGTAGCCATATTAGTCTCTTGCTGCATAGAAAGGAGGAAAAAGGGAGAAGGGATGTAGCAGCACCTTTAAGACTAACTGGTTTTTATTTTAGCATGAGTTTTTGAGGGTGTACAGCAACGTTTTCAGATACAGCACGAATGATATCCAGGTGCCAAGATATAAAGTATATTTACACAGTTGTGGGAGCAGGGGTGGGATTCGATGTAATAGAATCCAGAAAGATGTAAATCATGATCCTTGCCCAAAGGGTTGTGTATGGTGATACAAGTCTTTCAGATTTTTACTGTGGTCAGTTAGGGTAGATATGTGAAAGCAGTAAATCTGCTTACCAAAATCTGTTCCCTGAGGTTCCTCTCCCTTCTTCCTTTTTATTATCAAAGCTCTGATATGTATTATAATATGAAAGATCCTAAACATCTTCTAAGGTTATTAAAATATGGATGCTTGAGAAATTCGTTTGTAGGGTCTCTGTAAGTCAAAGTTGACTTGACAGCAATTAACAACTAATAGTTGGTTTATAACCAGTGACATATAAAGTTCACATATCCTAGAATAAACGCTGAGAAACCAAAATGAGCAACAGCTCTTCTGCTTTTTCACAAATATATTGAGGATTGTCCTGTCACTTTTCCATCAAGAATGAATCTGCTGCACAGATTTAAGGGAAATTATAGTAATTGGGCCCTTTTGATACTAACGCAAACTGGCAGCCATTTGTATGTGGGGATGGAGCAATTTTATTATAGGATCCTAATTAAATCATTGTTCACTACATCCATTCCTCAGAGCCATGAAATAGCCATGAAACATGCTGACTTTTCCCAAAAGTCACCATGAAATTGGCACAAATTTTCCATCAAAATGGACAATGGTTGACATTGAGTCAACCAGTGTCAAAAGTATTAGATCTATGCTGCTTAATCAAGTGTGCTTTTTGTTTGAAATGACAGCTTTACCTGCCTTTGAAATAGCTTTAGGTTTGGGTGCCAGATTAAACAGGGACAAACTACAGCAACCACACTAGTTGAAATGACTGAGCCGTTTGCTTCTTCAAGGCAAGTCTGACTGTCTAAAATAAATACTCAAGACACTAGAAAGTAAAGTTGCTATAGCTGAATCCAGTGGGTCCAATTAAGGACCTGATTTCCAGACCTTTGGTCAACTTAATTGTTTTTCTGTGAACACATTCCATTTTGTCAACATCCTTCTTTCACAGTTATTCCAAGAAACGGACATAGTACTCCAGGTAGGATCTGACCAAGGCAAGACAGTGCAGTACTGTTACATCCCTCTGTCTGGACACTGTACTGCTGTTTATGCAGCCTAAAATTGCATTGAATTTTTGACCTCTAAACCACACTGTTGACTCATGTTTAGCCCATGGTTTACTAAGTTCCCCAGAGACTTTATGCATGTACTGCAGTCAAGCAAGGCATCATCCGTCCTGTATTTCTGCTTTTCCCTTTCTTACCTAAATGTAGTACCTTGCATTTATCCCTGTTGAAATTCTTTTTCTTAGTTTTGGCCCAGCTCTTCTATCTGTAAAAGTCAATTTGAGTTGTTACGCCTCCTAATTTCATGTCACCTGCAAATTTGACAAGCATGTTCTCTGCGCAATCATCAAAGTTGTAATAAAGATGTTTAAGAACATTGAGCCCAGGACTGAACTCACTGGCATTTAACTAGTAATTTCTCTCCAGCGCTAAGAGGAAACTTCAGTGAGCACTGTTTGAGTATCATGGGAGACCCTGTTATTGAAGTCAAGACATATTACATCCAAGCATTCCCCTGATTTACCAATGATGATAATAAATCTCATTTTTCATGTTTTTTGACAGATCTTCAAAACAATGAATCAGTTTTTCATCCGATAACTGTTGACTGAGTCAGATTTTTTTCCCCCACAATGAGGAGAAACTGTGCAGCTGTCCTCCATTTTCAAGATGGAGGAAACATTCACCCTCTTCCATTCTGCATGGACCTCCTCTGTTCTTCAAGAATTCTGAGAGATGATCAAAGGTGATTGTAAGGCAAGTTCCATTATTATTTTTGGATGCAGTTCATTTGGCCCTGGAGACCTAAATTCATTTTGAACAGGCAAGTATTCCTGTGCTACCTCTTTATCTATTCTGGACTGAAATCCCCTCACTGCATCATTTGTTATATTTTTACCAAGCTCAGCACTGTTTTCCTTCTCAGAGAAGACCATGACAAAAAAGATTTTGAATAGTTCTCATCTTTGTCCTGTGTTAGCACTTCATTATGTGGTCCTTCCAATTGTTTGTTCTTTTTCTAGAAATTTTGTGTGTGTGTGTGTACGTGTATATACCTTTTATTACTTTTAACCTCTGTAACAAGCTGGAGCTCAGTTTGAACTTTAGCCTTTCTGAGATTCTCCCTTCAAATACCAGCTATTCATTTATTCCTCTTTGGAGATTTCCCCTTTCCCTTTGAGCGCTTCTGATCATGGGATTTCAAAAATGTATATCTGACAGTGTTTGTCTTCTCCTTTTCTGTGTATAACATTTTCCCAGAGAACATAACCACTCTTAAGGAATGTGCTGCTTCTTAGGATGGAAAGAATGCATGTAATTATTTATTCTCAGTTTGAAAAATAATGGGTTTCCAATAATCAGGAAACCCTATGGTGAAGAAGAATAAATGATCCAGAATTTTTCACAGTTTCTGTTTAGAAAACAGGTTATTATTTTTCTATATATAACGTTTTTCTACGCAGACTAATTCTGTGGAGAAAACTACACTAATTATTCATCCTGTTACATGGGGACGAAATCATGGAAGATTTACGTTCCTACTATTTCTACCCCATGGACAAGTTCGTCCCTCTTGGTTAGGATCAAATCCAAAAGAGTCATTCCCTTTGATGCCTCCTCTACCTTCTGTACAATGAAATGTCTGCAAAGCAACTGGGACATTTGTTGGACCTTTCAATCTTGGCAGGGTTTGACTTCCGTCAGACTGAAATTTCGTATTTTCACCATCTCTCAACTTTTTTATCATGTATTCCGGGAAGGTGTCATTCAAGTCTTCCTTCCAGCTTGGGGATGTATAGTATGTATGTCACTGTTGTTTTCCTCCCCTTAAATTTTTATCCAAATGTTCTCAACCTTTTCCTCATGTTTTAAGTCAGAGGTCTCCTAACAGATGTACATGTATTTGATGTATAATGTTACTCTACCTCCTTTTCTGTTTGGTCTGTTTCTTTGGAGCAGGTGATATGCCTCTATTGTAGCCACCTTGGATTCCATCCTGGAAGAAAGGCGGGGTATAAATTCAATAAATAAATAAAATATAAATAAATTACTACATAACAGTCATGAGACTCATCCTACCAGATTTCAGTAATGCCTCTTAAATCATAGTTAAATCACAGTTACCTTGCTGTGTTAAGAATTCAAGTTCACATTGATTATTCCCCATATTCTCTGTATAGGTGTATAGACAACTATGACCTTTGGTCATTTTCTCCAGTTATTCCTTATTTTTTTTTCCCCATTAGTGTATTCTTGTACTATTGCCCCAATTTCTCCTGTATCATTTAATCTATTGCATATTTCAGCCGAAGTACTATTAGTTTAGATTGAAATATTAGTCCTACTATACCTTCCCAGGTATGGCATGGAGCTGGACTGGGCCCTGAACCTGGATAGGAAGAAGACAAAGAAAATTGCTTTTGGCCAGGAGACAACCTCTTTTCAGACTCTGCTTTCAGCTCAGCTGCATAGGAGTAGTCTGGTCAGATGGGCAAACTTTATTTGAAGCATCAGCATATTTAGAGAACTTTGTGCATTACATAAACAGAGAGAAAATGCATGGGAGTGAAAATTGTTGAACATAAGTTGCAAGGTCTAGAAAACAGGGTCTTTGTGACCATTTTAGTATAAGCATCATCCCTTTTGCAAACAAACATTTTCAGAGTAGAATAACCAGTTGCCAAATTTTAATTATGGCCTTATTTTATGCTATTGATTCTAGACACAGTTCTTGTACTTAGCAGTTTGTGAGGAGCCAGTAAGACAGAATGGGTTCAAATCAAAATATATTCAAAGATTTTTAATCCACAGAATGGCTTGTTTGGAACTCAGAAATAACAGACTAAATGCTTGAAAATATTTTGCACGCAACAGTACAAGGACTGCAAGCAAGGTTAGAGATTACATGCAGCTCATAGGCCATTTATTGCCCATCCTGGTTTAGTATTTGACTATTAATAGTATAGTACTATGCATGTCTACTCAAAAGCAGGTCCCATCAAGCTGGGCAAGATTTACTGTAGTCCCAGGTAAATGCAAATAGCATTGCAGCCTAGAAGGCAGTAAAAGACAAGAGCCTGCTGCTGGAAGAATCAGGGAGGAAATATGCTGGAATAAACAATTCAAATATTCACACTCACTGGTTTATTAATACTGAATGGTTCAAGTATTTTTATTTCACTTTGTAATATTTGGGAGTTAAAGCTGCTAGATGCATTTTAAGACAACTTAAATTACTCCACTACTGAGCATTCAGCACAGGTTTTCTCATTAGACAGGGTGCAGTGATGATCTGAGGTGACATGACATGGGAACAGAAAATTCATTGCTCTTCCCCCAGGTAGCTGACAGAACCCCCACTACTTATCCTGCCTGCTTGCCCCCAAGAGCTGCCAACAAGACCCACTCTCCCTGTTGACCCAGAAAAGAACCACAGTGGTGGTTTCTGTCTGCCCAGAGAAGTAGGAGGTAGCAGCCATCACCAAGAAGGTAGCCAAGATGGCTTCAGTACCCCCATGCCTCCACCATACCCAAGCTTACCTCTATACAGAATGAGCTATTTCAGTTCATTGTCAATTCAGTGGGACATGCAGCTTGTGGTATGGAAGGAACGACCCTGTCACACACTCCTCTGTCTGTCTTTTTTTTCTGTGGGGAAGGAAAGGTATTATCCTCCTCCTTTTCATTCAGAGGTATCCCTTCTCTTTCTGAGGGAAAGGATTGCTGCTTCTCTTTTCCTTCTCTTTTAATGAGACAATGTGGGGAGTTTTCCTGTGATGTCAGGGGGTCTTCCTCTCTTTTACTTTCCATCTCAGGTGATGGGGGAATTGAGCCATCCCTGTGTATTTGGGAAATCAGCTCTGCAACATGGAATAGGTTTAGATTTTTCCCATGTGAACCAGAACTGAACCTAGCCCAGAACCTCGAGACTTCAGTGGCCTGAACAAGAACCAAAGCTGAATGACTTGAAGGGCAGATGAAGCTGAATCACAGCCGAAGCAAACATTAATGTTTTGGAAGAGAAGCTCCTAGCTTCCAACCTGTTTTCTTCCAGTTGCATATACCACTCCACAACTCTTGTAAACACAAAGAATGAAAATGTTAATATGGTGTATAATACCTCAGGTGCAGATTCCACCTAGCTCCGTTTGTTCTCTTCTCTAATCCTTTCCTTCTGTCAGGGTTTGTTTTCTTCTCCACGCCTGCGGATGTACACTTTACTTCATACTTCATTTCATTCAAGTCTCTGCTGTGGTATCTATTTCTCTTCTCTATCCCCCTCCTTTTTTTTTAAGCTCACTACCAGTTTAGTAACATTTGGGGCTCTGTGCTTGCTGATATTGAATTTGCCCTTTCTGTTCGTTTACTCTGTAGATTTCAAGGGCATTCAAGCTGGTGGGATAACATGTCAAGATATCCAAATAATAAACTATTGCTTTGTCCTGGCAAATAGCATGAAGGTGCTAAGATTGTCTTGTTGCTTGTTTGTTTTTTTCCGTTTCCTGTTGCTGGCTCCCTCCCACTTCGTTTGCCTATGATCTGTCCCTGGAAACCTTACAAAGTCTGGCAATTAAATTATCTGGCGTTTGGGTTGGCAGGGAAATGTTTTGAAAGCAAACAGCAGCCACAGTAGAAGGAAATAGTTTGTTACTGAAGGATTAGAAGAGCATACAGTGGCTTTGTTCACATGAAGACCTGAGCTGTGGAGAGAAGACTTTCCATTTAGGGGACTGAAGGTATTGTTCTGAATGTACTTTCAGATGGATTATTCTGGAATTACAGAAATCCACTCCTCCCACATTTCATCCAGTGTTTTTCCAGTAAGATTTTGCATCTGTACAAAGATATCCCCTTGGCCCAAGTTACTTAAATATATTCCGGTCAAGAGGATAAACAGATAAACTCATTCTGAAACTCTTGCCAAATTTTACTTCATGCCTTCTGCAGTTTTTGATAGTAGACTACCTAAGATACTTATCACCAAAAGTGGACAATTTCTATGGAAATGGGGACCAGTTTCCACCTCACTTCCCCAAGACCTGCTTAAGCTGTTTAACAATTCTGAAAAGATGTAAAAACATCATAAATATCCCATTTTAGGTCATCTTTGGAAAAAAAAAAAAAGATAGATAGATAGAAAGATAGATAGATAGAAAGTACACTCTTTACAGTACTCTACCTTCCTGGAGTAAAGTTGTACTAGTTTTAATTGAAAACATCTAGGGGGAAAATGGTGGAAAGCCCATATACAACTCACAGAAAAGTGTTCCCATCTCTAATGCACATCTTTGTCACTGTATGTCAGACCAGGCTGAGGACTTATCCACATTATTTGATCATTCTTTAGTGTACCACATTAAAGATAAATATGTGGATTGATAAAATGGAAGTAACTGGTGAGTTCACTTGAAGATAGAATTCTTGCCTCTTAACATGTGTCTCAAGATTTGAAGCATTTGCAGCTTTTTAAATAGCACTAGCTGGGTTCCTTGCCAAATTTAGACTAATGTAAAAGACTACATTGGAGGAGTTTATTAAAGCTCAAATTTATTTTTGTATGTTTTATCCATCGTTTGATTAAAGGTCACTTCTAAAGACTGGCCAGAATTCTTATTCAATGTTACCTTCAGGGCCATTTTTACAGTTATATTAAAGTTTTCTTTTAACTGATCAGTGTTTGTTTACAATATATGTTTGTAATATATTGTTGGTATTTTTTCTGCTGTATTGTGATGACCTGTGGCCAGAATCAATAAAACTGAACTGAACTGAGTTTTATCCCATTCCTTGAAGAAGAGCTGTGTAGTTGCTGCAGATAATTAAACATCCTGAGAGATATCTTGTTATCTGTTCTCCAAATCTGTCATAGTTGTGAGCTACTACTATTGCTGTTATTGGTATTTTCATTTATATCTCGCTTTTCTTCTAAGACTGGGACTTAAGATGGTAAGCAACATATTTAAAACAATGCAAATTAAAAACTATACAAAAAAAGGAGATAAATATGAGATTTAAAAAGCAATTAAGCAATTTATAAAGTTAAAACATTACCATTAAAAATATTGAAATTCATTAAAAGACTATATAGAGAACCCACCTGCTTGGTCTTCCAAAAGAGTAGAGTGCCTTTATGCAACTGTAGGTCTTTTTTATCCAGTCAACATCCAAGAAACTGCTAGCGAGTTCAGTGAGCACAAATCACATAAGGGTCCTCCAAGGATCTATCAGCCAGTTCTTCCATACATGACAACAGCGTAGAAATAGCAAAATAACCTGAGTAACTGAATCCCTGTTGCCTCTTGGGTATAATACATAACAGTTCTCTTGCATTGAAGCTAATATGTCATCCAAACATATTAAAATACTTGGCAAACTTTAATTAATGAACCTTTGTTAAACCTCCACAGGCAGAAGAATACATATCGTTGCTTGCTATACTTACGTGGAAACAGATCAAAAGAGAATTCCCCACTTCACTGCTGGCCCATTAGCAGTTCATAATGAAACCCAGGAATCTTGCACGTTGGGCCATGCCATGGGGCGCATTCCCACAAATGCTTTGAAATGAACAGAACACACTGATTTATAGTAGCACTGAAGATGTCTCATGATGGTCTATAGCAGTGAGCATACACAATTTGTATTTTGGAGCTAATTAACAAATCTAGTCTCTCAAGCAGATTACTGTCAACTATTTAATGGCTCATTGGCTTTAGAAGCATTTCTGGTTACTCTTTTGCAATTTCAGCTGAGCGGTTACTGTGATTTGTGGCTTCAAGTAATATCCAGCAAGCTGTGAACAGCCTCACAAATTACTATGTTAGTCACACCCTTTGACAAACTTTCTTAATGCTAGCAGGGTGCTTACAACGTTCCACGGATACTGCTGGACAATTGAACACCCAGAGATTCTTTATTTTCTCTTAGGAAGGAGCTATCTTTAACAATGGTTGTTGTCTAGGTAATGTTAGCGAGAAATCTGTCATATGCGCACCTGTAAACCCTCCCCATCCCATTTATGTGTTCATATACATTTTTTATTTTTTAAAAAAGTTTATATTTAAAAGCTTCTCTAACTCAGAATAAAAATTTCTGAACATATTTTCTCCCCAAATGCTCATATTTAAAATAAACTTTTAATGATTTTAACATTTTCCAATTTTAGAATATGTGTGTATGTGCATATACATATACAGAGAGAGAGAGAGAGAGAGAGCATGAATCCCAATTCAGTGCCACAAATTTTGTTGAATACCCTGGAATTAAAAAGCTGGCTTAGGGTGTTCCCAAGGCTAAATAGTAGGTAAGGATATTTTTCAGCCCTTTCCCATGTTCCGTTATTTCAATTTTAGGTTATTTTCATCTTGCTCATAAAGAACCAAGCAAATTTTAATGTTTGTTCTTAGAAAAAAAAATGCACAAAATTCTCACTCTTCCCTACTTTGCAAATGAATCCAGAGTCAAAGTGACTGCAAATGCTGAAATAAAATTTCAACTGATTCCTAATTAGGTAACCCCAGAAAACCCTGTGATAGGTTTACTTTAGGGTTATCGTAAGTTGGAAATGACTTGAAGACATATAACAATAAGACATAATTTCCTAATAGATCCACTTTCGTGTAGTGGTTTGAATGTTGGACTATGACCCCGGAAAGGAAAAAGAAAGGTGTAAGCACCCAATTCTTCAGATGCAATACAGTGTGGTAATAAATACTCAAGTATCAAGGGTATTTACATAGTTGTGGTAGTGGGATTGGAACATAACAGAATAAAGAAAGCTACAAATCATGGCCTTTGTCCTAAATTTTCAAATTGTAGCATTAAGGTGATGCCAGTCATCCTGATCTTTACAGCCGTCAGTTAGTGTTGATGTGTGAAAACAATAGATCTGCTTTTTTTTCCGGTAAACAAGAAGAGGGAAGAAATAATGGGATAACTTGGGAGAGTTACAAATTTAAGATGACATCATCTGGACTTGAGACAACCGTTTGCACAGTAAACTGTCCAGAAGCTTAGTGGCCTTGTCTAGTCGCATTATGGTATTGCCCGTGAAACTCAGGGGATGATCAGTGATTTGATAAGAGGACTTAATTTCTCTTTACTGTTGTGAAATCTCATTTCAACCTCTCTGATATGATATCCATAATAGCTGGGAAAAGATAATAGACATACAGCTCAGAAGAGTTTTGGAAGTTTTATTTTGGACCAGCTCAGACTGAGAGCAGATTTTTAATAGATTTGGATAAGACAGAATATATTTTAGAGGGCTGCTGTTTTGTTTGAGAGTTTTATGCAGGATTAGAGGTTGTATTTAGGAGTTCTATTGTCTCTGTCCAGCCTTTGGCTGGGAGTGGTTTTTTTTCCCTCTCTGTCTGTTTCTTGAAGAACAGCATTCACGTGTTTGTTATGATGCAACTTCTGCATCATTCTGGGTCATATTCCTCTGTTTAAGGCAACATGGACCAGGCCTAGGCTTCTCTTCTTTGTTGGTGGCTGAAGAGGAAGCACCTTTGCTTGCTGTGCTGCCCTGGGCCACTTGGTTTGCAGATCAAGGCAGTAATCACGGGTTCCTTCCCTACATCTAACCTTCTCCACATGCTTGAGTGGTAGATTCCTCCATGTTCAGAATTGATTCAATGTGCTTTACTGGCTATTTTTGTACTACCATTGCTTGGGGGCAGCATGAGCCTGCCCATTTTCTGTCCCACTGGATGGGTAACCCTCCTACAGGGGCAGGTAGGCTGAGCCTTTGTGGCCTGCCCATCTCTTCTTTCCTTAATTTACTGTGGTCCTTCTTTCTCCAAGCCTTCTTGCCTATTCTATCTCTGGGGCTTCGTGGGTTGCACCTTTCCTAGCCCACTCACTGCCCACCTACTTGTGAGTAATTCTGCTACCTACCAGCCACTCATTGACCCCCAGCTTCTTCCCTTTCCTCCATGGTTAGGCCCACATCTCTTCACATTCCTCTATCTCACATTCCTCTATCTCACATTCCTCTATCCTAATTGCCAGTGTTTTCCTTCTTTATACATCACCATCACTCTTGGCTTATAATCCCTAACAAGAAGACACAGGCCCTTTCCGCATGTGGGAAAGGAATCATGCAAAAATGGGACTCACCGGACTTCTTCAGCGTCCGGGCAAGTCCACTGGGATGAGGAGCAGTGCAAGCTCATTGCTCCACACTGCTCCAGCGTCCAAAATGGCAGCTTCCGGTTGGTGGAGGCTCTCCACCAACCAGAGAAGCTCACCAGCCTAAAGCCCGCCCCCGGCAGATCTGCAGGCATGCACTAGTGCGCACCTGCAAATCTGCACTGGAGCACGGGGATGGAGCGACACAGAGTCACGTGCTCTATGCTTTTTAAAAACCTCTAAAGAGAGATTTTTAAAAAACACACTGCCTGACCAGTTCCGGTCGCTCCAGAGTGGACTCAGGTGCAGAACTGCAAAAAGTAGTCAGCCTCAGTCCACTCTACGATGCAGAAGACCTCCGTTGGAGGTTGCTCTGCACCGTTTTAATAGCCCGGTGCAGGAAGGGCCACAGAACCAAAAGGACTTGCAAGTCCACCCTGAATCATGTGGTAAGAAAAAGGCAGGATATTAAACAAACAAATATGCACAAAAATGAATTTTGCAAGTCAAAGTGTCTTCAGAAAAAGATCCTTTTCCAAAAGTCCTTTGGTAAATGACAGCATTCCAGGTGAACTCTGCTCAGTATAAGCCTATTTGGATGCTTCTGGGGCTGGCATTAAGTCACCTTTTAGATTACTTTTCATCCACTCCATGATTTTACTGAGAATACAGCAATACTTATTTTGGAAAATTTAAATGTAGTAAATGCATCAGTTTAATATTCTGTTCCTTATAAAATTCTGTTAGGGATTTAAAAGGTTGAGATACCTTTATTTTCATCCAATCAGCATCAGTAAACACTTGAATTAACTCTGATTCCCACCATATCCTACAACCCCTTTGTTATATTGTAAGAACCATCCAGTACCCATATATAAATTTTTGACACAAGCCTCTTAGCTGTAATGTTTGAGGATATGCACAGCTCTTCCAAAAAAAAATAAATAATAATAATTGCTCTTGGAGCTACTTATGTGATATAGTGTTTTGCAAAACTGTGAATCTGAAAGCACTGTAATCCATAAAAATTGGAGATTTGATAATTTCTTATATATGAAGTTTATAGACATGGAAGCTGCTTCTTAAGAATGATGTACAGGTCCACACTAACGCTCAAGCTTTGACATTTATTTCAGAGAATGGTGGATGCAAGAGGGACCTAGCCTTCTGGAATTTTTCCCCCAACAGTTGCTGTCCATAACTAGGCAGATGTTTTCATAGATCCCACTGTTTACTTCTGGTGCAAACCAGGCAACAATGTAGGTTGTTATTTCTCAGATCTTTCACTCCCCTATGAAAGCTGTCATGAGCTTTGTCTTTCAGTGTCTGGGGTTCACCATCCTCTTCAAGCCTCAATATATTTCTAGCACTAATAATTCTTTCACACATGGACTTTCTTGCTCACAGATGGCAAGCTTTGAAACATTGGCACTCAAGGCCAAACAGGATCAGGATGCTGGACCAGCAGTACTGTGGTGCCTTGGTGATTCGAAGCCAATAAAGCCAAACAAGCCATGTTTGCTGTCCTTGCTCCTTCTATTATGTCCAACTGAGCCAGGCATTTCAAAGTTTTTTCACACATTTTGGCTCATGCGGAATTGACTCAGCTTTAGCCAACCTCTCCCGAGCATTTCATACAATTTACAGTTTACCTTAAAGACTGGGGTTTTGCTTCTAAATCTGTTGCTAATGCTATGGTTGTCCTTGCTGTTAAGGTCAAATCTGCAGGTCTGTCAGATTAGTCATCTAACTTCTAGCTGTGTAAAATGTGTGAGGGCTGGGCACGACTTTATCCATGCCCTCCATGTATACAGCACCAATTAATTCCTCATAATATAAAAGATTTGTTACAATAATTTGAAACGTGTGTGTTTTCCCTCAGCTGCTTTCTTTCTGTGTATGTTTTAACTCACCCTTTCTCTCTACTAGATGGTAAACTGAATCCTGTTTAGATCAGGATCACCATCTTGGGACATTCCCTTGTTTTTGGGGTGTAGAGGCATGCCACAAGTCCCAGTTTTGGAATAGTTTGGCTTTAGGCAAGCCAATATACAGGCCCTTTCTGCAACGCCTCTTTTCATGGAGCTGGGGTGCAGGGATCATGCAAGAAGCCTCCAGCGAGAGGCTCTCATGTCCCTTTTCCCTCAGCTCCACATCTGCTGCCTGCTCACATGAGAACCCCGCCTCTTCCTTCCGCAGTGCAGCCTGGGAGTTTCTCAGGCTGCGCTGGGGCAGGAAGCGCAAGCACCGCGGCTCCAGAGCTCCACATGCACGGCAAGTGCGCACGAGGCCCCGAAGCAATGCATGATCATGCATCATTTTCAGCTTAAAGCCAAAAATGAAAAAGTGCACGAGTGGCGCCTTCCAGACCCTGGAGCATCGTGCAATTGTGAGTGCGTAATGTGGACCACTCCTCACATGTGTGCGACACTCGGGGGTCCTTTCGCATGGCAAATGCTGTGTGAAAAGGGCCACAGTTTCATGGTTTGGCAGCAGGGTCAGGCATTGCTCTAAGATCATTCCTGTTTTATGCCATATTGGAGGAAAAAGAAATAAATCAAGATCCAAAGATCGTCACAGTTTAATAGTTTCCCAGATACTATAAAACAATAAATTAGGGATGGGGAACATGTCATTTTCCAGATATTTTGGACTGTATCTCCCACAGTTCCTTGCCATGGTTCCTGGAACTTCCAGACATTGTAGTCCAAAACACTGAGGAAAGCCAGTATTTCCTCACCCCTACCTTAAATCAAATATGACCTTACAAACTAGGAAGCTAGACTAAAACAAAGTGATTGTGAACAGGGATAAAAGTAAGAGCTACATCCAGGCAGGAAAAACGAAACTCACAAATTCAGTGGGTGACACTGGGCTTGATGACAGTACAAGTGAATAGAATCTAGGGGTCTTAGTAGATAATTAGCTAAGCATGGGTTAGTGGTGTGATGTAGCAGTCAAAAATACAATTTTAGACTACTTTAAGAGGACTATAGTGTCCAGATCAAGAGACTAATAAACAGCACTCTAATTCTGCTTTTGTCAGACCTTTTGTGGAATACTGTGTCTAAGAAGGATGTTGACAAAGTGGAACATGCCAAAGAAGTGCAACCAGGATTATAAAAGGTCTGAAAATCTAGCCCTATGAAAAATGACTTTGTGAGCTGGCCATGTTTATCTTGGAGAAAAGAAGACTGAGACATATCATAATAGCTGTCTTTAGATATTTGAAGAGATGTCATGAACAAGATACAGCAGGCCTGTTTTCTTCTGTTTGTTTTCTGCTTAGAACATGAACCAGCAGATTCAAATTACAAGTGAAGGGATTCCACATAAACATTAGGAAGAATTTCTTGACGGCAAAAGCTGTTTGACAGTGCAATAGGCTGCCTCAAAGGGTAGTGGAGTGCGCCACCTTTGGTGGTGCAAAAAAAGAGGTTGGATGGCCACCTCTCAGGAGTACTTCAGTTGTGTATTCCTGTGTCACAGGGACTGGTCTAATTGGCTTTTGTTGGTGCCTTGTGGTTTCTGATTCCATGAGCAATATCCCATAGTATAGTATAGATATAAGCATAGATAGGCATCTACAAAGTTTTCTGTATTTACAATTTGAGACTATCCACCTTACAGAGTATAGTATCTCATATTTTGATAGGTATACAAAATTGTTGAGCAATAACTATATTCATAGCTAAGATTCTTGTTCCTTTCACCTGGCAACTCTGTTGACCATTCAGAAGGACACAGAGGAAGAGGAAGAGGAGGAGGAGGAAGAGGAGGAAGAGGAAGAGGAAGAGGAAGGGGTAGCAGCAGCAGCAGCAGCAGCTTTTACCACAAGGTAAGCTGTAGAAAATAGAACTTCCTTTGGGTATTATAGGGCTAAACATTCAGGCAATCTAGGGAGTGAAACTGCCGAGATCCAAGGCTCTGAAACTCCTCTGAAGTTCAGAAGAATGTAGTTTTAACTGATCTGCTATATCGCTCATGTCAGGTAAACCTACAGTAGTTGAAGTTACTAACTTCGATCAGATGGGGCAAAATCAAAATCATGGCAGAAGTATGGAGGGGAAAAAAATGAATTTTAATGACAGTTGCCATCAAAGAGACTCTAAAGGACTTATTTCATCCAAAGAGGCTCTAATGTTACACATAAATCCATGGTGAGAAATGGCCTATTACTACTGTCACACACAGCTGTGTCAGGAGAAGCTTCCAACTTGTTCCAGCCCAGTATAGTTGGGTCTGGCTTTGAATTAACAGTGTCTCTTTTTTGTTCCTGATCTACACACTGATTGTATCTCATCGTGTCCTCTTGGCGGAGAAAATACGACACACCACTTGTAACAGAGATCCTTTCATGCTACTCGGGCCACCCTTTAAACATGTTCAGCAGTCTTTTATTAACTGTAAGTCTCACAGCAGGGGTGAGTTATAAGAAGATGTCTTTACCATCACTAAAAAGGTAGAAAAACTGGACAGAAAGCTTCTGGAGTTTATTTTCTAGTTGTTACCATGTTTTTATTTTCAATAGCTCTTTCACATATACGTCTAACAATGCATCTGCCACCACCTTTTATTGTGTTTGGGTTGAGTTATAGTTTTATGGCTGTGCAATTCCTCCTAACAAGAACTGATGTCATTCTCATGGTGTGGTAACAAGACTCACAAACTAGTAAGCAGAAAAAGTTACAAATATTTTAGCAGTCTGGAAGCCACCATGAAGCTAGTTAGAGGTCCATATCATTGTTCATCACATTCAGAAGACTTATTTTTTGACTTTAAAGTCTAGCCACATTAGCTAGACTTTGAGAGGTTTGGTATGAAAAAGGGTTGGTACGAAAAAGGTAAGTTTCCAGCACTTTTGTTACCAAAGCCACAATTCTAGAAGAGGAGTTTGATTTAGGAACACATATAGGACTACAATGATGTGTAAGTCATATACAGAAAAGAATTGGGGATTTTGATGGGTAATTTAATAAAAGCCACAAGATAGTGTATGCCGCCTGTAAAAAAAACACAAGAGTGACGGATAATTCAATGAGTAATAATGCAATTTTAAAAAATACAAAAATGGTGCTAGTCCACTTGAAATGTACTGTACAAGTGGTCATCACATCTCAAAAGATATGGAGTAAAATTTTCATTTAATTCTTTCTTACATGCAAGAAGGAAAATTATCCAATATTTTGCCCCAATTGAATGAGACTAAAAGATCCTAAATATCCAAAACATTAAATATCAAATATTTTGCCCCAACTGAGTGAGACTAAAAGAATTTCGGCATGTTTGTCTATTTGTTTCAGGACTTTTAGTGAAAATTTTCAGATTTTTTTCTACACCCCCTACTGAGAAACAACAGCTGGAGATCATTACAGCCATCATGTCTTGCTTCCGGGACCCTGGTGGAGCAGTGGTTAAATGCCGGTACTGCAGCCACAACGTTGTAAGTTTGATCCTGCAAGGCTCCAGGTTGACTCAGCCTTCCGTCCTTCCATAGGTCAATAAAATGAGTACCCGGCTTGTTGAGGGCAATTAGCTAACATACATTGTAAACCACTTAGGGAGTGCTCAGCACTGACAAGTGATATAGAAATGTAACTGCTATTGCTATATTCTCATTGGCATATATTTATACAGTGTGGGAATGGTATGGTGGATCAGGTAAGAATACAATAAGGTTCTTTTTATTATTGAAGAAAGGAAATGATTTGAAAATATGTTTGGTTGCATGTCAAAACTATCTTACATTCTGTGCATCCACAGAGGTGTACTTAGATACACCATGAGGGTTGACAACATATGTCCTGGGAGATCACAATGATCACTGATTGGTTTCTCGCTTCCTATATCACATTTGTGGAACTGTTCAGGCTTCATTTTAGCCTGTCTTAAAAACAGACTTGATTTCCCTCTTTCACTTATGGGTGATATTTTGGTGTTTCAATTTAAATACCATCTTAAGCTTTGGCACATATGAAGGTAGAAGTGCCTATGTGAATACGATGAATAGCACCAGGGATTCTCACACAACATTATTTATACTGATTAGAAGGCATTGGTGACATTTAAGTCTGTTACTGGTTTGTAAATTATGTGAAGTGTGTTTATCACTGTCTAGTAGTAGTGGCAGTTTAGGTGTGTGTATATATGTCGACAACGGTCTTGCTCCTCTTGCTTCTCCAAGATCTGTGGATCTTTCTTGAAAATAAATTGTAATTCCCTCATGCTATATTGCAATACCTTCAGCTGTGAGTAGTAAGTTACAGTAACTCATACTCTGACTTGTCATGGCATAAATGAAGACTCACTTTCTGCTGAAAATAGCAGCATTAGGTGTCAATAGAAACAGGAGAGGGGAAACAAAAATAAAGGAAATGCAGTAGTCTTAGGCCATTTCCGCACTAGGCTGTTACAGTGCTATGATTCCACTTTCAACATCCTATGGAATCCCGGGGTTTGCAGTTTAGGGAGGGGCCTTTGAAAGAAGGGAGAAGGGAAATGAGCAACTTTAACAGCTCTGCTATGAAAATACCAGGAGAAAACCATGCCATGAGCATTGACGATAGTGGCTGGGGCTTCTGGAACCTGAAGTCCACAAACATCTGGAGACCCACAGGTTGAGAACCACTGGTCTACAGGGAGAAAGAGAAAGGAAGCAGGGCTGCTTTATTAACTCTGAGGGGGACCAGCAGGGTTTGACTCTTGCTGTCCTTGGGCTATCTGTTTTTCCAGTTAGGGATGAATAAGTTGTTCATTTCAAGTATGAAGTTGTTCATTTCAGGTAGTTTTTCACAAGACTTTGGAAACATTTGCAATTCTTTTCATACATGGAGTGAAATCAATGTATCTCTTGAAAGGGATTGGCGCAAATCAGGGAGACTTTGGTTTCAATTTGTTTCTGGAAGACTTTACCAAAACGCACACATTCCTCTACTTTTGGCTTGAAAAGAATGTAAAATTTTTTTAAAAAAAATAGGTGTAGGAAGACGTTCATATTTTCACATACCTGATTCAAGCTTGTTACAAGCAACATATCCGTACAAGATCCTAGCTTGTGCATAAAGAGATCCATTCCAGCTTATTTTAAAGATACTAGTAGGAGACTGGTATCAGATGTAGAATGAAGATGAGAATAGAGCTTACACAAACTGTTAACAGCCCACATATACACGCCACTACTGCCTGTCAGATTGAAGTGCATTTTTTTGTCTAAAAATAATAAGAATAACCTCCACACATTGCACATTATCTGTTCCCTCTTGTCATGCTGTTAAGGGGATCTCAGCTTCAGAAGAGCTTGTTCCACTTTACATTCAAGTAAATGATTGCTGAGTGTGAAAATCAGCCCTGGTGCAAGTCAGTTCTTTTCCTTTTTCACCCAAGTGATAACTTTTCCAAAGAAAGTAGACCCCTCCCTTGTGAATAAGCTGCAGTGTACCTAAATTAAACCTGAGCCATGTCAGAAAACCTAGAGTATTGTGTCTTAAATCTCACTCTTTGACAGACAGTGGATTAAACAGAAAATGAGTTACATTTCCCAGAACCATATAAATGCAGGTCCCATGCTGCAGAGCAGCATGACAAATAACTTCTGATATTGGAAAATAAAAAAATAAACTAAAGTCTGAGATCTGTGCAGGTGTCCCTGCTTGTATCTGCCATGAAAGTCATCTCCTGTTCTGTTGGAAAAGGAATTGGAGTGCCTGCATTTCCAATGACACAATTCTTCTGAAATCCAACAACTGCCCAACTGAACAATATCACATAGCTGGCAGGAATCTATGAGTCATGTAGTTAATATTCTGACTAATGAAAGACAGAGTTATATACTGGATCCTCAAAGCAGTTCTGAAATCCAATAAATTAACCCGTGCAAAATCTTTCTGATCCTCGTTTTAACTATGTTGGACTCCTGATCAGAAGATGACTAATCAATGCAGCAAAGAATCTATAAAAATAGAGATGAACAATATTGCTCCATATCATGCCATTGTTTTCACACCTGTTAGTCTGGTTTAACAAGAAGGATTTCTAAAATTTATCCCCAGAGTATGCACAGAATGCCACAGTTTTTGCATTCTTCAATACATGTCACTTTCCTCCCTCTCACTGCCCCCACATCCATATTCCCAGAGCTTTGAAGTAACTAATTATGTTCCTTAGAATTAATTACCTTTTTACAGTCACTAAAGTATGCCTAAATTACATTGTGATGCTTCACTTCCTTTGTGGTATAACTTCTTTCATCACTTTATAGTTACAGGGGCTGTAGCAGCTTACCACATAGTTATGTTTTGCAGCACAGGCTGAACAATAGCTTTAGAAACCCTTGACTAGTTCAGCCGTCTTCCTACAAATTAGCACATGCAGCAACTGGAGAGTGAGTATAGTGTTAGAGTTTGGATTAAAAACAAGTTACCATGGCTAGAATCTTAATACTTAGCTCCAGCTACAATGGACCCATTGAATCCATTGTGGATTTACTTTGTCACTGTGGGTCTAATGCAAGAGATGCGTCCTTACTATTACAACAGCTGAAAGTTGAAAATTAAGGTTAACCGTGTGACCAGATTTATAAATGACAGTCCTCTATTTGAAAACACCTCTTAAAGCTGCCATTTTTGCACACTACTCCCCCACTCCCAGACCTTGAACATTTTTCTAGAAAATAGACTGTTTCCTACTCCTTCAAAGAGTGACAATTTGGCGGGGGGGGGGATGTCTTAAAATTTCCTTTTGATATTGTTATGTGCTGCCAAGTCAACTTTGACTCAACAATAATCTTATGAATGAGAGACCTTGAAAAGATCCAGTTATTAACAGCCCTGCCCAGGTTTTACAAATTCAAGGTTGGACTTCCTTGGTTGAGTCAGTCCATCTGTAATGTGATCTTCTCCTGAACTATTTCCTTTTCCAAGAGAAATTCTAGAAGTGCATTTCAAGCTTTTGGTTCTATTTATTTTCAAATTTTCAGGATTGGTTCAACCTATGGTAGGCCTTGAAAAAGAAGCATGGCTCACCATGGCTCATCTCTGGCTCACCAGAGTTGCCCACTTTTATTCTAACTATTCTAGCTCTCTTGCTCATGTCTGATGTAACATAAAGCGACATAAGAAAAAAAAATATATAGAAGTTGTCCATCACTTGTTTATAGTTAGACCAGAAGGCTGAGGAAGGAAATTCATGGCCTGCTGACAGTCTTCCCTATTATACTGAGACAAAGGGGATAACTGTATAAATGATTATCATGATTTCTAATTCTACATCTTTAGCATTTTGAAATTTTAGGTGCCTCACGTTGTTGCATGCCTTCAAGTAATTTCTGACAAATTGTTACCCTAAGGTGATTCTATTGTGTGATTTTCTTGGCAAGATTTGTTCAGAGAGAATTTTCCACTGTCTTCCTCTGAGGCTGAGAGTGTGTGACTAGTGTAGGTAACCTAAGTGGGTTTCCACTTTTGAGTGGGAACTTGAGCACTGGTTTTCTCAGCATCCTAATCCAACGTTCAAACCACTACACTACACTGGCTCTAATTTTAATTCATTTAGGTGGAAAGGTACCATATCTTGTCTTCTTGTTCAGCAAAACATCAGTGTCCATTGGAGGTTATATTATGGTTATATCTCCAGTTTTATTATAGCTCAATCCTCTATATCCATAGCCTAAATTAAATTCTAGTCCTGATTAGAGTAGACCCCATGTGTTCAATGGAATTTACATAAATGTTGACTTACCAGTCATCAGTTGAGTCAATAGGTCTGCCCTAGTTAGGCCAAGCAATTGGATTTAGAGGCATCTCTTAAAATAGGGGCGTACGCAAAGGAACGTCAATTTGCTTCTTAATTACTTTCCCCTCTTTAAAAGTAAAATGTTTAATTTAAATGAATACTATCTAGACTTTTTAAATGCATTGCCATTTTTTTCCTCCAGCTTTGGAGATGAGCTTTGCATCGCACTTTAGTCTAAGCTTTTAGAGCGTCCAATGCTATTAAATTTGTTGCAATAGCGAGAACATTAACAGAAGTTTATGTCCTACCAGTTGTCTCTTCCTATTTCCTTTATAAAAAAAAAGTCACAGGAAAAAGAAAACCAACTCAGAGTGAGTTTCCCTACAATCTCTTTTTTAAATTTAAATTCCTTCAGTGTTTTCACAGATACTAAAAAGTTTGTAAAGTCCTGTAGAAACTGCAGGAGGCTGAAGTGAAGGAAACACCACCTGAGATTAATTTATTTTCTACTTTATTTTTGTGCTTCACCTAAGGAGAGTTTTATACATGCAGAGATACTATGTGAGGGAAGAAAATAATTAGAGACCATGTAAAATAACCAATAAACAAGCAGACAGCACTGCTATTCTGACAATGTAATTAAAGAAAACATGACAAATGGGGAATGATGAAGCCCTGCCTCACTCCATCATAACTTTCCACACCAGGAGAACATAGTCTGTACAGAAAATTCTTTATATACATGGAGACTCTCCACTTGAACCAGAACGTACTTCACCAGACTTGGTTCTCAACTGAGTGAAACCCTCCTTTTCAAACTGTCAGACTTTTCACATTGAAAACAATGGCCATTTCCGCACTACACTCTTATAGCGCGATTATTCCACTTGCAACATCCTATGGAATCCCGGGGTTTGCAGTGTCGGGAGGGGCCAGGCGACCCCTCCTGAAACTGCAAACCCCAGGATTCCATAGGATGTTGAAAGTGGAATAATCGCGCTATAAGAGTGTAGTGCGGAAATGGCCAAAGATGAAGATAGGAGGGTTACTTTTGTCTCCTCATCCACATTTACTTTATCTACATTATAGAATGCTTTATTAGGGCTCAGGAACAGGTTGCTGGACTTGGATGAGAATTAACTGGTTTCTCATTAACATAGATGGTGTAGATGCACTAAGAGTTATATCACTTTCACACCACTTTCCATAAATTTAGAGTAAACAATGAAGACGTTGAAACAGTTGAACATTTCCCATAGCTTGGCTCAGTCATTAATCAGAATTTAGACTGCAGTCAAGAAATCAGAAGACTCAGGTTTGGAAGCACAGCTATGAGGAAACTAGATATGATCCTCAAATGTAGAGGTATATAATTGAATATCAAGATCTATATTCTCCATGCCATTGTATTTTTGATTTGTATGTACAGTTGTGAAAGTCAGACAGGGGGGAAAGCTGGCAGAAACTAAAACAACTCATTTGAAATTGGTTCTGGAGAAGAGTTATACAGATATTATAGACTGCCAAAAAGACAAACAAATGATCCAAATTTGAACGCTCCCTAGAAGCCAAGATGATTAAACTGAGATTATTGTACTTTGGATGTATCATGAAAAGACATTTCTCATTAGAAAACAATAACACTTAGTAAGGTAAAAGGCAATAGGAGAAGAGGAAGACATTTTTGCCCTACACCGTTATAGTGCTATTCTTCCACTTTCAACATCTTGTGGAATCCTGGGGTTTGCAGTTCAGGGAAGAGTATTTAGAATTCCCAGCCAGAGAGCTCTTTGGCTTCAGGAAACTACAAACCCCAGGATTCCACAGGATGTTGAAAGTAAAATAATCGCACTATAACAATGTAGGACAGAAATGGCCAAAGATTGCATTCCAGATGGATTGATTTGGTCAAAGAAGCCACAGCCCTGAATTTGTAAGATCTGAGCAAGGATGTTGGAAATCTCATTCCTAGTGTTTCCACAAGGTGACATCAACTTGATGGGCTATAAAACAACAACAGCAAGCTGGAATGTCTCCCTTCTAAGGATTCCTGGCAATTTTAGTTTGGTGAGGTTAAGGCTGGGTTAGAGGAGCAAATGTAAAAAGTCCAAGTATGCTTGAGATTTGCTTTCTAGTCCCCCTAAAAGAGTACTTTGTTTCCTCTATGTTGCTCAATGCTTTTAACTCTCCCCAATTCACTAAAACTTTTTTTTCCACATCCCACATCTTTTCTTTTTACTCTTTCTTGCACTAACTTTCTCACTGGGCATTGCCAACATCCCCCACCCACTACTTTTCCTTAATCCTTTTAGAAGAGCCATTTTTGTTTTTTTGTTTTTCTAGATAACCTATAGGTGGCATTCTAGAGGCACTTTAAGGAAATCAAGATATTGAATGCAGCTGCAATGTTGATCTGCCGTACGCATGAGCTAAAAGTTTAAAGATTCCATCTGCACTTTTACGGCAACTGCAAAACTGTTTTATTGATATTCCCAGGCAGAGAGGACCAGAGGACAGAGGCCATTTCTGCACTAGACTGTAACAGTGCTATTATTCCACTTTCAACATCCTATGGAATCCTGGAGTTTGCAGTTTAGTAATTGCACTATAGCAGTCTAGTGTGGAAATGACCGTAGAGAGGTGCTATCTTTGATGATAATGGGTCTGTGCCTGAAGAAAGTGAATGGAAATATTTAAGAGATCTGTTTCTAATTTATATGAAATAAAATCTGAACAGTATCATCTTCAATGCATGAAATTTGTTCCGCAGCAATTCCATGGCAAATGGACTAAGAAAACCCTTTTTTTTTTTTTAAGGGAGGGGGAAACAGGCTGCCAATCAGTCCTAAACATGTATGGAAATTTCTGGGATATCAACCTCATGTGAGAATCAGTGATGGTCAAAATTGGTTCATAAATGTGCATTCTAGACCACAAGCACAAACAAAAAGATCCCAAACAGAAATCTAAAGTGTTTGTCTGGGATGTGCCAAAAGTAGTTGATGTATGAGGTAAAAAATCTTATTATTTTCATTTAGGTCCCTTTAGAAAATACATCAAGTTTGGTGCTTCTGTGATCATTCATGTAGCTTGTTGAAATATAATGGAAAGGCAATTAGACTATTTAAATGATAACATAGATTAGGTTGGTGGTGTTCTCACCATCCTTTGAAGACACCAATTTCATATGTTTGACCTCGATAAGAATTTACTAGAAAATGTAAATTTCAAATATGGAGGAAAGCAAAATTGACAGATTTGCCTAGCTATGTTAGGAATAAATGTAGAATACATGCAAAGTCACTCAGAAAGATCAGTGGACTTAGGCTACAAGGAAGGAAGATCTCCAAATCCACCCAGCTATCTTCCATTCAACACTGGTCCTAGCCTCATAACATAACATGAAAGGAAAACGTATACAATGTTATGTACAGAATAGTCCTAATCAAGGGAAAAAAAGGTAAGACAAAATGGAATGATCCAAGTAGACTATTATCGTGTTGGTCGTTCATTGAACCCATTGAACCAAAGAATCAAAGAGTTGGACCATGACAGCCACCTAATTCAGGACTGTTAAATAAAAAATATTTGTGCAAAAAGTGTATTTTATGCAAGCGATGTTTTTGTGTCCATTTCTGTGTATATGTGTGTCTTCAAGTTACCTGTTCATATATGGTGACTCTATCAATTTCCTAGGTTTTACGCAGGCAAGGAATACTCAGAGGCAGTTTGCCATTGCCTTCCTCTAGTACAACCCAGGAGTATTGTAAAAACCAAGATTTTGCACAAAAACACTGTATTTTTGCAACAAACTGCAATGTTTTCCTGTACAAACAAATTGGTTTTTTTGCAAAAAGATTCTTGTGCAAATAAGGTTTTTGCGCATATAATCCAGGAAAAGACCCGGGTTATTTTTTAAAAAAGAAAAAAAAACTGTCTTTAAAAGTGCACAAAAAGTGTCATATTCTTGCCTAGTGGGGAGAAATCTCAGAAACTGTTCATCCTTGTATGCAACAATGTGATAAGGAGATATTTGCACCCCAACAGTAGCAGTTTTAGCTCACCAAACTACATATTCCAGGATTCCACAGGACTAATAGTCAAAGTTGTTTCAAACTTGTATACCTGAATGGTTTAATTCTATATGTCATGCTGATTAGCAAACCAGAGTTAGAGATGTAGTCTTCTGCTGAGAGATGGTCAAATCTATCACTTACAGTTTTTCCCACTTTTAAATTTTTCAGGTATTGATAAATTCTGATCAAAAACAAACTGAAATTAAAACTATTGTTGCTTTGACACCACATGGCTGGGCCGTAGTAAAGTTGGAGGGAAAAGGAAAAACATATCATAGTTCTATCATACATCTCCTGATGAAGGATATTGGCCAAAATATCCTTAAAGCTTCAGGGAATAGTATAGTTTATGTATGTGTCGCTGTTGTTGTTGTTACTGTTATTTCGTGCTTTCAAGTCATTTCCAACTTATGGAAATGGGGCGGGGGCTGAGAGCGTATGATACACTGAAGGTCACCCGGTGAATTTCCACGCCTGAGCAGAGACTCAGACACTGATCTTCAGGGTCACTGTCCAGTGTTCAAACTACTACACTACTCAGACTCTCGTGTGTGTGTGTGTATGTGTGTATTGGGGGAGAAATGAGGAGGAACCCAATGATGAGTGAACGTCTTTAATGAGCACATCTGGTTGTCAAACAGACAGAAAGTATGGGGAAAAGAAGGAGAAATCTAGTGAAATATTGGATATTAGATTTACTATATTACATTTAATATAAAATTAGATCTAAAACAACACTGGAGGTCATGGCTGGCCCATTGACCGTAATTTTGAAAATGAGTGGTCCACACCACAATATTATGGCCTAAATCCAATTGTTAGCTCCCAGCTCACGTAGACTCATTGTGTCAACTCTTCATGCTTTTGTAAATCCCACTGGATCTGTCAGTAGACTCTAGCAGGTACTACCACTAAATTTCTTATTCATGATATCTGTGTGCTTCTTTTTCTACAAAAGTGTTCACAAAGCAGTTGACATAAATAAATAAAGCACAATGAGAAGATAACAGGCAAAATATTAAAACAAACAAGCAAAAAACTCTTCCAGGGACAACTGCACTTACCATCCAGTCTTAAAAGCCAACTAAATACCCACAACTGACACCATAAAATTTAACAATTATGTTCCCATTGAACCTTAAATACATTCAGATTCCAGCTCTTGAAATTAAAAGTAGTTTGTGTCCATCTGGATATAACTAAGTGGAAAACAAATATGTGAATGCCATGCTTTTTGCTATATTTAATTACATGTGATATATGAATAAATAAGGGAGAAGAGGTGAGCTGAAGACTTTTAATTCTGTTCCTTAATCAGAAGAACCATAAATCCATGTGTGTAATCCATGCTCATTAAATTCTAGGTTGTAAATAATGTCTTAGGTGTGTAGCACTGAATTCGCTGTATAGCTCCAGATAATTCCAAACTCACTATATCAGGAAAGCTGGGAGATGGAGGGGGAAGAGCTCAAATAGAAATGCGAATTGGCTAACAATGGTCTTCAAGAGTGAACAAACAGTCTTGAATGTGACACAAAGGAAAATCAAATAGGCTATTCAGGCCAGTCTTCTGACAATGAAAGAATAAAGAGAGCAAATGTGAACATAACCCTCCTTTTTCTGATTAGAAAGTGAAATGACAGGACTAGGCAAGGTAGCTGCCTTTTTTTTTATTGCGTATTAATCTTCCCCCTTTGTACTATGATAGGCATTGATTTCTTCATATCTCTCAGAGCAGGGATAGGCAATGCTCTGATCCCTTAAAAAACCAGAGATATTAAGTATTTGAAGACACCTATAGATGTAGTTCATGCAGAGAGTTATTTATATATTGAACATATTCCTGCTCTTTACCTACCCCCTCCAAAAAAAAAAAAAAGTTATAAGAACTACATATATCAGATAGGAGACAGCTCCTACCTGTAAGTTTACAACCTTAAAGATATGATACATTCAGATAAAGGACGTGGGAGGGAGGAGGGAAAATACAAACTTGGGTATTAAATTCTTGGCTGGAAAGTAACTTCAGTAACTAGTAATTTCAGCATGCTACAAAGCTGGAATTAGGCACAATGCCTGCCACTTTTTCTCTTTCCAGTGCTCTTAACCATGGCCATTTCCGCACTAGCCTGTTATAGCGCGATGATTCCACTTTCAACATCCTCTGAAATCCTGGGGTTTGCAGTTTCGGGAGGAGCCGGCCGGCCCCTCCCAAAAGTGCAAACCCCGGGATTCCAGAGGATGTTGAAAGTGGAATCATCGTGCGCTAGTGCGGAAATGGCCCATGGCAAGTGATAGCTGGAGAATGGCTGGTTGGTTGGCTCTTAGCTGGAGTGCTATGAAGACGTCATGATGCCTGCCTCACTGCTGAAGGTGACAGTAATTTTCATGGATGTTTTAACCCAAAACATTGGGAGGATGCCAGGAAGCCTCTATAATATTCTGTCTATGATCTAGCAATTCCTTGTTTCATAACAGCAATGTGCACCCATAATAGTACTGTCCAAATCATGATGCCAACCAAGTCATGAAGAAGGAATAGGCTCTTCCCTTTCCTTCTCTCATACATGCATTCATTTAGCACTCAACGAATATCCACATAAAGTTGTCTGCATTCAATGAGTATCTGCATTGTGGTAGAATAGGGAAGTGAATGCTCTGAAAAAGATACTTTCTTTAGCTACTTCAAGTCAGATCAGGTGTAGTTAAGTGCAGCCTATTTGTTAAAAACGCAGTCCTCAAATGAAAATCAGTGTCCTCTATGACACACTGAATAATATAGAGATGCAGAATATCCAACTCCTTTACAGCACCATTGGTCACTTTAAAAACATTAGATCGTACAAAAAAAAAAGGCACCTGTCCTCTTTATAATACCTCTTTATGTTCTGTGAATAGCATCCAAGTTTCATACACATGCCTATTATCTCTAAGCCATTATTTCCTGCTCTCAGGAATATGTATGCTCAGAAGTGCTTTCATATCAAATAACTGTATGACCTCCTATGTCATGAGTTCCTTGAATGATTTTTGCTCCAAAGAAGCACCAAGACTAGGTCATTTTTGTACTACAGCAGTGGTTCTCAACCTGTGGGTCCCCAGATGTTTGTGGACTTCAGCTCCCAGAAGCCCTGAGCATTGACCACAGTGGCTGGGGCTTCTGGGAGCTGAAGTCCACAAACATCTGGGGACCCACAGGTTGAGAAGCACTGTACTACAGTGTTATAGTGCTATTATTCCACTTTCAACCTCCTATGGAATCCTGGGGTTTGCAGTTTAGGCCTCAGTAAACTACAAACCCTAGAATTCCACAGGATGTTGAAAACGGAATTATAACAGTGTAGTGCAGAAATGGCCTAGGATGAAGGTCCTAGTCCAACATTCTTGCCAAACAGGGACTACTGGACTACTCAAGGCTACCAGCCTAACCAAGGCCTGGCAAGGAAGCCAAACGGAGGCCTCCAAGTCTAACTGGGACTTACAGCCCTATCAAAGCTGAACAGAGTCCTATTAAGGCCTGACAGAACCCAACCAAGGCTCACTTGGGGACCTACAGGTCTTCTAACACTCAAGAGAGGTCTAGGGGGCCTCACATAAACCAGTTTTGCTTTCTCATTTAAAAATGACTCTAGTTCTTTCCAAATATAAGGAAAGTTACACATTCTGGTAAATTCTTCCAAAGAGTATTGAAACAAAATTTTCCTTAATCAGCATCAGTAAACTGAAAAAAAGCATAGCCATTCCCAGAGTGGAGAGAACCATGGTCTAATTTCTTGACATGAAATGCACAAATATAGGATGGGTGACATTTGGCTTGAATGTAGCACATATGAAAAGGATCTGGGGTCTTAGTAGACCACAAGCTAAACATGATTCAACCATGTGATACAGTGGCCAAAACAGTCAATGCAATTCTGGACTGCACTGACAGGAATATAATGTCCAGATCAAGGAAAATAGTAGTCCCACTCTATTCTGCTTTGGTCAGACCTCACCTGGAACACTATCTTCAGTTCTGGGGACAGGAGAAGGATGGAACTGAGATGACATCATGCATAAGCATCATCTCGACCCTGCCATTCCTCTGTCCCCATGGTGGGTTGGGGTTTGTCATGAAGAAAGGGCCTGCATCAGACCATAGGTCCACCTAGCCTGGCATTGTCAATTCTAATTGACAACAATGTCTTTTTCAAGCTTCATCTGGGATTCTTTCCTAGTCCTATCTGATGATTCATAGTATTGCCTGCCATCTTCCCATCTAAGTACAGACCAATTCTCCACCTGTTAGCTTCTAAGAAGAGATGACAACCTATGCATTTCAATAATAAGTTTTGGAACACTGGAATTAGAAAGAATAGTAAAGATATTGGTGATTGCTTTCTCTGCTATCTTTGGAAGAGTTATATTTCCGAATGGATTGCTGGAGAATTGTTCTGTATTTTTCATGCTACACTCCTGAGCAGGGATAGAGGTAAACTATGCGGAGTTGAAAAGAAGACACCCTGAGGTTAACTAAACATTTAATTACTGGATTTTTTTAAAGGAATCTAGTCCCTGACTGAACCACTCTAGGCAAAAGCTGACCAAGATCAATATCATTCTCATTCCTTTCCCCGTCTACTGTTTATCTTGCTTCATTGCACAGCTCTTGAGGTTTATCAAGGCACCATTTGTCCCATACCTCTTTCACTGGCCATCTTGACAAAGGCAAAGATATATACATCTCATCTATTCCTCCTAAAGCTACCTTGAAACCCACTGACATGGCAAATCCTCATCTTCATTTTTTGAGCTTTGGGGCACTTTCCATCCGCAAAATTTATTTGTTTGTTTTTAGAACTATTGCTGGCTTTTTGCCGTAATAAACTTGTACTTGTACTTGTTTTTAGAAGTATCCCATAAACCTGAAAACTCAGAGCAGATTCTAATATTGTCTGCCACCCTATATTGCACTTACAGCTTCGTAACCTAGAGTCACGGGTCTGTAACTACTCACTATTCAGTTACACTATGTATTCACAATCTTGGGACTATTGCTATGACTGTAAATGCCCCTCAGATCCCACACTGAACTCCAAGGAGCCTCTCTGAGTGATAGAGGTCTGTTCTGCTGATGATCAGGGGATAGCAGGTTGACATGTCAAGTTCCCACACAATTGCACCACAGCTCCAGCTGGACTCCATCAAATTGCTCATCCCACTGCACATTGCTGGTGGGAGGGATCTGGAAATGTCATCATTCTGTGCCCTGATCACCAGCAGAACAGTTCTCCTTCACTTGCTGTGGCTGCTGACTGTTTTGGCAGGTTGGGGTGGCCTATCTACATTGATGCTTAGGCCCTTTCTGCACAACGGCGCCATCCTAACATGGCAACATACTACTGCTAGTCCGTGATGTGTGCCGTTGCACAATGTCATCATGGTTCCGCTGCTCTCGCATTCCCAGCCATCGTGATCACGCAGTGTAACATTACCAGAAAAAAATTGGTAATGGCCTCCTGTAATGCAATGATCTCATCACCAGTGACCATGTGGGAAGGGCAGAAGCACGATCAAGAGCTTCCTTCCTCAGTGCAGTCCAGGAAGAGGCTGGCTGCAGTTCAGAAGGAAGAAGTGTGTCTCAAATGCAACTGGGAGCACAGAGGAGCATTCGAGTCCTACTTGCATCTCAGCAAAAGCACTGCCAGGATGATGCCAGGATATCGTGGGGTGCAGGTAAGATGCAGAAAGGGTCCTAGTTACATATCCATAACTAAGCCAATGATGTAGGATCTCAGCTATTTATTTATTTATTTTTGGGTTTAGTTTATATCCCACCATTCTCCCCATATGGGAACCAACAAAGCTTGCAATATGAATTGAAATAAAATACATTTAAACATCTGATGGAAAAACCTTTAAAAAATAAATAAATGAGCAATCTTATCAAAAGCATTACAATTGAAAAAGTATTAAATCATTAAATTAAATCATTTAAAAGCAGCAATAAGAACAGAAGTATGGCACACATGCCCCATATATATTTTGCACCATTTTTGAAGACTTTCTTGCAGCAGGAGAAAACTGCTGAGACTGCTTGTTGTTACCTTCAAGAAGAAAGTAAGTGGAGAATTACATCCCTAAATTCTTCATTGACATCAGTCTTGGACATCAGAAAAGAGAAAGCCCATGGAAACACGACTTATCATTCCTAACTTTCATGGGCATCTATTGTTGATAATGACGTTTTTCTTGTGGTTTGTACAACTCAAAGAATTTTATTTTATATTGTAAAATGTTTATACTGAGAGTGAAAAACAGAGAGTGAAAAACAGTAAATAAAACAATGTAAAAGGAGAATTTAGAAGAATTTAACACAATTTAAAACATTTTTCAAAATTTATAGCAAGTTGAAACAGAATGCTAAAGCAGAAACCCACCAGGAGCCAAGTGATCACTGGACTTCAAAAAGATCTAGTGCCATGTTTTAAAAAGGAGATCAGTGTGACAATTTGGCTACCAAAAGCAGGATATTATGCAACTGGTTTCTATGGCAGAGAAAGCTCTCTCTCTTCATATGTCTTCTTCCACTGGTGGGACACAGAGATGGGTCTCCCACCCATTGTCAATGCTCAGGCAGAGGCCACTCACTTTGGTGGCCTATACGATGTGTATTTAAATATATTTAAAATATAGACATTTTTTTTTAAAAAAAAAGTACATGTTTTATGCTTGAATGAGATCAATGTCTGGTTGTTACTAGCCACTGGAAATGGATGTCAAAGCACTGCAAATGAGATCCAAGAAGTGGAAATTTAAAGGGACTGCTCATGTATACTATATGTTATGAGGGATACTAATGCACCCAAAAGAAATCAAGGTTATCTTTAGTGACAATAGGCTGAGTTTCTGTCCCTGAAGGCTGCAGTTCCTTCTGGAATGAAAAGCTGAGTAACTCTTCTGTTTAATTATGAAACGATTGATGGTCTTTCATATCATAGGCCCCTTCCACAGCTCACTTGTTCTCAGCGCTGGGGTGTGGGGATAGCACGAGCAGCCTCTTGCGAAAGTCTCTCGTGTCCCCATTGCTTCAGCTCCACAGCTGCTGCCTGCTCGCTAGCAGGTAGTGTGAGAGCCCCTCTTCTTCCTTCCACAGCACAGGCTGGGATTTTCCCAGGCTGCGCTGGAGCAGGAAGCGCGAGTGCCGCGGCTCCAGAGCTCCACACGCACAGTAAGTGCGCACGGGGCGCCGGAGCGATGCGCGATCATGCACCATTTTCAGCTCAAAGCCAAAAATGAAAAAGTGCGCAATCGGCACCTGCCAGCCCCGGCAGCATCGCGCGATTGCGAGTGCATCATGTGGATTGCTCCTCACAATTGCGCGACACTCCAGGGGCCCTTTCGCATGACAAATGTCATGCGAAGGGGGCCTTGTAGAAGTTTCAGATATGGAGTTGCAGATCCCGAGATAGGAAATAAAGTGGAATCCTAGCATACTAGCCAGAAATGGAAAGCATTTACATGATGACAACAATAGTGTAACACCAAAGAGCATTTGTTTGGCAAACAACCTTCTGTGGCTGATAAAAATGAGACAAAGCTATGGGTTCCTTTAGGATCCTATGTCCCCAGTGTAAACAAAGCAAAAAATCCCTACTGTACACATTATTCTTATCTAATACAACTTTTCATGCCTTTAATTTGACACATAAGTTCTGCTCATAATTCAAAGAACCATAAGTCGCTGTTTATGATAAGGATACAAATAGTTTTATAATTACAGAAAGTAATATTTGTTTTCTATGCAGCATACATGTAAGCTGCTGAATACACTGAGCAGTAACTGGCACAAAATGAAAACTGTAGACATATACTGGCCAGTATTCTTCATCAGTTACTTAGTTAAGTATATTAAGTGCATGCAAGTAACTTAGGCTATTTCCACACTACACTGCTATAGTGCTTTTATTCCACTTTCGACATCCTATAGAATCCTAGGGTTTGCAGTTGAGGGAGGGGCCTTTAGAATTCTCAGCCAAAGAGCTCTTTGGCCTCAGTAAACTACAAACCCCAGAATTCCATAGGATGTTGAAAATGGAATAACAGTAGTATAACAGTATAGTGTGGAAATGGCTTAAGTTTGCCCATACAGCGAGTGAAATGGATGATTTTGTTTTTGTTTTCTTGCAGCAATATGAAGAGCTACAAATTGTCTAGCTCAGATGGGAATAAATCTGCGTTCTGCATTCATCTGTCATATCAAGCTAGACGAAAACCATTTGGCCTAAATCCACTTACTAGTCCCAACTAAAGTTGCCCCAACTAGGGCAATTAGAGAAATAGGAATTACAAATGTCGACTTAATGTTCACCAATTCACTCAGTGGGGCTACTCAAGGTGCAACTAGCAATTGGATTTGGGTCTGTGTTTTTGTGCATGTTGCCTGTTTTCAAAAAAGAATATGAAACAATGGCCCTTTCCGCATGTGGGAAATGAACCGTGCAAAAATGGGACTCACTATTTCTTCAGCGTCCAGGCGAGTCCATCGGGATGAGGAGCAGTGCGAGCTCATCGCTCTGCACTGCCCCGGCATCCAAAATGGTGGCTTCCAGTTGGTGGAAGCTCTCCACCAACCAGAGAAGCTCGCCAACCTAAAGCCACCCCCGGCAGATCTGCAGGCATGCATGCCTGCAAATCTGCACCACAGCATAGTGACAGAGCGACATGGAGTCATGCACTCTGTGCTTTTTATAAAACCTCTTAAAAGAGGTTTTTAAAAAGCACGCTGTGTGACCAGTTCCGGTTGCTCCAAACTGGGCTGAGGTGCGGAACTACAAAAGTAGTCCTCCCCAGTCCACTCCACGATGCAGAAGACCTCTGTCGGAGGTCGCTCTGCACCATTTTAATAGCCCAGTGCAGAAAGGGCCAGTACCTCAGATTGCATTGAATTTGAGCAAAGGGTTGACCAGGCATATCCTCAGACTCCTGAAAATTGTGGGAATGTCTCTGGAAACCTATGGGGACCCCAGTATACTGCCTTTCCCAGCAGAATCCTGGATTCAGAACTCCAGCATTAGCTCTCGCCACCACCAGCGTTAGAAATACTTAATGTTTTCCATAAGATAACTTATCAATCAGTCACAAAGTGGGTGAGAAGCAGTCTTGAAGAGAGGTAATGGCCAACCGACCAACCAAAAGTGGGTTGAGATTGCAGGTTTTCCATTTCTTCTTGCGGAAGCTGACTGAACAACGAGGAAAGACAAGCAGGGACAGAGCAGAAGAAAGTAGGGGACAGTTCATCTTTTTTAAAATCCAACCTATAATGTTTAGTTATGCATATATGAACTTGAGAATGTTGTATTTATGTGAGATCATGAGATGGAATGGATTTTGGTGAGAAGAATAGTATCTGTGACTGTGTGTGTGTGGTGTGATGTGGTGTGGTGTGGTGTGGTGTGGTGTGGTGTGGAATAGTACGGCTTCCTCTATAGAGTAGCAGTTTATTTACACTAATCTGCTTATACCTATTCTGAAGTAAAAACCCCTTAGTTCAGTAGAGCTTACTTCTAATAAACATCTACAATATCGTAACTCATGACCCTTAAAGGCAGGAATGCTTCTCATTCTTTATGAGAGTCATGTCTCCTTCCCCACCCCACACAAAAATACGTATTTCATTCTATTTCATTCCAAAGCTGAAAGGCTTATAGATGACTTCCTTCGCTCCCACCTCAGTTCTTATCTTAATAGTCTGTGAAGTAGGTTAGAGAGAGAAGCTGCAAATACCTCAAGGTGACCACATAAGCATTATGAGGAAGCTGGGATATATATGAAACTGATATATAATGTGTGTTGAGCAGATGCAGTGACTGTGAGTCTGAAAGAAACCCATCATTCTGAGCAGGGACTGGGTTGATTTTTCATTAATGCATGGTATAATATTTATAATCATGCCGCATGTGCACACAATTATGTATTTATTTTTTTCCATCTAAATTCAACACATTCAGATATTTATTTGCTCAAGATACGACCGTTTTATGTGGTTCTTCCTCATGAATAACTTTTGCACTTGATCATGCTCTTTTAATTGCATCCTCATGTCGCTCAGCCATGTGCTTCCCAAAATCACATGTGTGTCCCCATTTCATCTGCAAAATGTTGGAAGGTAGGCAAATGTTATGTGGTACTCTCCAGAAGCACATATTTTTATCCCACAGAAAAGAAATCATGCTTGTGAAAGAGGAGGTATTTTTTCTACAAAACAAATTTTGGCTAACAGTCAATGCTGTTTAAAAAAAAAAGTTTTACTAAGGAAAGTCAGGGCAATGTTTTGCTCCTGGAATTTCCTTTGAGCTGATTACCTGACACTTTATAAACCCACTTAGGGAACTTTATGAAGGTTATAGGGAGTTTTAAATAGACTCGTCTTTTTGAGTTGTTCAATTACTACAGGTCCTTAGTGGCTCTTATCATTGAGCAATTAAGTTAGTTGCAACATAACTTCTAAAAAGATGCTTAAATAAATCAATAAAGAAAGCCTCAGTAGCTATGGGTGTGCAATGTGGGCAGGTACAAGGAGTAATAGACGTTACAAGCAATGTCCATATAGAGAGTGTGTATTCAGTTGCCATTCAGGACAAGGGTTGTGCAGCACAATCAGTGTGCAACTACATGCAAAAAAAATTCATTACACAACCTTGATGCAGCCTATGGACAGATTAGCAGGTGGTCATGGTGATGATACATGTTGTCCCCTTCCAGGTTACTGTTACAAGTCAATGTGTCCAGCTTACTGATTCTATTTAAGACTATGCTTACTGGCATGTAGCTTAATGGCTGGCTGGCCTGAGCAATAGTTCAACTATCTCCTTGTATTGCACCAGTCATGAACAATGGCTTCACCACCTCAGATGTCTAAAGTGAATCCTCTGCAACTCGACGCTCCACAAAAGACCATATAATAAATGCTTACAACGAATGTAGCTGTGGAACACATTGTTACTCTAGCTTCACAGATCATTTGGAGAGTGTAGATCAAATTTTAAAAATCAATAATGGATGCCTTTGTTCACGAACTATTTGTTTTTGTTTCATATTTGATTATTAATCATTCAGTAACTGAGGAAGTGTGTAAGAGCAAGGAAGTAAAACCATATTGGATTTTATGATGTTTGACAAAGTCTCAGGCTATTCTCTAGCTAGCGCATGAATCAAATATGACTCGAAAAAGAAATGGAAGTTATGGATCATTAGAGTCCTTAGTGATTTTTTTTTTATGCCTGGAACATTTGCAGAGAAAACCTTATGAGCTGAAAACAAAAAGAGCACGCACACACAGGGCTGTGTCTGTTCTTTATCACATTTTATTTGAGGGGCGTCTGAAGTGCCTGTGAAGTCATCATTAAGAATCATGGCATGGGCTTGAAACTAAGCTTCAGGAAAGCTGAAGACAATTATATGACTGTGAGAGAAGGTGTCATTGAATTGTCCACTGGTATCTTAACAAGAGGAAGAGCAACTGTTGAGCAGATTAAGTAGAAGGACTCCTCAAATATTCTGGTGAGGTGGAACAGAGGGCTAGCAAGTGAATTATGCCCACATAATCCAATAAGTGATGGGCCACTTCTATGGGGTTCAATCTGGACACAGCTAAAGATTTGCAGTACATGGAATATAATCTGTATCATGAATTATAATGGGTGTGACACTGTAGGTTTATTTCCAGTCTCTCAAGTTGACTCCCACCCTTGCAAGACTGGAAATTCCCTCCCAGCGTTTTACTGGGGTTCTTGCCAGCCTCCCAAAGCTGACTCCCACGCTTGGAATGACTGGCAATCTACCCAGCTCTATCAGATATGCTGCCACCACCCCCTGAATTATGAATCCCTTGGACAGAACAGGAGGGACTCTGCCCAATCTCTAAGCGTAAGGATCTTCCACCTCCCCCTCCCCCGAGTGAGAGGTCCTATGTAGCGTGTGCCAAACCTGGCGTGGAAATGGAGAGAAACGGAGGTTTATAGAAGTGTTTAATCAAAGCATGCAAATAAACAATATACACTTGGGAGACTCCCCTCTCCCAGGTACACTTAGTTACAAGAATTTACAAAACAGATATAACAGCACAGATACATTCTTAAGATCAGCCAATTCCCAAAATAACAACATCCCTAATGCAACTAACTACTTATTCCTAGTTACTCACAATTAGGTTATAGGCTTAGATGGTCTAAAGGAGAAGAGGGGGTGTCCAGGAGACATGGCATGCCTGCCAGCTCGACTGGCCCAGCTCTCCTCTCTTTCTCTCTGTCTCTCTCTCTCTCTCATTCTCTCTCTCTCTCTCTCTCTCTCTGACCACATGGCCTCTCAGAAGTTTTATATTTTCCTCCTTGGAAGGATCTGGAAGCATCTCCAAGGTGCCCACCTCTTTTCCTTTTGGTTGGTCAATTCTCACCTTGTGATCTGTGATGCTGACCCTTTCCTGTTGGTTGGTCAACTCTCACCCTGTGACCCTTGATGTAATCCCAACACCTCATTAACCCTTGGTTTACCTGAAGAGGGAAGTATCTCCCTTTGATAAGCCTAGATAATGGGAAGCCCCATTATCACAATGGGAACTTTTAGTTCCTCAGAGTCAGCTAGAGTCATAGTAGATCACAAGTTGAACATGAGTCAACAATGTGATGCAGTAGCTAAGAAAGACAGTGCAATTCTGGGGTGCATTGATAGGAGTATAGTGTCTAGGTCAAGGGAAGTGATAGTACTACTCTGTTCTGCTTTGGTCAGACCCCACCTGGAATACTGTGTCCAGTTCAGGGCATCACAGTTCAAGAAGGATATTGACAAGCTGGAACATATCCATAGGAGGACAACCAAAATGGCAAAAGGCCTGGAAACCATGTCATATGGCAAGAAACTTAGGGAGCTGGGAATGTTTAACCAGGAGAAGAGAAGGTTAAGAGGTGATATGATATACATGTTCAAATGTTTGGCGGGAACACTAGACACACAAACATTCCTTTGGGCTTGGGACGTTTTTATTCTACACATTACAGTGGATTTTTCATTCAGACTGGGAATTATTCCACAGCATAAGTGGAATAAGTGGAATGTGAAGGTTAAATCTGACAGGAAATCTATTTAAGTACTGAAACCTGGAGTATAAGATGAGAGCTTCTAGCCTTCCCCTATGTGCTTAATTTATGTCAAATCTGACCTTGCTCTTAAAAACTGATTCTAAAAATTTATCTGGCCACAACTTTGGTGTTGGTAAGATCTTTCTGAGTCAATTCATTCAAGCTGGGCAAGTCTCTTTCCCTGCTCCAGTATCCCAAATTGTTAATTAAGAATTAATTGTTGTTGTTGTTGTTGTGTCCCTTCAAGTTGTTTCTGACTTATGGTGACCCTAAAATGAACCTATCATGGGGTTTTCTGGGGGCTTGAGAATGTATAATGTACCCAAGGTCACCCAATAGGTTTCCATGGGGAATTGACCCCTGGTATCCAGGGTTATAGTCCAACGGACAAACCACTACACAACACTTGGTCTCATAAGAGTTAATAATAGGAGCTATTGATTTCTTTAACCCCCCTTCGTGTTTTTTTTTTTTTTTAAAATTTACCCTAATGTAGAAGAGTGTTGGCAGATTTCTACCTCCTCTATAGGGTCACACATCTGGGAGAATATGCTATAGTGTCCTGTAGTGGCTTTCCAACATTGTATCCTTTCCAAGTGAATTTTGGTGGGTTGTCATTGTAAGCTCCAGTAAGGCAGTAAAGACATCCATGTTTTCCTCCACATCGTGTACCTTGAAAGATAGCATGTTTCTTCTGATGCACTGTGGAATGACATACATTTTTGCAATGATGTCAGAATCGCTGCAACTCACACATTCACACACAGTGTAGAAGCCCTTATCTAGAAGTTTTGGACCACCGACTTTGTGTCCTCCAGCTCCCATGATCTCAAATGAAATTGGCCATGCTGAGTGGGGCTGCTTGGAGTTGTAGTCAAAAATATCTAAATGGTACTAGGGTGCCTTCCCACGTATTACTTTCTCTTTGACTGATGAGTGGAGTCATGGTAACTTCCCTTTTACTTCACTGTCCTACACTACTAACACTTGAAGCCAGGTGTTCCTTCTGGCCTAAGTCATAGCTAAACATTCCAAAACCTTTATTTATTGTTCTTCTTACCTCAGCTCGCGCACCTTTATGGCTCAAAGTCATTGACAACCCAAGAACAGGAAATAGAGAAAATTCAGTTTCTTAAATACTTAAAAGTTATCCATGTGGATTCTCAGAGATAGTCAGAGAAAAAAAGGTGGGAGAGATACATAAATAATACAGGGAAGAGGTAACAGATAAGCATCAGAAAAGACTTCAGGCAAGAACTACTGCACAATCCAAAAAAAAAGGAAAGAAAGAAAAGATTCTCTTGTTAAGATTTTTGGTGGTTTTTTAAAAGAGGATTTAAAAAACAAAGACAAAGACCTTTCTAGTCCAGAATTCTGTTCCCACAGGGATCAACAAGATACCATTGGGAAAGGCTTGGTGGCAATAGCACACTCCCTAGTCATGTTCTCCAGTGACTGGTATTCAGACATATTGTGAGACACACCATTTATGATAATGAAAGGAATATATGGCAGAATTCTGTTCATGACATGCACATGCGTGATCCCAAGTTATGTACACATCTGTTGTTGTTGTTTTTAACAGGAATAGAAGAATAATTGTAATTGTCCATTTCCTAGTAGAAAAATGAGTTGAAAGAATAACACAGCAATGAAAATTCTGTGCCTTCTTTCCACTCAACATTTGTACATCTCAAAGGGTTTGGGAAACTTATTTTGTACAGAGATACTCCATGTACTTTCTCACAAAAATGCTTTTTCATTGCAAAACCGATTGCTTTTGTTTTGTTTTCCCACAAAACTCTGAGCGATTTTGCACAAAAATTGGGTTTGAAGAAAGTGTGGGGTTTTTCATAGAATCATAGAATCATAGAAATGTAGAGTTGGAAGAGACCCCAGGGGCCATCCAGTCCAACCCCCTGCCATGCAGGGACACCCTCAAAGCACTCCCGACAGATGGCCATCTAGCCTCTGCTTAAAAACCTCCAAGGAAGGAGACTCCACTACACTCCAAGGCAGCAGATTCCACTGCCGGACAGCCCTGACTGTCAGGAAGTTCTTCCTGAGGTTCAGGTAGAATCTCCTTTCCTGCAGCTTGAATCCATGGCTCCTTGTCCTGGTCTCTGGAGCAGCAGAAAACAAGCCCTCTCCTTCCTCTACATGACATCCCTTCAAATATTTAAAAATGGCTATTATGTCCCCTCTCAACCTTCTCTTCTGTAGACTAAACATACCCAGCTCTCTAAGTCTGTCCTCATAGGGCATGGCTTCCAGGCCTCTCACCATTTTGGTCGCCCTCCTCTGGACTTGCTCCAGCTTGACCATGTCCTTCTTGAATTGGGGTGCCCAGAACTGGCAGTATTCAAGATGAGGTCTAACCAAAGCAGAGTAGAGTGGTGCCAGTACCTCCCTCGATCTAGACACCGTACTTCTATTGATGCAACCGAGAATTGCATTGGCTTTCTTGGCTGCAGCGTCACACTACAATGTGTTTTTACACACAGAAAGCACAGATTTCACTCCAAAAATCCCACTGCTTCTGTGTAGGAGTCTTACTTTGTGAGGAGAGAATAAGAGATCACACAGTCCCACTGCTACAGCACGACCACTGACTGCCAGTCGATTTGACAGCAAAATTCTAAGTGCTGGTTGTGACATATATAAGCCATCTATGGCTTAGGTCCAGACTAACTGGCAGACTGTAAATCCTCTTATGAGCCTGCTTGGACCCTCAGATCCTCAGAAGAGGGCCTTCTGTCAGTCTCACCACCTTCGCAGGCACGGTTAGTGGGGATACAAGACAGAACCTTCTTGATAGCTCCTCTTGGGCTCTGGAATGCCCTTCCCAGGGAAGCTAGAGTTCTGCCTTCTTCCTCTCCTTCCACTAGAAGGCTGAGATCTTTTCTTTTTATTTATTGTGACAAGCTTTTACAACTGAAGATTTTTAGAGAAAAGACTTTTAAGAAGCTGCTGTATTGTTTTAATTATACCTTTTTAAACTTTGGTTATTTTTTAATTATGTATTTTAAATGGTCTTAATATTGTAAATAATTTGATGTAGTAATTTACTTTTCTCTGTGGGCATGCAAATACTTTTTTTATCATTCTGAAAGGCTTTCAGAACTGAAATTTTTTAAAGAAAGGACTTTAGAGAGTGCCATATTATACCGCATTGTGTTATATTGATTTTATATTCTGCCTTTCTCCCAGCAGAGGATATTGAACCGTTTTTAACATTTTTGTCCTTTCTAAGTGCATGTTTTATATTATTCTGTATAGTTTAATTCAATTGACTTTTGTATGTTTCTAGATATATTCTATTTGTGAAGAAGAACTAAAGAGAAGAAAAGAAGACAAGGAGGGAAGGAGAGCTGAGATGTTTTAGTAGCTTCTACAAGAAGCCTCTGCCTTTTGACACCCTATTATCTTGCTCTTTAGATCCTTCCAAATTAAGGACAAGTGCCATTAATTTGATGAGGGTTCCACTCTTTCAACAGTTCTTCTTGCCTATGGAGGTTTTCTTGGAACCACTTGCCCTCGTACACTGCTTGCAAAGAGAGCTGAGAGGGGGAAAAGAAAGTGCTAAGCTGGCTGAGAGAGTTTGCAAGTAGTGTGTGTGCACTTGGTAACAAGCAAGCCTCCAAAGTCCTACATGCGCCCTACAGTACAGTCCATGGGTTCTGCTTTTCCACAAATTCTGTTGTCTGACAAGGCTCCAGTCTTTAATCTGTCAGATAAGTGGGGAAAACCTGCATATGCTCCTAGTTAAAGAGATACAATTCTAATTTTTATCCCTCACCCCAAAAAAAGATTATGTTGAAACTGAAATTCACTGGTCGCTGGAGCACTTCACACTAGGTTTCATATTCATCAAAAATAAAACTGATGCCGCTAGCTATAACAGAAGTAAAAGGTACAGTAAAAAATACCAAATATCTATTTTAAATATTAGCAAAGTATATTAGTCCTATTAGCTCTCCCAGTTAGGGAATAAGGATAAGGCAACAAACTTCAGTTTGAACATGGATTTAACTTGGTTTAATTTAAACCAATCTGTGATGTGCACAGCAGTTGGCTGCACCAACAAACAGTGCATCCTAGATTTCATCCCCTAAGGGCAATTTGAGGGTGAAACAAATTATCTGAAAGTCACTTTTGAGGCAACACCCTGCTATTTTCTTTCACAGCCAAATTCCCCATTGGGTGGATAGAGGGGAAGTCCTGCCAGATGAGCTGCAGTGGGGTCAGCTATCCCCTCTCAGAGCCCTCAAGGACAAGCCCAAAAGGAGAATCTTTCCCTGGGCAGTTATGAGGACACTCCCAGATTCATTGTGTGATTGATCAAAGGTGTTCACCATGAAGTCCAAATTTGCATAACTACATTGAACTGCAATGAATTGCCACAGAAGGTAGCAAATTAATTATGTCAGCAATCCCCCTTCCTCTGCTGACAGTGCACACTGCAGATTTGTCCTAACAAAACACCCCAAAACACAACCTTTGTTTACGTTTGGCGAACACCACCAAGAGAAAACAGCTGGCTATCTGAATGAGAAATTGCTCTGTGACCCATATGGGCACCCTTATGGGAAGCAACAAATTGTTCAAACTCGCAGTTAATGCACTAGTATGTGTTCTATAATTTCTTGGGGAAAGTGGCTTCTTTCCCAAAGTTCTGCTACAACATTTCAGATCAGAGCATGAGTGAAGCTAGGACTTAGGAACAAAGTGTCTCCATATCGTGGCAGCCATGACAGGAAGCTAGTCCCATGTTCTTTCCCAAGGACATTCTCATCAAATGAATAATAAGAACATGTGTAGTAAATCTGAGCTCAAAAGAATGTTAAAACAATGGAAGAAGATACTTCCAACACATGACTGTCAGGAGAGACCAGCTTGCTTAGACTAAGCTGCATGCCCAGTCTAGAACTGGTCCCTCTTTTGTGAGCTCAGAAAATGATTGAATGTTAAGAGAAGAGGAATCAAAGAATTTCCTGGCTGGCCAACCTTGTAAAGAGAAAATATTAGTAACAACTGCAAGAAAAAGAGGTCAATAGAAAAAGTAAAATAAGATCTGGTGTAAGTCTTAAAGTCAGATGATTTGCATCTGTCAGTACAGTTCGCAAAAGACTCCTCCAAACCTGTAAAAGTAGCAATAGTAGCAACATCTGTTCTGAAAGATTCAGTTCCAAACTGGGCAGAACTAAAACCACATCCAAGCAGGGTAGAAAAAATTCCCAAAATATCAATGGGAAAATTATCTTTCTGAGTCAGATAATCATTGTTATGTGTCCATATAATCAAATAGGTTTGTAAAGGAGCAAAAAAGCAAAGGATCTCAGAGGAAGAGCTGTCTAAAGTGATTTTGATGTCCTTGCTCTGCTGGTCCATCTTGGACCACCATAGGTGGAAATACAAACCATCAGTGTGACATATTACTTCAGATCTAAGGAACACTTGACCAGAATGCTCATTCTTAGAAGAAGCTTTCGATTCATTTAGTCTAGATGCCAAAATGACTAAACTGAGGCTGTCATACTTTGGCCATATCATGAGAAGACATGACTCACAATAATGCTTGGTAGAATGGAAAGCAATGGGAAAAGAGGAAGACTGCATTACAGATGGATAGATTCAATCAAGGAAGACATATCCCTGAGGTAGCAGAGAACAATACTTTCTCAGATTTGGAAGACTAGGTAATATGACATTTAACAAGTAAGCTCTGGCAGATACCAAAGAGAATGAAATGCCCACCAGTAGGAAGAGATAGTGCTCCTTTAGATAAGCCCTGGAGCACTTTCCTGGCTTGAATGTCTTGAGTAAAGTCAGGAAAGCCTTGTGCTTTGGCATTAAAGTCCAAGGCAGACAAAGTAAAAGACACAGACTGAACTGCCAAACACCTGACTTTAAAATAAATAGCAAATACTAAGATGTTATTGACAGGAAGAGGTGAAAAATGTCTAAGATATACCTGCGTTCTGAACTTTACAAACTCCTCTATCTTGCTACAGTAACTAGCTCAAATACAAGATTTCAAAGGTTCCATAGTTCTCATGGCATGACTTTCTGATGGGAAATGACTGCTGGTGCTAAAATATGAAACTAGTCCATCTGGAAATAAGGGAAACTATCAGCAGTCTCATTTTCCAGGCCTGCAATCAATAGAATATCCAGTCTCATTTTCCAGGCCCACAATGAATAGAATATTGTAATGAAAGCATTGAAGGATAAAACCTCTTGCCAGGAAATGTGATATATGATCTTTATAATATGGACTGCATATTCTCCAGTATTCCACAGATGTGGTCAAGATGGCAAAAGTTATTAATGAGGAAGAACAGACAGGCTTTAGCTGACTTTTGCCCAAACCTGCTGGGAACAGCAAGATTCCAACCTCTCCTCTCCTTTCTTTCCACAGTTGAATGTGAATGATTTTTGTACTTTGAAATCATTTTGCAACAATTGAAGTAAGATGAAGACCAAGGGTGAAGTGAGAAGGAGGAGAGAGAAACTGGGACACTTTAAAAGCAGCTAGAAAAGTGGGATGACATAGGATTTATAATTTTGAAATCTGGACACCAGAAATTTATATCTGAGTTGCTAAGGCATGTAGTCAAACGTGAACACCTACTCCAATATAGGAAGGAACTTGAGAAGAGTCATAGCTCAAGTAATTCCATGTCAAGCTTCAGGCCAACAGTCTGTACAGCATTGGTCTGAGAAACAGATTCCAAAGTCTTTTGGTACTGGTAACATCTGGCTGTAATTGCAATTTGGATTTCACTGTAAGTGTGCTCAGAGAAACCCCTGCCTTCCATTAATAGAGTTTACTCTCTCATAAGCATAATTTAGATTGCCGCCAAAGTTTATTTACTCAGAAGGTTTGCCATATACAGAAAACAGTGGCTTTAAGTGCATTGAATTATGGCATCAAGGATATACTTTGCCCAATAACATGTCTCCATACAAATATTGTATCTTAATTAATCACTTAGCCACTTCATTAAGCGCTGTCAGTTTTGAAAAATGAAACCAAAGTAGCATTTTTCTCCTTTTCTGGATAATTTAATTTTAGAAAAACATATACATACTATTAAGTCAGTGGGCTGCTGGCATGATGATCACAGCAAATGTTTTATCTGTATGGAAGACCAGACAGAATCACCCATTTTTTCCCCCAGATAGATAAAACAGCTTGGAACCATCAGTTAGTTAAAAACAGGTTTAGTGGGCATGAGATCATTCTTATTATGCCAGCACCTTGTTATCTGCCATGGTTTCCAATCAACTTCTTGGTCCAATCAAAATTCTTGGTTGGATTTATAAGTCCTAAATTGCTTTACAGCTGTCTATCTGAAGCATTGACTGACCTATAGGTGCTCACAAGAACCAGATCATGGGTCTTTCTCCAAGTATTTCTTCCTGGTGACCCCTAGGTTGGAATATTGCCCATAGAGTAATTCACATGATACCTACTTGTTGTCCTTCAGTGCCAAATTACTCCTTTTTATTCATATCATACATGAAGGTATGATTCAGAAATGCAAACAGTTGAATATCAGCAAGTGCAGAGCCTGCCATATCTGCACATTCGTTGAACATGTGGAAGAGGGTCTGAACATATGAAAAAGGATTATTTATCCCCAGGCTTCTGTGCCCTTACTCTCCCTTGCCAACGCTACTGTAAGATTGCAGTTGCCTAGCAACAACACCTCCCAGTCATCTCCTGGTCCAGACAATACTATGTGGTTGATGCTGCAGCACTCACTAAATATAGCAGCAACTAGAACATTTCATTTTCTGCAGCTTTTGGAAAAGAAAACCTAACATCTACATGTTCTTAGCTGGCATTCCTATATGCCCTTCTGTCTCCTTCTTGAGTATCTCCTGTTTCTTCTTTCTTTCAACAACTCTGAACATAGACTCAGCCACCACCTTTCCTATCTGATGCCCCCGATACATAATTTGTTCCCAATCTTGGTCCTATATAATTTTTTTCCTTGATGAAACCTGTCTGCAGTATGGTTGCTAACTTTTTGGAATAAAAGTGGCCAGGTAAGCATGCTGTTCCAAAAGTGTAAAAAACGTTAAGGCATAGGTTAACTTTAAAAAAAAAATACTCAGAAGGAAAGAAAGAGCAAACTAACATTGGATTAAGTTTATCTTTGCAAGTTTAAATGTTGTTGTGTGCCTTCAAGTAATTTTTGATTTGAGCATTGGAGTATGACCCAGGGTTTGATTCCCTGCTCAGCTATGAAAACCTACTGGGTGATACTGAGGGCATCACATACTCTCAGCCACAGAAAACCTTGGGATAGGGTCATTTTAGGGTTGCCATAAATTAGAAACTATTTCAAGGCACATAAAACCAACAATAACAAGAAGAAGAACAAGGTGAACCTATTACGGGGTTTTCTGTGGCTGAGAATGTGTGATGCACCCAAGGTCAGCCAATGGGTTTCCATGGCCGAGCAGAGAATCAAATCCTGTCTCCAGGGTCATAGTCCAATGTTCAAACCACTACACCAAACTGGCTGTTGCAAGTTTAAATACCGGCTTCAAAATCCTTTAGTCATCTGGTGCCATTCTGATCTATTCCACTATTTGTAACTCTACCAAGGGCTTCTTTGTATGTACGTAAAAGCTATTTCTATTCAACCGATAGCCTCAGATTCACTAGTAATTGATCTGTCCATGAAATGCAGCTAAATTAACTTCCTAAGTCTTTCTCACTCCTGTCAGGAATGTGGAAATATATTTTAGGAGAAAGAGATGGACCAGGAAATAAAAGAGCCCCATTCTCCCGATGCTTGCTATCTTGTGTCCCTCAAACGGAAGGAATAACCCTGGGAGGAAGGACAAGGTTGCAACAATGGAAGCAGTCCTCTCATAAGCAGGAGAGGGCCCATTCACCTTTTCCTTCTCTAGCTTCACTAAATGTAGAAAAGTCAAGATGAGCAATGAATGACAATTTAGTCTCTCTTCACAACCTGATGAGCATTCTTCATATTCAGGGTGGAAAGAATTTGAGAGAGAAAAAAATGCTGGATAAACCAAGATAGGTTTTTGCAACTAAGCCCAGCACTTCAGTGAATAACTCTTGAAAGTCTAGCTTTGGTTGCCTGTGTTAAATGGAGGATGACACATCTTTGTTATTTGCTCCTCTTTCTTAACACCCAAAAATGGTAGTCAGGCACAATGTAGCCCTTTCCAGGATTGGTATATCCCAGACTATTGTATTTCACCAGCATAAATGCATGAAAATTTCATTTCATTTCAAAAATTCCATTTTGCCTCAAGGTATTTCCCTGAACAAGAGCCAGCAAGGTGTAGTGGTTGTGGATTACACAATCACTTTGGAGACAAAGGGTTCAAATCCCTGCTCATCCATGAAAACCCACCGGGTGACCTTGGTCAAGTCACACTCTCTCAGCCTCAGACCTGTACTAGGTCACCATAAGTCAGAAACTATTTGAAGGCACACAACAACAGCAAGTATGGACACACACATGTACAGGTCTCAGTCCCTATAGGTTTCTCTATACTCAGCAGTGTCACAGACCACATCACTGACTGTGAAGATCTGAACAGGGCTTTGTAACTTCATCCAGATGAACACAATTTCAGAGGTCTCATAACTGGAAGCCCTGATAAAGCAAGGCTTCCAGTCATGGGAAGTCTCTGATCGCATTCAGCCAGAGTTACCTTCCTCTTCAATGCAAAAAAAGGTCTTGCCTACTTCTGGGTGTTTGGGGAAAGCACTTGTATTTGTGGATATATCTTCATTCCCTGTTTTAGTCCACCACATATGTTCTGGTGGAGCCTAAGCAGGACTGCTATCTCAATAGGAATATACTCAAATTTGCCAAATTCTTCAAATTCAATATGGAAAGAAGTATTCATTTTCTTTCTGTTCTTCTGAATATAAAAGTCCTTAAAAATCTCATATTCAAGAGGCAGAGAAGAAGTGCAAAACAGTGTAACTGACAGATTTTTTTCAATCTTTAATGGCAATGCTTGTCAGTGAAGTGTCAATGGCAAAACCCCCACAACACACACACATATAAAGAGAGAGAAAGACATACACACACACAGGGGGAGAGAGGGAGAAAGAGAGAGAGGAATCTAAATGTTCACAGACTGCACTGAAAAGCTACACCACACTACCACTATCAGTGCCTAAGGCATAGGGAATTTTCTATAAGCTCACTCCCTACAAAACTATCCTAAGTCAAGCCCAGTTTTTAAAATTTGCTTACTGAATTTTATTAAGTATTCATTCTTATCTATTGGTAACCACCTCGTGGGCCAGTAATCAGCCCAAATTACAGGGTTATAAATATTTAAAAGAGTGATCACGAATGGCTGCTTTTTGTCCTGGAGAGAAGTGACTAGCGGGGTGCCGCAGGGTTCTGTCCTGGGCCCAGTGATGTTCAATATTTTTTATCAATGACTTGGATGAAGGAATAGAGGGCATGCTCATCAAATTTGCAGATGACACCAAATTGGGAGGGGTTGCTAATATGCCAGAGGACAGGATCAAAATTCAAAATGACCTGGATAGATTGGAGAGCTGGGCCAAGGCTAACAAAATGAAATTCAACAGAGAGAAGTGTAAGGTCCTACACTTAGATAGAAAAAATGGAATACAGAAATATAGGATGGGGGACACGTGGCTGGATAGCAGTACATGTGAAAGGGATCTAGGAGTCTTCATAGACCACAAGCTGAACATGAGTCAGCAGTGTGATGCGGCAGCCAAGAAAGCCAACGCAATTCTCAGCTGCATCAACAGGAGTATGGTGTCTAGATCGAGGGAGGTACTGGTACCACTCTACTCTGCTTTGGTTAGACCTCATCTTGAATACTGTGTCCAGTTCTGGGCACCCCAATTCAAGAAGGACATGGTCAAGCTGGAGCAAGTCCAGAGGCGGGCGACCAAAATGGTGAGAGGCCTGGAAGCCATGCCCGATGAGGATGTTCCTGCATGGCAGGAGGTTGGACTGGATGGCCTGTGTGGTTTCTTCCAACTCTACATGCCTATGATTCTATGATTTCTATGATTCTAATACTTTTATAAATGATAAAATGCTGCTGATGGTGTATGTGGTTGTATTCCAGAACTTTCTTCATGTGGTGTCTTGTTGGGAACAACCATCCAGGAACATATGTATAAAGCACTGTGCCTAATGAATTGTCATGCCATTGTATGTATGAGCACATCAAATCACATCAAACAAGATTTCTAAGTTCATTAACAACAAGATGTCTAGTGGGGTCTTAGAGAGTAACAAGTTTTGTTCGTAGACTGCAACCTACTTCATCAGGCACATCAGACACACCACGCCTTAAGATCTCATATGACAGTGTGTGTTATAAATAGTTTAATAAATGAACTATTAATTAACACATCAGGTTCAATGCATAAAATGTTGATGCAAAATGAGCAAAAAAGTGTAAATGTGTTGAAGGAATCAGAAACTATATCAAGCAGTACATCTTCCATTAGAAGTGCATGATGTGTTCAGTTTAATAGATCCCATGCTTCTCTTCTACTGAACGAATAAATCAGAGACTTTGATCCAGCACTCTGCTTCTGTCAGGCATCCAGCTTCAAAATAGTGGTGAATCCAGAACTACAACATATATTAGTTGTGCGCAGTTAGTTGACATACATTAGTTCAGACACCCATATTACCTAAATATCCCTGTTAAGTGCAAGGCTCTCGACAGCTACAGTTACTTGGTATTTTGGACTTTGACTGAGCATAACTCTTAATGGAACACATTAAAAAGATTGAGTTAAATGAGTATTAATATAAAATGAATGGAAGCCAGAGGAATGCCTGAATAGCAATTAAAAATGAAGACAGAAATGATTGCCATTCCTCAGAGTCATCTGCCACTCAATGTACAACAAAGGAATCAACCCTTTTAATCTGTAATAGAGACATTAAAAAAGAAAGGAGGATATTTGGAAGCAGACAGTAGAGGTGTGGTGAGGATTAGATTTCACATTGCTCATTTAAAGGCCATTTCCTCACTAGACTGTTATAGTGCTATTATTCCACTTTCAACATCCTATGGAATCCTGGGGTTTGCAGTTTAGGGAGTGGCCATTGAGGCCCCTACCTAACTTGCAAACCCCAGGATTCCATAGGATGTTGAAAGTGGAATAATAGCGCTATAACAGTCTAGTGCAGAAATAGCCAAAGTCTAAGGGCTGAAAAGCTTGAAGAATCCTGCCAGCCAAAATGGAAATTCCTTTCTCAATCTAAACACAAAAACTAAAAAGCTATTTATCAAAAAAAAAAAAAAAAAGATTTTCAAAACAGTACAACTGACAACTATGTCAGAGGAAGGAAGGAATGTACAATTATATAGTGATGCCTCATTGTTTCCTAACTGATCTTCAGAACAAATGAGGGTGGTCTGTTAATATATACTTCATTATCATTTAATTGAGAGCACACAGTATTTTAGCAGTAGGATTTCCTATCACCAGAATAATCAATAGTCTCTTTCAGTCATTATTAATTCATCGCGTCTTCCTTTTTGTCCTTTGTCCATACTACTTGGCAAGTGAGTGAAAACTGAGAATATGATACTAGAGACCTAAAATAAGTAAAATTACAAAGACAATTCAGAAGAATGAAAGAAGAGAAGAATCCAAATTTGAAAAGAATCTGAATATAAGGATCTGAGAGAAAATGAATCTTTTTCTCTCCCCCTACCCCTTGTTAATTAAATCTGTGTTTAGTATCAAGCTAACAAGATAGACTTTTCACTTCATAAGTTTTCAGAGGAGTTAATGATAGTAGCTTCATTCTGAAACCAAAATTAATAGGGCTTTTCAAATTCACTTCTCTCTCTCTCCCTCCCCCTCGTGTGTGTGTGTGTGTGTGTGTGTGTGTGTCTATGCATGTGCAAGCTTATGTTTGATGAATAGTCAAATTTGCACCTTAAAGAACATTAGCATGCATCTCAACTGTGAATTGGATTACTCCGTTTGAAATTTGACCGTGCAAACAGAAATGTGATTAAATCAGTGAATCCAACATTATGCAAAGGCAATGTAGAGATTTCTTTTTTATTATTATTTTTTGAAGCTTTGGATCATAGTGGGCATGACGGCAGCAATAAGAAGGTCACTTCAGTAACCACATAAAAAGTCTTAGTTCAGGTGACCTGACTGAACTTTGCTGAAGATGTTTGCTTCCAAAAGGTTCCTTGGACAGTTTTCAAGGCTTTTTTAATGAGAGAAGAAACTATTTTATTTACCCAAATAAATCCCAACTCCTGCTTGAAATGAGGAAACTCGGAAATGCTTGATGGCTATAAAAAGGCAGGTCTGAGAAAAAGGAGAGGGGGGTAAGAGGACAAAACGCATGGGACCTGAGCCTCTGAGCACCTACATTGTGAGGGGGGAGATCCCTAATAAATTATAAAATAAATTTTGATAAGTCTGCCTAAAGGAAGCCACACTGTTTTGTCTGTATTCTCAATCTATGTTTGTCCCACTGCAACCTACCCCACTACATGTCTTTATGTTGTGTGCTTTTGGTCATATATTGTATATATGTTTTAAGTGTTTTAATTGTTTGTAAGTGTATTTTAATTATTATATTGTTTTCTTTCCATTTTAACTTTTGTAAAACAAAAGTTTTAGTAGAATCTTTTTAGATTATTGTAAGCTGCCTTGGATCCCATTTGGGAAGAAAGTAGGATATAAATTCAACCAACAAGCAAACAAACAATATGGCTATATTTCAGTGCTACATTTCAGATCAGATGCCAACATTCTGCAAAACAATATGGTGTTTTAGTGTAGAAAGACAAGAGGAACCTGTAAGGGGAAAGGTAATCCTAAGTGAATGGAATGTGATTGAATGGGCCTGAAGTGATAAATGTGGATGAAATGTTTAATCAGACCCCCCCACACACCTTCTTTTTTCTGCTGTTATTCAGTAGCAGCCAATTCTTTTCTGTAACAATTGATTCTTACCTTTGGTCAGATGACATCAAACTGTGGAGAGATGGTTTCTCATAGGCAAATGGTGGCTTCCATGTTATGTGACACTAAATACATTCTGAACTTTTGAGTCTAAACTTTAAAGGACTTGCCCAAGGTGCTGAACCTATTTCAATGCTAGGGTTCAACACCTTGAATAATGAACTCCTTTAAAATATAGACCAAAAGAATAAAAAACCCACCATCAAACAGATGTACTACCCCACTGACATGGAAGCCACCAGCTGTTCCTGCTAGCTTTGAATCCACTGAATGTAATTATTTCCTAAGACTGCTGTTTTACATTCTCCAGGGTTGGTCCCTTCTCAGTCAAATGGTTGGCCCATCTCCAGCAGGAGAAAAGGATATGGATTAATTATAGTCTGCCCACCTGCTTCACCTAAACTGAGGATTTTGAATTTGTAGCTAATTTGAGCTTGGCAGCCTTGACTTCAGTGAATATTGAAATGGGGGTGAGTTTGTAGAATAGTGTTTTAAACCCATGTAATAAATTCTGAATGCTCTGTTCAATATTCTGCAAAATAGATTGGAAGCTGAAAATGAGATTTTATTCATTAAATCCATGTACATCTCTGGAATGGAGAGGGGGAAGATGATTAAATACCATTCAGGCTTACCAAACAGCTCTTTCCCCTGGGCCACATTGCTTTATTGGGGAGATGTTAAAGGCCAAGAAGCATAAAGAATTTAGAGCATGCATTTTTAGAGTATTACTATTTACTGTTGCACAAAAGCCTCCTCTCCCTTGCTTGTCTGTTGCAGTTAGTGAGCTCCCAGCTTGGCGAGCTCCAAGTTAATGTCCCAATTCCCTAATAAGCTTTTGGCATAGCATTTACTCTCTAGACTTCTCAGTTGCCAGCAAAGTGGTGTTGATTGGGCTGTTCTCTTTCAGAGTTTCTTGCACTGTAGAATATTCACAGCGGTGTCACTGAGACACCACAAGGCTTGCATTAGTTGATCCAACTGAACTGAAAGGTCAAAATTGATTGAGCTCTACAGCTGCTTAAGTAAACTCAAGGCTAGTCCAACAGAGGACAAATCTTCAGTGGATATGTTATTCCAGAAATTCAGTAACAAAAGCCCTTTTTAAACATATGTCGTGTGAATTGACATGACTGCATCATGCTATGTCAATACAGAGTATTTTTGTGCAGTCATAAAATATAGCCTGTTTTGCAAATGGATTCTTCTGGACCTGTGGTGAAACGTGGAAGTGATAAGCCAAAAAGCTTAGTTCATACAGATGGGTTTACATACTCTTCAACATTTCACAGGTGAAAACCAAGACAGATGTGGCAACACAACATCAAAATGTGATCAAGATGACAAAAACTATTAATGAGGAGGAACAGACAAGCTAGCAGGAGCTACAGCTGTTTGCTTTCACCTAAGTCTGCTGGGAAGGGTGAAATTTAGTCCCCTCTTCTCCTCTACCCATGCAAATGAATTAACTGAGTGCAAACTATTTTTGTATTTTAAACTGAGTTTGCAGCAGGTGGAGTTAGCTGAAGACAAAAGTGGTGGAGACGGAGAAAGTGTGAGGGCCTTTCTGCACTACACTGTTATAGTGCTATTATTCCACGTTCCACATCCTGTGGAATTCTGGGGTTTGTAGTTTACTGAGGCCCAAGAGCTCTCTGGTTGAGAATTCTAAAGGCTTCTCTCTAAACTACAAATCCCAGGATTCCGTAGGATGTTGAGTGAAATAATAAAACTATAACAGTGTAGCGTGGAAATGGGCTTTCTCTTTTGTGTCCTCATCAATGAAGCTTGTGATGGTGATAGGGCCAAGAGAAAGCCTTCCCTTGCAGAAAGCTCTGGTAAGTTCATACAGAGAGATACAGCCTTTCAAATAGTCTGGACTTAGCTCAGTTAGGTTGAAAGTGAGTCATATAGTAAAATAGGCACATTTTGCCACAAAACAAAAACTGCATGGGTCTGTCATGCTGATTTTGTTCCATGTGGACAAACTAAAAAGCAATGAGGAAATGAATGCTGGGAGCGAGGAAGTGCTCCAAGGTGAACCTGAAGACCAAATTTTGCAAGACTATTCAACTGGAGGTGAATTTTCAACAAGTTCTGAAAAGGTGATGTCAAAGGTTCATTGAATTATTTGACTGCAACTTTCTCGTTTCTGTGTATTAAAAATGCATCAACCTATGATGTGTTGCATATTGACTGTAGTGCAGGTGATTTTCACTAAAAACTGAGAAAATGAAAAAAAGAGAAGTATATGTGAACAATCAGTAAACATTAGGCAATTAGTGCATTTAGTAAAAATTTGTAAGAGTGAGAAATAGTAGGCAGCAGAGTCCTAAATGTGCAAAGGAGTGGATGTGTGAAAGACTGGAGTACTTTTTATTGGATATTATGGAGTAATGCACAGTGTAGGGATTAATCCATATTCATGATTTACTATCTCTTAATTTGATTAATTAGCTTTAATTGCATCTTTTTTTCCCCCAGGATGAATAATGCATGAAGTATTCAAGTAAAGTATTTTGTGTATACTGTATTTCATCTGTGAGAAGATGATGGTGGTGATTACTGTATCTAGCCTTCCTATCCAATCGCTAGTCCCAATTAGAGTGGCCCCACTAAAACAAAGGGATTGACATACGTGTTGATTTTACCAGCTGCATTAGAAGATAATGCAAACGGTCTATTCTCCTTAGGACTAATAATTAGATTTAGGCCAATGTATTTACGTTATAAGAAAGTTGTTAATCAGGACTTTCCTGTTTATTTATTCATTTCAGAACAGTCATAGTGTGCAGTCAGGAGGATTTAAAACACTTGTTTTATGTGCAGCCTCATGAGTAACTGCTTATTGAAATGAGCAAACACAAGGAAAAAGCGAGGAGGTAACACTGAACAGTAGCATATGAAGGCAATGATGGTTATAAATGACCATAGGGAAACAACTTGCTCTCCTTTTCAGAATTAAAACATGGGATACTGGGGATGCGGTAGACTAGGGTCACAGCATTATTTAAAAATTTAGCTACCAATCAAGGGATGGCTTTCTTGGTATAAAATACAGAGCAGAGACAACGGTCTCAGCCTGACTAGCTCCTTTGCTCACTTCTGGGTGAAAACTCCCAGCTCTGGTGTCTGTCTGAATTTCTATAAGCTGACAATAGCCCACTATTTACTCTACAGAGATAAACCTTCCACATGACACTCTCCATGGCCTTTTCCACACCTTACCTTTTCCAGGTCACATCCGATGGGGATACCAGCAGCAGCTCTGCCAGGAGGGGAGCATGACAGGAGTGCTCCCCTCTGCACCGGCTGCCTCTGCAATGAAGGAAGCACAATGGCCCCGGCTCATCCTTCTGCAGCACAGCCAGATATTTTCCCATGCTGCACTGAGGCAAGAAGCATAGCCATTGCACTTCTGGACCCTCCACGGAACAGATAAGTGTGGGATTGCGGCACAATCACGGGAAAACCTGTCAATGATTTGTTCCATGATTCTGTTGCTGGGGGACAGGAGAATGACAGGACTGTGACAACATCATAGAGCAGTGTTGTGACGGTCCCATCCTTGCCCCATCTCTACAGCTGGTTGGGAGGGTGGTGAGGAAAGGTGTAATGCAGGCTGAATCCCAAGGATAGTGCTCTGTTTCAGCCCCTGACTCCTATAAGACAAGGAAACTTCATCAGGACTCCCTTCCACAAAATTATACCCCTTAGATGTTTACCAGTTCTGTAAATGCTATTCTACAATTAAGGGGAGAGGAAGTCTATCTCTTCACTTTCAGTGAGACGTCGAATATGGCTTGAAGTCTCTTCTGCAACTGTGATAGAAAGATCAGAATGATGAACCACAGTGTATCTAAATAAGAATGTCCCTGAGAGAAAGGGAGAAAAAAAAGAGCAAGAGGTTCAACGAATGAGCAAGCAATTAGGGTCTGAGTGGGGAAAAAAGCAGGAGATGCTGCTTCTAGGGCTGCACATACACATGGCAACCTGCAAATGTGGCCTTTTCTAGTTGACAACGTGGCCAGGGGAAGAGGGAGGCAGGACTTTACCACTGAGGCCAGAATGTCACCAATATGGTACAAAAAGAGTGAAGGATCACTCAGTCTCAGTCTCAAAATGCATGTCTCAAAAGACATGAGTGCAGCTGGGTCAAGAAATAGGTCTCCTTTAAAAGCATTTTGAAAAGCTGCAGCTGAAAGCTGAAAACTACAGAAAAGGTAACCCTCTGAGATTTGCCCGTTGTTTCAAGTTTCTCTGGGCCTATCCAGATGGACTGGGGAAATCAGAGTGTCCCTGGTTTTGTTCCTGCCCCCTGCTTTTTTTGAGATCTATATTATGTTTTCTCTATCCTGAAGTATTCCCAAGAATTCCAACCACTTACAAGGACTTTTTCCCTTTCCCAGATCAGTTTAAATTAACCCAATATTTCTCAAAATGAAATGTAACTCTCCATGATTATCTCCCTGTGTTATCCCAGAACTAGCTAAAATGGCCACCACCAACAACAAACATAGTAACTATTCCCAGGGGAGTAGATTCATGAGATCAAATGAGGGAAAGAGGAATGCTGGCAATAAAAGAAAATGTTCCTAATGCTTAACTAATGTAATATTGGTGCAACACTTTTAACACCTGGATTATAACTCCTGAATAATAATTAAAAACAGCTCTGTGGGAACTAGTGAAAGTCAATTTCTAAAATGTTGTCTGAATCTAGATGTGACACATCATCAGTGGGATGGATATGGGGAAGGACACAAGAAGGGTGTTACCTTAAGAGGCAAGTCCACCTGCAATGCCAGCATCTCCTTAGAATTTTGGGGGAATTAGAGCTCAAAGGAGACCTGTGAAAGCAGGGTAGAAGCAGGATCTTTTCATCTATGTATACCAGTGCTAACGGTAGAGAAGACTCCAGTTAAAATTAAACAAAGTATTTTATTCAAATTGACAAACACATGAGAAATGAGGCACTCTTAAGAACCATACAAGGCTATCGGAAAGTGAGGCAAGAAAGGTTGGGTAGAAAGAGATTGGGTGGAAAGGATGATAGTTATTAGTCCTAAAGAAGAAGTCACAGCAGAGTGGCTCAGACAGTGTCTGAGGGCAGCACAGAGGAACAGAAGTCGAAGGCACCATGTTCAGCATAATATCCCAATGTACAACAGTTCAATAGAGCTGAAGTTAGGGTCTATATACTCTATTTCATGCCCTGAAAGGGGTGGGGGTGTTGACAAAGCTGTAATGGCTTTCCCATGGAGCTGACAAAGGAGTCTGTAATGAGATGATTGTCCTAATTCTAGGTAACAAGACATTGATGGGAGTGATGACAGTCTCTTAATGTCTTGATCAGGTAGGGGGTATAGGGAAGATTTCTGCATGGCTATATTAAGGGATGGTCCCTGTGTGCTTCACCTAGGCACTTGCTCCTTCCTGTGTGTGTGTGTGTGTGTGTGTGTGAACAGAGCCTGAGGTGTTGAAAAGATTAACATAGACCCATTATGTCTGGGTTTCTCACAAAATCCTGTCTAAACTAATGACCTGACCATGTCTCTTATCAGCCTGACCTGGTGCTCTTCCACCCAGCATGCCTTTGATCATGTTTTTTCAGTCATAAATGTGTTCAATTACGAAACTAGAGCATCCCACAGAAGGGGGGTATAGGCTATAGTAACAAGAGGGAAGGAAGAGAGGAAAACTTAGGATATTTCAAGAATGTGTTTGGATGCAAAGCCATGAATATGAAAGTAAAATCAGAACAAAAAGAAGTGGAAAGTCTTAATACTTGCAGAGAATTCCCTCCACCTTCCTGGATAAGTCCTCTGTTACTCAGATTGTTGAAATTATATTTATACTAAATTTACAGAAGAGATCTCTAAGGTACTGTCATTTGGACCACTATTTGAAAAAAAAATCTTCATGCCTGTTGAGTCTGTTTAGACTTAGCCCTTTGAGAATTGGCATGTTGGTGCTCTTTCTTAACATGCATTCCTTATTTTAATCAAACTTCTGTAAACATCTACTTTTTGGAAATAACAATCAGTACTGAGAGATGCAGTGGCAGGTATATGGAAGATGAATTGAGATGCTGTTCTTCCTCCAGTGCTAATTTTTTCCTAATTGGTCTCTATTAATATTATGCTGCAGATACTGTTTCTCTTGCTTGTTTGTTTCTAACTACCTTGTCAATAACAAAAATCACATCGAAAATGAATAAGACCTATATGCCGCCGAATAATTTAAGCTTCCAACCTCTCTTCCATTACCAGCTCTCATCTTCTTTTGCAAACTTTGTAGACTTCTCTCTTTTCTTGTCTCACTTAATATATATGGAGACGGGGGAGCCATGTCATGGTGGAATTGGCATTTTGTTCAGATGAGCTGGTTGCAGCATTATCATCCCTATCTAAAGATTTATTTTCATTAATGTGAAAGCTAAAAATAGCCCTGTGATTCATCAGATTTCATCTGTCTCATCAAATGTTGCCAGTGAACCTCAAATGGAAGAGTTTACTGTTAAAATTATTTCCAGATTGACAGGTTTCAAATTTCTCTGTATCTACATGCTATGTCAGTTTCTAATTTAGGCACATCCACCAACATAGATGGATGGTATTTTTTTCCCCGCATATGGAAGTCTTCCTAAGAGGTGAAAGGAGAACACTCCATATGATCAAAAAAAAAAAAAAATCTGTTTTGAAAAGAAGTAATTTGGTAGATAATTGCAGAACATCCAAAATGAATCTGCTTTTTGAATGATCAGTGGCTTCATATTACAGAAAGGAGATTTCAGCTAAGAACTAGGAAGAAAACCTCACTTCTCTTAAGAGCTGGTTAATGGCGATTTGGATTTCACACTCCTCTTCTTTGGAGGATTTTGCACAGAGGTTGGATTGTTACCCCAAAACGTGGGTGCCACAAGGGCCCACCATTGATGCCAGTACCTCCATTCAAAAGTGGGGAATAATTAGTTCAAAGTCAGCAGGCCTGCAAGAGGGGGTAACATAGTGAGATGGTCTACCTATGTTTACAGGGTCCTTGCAGAAAAGAACCAACCAGAGAGTTTAAATTGTAAACTACAAATATGTTTTATTGAAAGAAATTTGTACATGCATGCAAAGATCCAAGTACTCACACAAGCATACAAGGGCTAGTCAAAAGTAAAGGGAAGAAACTGGAGATAGAGGACTTTCAGGGATGAAGGTATAGTTATCAGTCCGGAGAGCAGCAAGAAAAGCAGTGACATGGCTTAGGTAGGTACCTAAGGACAGTTCTCATTCAGGAATCAAACGGACAGTGTGGAATTCAGACAGGTGACGGACTGCACTGGACAGCCTGAAATCAGAGATTCTTATATCCAAAGAATATCCTGCAGGAATGAGTGTGAATCACTCTTCCAGCCAAGCAGACAATGGCAGTTGCAATGCAAACAATGAAGCCTGGAAAGAGCTAATGGTCTTAATGTTTAGGTGACAAAAGAATAATGGCTGTTGCAATAGCCCAGTATTGTCGAGAGGTAGAGAAACAATAGGGAAACATCCAGATGTTCAGGGTCAGAGTTTAAGACAATCACAATTTGGGGAGGATTTTCCCTTTCAACTCTGTGATGTCCAGCTTTAAGCCTACTGTCTCAAGAGGGTCCATGCCATTAGCCTGAAAAGTGACCTGGTTTCTGAAAAGGTAGGTGTGGCTGACCTGCCTTGCTATCTCACATTTACAATCAGTAATAATGTTCAATCAGTGGAATATGTTGCCTCAATGGAGTGTGGTGGGGTCTCCTTCTTTGGAGGTTTTTAAGCAGAGGCTAGATGTCCATCTGTTGGGAATGCTTTGATGCATGTTCCTGAATAGCAGCGAGTTGACCTGGATGGCCCCTATGGTCTCTTCCAAGTCTTTGATTCTATGATTCTATGCCTCTTCCAGCATGACCTCCCAGTAATCTCAGGAATTAGTTATATCAACACCAATTAATAGTGCCAATTGAATAATATTTGCCAAATAAACCATGCCAGTCATGGTGGGGGGGTGCGGTGCCATAACAGGATGGCCATGCTTAGGGAGTGTGGGTTCTTGAACTGGCAGGGAGTTGGGTGACATTTGGATTCCTTTCCAAATCTATAAATCTACCATGATATGGTTCCCTCCTCTTGCTGTTCTTTCAGCTTCGTAGTCTCCTAGTACAGCTTTGCACCCTTATCAGACACCAAGAAGCTTTCTCTCATTCTTGGTTATCATATATTAGTTCCCCCAAACCTGCCGGTCATATATGCACATTACTTGGATAATTTCTTCATTGTGGAAATAATCATGCAGGAGTTAACCATCACTATACATACATTGTTAATTTCCACTCATTACTGCTTATATGCCCCCACCCACCCACTCTTTATCTATTTGACTCTAACAGTTTCTGACATTTGGTTAGTTAAGGGTTACCTTTGTTGTTCAACAAAGCTTGGTTTGATCTCAAATGCCCATAAGGCTTTGATTCTTCTCTCCACTAGCTTACACACACGAGAGAGAGAGAGAGAGAGAAAGGAAGAGAAGGATTGTTTCAAGTCAAAGATTTGTTTACACAATACAGCTTGAATGGCTGCAAATGATGCCCTTCTGCTTTGGAACACAGAGGTTTATCAAACGCAAAGCAAGATGTGACTGCAGTATGACTCATTCACATTTTTACATCCTTGATGTTACTATTTTTCTTGTCATTTTCATGCCAAGAATACAGGAGAAGCACAGCTAATGTCTTTGCTTGGCATTTCTCATGTGCCACTAAGCCATAGATCTGGAAGCATTTCCTGTGCCTTAAGAAAGAGAACCTGGGATATCATTACCTATGCAGGAGATGTACACATTCAGACAGAGAAGGTTAAGCACCTTCCCTAGAAATCTCATTTTGGTATGCAGTAGGAAAGAACTTTTCACCAAACAACTAAGGAAAACACAAACAAACTATAATTTTCCAATTACTTATAAGTCCCAGATACTAACTACAATGTGATACAGTGATGGAGAAGCTTGCAAATGCTTCTTTTTAAATCTGCAGTGGATGCTGCAGTCCCCACGCTTCTTCGAGGACATAGCTCAGGGAAAATCCTAAGCCTTGGGAGCAACGGCCAAGGTTATGTTGAGTTTTGGTGGTGCATAATACTCTGCTGGTAAAAGGATTACCTGATATAGGCTTTCTGACAGGAATATTTCTGTCCAAAGCAGCTTATTGCTTCACATTGGGCTTCGAGAAGGTCCTCAGAAAGAAGGCATTGTGAGGGAGTTTAGCAAATCCCCTATCCGTTTCCACAGGCAATTTCCCAAGCCACATTTCCCATAATGCTGTAGCTCCATGAACCCTGCCAAATCCTGGCACTGTGCAGACATAAGCACATTCTGTGTGGCAGGCCCCCCTTTTTTCCCCTCGCTCTCAGGCTGCTTCTGCTTTCTTCATCGTTGTTGCTACTTGTACAGAGAGGGCACCCCCTTATATGAGCAAGAAGATGTCTTCAGAAAGGCACTATCCTTGTCAACTCTAGGCCATAATAATGTCTGAGCTATTTTGACCAAGCTTGGGAAAACTATGTAATGTGGTTAAGTTAAACCTTGGGAGATCTTCTGTCCAGGCGATGGACAGCCAGATATCAGTAGAGCTGATGAACCTCTTTTTGCCTTCAAAGCATGTTGGAGCAAGAATATCTTCCCAGCTTCTTGCACTGCAAGATTTAACTCATCATGACTTCACCAGAACGAGATGTGTTAAATGAACACCTCACAGCTGTTAGGACTGAAGCAGCAGGTCCCATCCATCAGCTCTGAAACCTGCTATGGAAAAAGACAGAAAAAAATACCTATCAGCAACACCATGATGGGCACACATTTGTGCCAGTGCATGAATATAGAGCTCTCCAGAGAGCAATACAAGCATAAATAATGTCGGCTATTTTTGGAATTAACCTAAGTGGAGCTATAGGGACAGAAAGAATATTTTAAACTGTTTTAAAAAACCTGTTAAATATTACATTTTTTGAGTGCCGAGGAACCTTAATGAGAAGAACCCTGGGGTGATAAGAATGTTCACACTTTGGGATTAATTTTGTACAGGAAAGTGATATTTCTATGCAGAAATGTTTCCTGTGCAGAAAAAGCTGTTGTGGACTTATCCGCATGTGAGTGGTTTGCATAGAAAACTTTTTCTTCTATGAAGAAATATTTCCTGCATAGGAAATACTTTTTGTTTTGTGCATAAAATTCTGTTTTCCGAAGGAGGGAAAGGCTATTTTCCAGACAAAACAACCATGTGTGAATGTTGAATAGAATTAGTCCTGAATTTTGAATAGGTTTCAAAAGTTGCATAGTTTTCAAAGATTTTCACACAGCAGGAAGAATATTGCTAAAATTGCTCCCTACAAGAAGGAATTTAGCAAATTATTCCATCTCTAATGTAGAATTTATCTACCTCTTGTCACCATGGATGAAAAATTCATCCTCCCCATAATTCCTTCCCAAGAATGGTTTGGGCCATCTCATATTATAATCTCTCTTTCTCTCCATGTATATTTATATTTATATTTATATTTATATTTAATTATTTCTAATTTCTATTTGACGTGCTGAACGAAATATTGAAAGCAAATGGAGTACCAGCTGGATACTCAGCTCAGTAGCCATGTCCCATTGTTTCCTCGCCACTTAAGAGTATGATTTCATTATGATTTACATTATTTTATTATGCTCATGGTGTAGTGGCAGAATCTGGATGAGTGAACTACAGGGAGTATGTATCATTCCAATACTATGTCCTATATCTATTTATTTTGTGTATCTGATTGCCAGAAGAGTAGCATACACATGAGCTATTACCTTTCCGAACAATTTGTTTGTCATCAAAGAACCAGAGAATCATGTTTCAAGAAATATTTATGTGGACCTATAGCTTAAATATGAAACAATACAGAGAAGGGGGAGAGAATAGAAAGATAGACGATGTCCCTGTAGGAAGGTCAGATGGTCTCCTTATTGAGCAGGATATGATTCCAGATCAGTAACTCCATGAAATAAAGAGAAAGGTTAAAGGCTGTCTTCTTTCTTACCAGTGCAAATACTAAATACAGGCAACCCCTACTGAATTGTCAGAGGGTTTGAGTACAGGGATATGAGAAGCACTCACCTCGAGAAGATCAAAAACCAATAGTCCAACATCCTGTATCTAGTAGGTGCCAGCCAGATACTTCCACAAAAAAGACAAAAAAAAAAAAGTGATAGATCTCTCCCACTATATGCTATTCATAGGAACTGAGATTTAGTTTCATACTGCCTCTGTATGTAGATGCTTTGTTTAGCTATTGCAGCCAGCTCATCAACTGACAGCTGCTCAGTTATATGAATTCTTCTTAAAAATAGTTTTGCAAACCCTGGGATAAAGACAGCCATGAATTTTTCAAGTTTCCTCTTGAAGTCATCTAATTATGGGTGTAATTCTTTGCTAAGTTTCTTCTTATGTTACACAATGAGTAATTTTAGGAAATTTTTTTCCTGTTCTGACGAAGTCTTCAAAATCCACACAGTTTTCAAAGCCTATTCACAGGCTGGAATTTATTCCATTCAAAATTTGTATATGGTTATTTTGCACAGAAAACAGCAGAAACGGCAAATCACACGTGTGTAAATTTTGTGCAGAATTTTAGTTGATCATAAATTGATCGTGAGCCAGCAGTGTGATGCTGCAACAGAGAAGATGAATGCTATCTTAGCATGCATAATTAGAGCCATGGTTTGCATGTCAAAAGAAGCAATGGTCCCACTATATTCTGTGTTGTTCATGCCTCATCTGCAGTACTGCACCCATTTCTGAGTCCCTCATTTTAAGAAGAATATAGACAAGTTGGAGCAAGGTTAGAGAAGGACAATAAAGATATGGAGGACAGGACATATGCAGAGAGATTGAAGGAGCTGCGAATGTTCTACTTGGTGAAGATAAGATAAGTGGTGGAACTTGGAGTGTGTGGAGGTGTGGTGGGAAGGAGTGGAGCTACGGTGATTGTGGGCATGGCCTCAGTGCATGGAGGTGTGGTATTGAGGCATGGGGTGTGGCCCTGGTGCATGAAGGCATGGCCAGGTCATGCAGGGGCGTAGCTACGAGCCAGGACTCTCCAAAAACAATGGCGCCTGGGGCAAAACGCCCACCCCACCCCCCGATTCCTATGGAACTGGATAAGATGGGGGGTGGCATAATTACACTCTTTAAATATTTCAAGGGCTACCATACAGAGGAGGGTGCAGGCTTGTTCTCTGCTGCTTCAGATGCTAGACTTTCACTGAACATTCGAAGGAACTTGTTGACAGAGCAGTTTGCCAATGGAACCAATTTTCTGGAGAGGTGGTGAGGTCTCATTCTCTAGATATCTTCAAATGCTGTAGCTCAAGGGGCCATAGGGCCCTTTCCTACTGTATGATCCTTTGATCGGTTGTAATCAGATTCTAAGCACAACAGATAGAAAGTTGGGGCATAAATGAACTTGCGTAAAAAGCCAGGGAGAATAAGAAGATAATAATAAATCATGTTGTGCAAAGAAATCACAGAGCTGGAAGATACCCCAAGGACCATCAAGTCCAACTCCCTGCTCAATATAGAATCTCCAGCTAAAGCATTTTCAGCAGGTCACCATCCAGCAGGTCGTTGCTTATTGTCTAAATTCTCCTCTTATCTTCTCCCCCTCGCTATTGTCCTGAATTGCATCTTTTCCTGTCCCATCTAGCCTTATTTGTAATTCGTCATGTTTTCTTTCTATTCTCCCAAGGACGGCAGTATGATGACATCTACTGGTTTAAATGGTGTAAATGTTTAGACAAATTCATAGAGGATTGCTCTGTCAACAAGTAGCACTTAGAGATCCCCACCTTCTTGTTGCCTGTGAAGTTCTAGAGACTAGGTGAGCACCTATGGCCTTCCAAATACTCTTGGATTGCAAGTCTGACAGCCCTAGTCCATGATGGACAATCATGAGACTTTCTGGCCACCAACATTCAGAAGAATATAATTGTTCATCCCTATTCTGAAGGCCTTTCCCAGACTTTCTTATGAACAAAATGCTGCCTTTGATAGGTCAACAGTCTGGTTCAGGAAAGCAGTTCTTGTGGTTTTATTTTTATTGGCCAATGTTTTACAACAGTAACCTCCTTTGGCCTGACACCGCCAAACCTGGTGGGAATATAATTCTCCCATACTCTGATCACCAGCAGAATAGACCTCCTCCTCCCCATGTGGCTGATGCCCACTAAAACAGGTCGGGGAAAATTTACAATTGTGGCAATAATATCACAATTGTGAGTAAGTAACAGTTGTGAATACAGAACAGTTATGGATGAGTAGGTAACCTAGCTGAATCTAGGTAATTTTTCTGCATTCACAGTTACAACTTAAGTCACAATTGTGACACTATTGCCATGATTATTAACTAAAGCCATTTCTGCACTATACTGTTATAGCGCTATTATTCCATTTTCAATGTCCTGGGGAATTCTGGAGTTTATAGTTTACCAAGGCCAAAGAGCTCTCTGGCTGAGAGTTCTAAATGCCTCTTCCTAAACTACAAACCCCAGGATTCCACAGGATGTTGAAAGTAGAATAATAGTACTTTAATAATGTATTGCAAAAATAGACTGAGTATACTTAACCAAGTAACGGATATAGAATAATGGTCATAATTTCTAAACACAATTAGATTTTGGAGGCTGATTTTTTTTTAATTTTCTTTTATTTTTAGTAAAAAAAATGTGTTCTGACAATTGAATTTTGTTTTGAAATACTATATTCAATCTAAGGGTAAAGTCAAATTAAGGTGTTCCTTTCCCTACTGAGCTGTCACCAAGTCCAAATTACACACTTTGCAAAATCCATTTTCTTTCCCTTTGTGTTAAAAGAGCCGTCTTACTTTAACTTGCCAAATATCAGATAAAATCCAGAGAGTCATATTCTTGATGCATTTTTTTTTTTTTTTTTGCTTCATCTTGACAGAAATGTGCAACACCTAAGGAGAACAATGAGATAAAAAATAAATTCCTGTGAAAAAAAATATGGATCACAGAAGGAAACAGGGCTTGGGATGAAACATTTCAGAAGATAGCAAATGTGTCCACTGAATGGCATAAACACCGGTGCCACTGGTAAGCTTTATCCCCTTTGCCTTGACATTAAATAAACAGCAAGAGAACGAGCTAGTATGTCAGTAGTAGCAGCAGTATTCCAGGAGAACATCTGTTCCCCTTGAAACTACTTAAAAATAATCAGAGTTCCAACAAAGGGGAAAATGTCAAAATGAAGATATTATGCCGTTCAATTATAATTTCTTGTTGGCACTTCAGCCAACTGTAACCACAGTTGCAAATAGGATACTAGGCCAACCTTCTCCCAATAGGGTCCCTAAAGATTTGGACTGGAATTCACTATCATAAATGAGTAACTTCAGCCGTTTCCGCACTAGCCTGTTATAGTGCGATGATTCCACTTTCAACATCCTCTGGAATCCTGGGGTTCCAGAAGATGTTGAAAGTGGAATCATCGCGCTATAACAGGCTAGTGCGGAAATGGCCTTAGAGTTACGCATTTGTGACTAGTTTGTATTCATGATCCCTACATGTACAGTAGTGTAAGATGTACACGGAGATTGTGAAAGTCCCCCAGTCCAGACCTACTGGGCAGCAGCTGCTATGAGTTATGGGGGTCTGTTTCTGTCCATCAGGACATAGTACATTGATGTTTCTTCTCCCATCATGAGTGATTTCTGGTGCAAGGAGGGACTGCAAGAGGGGTCCTAATTCTGACTGTCATATCAGAGATTGTTTGCGGGATGAAAGTAGAACCATCAGTCCGCAAAGTCCTGATTTACTGGAGAACAGACCCCTGTTGCTCACACTGGTTGTTGAATCAGTAAGTCCAGATTAGAGATGACATACCAGGAGACACTATTAAGCTGCATAACTAAGGTTTTTGCTTAACTTAACAACTGGTCTAGAATCATGGCTGTTGTGTTCTGACAGTGAGTATGGGACTGCAGCCTAAGACTAAGATTTAATTTAAAATTTATAAACGACAAGAAATGGGAAAGGGGGCAATCACTAAAGAGAAGTTCAAACAAATAGCCAGCATGTGTAGAAGTCAGAAATGTTAAAATGCAGAAAGAATTCAGGCTTACTTAAAGAGGTTATAAACAAGAGAAAGGGCTTTTCTTTTCTTTCTTTCTTTTTTACATTCATAGGAAAAAAAGGAAGAACAAGGAAATGGTAGGGCCACTCCATGGAGAAGACGCTGAAATGATAACAGGGGACAGGGAGAAGGCAGAGCTTCTTTGCCTTGGTCTTCTCCCAAAAGGAAAACAGTGCTCAACCTGGGGAAAATCGAGTCGCTGAGGAAGTAGGGGGAATGCAGCACAGGATAGATAAGGAGATAGTATAGGAGCACCTGGCTACTCTAACTGAATTCAAGTCTCCAGGGCCAGGTGAACAATATCCGAAGGGATTAAAGAAATTGGCAGAAACTGCATCTGAACCATTGGCAGTAATCTTTGAGAATTCCCGAAGAACAGGTGAAATCTCAGCAGAGTGGAGTAGGGCACATATTTTCCCCATATTCAAAAATGTAAATGGTCAATTCAGATTTGAAAATCTCCTTGAAAATGTGAAGTTTCCTTTCAACTCTATTCTACACGTGCTTTGGAAGACAAGACCTTATTACAATCTTGATGTAAAAATATAACATATTAGCAGTTCTGATTGTTGTTTTCTATTTACTCTTCCCCCACCACGCATTCATGTATATTGATGTGACACTCTGAAATAGCCAAGAGCACTTTAATCAAAGGATTATCTGTAACCTAATCAGTGAAAAGACTAATCAGGAAGTACAGAAATTGTACCCTCTCCAGTGCAGTGGGGGAATATTTTCTGATGTTTATAGCCACCCACTGTTTCTTGAAGTTGAGAATGACTGTTCTGTGCACTGTGATAAGAAGCTATTCTTTTGTTTTTTATTTTCTTACATAAACCTTTGATTTTACAATTTTCAGTATTTTTGCTTTAAAAAAATGCTTCCCAGTTGACGTAATGGGACGGAATCTGATTGATATAAATTTTTAAACCATTTGCCAAATAAGGGGTTGGATGGGGGGGGTTGACTATGTACAGTCTCTTAGAAAGAGAAAATGCTTTAAAATTCAACAGTCTAATATGTCATCCTCTCCAACTGCCTCTATTTGACAGGGGCAGCCTCAGCTAATCCTCTCCTATCCCACTTTCTCAGCTTCTTCTAAAATGTCTCAGTTTCTCTCACCTTCTCTCATGTCCTTCCTTTTGCCCCATCTTAATTCAGTTACTGCAAACTGTATCCAAAGTACAGAAGTAGTTGGAACTCAATTAACTTAGCAAGGGGAGAGGAAAGGAGAGCATGAAATGTTCCTAATTGACTCAAGCAAGAGTGTACTGCTTAAGCCTCTCCTAATGTTTGTGTTCTTCCTCATTAATAACGTTTGTCAGCTTCAACATACTCTGATGTAGCACGGCCGCATGTGTCCCAATTTTCATCTGTGACATGTTGATGTAATAAATTAGAGAACAGAAAACTAACAGCAGAGAATATAGCCCAAATCTTGTTAATGCTTACTAGAATAGAGCTATTGAATCCATTAGATTTGGTTATGGGCTTTTCCACCCCACCCTGTTATAGTGCTATTATTCCACTTTCAACATCCTCTGGAATTCTGGGGTTTGTAGTTTCCTGAGGCCCAAGAGCTCTCTGGCTGAGAATTCTAAAGATGCTTCCCTAAACTGCAAACCCCAGGATTCCACAGGAGGTTGAAAGTGGAATAATAGCACTATAACAGTGTAGTGTGGGAAGGCCCTCTATATTGTCTCAACAGTTGACAATTTAGCCATATGGGTCTACTCTAATCAAAACTGAAGAACAGGATTCAGGTCTGAATGTTGACGGTCTAATTGACCCCAGAGCTCATTGGTTCATGGGTAAAGATGCAAGTAGAATTGTCCAGTTTGATATCAATAGTTTTGATATTAATAGTTTTATTATATCAGACGATTGGAGTTGTGGTGGAATCTCTCATAGAAGGCAATGACCCAGTCCTGAGTCTTATTTGCAGCCTCCAACTAATGTAGACCTGTTGAGTAGGAATAAACACTGATAGGCATTGGATTAATTCAGTCAATCTATTCTAGGTGGCTCTGCCAACAGGATTCAGGCCTCACTGTCATATCCCTCACCATGAGATCAAACTCATCCCCACTGTTAAGGCTTTTGCTGCCTCAGAACACTGTAGATCAGGAAAAAAAAGTTAGCAAGGGTAAGACCTATTTTGTCAAATTGTCCACCACATTCAGTCCATTCGATGTGCCATGAAGTATCATTCCAGGGCTTACAATCAATGTAATATTTTGCATATGGAAATTGCAATGAAGAATAATTTTCTAAACTCAAGGTAATGAACTCCTGTGGCACACGTATGTTCTCCATTTTAGGATTAGAAGAAGGATGGGAAACTTCTGACCATCTGAGGGAATTCGTTGCCCTCCTCTGGACTTTGGCAGGTCACACACACTCTATTTGATCCCTTAAACTCTAAACTAAATTATCCAATGGAAAATCATACTCCAGAAACCCCAGGAGGTGTGATTTTTCACCCAGCTGAACCTTGTTTTAGGCAAAAAAAAAAAAAAAAAAACTTCAAAAAAAGGAAAGCATTGGGAAGATCTTTAGATCACAAATAACACTCCCTAAAGCTTATCAAGGTTTGATTTGGAATTTTGGAGCAAATTTGAGAGGACTGAAATCTGGATTTTCCAATTCTGGTCCCATGCTCTAACCCAGGGTTTCTCAATCAAGGTTCCCTGGAATGCCAGAGTTCCAAAAAGGTCAGTAGGGGTTCTGTGAGGGATTACGATTGGGGGGAAAATTAAACTACAGATCTAATAATTTTTATGCAGGGTTTCCCCAAGACATGCATATTATTTCAAAGATTCCCCCAGGGTAAAGAGGCCGGAAAAAGTAATCTAACAACTACAGTGCATAACTCTCACATTTGAATTTCAAGTCAATTCAAGCCAACCTTTGGGCACTGGATTCAGCCAATAAAACAGCAACAACAAATGGACAGAGGACATTACTGTGGACACTGTTTTTGAACTATAAACAGTCTGTTAAAATGATGGATGGTGGTGGCATGATTGAAATCTATGAAGTGAATGGGAGTATGCAAGATCAACCTACCTTGTGGGAAAATTACCTTTATAAGTTAAAATACTCATTGTCATCTCTTGAAACTCCAGTTCCTTCAGCCCATACTTCTGAAGCTAAAGCCATTATAATTTATCTGGACATATAATAAAAATAATGAGAAATGTACAATCTGTCTCATGATGGACTAACTCTTGAACAAGGAATGATCTGTGGATATGATGGGAAAGAGAGGTCTGTATTAACCAGGGGTGGGAGTGCTTTGTCTATCCACATCTTTCATACTTCAATCCCCAGAAGTCCCATCCCACATGTGAGTTGCAATCCCAAATGACAAAGTACTCCCCATTCCTAATGCAGTTCTTTTTCAGCTAGCTGGAATCTGTATGCTGAACATGAGTAGGAACAGCGTGAAGAAACTCCATGTTCAGATTGTCTGATTTTTTTGCACACAAAAAGCAATAAGCTAGTGAAGGTTAAGAGCATGTCAGTGGATGACATCTCAGCAGATGAGACTGTAGGAAAGTAACAATACAGAAACTTCAAATATTAGAGGTAATATCAGAGAGAATACTACTAGGGGTGTAGTATTCTACAAGGCTTTTTTTTCTCACCAGCTTAACAAATACCTGGCAGAGGAGAGTGTTTTCTTCCCCAGGAGATCACAATGGACAGGTTTTAGTTTCTGAGATAGCAAATAATGCATTTGCAAACTGACAATAGTTCATTACATGTAGGACTGCAGAACTTTTACTTCAGTGCCTGACAAAACTACAAGAGGCAGTTTGGATGCCTCCCATTTTTTCTTCTTTTGCACTGTTCTTAAAATTATTTTCATTGGAGGAAAACATGCAAATCTACCATCTATGTGAATTCTTTGGTAAAGACAATGGCCATTTCCGTACTACACTGTTATAGTGCTATTATTCCACTTTCAACATCCTGTGGGATCCTGGGGTTTGCAGTTTAGGGAAGGGCATCTTTGGCCTCAGTAAACTACAAAGCCCAGAATTCCACAGAATGTTGAAAGTGGAATAATAGTGGAATAATAACAAAGGAAGTGGGATAATAACAGTGTAGTACGGAAATGGCCAATTGGATAATTTTTGCTGCTTCAAGAGACCTAATCATTCCAGCAGATTATTCCTATAAATGGCTCTATCCTCTACTCAGTCTTAAGATATCACAGAATGTATGTTGAAGATCACCATAATAACACATCTTACAATAGGGACAGATATAGAACTTAAAACAATTTATTCAAATCTATATGTATGCCATTAACTTTGGAGGTTTTTAAGCAGGGACTGGATGGCCATCTGTTGGGAATGCTTTGATGTGTATTCCTGCATAGTAGGGGGTTGGATTGGATGGCCCCTGTGGTTTCTTCCAACTCTATGATTCTAAGATTCTATGATTTTAATTGTGTTCCGAAGCCATACACCCCCACTCCATGATAACATTGGCAATGAACATTATTTAACTGGCATAATATAAATCATATACTGTTATGGTTGAAAAGTCATGTTGGAAAAGAGGACTGGCTGAACTTGTAAAACTAGATCAGGTGGGACCTCAGGACATGTCCAGGTTATATCAGTCAGAAAATTTTGGTGCTAATGAGCTTGCAAATATTCTCTCAACAACTTAATTTTTTAAAAAAATACCCAAAAACAAACAAAACCCAATAGCACCCAAAACTATCTCAACAGACCACCATTGTCATCATCTCATTCCTTCTTTCCACTGAAATTCCCCTTTGTTTCCTCACCTGCCCAGCCATTAAGAAACTATCACAATTTCTACCAGTGCTTTCTCGCTTAAAGATAAGGCCATTAGCCCAATCTGGAGCCCATTGTTTGCTCTGCCAGATGCCACTAACAGCTTCCCCCTCAGGGCAGAAACTTGATATTTAAATGCTGTTTCTGAGCCAGACAACTTGTAGTACATTGGACCCAGTCTGTTCCTCTGCTGCTCAGATTTCAGATCTTGTGCTACCCTCAGACCCTTAGTCTGAGCCACACTGCTTCATTTCTTCTCTGCAGGATAGGCAAATATCATCCACTTCATCCTAAATTCTTGTTATCCAATTTTGACTTCCTTTCCTTTTGTTAGCCTTGCGTGGTTATGAGACTGCTTGAATCTTGTGTGCATTTGTGATTTTCCCAAATAAAACATTACTTTAATCTCTAATTGGTATCCCTGCGGTAGTATTGGTATACATAGGTGGAAAGGTCCTGTAAGGTTACCCTGCTCTTGCAGCCCTCCCTTTGAGCTAATAATTCCCCACTGTTCCATGGAGGCACTGGCACCATTGGTGAACTTCTGAGTCACCTACCTTTTGGGGAAATAACTACATGCCAGAGTTTCATGAATCAATTATTTGAATTAGGTATCCAAATAATTTTTCCTTTGCCCCCACCCTCAACCATTAAGAGTTATTTGAATGCTAGAGACAGAAAAAGAGAGAGAAAAATGAATATATAATTAATATATAATGCACTCATAATATAAATAATATTGTACTTCACCTTTTGTATTCTTTTCAAAACTTTAATGTTCAACCCTGAATACGAATAGTGATTCAGATAGCTGTCATCCCTAAAAAGCATTAGCGCTAATTCTTATGTACAAGAATGTGTTCTCAACACCTCTCCACCCACGTCATTGGCTATAATCCTCTTAATGACCTATGCACACATAATTTGAAGTTACGTACATATTGTCAGGAATCTCTCCCTGCTGGGCCACAGCCAGCAAGGGAGGAGAGAAGTCAGGAACACTTGGGGAGTCTGAATATATCAAACACCTGGAAAATACAAGCTGAGCCAGGTCAAGGTCCAGTCCAAAGGTTCAGGAGGCAGAAATCCATCCGGAGGGTTTCAGGGAGTAGGAGACACAAAGACTGTGAGGGCTTGCTAATAGTTTGCTGCAAGCAAGGAGCAGCCACACCAGCAGAATTAAATACCCCCTGTGAGTAGGTGCTGCTTGTTATTGTTTCCTCAGCCTAGTCCAAGCAGCCACCCTCTCAGCAGCCCATTTTAGCCTTCTGCGTGATTGAGGGCTGATGGGCACAGGTGACTACCACTCCTCTGCATCACTGCTGGTTACCTTTCCATCATGAGCTGGCTGGGGCAACTCAGTCTCTGTTTGACCTTCCAATGCAGGGGATGTTTGCAGGTTGACTTGCTCACTCACTGGTTTGGCCCCCTGCACAACCAGTTGCTCCTCAATCACAGCATCATTATCTATCACACTTATCTTGTTTTAGATGGGTTCTTTTAAATGGTGCATAAGGGTCTATTCAGTAGCCTCTTATACTTTGTACAAAACCTTCCTTGTACCACAAGTTCCTCCCCACTCCACAGGTACCAAACCCTAGTGTGTGTGCGTGTGTGTGTGTGTGTGTGCGCGCGCGTATGGCTTCAAGCTATCCATCAACTTAATTGAGCCCATGAATTTTCAGAGTGTTTTCTTAGTCTAGGAATACTCAGAAGCGGCTTTCCTTTGAAATATAGCCTATGATATCTGGCATTCCTTAAAAACACATATCCCCAACTATACATATCACATAATACAATACAAGATAGATAGCACTCCTGCAACCAGTTTGGCAGACAAAGTCCCAATTAATCCTCTGTCATCACACTTTTTTTTAGCAGCTTTAAAATGTCCCTATTTCTCTCTCCTTTCACTTTCCCCCTTTGTCCTAAGCTTACTTCAGTTGCTGCAAACTGATTTCAAAGTACAAAAGTAGTTTGCATTCAGTTAACTCAGCAGGGAGCAAAGAAGGAGAGGGGTTGGAATCTTTTCCTTCCCAGTGGGCTCCGGCAAAAGCAAACTGTTTCAGTCTTCTCTGACTTATGTGTTCATCTCCATTAACACCTTTTGCCATCTTGACAACACTCTGTTGTTGCCTGGCTGTATGTTTCCAGTTTTCATCTGTGAAATGTTGGCAGATATGAGATAGACAATGTTTATCTATCATATAGTACATCTTTGAAGAATTTGTGCTTATTTTTCTAGCTGTGATAATTCTATCAATTTTGCCGTAATTTTCTAATAGTTTCCTTAACACTGCTAATGATCACATTGTCAACTAACTCTCGCTACTTGTGGTTATCCTCTTCCCCTTGTTCAAGAGTATTTTTTCAGCCTGGGAGACCTGAGGCCTTCTGGCAGTTTTATTTGGGAGAGAGAAAGCTAGAGTAGTCTAGGTCTAGATCATAACAGATGAAGGACTATGAACTGCGTAAGTTCATATTTCTAAGATTCTTAGTCTTGAATCTGCCCCAGAATTTTCTGAATTTGATTCTCTTATTAGTGATAAATAGAATATGCAGTTTGGTTGTGTACTTGTATCTCTACAATTAATTGTACTCTGTTAAATGTTTAGATTTTGGCAAACGAATAAAGTTAGAATATACAATAAATAGCATGGAGTCAATGATTCAACTGTTGCATTAATGTGAATTGTGCAAACACCAATTTTGTGTCACAGAAGTAAGACATCCCTCAATGGCCTATTATCTATAATGGCTCAGTGCTTTACAAATCAAAACTGAATCCACAACAATGCCTCTGGATCAATGGCAGCATAATAGCAAAGAGGCACCATACTCTGCAATTGAGATCAAAACGAACAGCTGTTATAAAAAATATTGTGTTTAAATATGTCTTAAGAGTCCTTTTAACAGTAAGATCAATAATATTTATCTACTTCTGGCTGAAACCAGTGCTAATTCAGACTCCTGAGGCTGTGCATAATACTGTCAAGGAAGTCCTTGGTCAAGTAGTCCACAATGGTTTCAGTTAGCCATTCATGTCCAGTTTTTATATGGTATATATAATAATATATCAAAGAAGCCCAAAATCACATAATAAAGCAACCATTAATATGTCATAAGGAAATCAGTTCTCATCAGTTCTCAAGGAAACACAATTGCACAACACACATTAAAGGGCAAATTACAATTCTGTGAGTTGGACTAGTCCAGTTGTTGTTCAAAAGCACTGATGTGTGCTTCAGGCTAGGCTAAACGAGAGTTTGAAGCATGTTTCCCCCTAGCCTATTTCTAGTACACTAGACAGTACACCATATTGGCTGCTCCTACACCAGTGGTTCTCAAGCTGTGGGTCCCCAGATGTTTGTGGACTTCAGCTCCCAGAAGCCCCAGCCACTATGGTCAATGCTCAGGGCTTCTGGGAGCTGAAGTCCAAAAACATCTGGGGACCCACAGGTTGAGAACCACTGTCCGACACCTTTCTTCATGGCTGGTGGAAAGCCAAGGTTGCCTTTTGTTCAGTAGCAACATTTCAGATTGTGGAAGGTCTTCATTCTTATTCCTTTTTGCAACCCAATATTTTCTTTTAACTTTTATAGGGCATTGTTGTTTTGGTGGGTAGATAATTTATATTCCCATTCTGAAGGGATGAGTATTCTTTATGGTATTCATCACCATAATTTCGTCATATGTCAACTTTAATATCTGAAAAATTAGGCTGAACTCAAAACAGAAATCAATTGCAGTATATGATGACCTGTTTCAAGTAGTTCTTGAAGCAGGCAGCAGCTAAGAACAGAGAAGCAACTGAAATCAAAGAAATGAGAAGAAAACAAGGTACTTTCAGAAAACAAAGTACCTCATTAAAATCAGATTTTTCTCTGTGTTTACATCATTTATTGATTATCCTTTCTTAGTTCTGCTCACTTGGGAGATGAAAATGGTTTGTTTATTTATTTATTTTTAAAAGATCTATAGTTTCTCATTATCTTCCTGTTGTCTCCATGGTGCTTTTACACTTTACAGGAAAGAATGATGCACTGGCTTTACAAATAGGTGTTCGTCATTTGATAGGTACAATGCAAGATGAGCAAGTCACCCTAGATTTTACAACCCAAACAGAATTTTCACATTGCCCAGTGTCATGTCAAAGACACTATTTTCCATTGCAGTTCACAACTGTCCTGTCATTGTTGTCAAACTCTTACTAATACTAGCCCCACATAAATGTCTTTGGAAAAGGAGGCCACTAACTGGTTTGCAACCCAGCAGTATCTGAAATGTGAAATACCTGGAGTAAAGGTGACTTCAAAGGTTGTGTGTGTGTGATTTTACACACAGTTTATCAGACTCAAAAACTGTGGTGTGAAAACAGCAACAGCAATAGCAGTTACATTTCTATATCACTTATCAGTGCAAAGCACTCCTTAAGTGGTTTACAATGTACTTAGCTAATTGCCCCCAACAAGCTGGGTATTCGTTTTACCAACCTATGTATGGATGGAAGGCTGAGTCAACTTGGAGCCCTGGATGATCAAACTCACAATGTTGTGGCTGCAGTGCCAACATTTAACCACTGTGCCACCAGGGCAAATTGACCATAAACAAGGATGTTGCTTCAAAATGTTACCCTTTTTGGATGATAAAGCAACTCATATTGCCACTAGTAACTTAAAGTTTCCAAGATCTGATCAAAGACAGTGGAGCCACTGTTGAGATGTGTATCTGAAGTTTGCACACACACTTATTTCTCAGCCATACATCCTGAATTGTTGCACTCAATACCTTCTTCTAGCTTCTTCAGTCTCTTTATTGAACCTAGTCAACACTTCAGCCAGCTGGAAATCTTTCAGTTGCCTATGATCAAGAAACCACCTATTTACTCAGTATTGAAATGGGGGAAAGGTCTTATCTCTTGAAAGAAAGATCTCTCTGTCCTAGTCCTGATACCCCATGGGCTGGATGAAGTACTTGTATGGAGTGTTTGTGAGCAGAGTGTCCCCACTCCTGGACAAAGAAAGCCCATTCAGGAAAACATTGTAGTTACACTGACTCAAATTCTAATACAGTCTGCCCTCCACATTCGCTAGAGTTATGTGTGCAGGAGCCCCACAATAGTGGGAAAATCACAAATATCAAAATGTAATTTTTATAGCATTCTCCATTCTACAGTCATTCTTTGGCATGCTTTAAATTTGACTTCAGCATGGATGAGTAACTGGCAGATCTAACCCTCCACATTTTAAAGAATTCACAAATTGAGCCTGTAAGAAAATACCGTTGTTTTTCCAAAAGAACTTGAGTCATTTCTTCATCGGGCCAAAGCTTAGAAGAGCTCATCAACTTCTGTCCAAGATTTCCTGTTTGGTGTCTCTGGGGAGCTCACATCTCATGGAGTCACCTCACTAAAGCACCTGTACAGTGGGGAAAAGTTGTCAGTGATGGATATTTTTCATGGTGTTTGGTGAGATCTGGGCAAGTTGAACTACAAGATTGTTGGACAGAGCATTTTTCTTCCTCAAGGGATTTGTGGATTTTTATGTGCAAACATTATCATTAGGCAGAGTGATGTGACCATATCAGAAAGCCAGTTTCAAGTACCTTCAGTTTATTATCACCATTTTTTTTTCCTTTTATTGCTGGAGATAAGTAGAGTTGTGGGATTTCACGTCTCATATGTGACAGCATGGCCCTTTCCGTACAAGGAAATTAAGACGGGCCAATGAGTCCTGTCACAAAGGTTATCTGCACCTTGGATCGGACTGGGTTCAGACTATTTGCCTTAGTTCCACACCTAAGTCCAATTCAATACACCTCCAAAGTGGTCCTCCAACGCACTATGTGAAGACCGGAAAAAAGCAGTTTTTAAATTTTCCAGAGCACGACAATTTATTCCTGCTCAGTTGTGCAGATGCACAGATCCGCACCAATGCGAGCCTGCGATTAGCGGAGGGCGGGGATCGTGGGCGTGGTCAGCTTCAGCGGTTGGTCCGGATCCACAAAGAACAGAAAGCCACCATTTTGTCAGCCTCACCGGTGCAGATCTAAAGACCTTGCACTGCTCCAAATCGCCCTGGAACAAACAGAGGAGCCCTGTGGAAGGGCTTAAGGCAGTGGTTCTCAACCTGTGGGTCCCCAGATGTTTTTGGACTTCAGCTCCCAGAAGTCCTGAGCATTGACCATAGTGGCTGGGGCTTCTGGGAACTGAAGTCCACAAACACCTGGGGATCCACAGGTTGAGAACCACTGGCTTAAGGGAAAGTCTGCATTGTTTCGAGCCCAGAAGAAGTGGTAAGTGACAACATGGAGCGATTCCTCACCTCGTGTAGAAAGGGCCTATGTTAGACATTATGTACTTTGTCTTGAGAATATATATACAGGTAGGTAGGTAGGTAGGTAGGTAGGTAGGTAGGTAGATAGATAGATAGATAGATAGATAGATAGATAGATAGATAGACAGACAGACAGACAGACAGACAGACAGACAGACAGACAGACAGACAGACAGACAGACAGAAAAAACCTCTATACCAATGTTTCCCAAACTCTTGTTTACCAGCTGTTTTGAACTTCAGCTCTCAAAATCACTGATCTTTGGCCAAGACAGCTAGGGCTCCTGAGAGCTGTAGTCTAAAACAGCGGGAGGGCTAGAGTTTGGGAATCTCTCCTCTAGACAATCACTGGACATCCAGAACAGCAACCGTATTACTGTTTCCCCAGATGCAGAACTGCAGCCAGGTGCTGCATAGTCTTTCCTCATGCTTAGGCAGTAAATGGACACAGCAGCATCCTTGGGGCTTGATAGCTGAAGGGGGGTCTCAGACATGGAACTGTGTGTGCAGAGCTTTATGCTACACATGCTTTGATGTAGGTTCTTGGCCTTCATGCTTAATTTTCTTTTATGACTTCATACCCAATTTTCCACCAGTTCAAACAGCAGACCATGAGGCAACGTTCTAATGAACTACATGGTTCAGCAGCTTATTTTTGCCTCTTTTTACCTCTAGTGATGATCTGATCGCTTGGACAACTGAGATCCCAATTAGACCTGTGTTATTTTATAGGGGTTGAGGAAAGATTAATTAAATCACTGCTCTCAAAGTTGGAACTGACTCTTGGAGGATTTCCAGATTTCTCTCCTCTCCCTCTTTTTCATTATCATCCTTTCCTTTGATATATATCTAGAAAGGAAAGAAACACTGCTGGTAGAAACAAAGCACTGAGACTGATGCCTTCCTTTCTGGTTTTATTGTTATGAATGGAGCACTTTATTCTTCAGATGTGAGGCAAAAGAGGACAGAGCAGGGGGTGGGGGGGGGAGAACAGAGACAACATTTGCACCTTAATCTACCTTGATATAGAGAATGAGAAGGGTTTGTGGCACAGCTGGGGAAACACTTTGATCACAATCCAGCCGGCCTTTACGGGCACTTTGGGAGGTTGTACAGTTCTGTGTTTTATTCTATGTTTTATATTCAAAGGTAGGTTAAAGCATCTATCAGCGGAACATACCTGAAAGAGAACAATTCTGCTCTTTGCAAGAGGAAAGTATTGGAGGCGAGAGTAATGTTATTGCGGGCATACTTATTTAGTTTGCTCTTCTCTGTTCTGTCCTTATATCAGGGTTGGGCAAAATGTGGACTTCAGATCACATACAAATTTCCAAGGCTGTTTTTCAGCCCTTGACTCCTCTGGACTCTTTCAACTATCCCAATGCTGAACCCCAAATGTGAATTGCTTCTCATGGAAACCCCTGACAGTGGCGATTTTATCTTTTAATTAGAATGCAGCTTTGATGAACCGTTCAACATGTGTGTATCTCTCTCTCTCTCTCTCTCTCTCTCTCTCTCTCTCTTAAACCGGTAGTGGATTTCCAGCTGCTTCTCATCTTGTTCCTTTTTTAGTCCGTTTTTCCATTTTTGTCTTTGCAGACCTCCAGAGGGTCCCTGGGACAGCAAAATGCCCCTAGATGTACCACAGTTCCACATCTCCACCTTAAGAGTATTTGTTTTTCCAGCATAGCTTACCCCTACCAATTATTTATAATGAAAAGGAACAACCTTCTACATACAAATATAAGAACAGAAAGAATATAAATAATATTATACCAACCAAGCAATTAGTTTGCTAGACAAGCAGGTAAAGGCTGTCAACGGAGAACTATCAGATGGGAGGAAAAGGATGAAGAGCATTGTAAAGCCTCAGGTGATTAAAAGTCAAGGCAGGAAGTATTTTTATTGTTATAGATAGATAGATAGATAGATATAGATATAGATATAGATATAGATATAGATATAGATATAGATACAGATACAGATACAGATACAGATACAGATATAGATATAGATATAGATATAGATATAGATATATATGATTTATTCCTTCTTCCCAAATGGGATGTAGATCATTATCAGACTCAGGATGTTAACAATTTGATGATATAAATAGAGCTGTTTTATGCAAATTATCTGGACATTTCTCTGTCTTCTTCTCTCAATCTTAGTTTGGGCAAAAGATACTATGGAAAAGCAGAGATGGCTAGTCAGTCTCCTCTTCCTACCCATTTTTCCCATTATATTTCCATTATTAAAACTCACAGTTTTTGTTGGCAAAAGGACATTGGCCATCACTCCATGTGGCACTACTTTCTTCTTACACTATGAAATACTATGTATAATGCAATATTACAAGAGGCAAAAATAGCTACACATAACAGACATATTTGGCTTTAGATACTTGGCTGCCTGTTGCAAAGGACAAGAGCTGTCCTCTTCTTTGCTGGCTTCAGAAGCAAAGTGGATCATTGGTTGAATCTTATTTTAACTCTTACTTATTTTAACATTTATTTTAATATCCTGGGATGGCAGTCAGGGCATGAGGATACAAGCATCCTCTTGCCCATGTTCTCTAGCACTGGCATTCAGAGGTGCAATATGTGTAGTGGGTAATATGCATATTAAATAATCGTCATGGGGTTTTCTGGGGGATGAGAGTATTTGACATTCCCAAGGTCACCCAGTAGATTTCCATTGCTGAGCAAGGAACTGAACCCTGGTCTCCAAGGTCATATTCCAATGTTCAGAGCACTAAACCACTCCACTTCTCTATTATAACTGTAGTTGTATTTGTTTGTTTGTTTGTTTTTTCTTATCTCCTTTATACTTTCCTTTTATATCTTACTCTTCTAGATTGCAAGGCTGAGGACAAGGCCGTTTTGTAATGTTTGTGCAACGCTGAGGAGTAGATGGAAGTCATGAGAACTAAAAGGAGAATGAGCTGGTTTTCCATCAATGGTCTCTAAAGAGAGACTGAATACTACAGCAGATTTATACAAGATGGTAAGATACAAATGAACCAGAAGAAATGAACCAGAATAAACCCAGCCAAAGAAATAATAGGTAAAAAACTAAAAGAGGTAAGATCAGGAACGTTTCCAAAACTATACCCTTTCAAAGTTTGTTATGGTCAAATATCCTTTTCCTTCTTGATTACAAAAGCAGATGTCAGGCAAGTGCTTTGGGGAAAAGGATTCCATAATGAGATGCTCGAACAGGTAAGACCCTGTGCTCAGTAGCCACTTACCAAATCTATGCCGCTGGAATACTTGGAAGGAAAAGAGCTTCAGCAGACACTGTCAGTACACAGGCAGCTTCGTGTGTCACTGGACTTTATCCACAGAAAGGAGCCAAATGGCCAATTTAGCCATTCCACTAAAATAGCCTTTTAAAAACTACCGATCAGCAAGGCTCGCATTAGGGTTGCCAGGGACTGGACTCTTGTCCTGTTAATGGTTGCTAGAAGGGATAATTTCAGCAGGTGTTGCTTGTCACGCATGCAGGGATAAAAGCCCCGTCCCTTATTTCACCTGGCAACTCTGGCTATCATATAAGCCGATATTCAGTCAGTAAGGCCAACAACACAGGACTGCATCTTACAACAATACTTCAAACATCATAGACCTGTAACTATTATTCAAAGGCAAAAGTTATATGCCTATAATCTTCGAATAGAGAGCCAGCTTGATGTAATGGTTTGAGCATTAGACTATGGCCATTTCCGCACGAGACTGTTATAGCGCTATGATTCCACTTTCAACATCCGATGGAATCCTGGGATTTGCAGTTTAGGGAGGGGCCAGCTGGTCTAGTGCAGCTCTAGCACAGCCGCGGGGGTGGCACTGCAAGTTTTATAAAAACCACCTTCGCAAGTGGTTTTTACAAAACTCACCCACGCTGCCCCGTGGCAGTCCCCGGTGAAGAACTGCAGAGACACAATAGCATGTCCCTGCAGATCTGCCCGGGAGCGGGCTTCCGGCTGGCGCGCTGTCCTGATTGGTGGAGCGCCGCCGGAAGTCACTGGCTGCCATTTTGGGCACCGCCGAGCGCCACCGAAACTCGGCGGTGTTTAGAACGGCGGATCCGCGCTCTCCACAGGGACGGAGCAACCTGCTCGCGGGTAAGCTCTGCCCCTGCATACGTGGCCCCGTTTCGGGCCCCCCCCATGAGGAAAGGGCCAAAGACACACACACACATATTTTGATATTGGTGATTTCTCCACTTTTACAGGGGTCCTGTGCCCCTAACCCTAGCAAATGTGGAGAGCTGACTTCAACTGATTTATTTTAGCATGAGTTCTCATGGATTTTAATCCAGTTCTTCAGAAGCATCAACACATCTGAAGAAGCAGACTGAAATTCATGGAAGCTTGAAGAGGCTCCCTCCCCACTTTGGAATTTATCTGAATCACATAAAAATATATTTTAAATGATTTGGTTTTCTTCTCCAAAAGAGGATGCCAGCTTCAGTTTTTATTATTATTTTATATTAAGTATATGTCCAATGCTGTAAAATGGACAGCCCTTTCCTTGTGAATAGATAGCTTCCACACATACAAGATGTTCCTTTGGCTTTGCTTCACCCTCTGCACCCACCTCTACCACCACCATTGGCCTTGTTGAATAGAAGAAACGTAACATGAGAATATGGGATGCTGAGTCTCCACAGGCCATGTCTTGACGCGTTATCTTCTATGTCATATGAAAGATAAGCAAGGAATGGACTAGAGTCTCAGTCCTGAGGGAAAAGGTCAGATACTGCTGAACTTATAAAGCAATCCCTTCTGGTTCAGCATGGCACTGTCTCCACTAGCAGCTAAATCTGTTAGTGTGCCATTTAGTGATCCAACTGAACATATTGGCAGTCTAATCAAAACACACTCTGTCTGTATCTATGAAAATTACACTGCATTCTCACTGTGAGTCAGAGTCAAGAGCTTTCCATTGTAATTAGAACTGACAAGTCAGATATGCCATCTCAAGAAGAATGACCAAAGAGGCCTTCGTTTTGCCTCCAGTGTAGTGTTTATGCAGACTGGCTGTTTTGCTTCCACCAAAGTCAAGCGGGGAGAGAAATAAAGGCCGTGGGCAAAGGCAGAAGTATTTAGCTAGGACATAATCCTGATATCCTTTTTTCAGGCTGAGCTCCAGAACATTTTGCTGGGAAGATCTGTGCTTACAAATCTGGCAGAGTGGGGTTGAAATGAAGAGGGAACACAAGCCAAGATTAGCATTTAAACCTGCTCAAATCTGTAATTTCACTTTTTCCCCTTTTCTTATTCTGCCAAGATTAGTCAAACACAGATTTTTAACACAAAGAGAAATGTTGACAGTGTGGCATTTATTCATATAGTGTACTTGGCAGTATGTGGAATCATAGAAGCAAAAGACAATTCTCCATTCCAGAAAGACTCCAGTCATAATTGCCAAGGCAGTCCAGTCCAAGTGAAGGCTGTATGTCCACCTGGAAATGTGAAGCAACAGTGAGAGCAGAAGCAACAAAGTTAGGAAGATGGATCATCAGGTTATGTTGATGGCAAAGGATAAGTTTCAGAATTAATTTGTATTCAGTGGCTAATGGCATCTCATGAAATGTTTTATCTTTTCCTTCAGAGTAAAAAAGATTTGGGGACACTATGATGGGGTTAAAGAGTGTCCCTTCTGATACACACTGGCTAAGATCCTATATGTGCTCCTTTATGGTGTCTTACTATTGGGCATTTGCATGTGTAAGTTTCCCTTATGCATCTGTTACCCCAAAATATGAGTGACTCAGGGATCCACCCACAATGCCCATACTTCTGTGAAAAGATAGGGAAGTTTAGATCAAAATAAGAGGACTGAAAGAGGAGGGTAACCTAACAAGATCTTTTATACCTATGTTTATCAAAACTTATTCAGGGAAGAACCAGCCAGGGAAGATCCAAAATAAGTGTAATGTGTTTTATTGGAGGAATTGAAATCACACACACAAGATCCAAGCAGTCACACAACCACACAAGGCTAATTGAAGGAAAAGAAAGGAAAGTTTTGGATAGAGAGATTTTGGAGCAAAGAGGGAGATATTACCAATCCAGAAGAGCAGCAAAGAAGCAGCAATGTGGCTTAGACTCACATCTAAGGACAGTACACAACTGGGAATCAAAGCAGCAGAGTGGTGACCAGCAATTGACGTAGTGCAAGTTGACAGGCCAAAAACAGGGGCGTTTATACCTGATTTCTACCTGGAGGGCAAAGGTGTTAATGGTTCTCCAACCAAGTAAACAATGGAGTTCTCAGAGTGGACAGTGGGGTCCCGAATGGGCTAATGGACTTGACATTAGGTGACAAGCGGCTAATGGATATCCTGATAGCTCAATACTTGTCAGACAGGCTTTAGGACAAAAGAGAGGTTTGCTTGGTCAGAAGAAGAGGAGTTAAGGCAATCAGCTGTCTTATGGGAATCTCCCTGATGCTATTGTCTAGAAGTCTGAGTTGTTAAGGCTAACTCCAAGCTTATTATCTCTGGAGTTTTGTGATGATTTCCTGAATATGACATAGCTACATCTAGAGGTGTTTTCTGACCTAATTCACAGCACATGTGTTCAGCCAGTCTTTTCCTTTTATCCAACCTAGCCATCCAGCCATAGCAGGTCATGTTTTATATTTGTGCCACTTAGTAGATTTTTCCAGTTAAATCGTATTTCACCAATTAAACCATACCAAAGTATGGGAGGTGTACGGCCTGGTAACACATGCGTATGTCCTTTCTGGGGGGATGTGCTAGCTGGCATTTGCCTCCTCTATCCATAGTGGTCAAAGGCCTCCCCTGCACAGCCCTTGAAACTCCTTCCCCATTCTGTGCTTCTTGGAGACTAGCTAGGAAGGAGCATACGGCTCTGTCTCCATAACCAAATGTGAAATGATTACAGAGATCTCTAGGGACCAAACATTTAGAATCTATCAGAAGCTGTGGAAGGTGGCTTTACTTCCCTCCCTTCTATTTATAACAGAAACCACATTTCTTCTCTAGTTAAGACTAACCCTTTCCCAAAAAGTGTGGATGTGATTTTTCAAAGTTAAGTTTTATAGACACAATTATGTGTTTTTTTAATGAAAATAACAAATGCATTTGTGTATAGAAACAGCAACAACAAATCACAACTTTTCTTTCAGCATTGTAAGGGAGCAGGAGGGGGAGATGTTTCCTAGGAGATTTCCTTTGGATTTGGAAACATTTCATGATGCCGAAAAGCTTTTCTTGCTATTGAAAAAAAAAAGGGAAAGAGAAATAAGGGGGGGGGACCAAATGTTTTCCTTAGGGACTAATAGGCAAAGACATATTTTTAATTGGCACATGGAGAGAGTCTTTTTTTAAAAAAAAAACACTACAAAAAAGCCAAGTCAAACCAATTAATACCTTATGTTCTGCATATGAATGCCAACTCCCCACTGGAGCGGAATTTGTCTACATTAAGACTAAGCCCCTTTTATATATAACCGAACATTTAAAGGAGGAATATACACCATTCATTCAATAATTAGTTTATTTTTCCAGAGTTCTTATCTTCGGTCACTTATCATCATTAAAATTATCTTAGCTTTCCACTAAGGCTTCATGTTTGAGCATTCTCATCTGTTTTGCATTCTTCTCTGCAATTCTTTTCTTTCATTCTCCTTCTTCTCCTCTCCAGCAGAAATCCTCAAAGATATGGCTCACAAAAAGAGGCATGCAATTCTATCAAGCGCGTCAGTCTTCCATTTCAGTTTATGTCAGGCATTTCATCTCATTTGTTGGCGTGAGCCAGCAGAGTGCAGTAGTACATTTTCTCTCCTCCTCCCTGCTGGGGGCAATTGGTCATCATACTTTGAGGCCCAATGTCAGGAAAAAGTGGGACACAGATAAAGATAAAAATAGTAATGAGGAGGAGGAGGAGATGCCCAGGAACTAACAGTGCAGCTGGATTCCCTGGTGATAGTTGTGCAGGAATGTGCTGGGTGCCAGTAGGGAGAGGATAAGGAAGCATATCAGCTGCTAAGGCAGCTCTGGAGAGTTCTGGGCTTTTTCTGCAGGAGCCTCCAATCCTGGCATGAGGACAGGAGAGGAGTGGGACCATGACGATGTTTGTCCATGATGTTGTCGCAGTCCCATCCTTCTCCCATCGCCAGATGGCACAATCGTGGATTAAATCATTGACAGTTGTGGCAATTCCCAACCTGATAAGGCACCCTATCTTTACCACACAGCTCTGCCTTCCCCTTATAATACCACCTTTGTGTAAAAAGGTTAGGGTTTTCAATGTTTATCTGGAGCACCTTAATAGTTTTATGGCAGCATGATTTCTGTGTTGCTTTATATACTGTATATAACTCAGTGGAGTCAGTATTTACAAATGTAAACTGCAAAATTTATTAAGATAACAGTCAGAATAAAATAGTGTTTCAGATTCCCAAATGCAAGTGAAGACTGATATATTTCCTCAGTGCACTTTTTAAACAGTTCACTTATATCTTTAGACTCTTATATAAAGCACAAATATCATATAACAACCCTTTGGCTACATTCCCACCAAAGTGTCAACCCCCAATCTAGGTCACACTCTCCGGCCAGATTTTACTAAGGTTCAATTTCTCTTCTCCTTCCCACTGGACCTCCACTGAGAATGAAACCTCCCAGCACAGCCACACTCTCTGGCAGACTAGCTCCTGCTAGGTTCTCACTGAAGGAATGAATATGCAAAGATACTGGCTTTATATACACTATTGGGCTTGACTTCTCTCCTGAGGAGCTATTCCGGTTGTCTGGCAATCTGCTTCCAGGCTGCGTTGGCACTTCAGATAGTCACACCTCCAGAACTTTGTCACAGAGGCACAGCCTTCATTCTGATGCTATTTACTTACCAATTAGTCCTGATCCAGGCAGATCTGACCACCAACATGAAATGGTAGGACCTGCTACCATTTTTCAGTCTGCACAGCTTCATTGCAAGAAACTACGCAACAAGGGTAAGAGTAATCCAGTCCTCATTTCATTGGCAAAAGCTCATCCTAGTGGAGCTATCTAATTTGTCAATAAATCATCTGAGGAGCCAACTTGCTGTCCTGTAAAGTTTATATTGTACACAGGTGAGGAACTTTGATGTGCTTCTCTCCAAGGACAAAAATTATTTGTTTGCAATTCTTTTACCATTTTTCCACATAGACTCCCCCATGTTTAAACTGCTGAGAATGGCACTGCAACCTTTAGAGAAGTGTGAAACGTGAAGGATAGCTAGCTCATTAGTCCAATTTGCTCATTATTCCAAGGAGTGTGAATCTAATCACTTCATAAAAGAATTTACAAATGCTAAATTCTTCAAACTTCCTTAAATGCATGTCAAAATGACCTAAATTAATAGTTTCTTTCACTATTCCACAGAGAGTAGTTGCTGAAATCAACAAAGGAAGAGTCAAGGCTCATAGAAAAGATTTCACACCTTCTCTTCTCCCTCTGCAAAACTGTTGAATTGTTGGCCTTTGATAACATCCAAAAATGTGTTTTTTAAAAAATGCTTCATGAAGTCTACTGCAGAAATCACTGATCACTGATATCTGAGGGATTACTTTTATAGCTTTAGTCTATTGGTGATTAATCATGTTTATTCAGAATAAACCCCAAGTAACTGTGTATAGGATTACAGCTTCAGGGTACAGTGAAATCCACATTTACAATAGAACTAGAGAATATATTTACCAGATTTTTAGAAGATTAGGTCACTCAAGTGGTGAAAGATATATGTTTCTCCTAGCATGTGATCACCCTCAATAGGATAATCTTGCACCTAAGAATAAAATGTATAACAGAAGCACATAACTGTCAAACTGAAAGAGACTCAAAAGATCATATAGGGCAAGCCACTGACAGTTTCAAAATTTCTAGCACTAAAACCTCCAAGATGAATTACCCGCCTCTCAAAGTGGTTTGTTTCTACCTTCAGGATGTTCTCCATCATGTTTAGTTGGAACCTCCTTTTCTGTAATTTGAACTGATTTGAGTTCTATCCTCTGGAGGAGCAGGAAAAAAGTTTGCACTGTCTTCCACATGACCATCGTGTCACCTTGGGTCTTTTCTTTGGACTAAACAAATTCACTCAAACTGACCTCAGTGTGGCTTCGTTTCCAAATACTTTTGCCCTCTTTCTGGACACATTCTAGCTTGCCAATATCCTTCTTAAACTGTCATACTCAGACCTCAACCACTCCAAGTGAAGCCTGGCCAAAGCAGAACAGAATAGTACTGTTAATTCCCTTGATCTTGACACTCAGTTGCCATTGATACAGCCTGGAACTATATTAGCTTTCCCCTACCCCCACTACATCACATTGTTGAACTTGTGGTCTACTAAGACCCCTTGATTATTTTTACTTGTAACACTGTCAAGCCAGGTTTCACCGACCTATACTTCTACATCTGATTTTTCCTTGCTAAATATAGTACCTGAAAAGACTTCCTGGAGAACAAAACTGTTTTCAATGATATAAAAAGTTAAAGAGGAAGATCTTAGGTTATTTATCTTCCTGGGTTCTACTATGGTACAAGCTAATTAACGAATTTTGGTTTTGAATATTTACTTCAAAAAAGTTAAGTATTTTTCCTAGTCCAAAGCAATTTAAAATTGCACTGCACAAAATCCAGCTAATAAAAAAAAATGTGTAAAAAGCTATCTCCAAAAACACTCTACAGATAAAGGCTTTCAAGTGCTGTACTAGGTGAAGTCCGAAACTACAGAAAGTAGTCTGGACCCAGTCGGCCCCCAAGTGCAAATGTCTTCGCTGGAGGAACAAAATGTAAAAACAAAATGTGGAAAAGGCCATAGTCTTTTTCCTACTGCAGGATTAAAATAAATATTTCCCTGCAGACTTCTCTCTATTTTCAAAATTGCCAAAGTCTTCTTGGCTGAGAGATTCTTTGTACCAAATATGGAGGGGTTCCATCTGTCGTGAACACATCTGGAAATCCACCTTCCTGCTTTCCAGACCAAGGTGAGCAGTGAAATTCATTATCTCCCTATTTGCCATTACAAGATTTGCATGAGTTTTGAGTTCGCATGAGATCTGAAATTTCATGAGAGCTCAGAGATCTTGCGAAAGACCCTCCTCCCATGCAGCTTGATGTGGCATTATATACACTTGCTCCATGTCTTCCCAGCTAGCTTTGTGTTGGCAGACAAGCAGTAAGGCTGCAGTTAAGTTTTCTCTGGAGGGGGCTGGTGATAGGCCAAATTTGGCTACTCAAGACAATGCTTCAGGAAACTCAAACGGAAGCACAGAGCCTCAAAAGGCTCATTGGTCAATTATCCTTTTTTATGGGGACATACATTTTTCAACTAGGAAACAAAGGATATTCTGTCCATTCCAAGGTGACAGAAGGGAGAAGTAGCAGATAGCAGTACTGACTAAATCACCATTTTAATCTACTACAGAACCTCCGAGGAATCTTAAGGAAATAATATTGTCTATAAATGGAAGATTTGAGAATTGTACTTTTTTTTTCTCCCAGACTATAGTTTTAATAAAGGACACCCCATTGGTGTAGATTCCTGGAGCTAATTCCAAGAAATAAAGAAAAGAAAATACTGGGCCCAAAAATGTTTCTGAACATTTAGTGAGAGAGAGAGAGAGAAGGAGAGAGAGGTCATTTCTGCACTATACTCTTATAGTACAATTATTCCACCTTCAACATCCTATGGAATCCTGGAGTTTGCAGCTTCGGGAGGGGCCGGCCAGCCCCTTCCTAAGCTGCAAACCCCAGGATTCCATATGATGTTGAAAGTGGAATAATCGTGCTATAAGAGTGTAGTGCGGAAATGGCCAGAGAGATAGAAGGAGAGAAGGAAGGTGTTCTTGATCTTGGCTAATTGGCAATATCATTGATTCAACTGCCCAGTGCTCATCAAATCAGAAGGTCAACATGTCATTCCAGTGGTAGGATCTGCTAGTTGAGATATTACTGTGTGTCCTTATTCCTTTGGGATCAAATCATGACCTTTTTTGTTCTTGTGGGCTAAACAAGAGAGACTCCATCCCAATTCTTCTCGTTGTGATTTTTTAAAAAAAAATCAGAGAATGCATTCATTTGGAAGACCAAGTTTTTGTTCCCATCTGTGAAAGTACAAAACTTAAAACTTACAATGCATAAGCAATTAGAAAGTATATGATTTCTTTGTGTACTGGTGAGCAATCATCTCTCCTTTCTTGATCGTTGTGTACATAGTGTAATAAAGACACATGCAGAAGATCCTAAAGCTACTTTTTGGGTATAAATTAAGTAAAACGCACACACAAAAAATTAGTGTTTCACTGGAGATATGATCTTTCCTGTGGAGAGGTAAAATTTGAGCAGACTGCCTTGCTGTGTTATGATGACCTGCCTCAACCATATGTGGGATATTGTCAGTATATCCTTACATCCCTATCTATCATGCACGCATGTGAACTTGCAAGTGTATTTCTGGGGATAAAAGAATCTCTTCCACAGGAGTGGGATGCACATATCAGATTATAAATTTTGTGTCAACAAAATGGAAAACCCAGAACATATGGGGGGAGAGGAATTAGCTCAAGACATATTTTAAGCATAATGATTACAAGCTTTATCTTCATACTCCTTCTAATGGACTGAACACAGAGAGAAGGAGAGGCAGAGGGATTAGAATTAGCCCTATTAGGGGAACAAAGTCACAACAGAAAATGGCAGAGCAGAGTAAGAACCTGAAACTTGGGCTTGACGAGGGTGCAGACATGATAGTGAAATGAAAATGCAAATAGAAGGAGATATAGTCCGGGACTGGATGTTTGACCAATTCTTGGACCTATGAACCACCAGTCTTCATCTTACTAGGATTCAGCCTCAGTTTATTGGCCCTCATCCAGGGTCAACCCACCACAAATGACCCACCAGCAAGGGGAGGCTCTGCTTTTATATGCCCTTCCCACCCATGAAGGAAGAGGCTTGGGAATGGAGGCACAACTGTTTAGAATCAGCTGCTTAGATCTTCCACAGCCACAGACAGCACAGATCCAATCCCATGGAAAAAAAGAGCATCTCTGTGGGAGTAGATGCCAGCAGAGGCCTGATGCCAAAGGCACTCCTCCAGCCGAGCTTCAGATAACCCGGCTGCAGCAGCCACTGTTAATCAGTTGTTCCCTCCTGAAGATAGGCTGAAGATATTTAATGTAAACCTTTTCTAGATGTTACAGCAAACAAATGTCATTCTCCATGCAACATCATATCTGTGTCACAGTAAAGCTCATTTAAATGTAGTGCACAGTCCAAACAGAACTACATAGGTCACTTAAGGTGCAAAAAGTACATAGAAATCTCTTTCTGCAGACAATATAAAGGGACAATACAGAGCTCAGGATCCACAACTACATCAGAAGACATAAAACATCAAAGTTCTAAAGCAGCCTCTCCAAAAGTGATGCCCTCCACATAGTTTAGATTGCAGCTCACAGGATTCCTGACAATTGTTCATCCTGGCAAAGGCTAATGGCAGTTTAAGGACATTTCTGCACTACACTTTTATAGTGCTATTATTCCACTTTCAACATCCTGTGGAATTCTGGGGTTTGTAGTTGACTGAGGCCCAAAAGCTCTGTGGCTGAGAATTCTAAATGCCCCTCCCTAAACTGCAAAGCCCAGGTTTCCATAGGATGTTGGAAGTGGAAGAATAGCACTATAACAATGTAGAGCAGATAGGCCTAAATCTGAACACATGGAAGACACCAAATTAAGGGATATGTTCTAATGCAACTTTTATTGATTCATGTTCTGGTATGAATGATAGAAACTTTGCAATGCCTCCAACATAGTGTCTGCTTATGCTGTACTTAAGATGATGTACTATAAGTGTGGGAGGGGGAGAGAAAGAGATCAGTAAAATTAATAGCTTATGGTTATTCGCACCATTATTCTTAATGGGACTGAGCATGTATCATAGACTGCAGAAGGAGCACTTGATTTGCCAACAATTTATAACCCATTATGACCTGGCTGGTCTAACCGTGAGCATAAAAAACCTCATTGCTAATAATAAGGATGTGATGTGAGCAATAAAGGGAACACTAACCCTGGTTCCAAACAAAGAAATTTTCTCTATTCTCTTACAACACTTGGTTATCAACTCATTTAGAATGGCTGTTCTGCAAGATAAGGCTATGAGGTATTCTGAAATACAGACATATTTCCAAGAAGTAGCTGTATGGAAAATCACCTGTGGACCCAGAGTAAGCTGTCTTGAATTATATAATAACATTTTGGCCAGTATATACATTTATCAGATGGTATGGGGGATCTGCAAAAGAACAGGCTGTGGAAATGTTGGAGCATTTTAAGCAATATTGTCAGGGTTGGATGAGCAAAAAAAAGGAGGCCTTACTTGCCAGTTTATGAGCCGCTGGTGACACATTTTTCTTTTTTCTTTTTCCTTAATGAAAGCTATCCTGATGCATTAAGAGGCAGCAGAGCTGATGTTGTTTGAAATGAAATTATTAGATATTGTGCTTTGCACAAAGAAATCCCGGAGTCAAATTTGGTAAAATATTATTCTCATCAAACCAATGGCCACTTACCAAGCAAAGTAAAGTGTATGCCAAATAGAGTCAAATAGGGTGACCTGGATGTTTTCCTTTAACCTGTTCCATCGTCTTCTGTTACATAAAGTAATACCCAAAGGGATGAATTTACTTCCCTGTTTTTCCAATCCTCTTCCAGCTGTCTACTAGCACATAGTCCATTGCTGTGTTGTAAGGAACTTTCTTACTCAGGGCTCATTCCAGCCCCTGGAAGTGTCAAGATTTCCTGTCTGTCTGTCTGTCTGTCTGTCTGTCTGTCTATCTATTTATTTTTGCCTCCATATTTCCAGGTTTGCATCCCAACTCTTTCTGGAAATATCTCGGGTATCCTTCCTTCCCATTGATCACATGTCACATCTAGACTCAGGCAATGTTTATGAAATCAATTTTCAGCAATTTCCACAGAGACTTCTCTTTTTAATTATTCTGGAGTTACAGTCCAAATGCTAAAGTGCTTTAGCAATATTAAACTAGTTAAGCATTAGAAGTATTTTGTTTTAGTGCTAACATTCCTCTTTACCTTGCTTGATCTCTGTGTTGAATGTGTGTTTTGGAAACAATGGTTGTGTTTTACTGGTGGTGGCCATTTCAGCTAATTCTGGAATAATACAAATAGACTGCTAAGTAGAGATGTATTTCATTTTGCAAAATATGGTTAATTCTAACCTGTGAAGTAGGAATAAAAAGTCCTTGATAACGGTGGGAGATCACAGGAAGTGCTTTGTGCTGAAATAGATAGATAGATAGATAGATAGATAGATAGATAGATAGATGTAAAAATAAAAATTTATTCCAAAATAAATAATTAGTTTGTACAGGAAAAAGAAACTGTGGACTTTTAGAGATTATTATGCCATCTGGAAGGGTTGTAACATGGAATTCTTGTAATATATTCCCTTTGTTTCTCCCAAGGCAGTTATTCCATTGCTTTGCTTTGCACTGATTTATTTGTAACCCACCTTTCCACAAAGCTGGAAGTCAAGGTGACCTGCAAGAGAAAAAAAAATGCAGAAATAGAAGTAAAACCATGGACTGCTAAAAACATGGAAAGTTATGATTAAAATAGGATTAAACTGTCTCTAACGTCAAATCCATTCAACAGAATAAAAGTAGTACATCACACTATGAAAAGCCTTTTCTTGTAAAACAGTCATTTCCCAAATCTCGCTAGAATGAAAAGAGTCATCACCTTCTGACAAAAGGACTGCAAGAACTGGGCCATCCTAGCCTCTCTTGTAAGGAAATCACTTTCTTCAATAACCTCATGAAGATCCTACATTCACATTCTTTTAGAAATTAGCAGCCTCACAGTTACTGCACAACGGCCCAATGAGAAAAGTGAAGAGACTGCACGTAGTTCCGGAGATGAAAGGAAGAATTGATGGCAACAACTGCTTGCAGGGTGTGGTAGCTTTTGTTGGAGGAGCTCTTGCGGTGGAAATCCCACAGCTACGCAAAACTGTGTAATATTCATCCATCCCCCAGTAATCATTCCCATTTCCTCTCCTCCTTTCTATCCCCTGTAAACTTTGCCAGAAAAATCTCCAACTAAAGTTTCTGTTCTGTATTCTCTGTCATTTTTTTTTCATTTGTAGAAAGCTATATACCTTTGTGGTTTTTTCTTAAAAAGATTACTATAAATTATCATCTTTCTTAAGCAGGGAAATGGAAGTTATGATCAGTGGATGGGAAAAGAGCAAAAGTGAAGAGCAACCAATGCAATCCACAAGAGAGAGAAAAAGAATCATGTTTTTGCCGTTTGAAGAAGGAGTGAAACTGACCTTCTGAATTTGTATGAGTGGATAAATTCCAAGACTGGTGACATACAATTTTCTATAGGGTATAATAATGCAGGAAATCATTTCTTGGGTTTAAAAGTAAGGAAGATGCAAGATCACCTTATCACTTGCATATACAGAAAAGAAACAACACTTTTTTTTAATTTGATAGCTCATGCTCCAAATCTTCTATTTCCTCTACAATTCCCCTACTAGTCATTTCCCCTACAATTAAAAAATTAAGTAGAAGAACAGAGTAATTGAGATATGTGCTGTAGCAAGAAAGAGAAGGCTCTCTGAGGAATGCAAGTTGCCCCAATATGACTGCTTGCTTATTTGATTAATCCATGTGTTATCCTGTTGTAGATTCTGTTGTTAAAATTAAGGTACATTTCTCCTTTGTCTGAGCCCTAAACCAAGCATAAGCAGGCTTGTAAAAAGTATATAACTTTGGTACCATGCCTGAAAGGCAGAGAGCTCTGTCACATTTGTCAAGATTGCTTCTCTCCTGCTGGCAGAATAAGCTTATTCAAACTCTTCTTTGAAGTCATCTGAATTTTACTGCGACAGAAGCACAAAGGTTTACACGGGTCACAAATAATTTCTTGACTGCTTTCAAAAACAGACTTTTTAGCCTGATATTCTCTATTCATTGCTGGAGGGGGAACAGCATTATATGTCAAAGACAGACTCATTAGTACAGAAATCCGTGTGAGTGATCAGAGTAGACCAGTTAAAAGTATTTGGGCAAAAATAAATGGAGAAAGAAAGAAAAAATCCAACACTGTGGTAGGAGTTTACTACAGGCCACTAAACCAAGAAGAGGTGGTGGAGGATGCTATTCAGAAACAAATCTCAGAAATCTCAAAGATGCAAGAATTACTAGTTATGGGGGACTGATTCCTGCTGGGAGATTAATTCATAGGCAGTCCAACAAATTGCTGAAGTGCCTTGCAAATAATTTCCAGTTTCAAAAGGTAGAGGAGAGAACAAGCGGGTCGGCAATCCTGGATTCAATCTTAACCAATAGAGAGGATCTGGTCACTGGAATCAAAGCAGTCAGTACTTCAGGGGAAAGTGATTATGAAATGCTAGAAGTCACAATTGTGGACCAGGGCATAGAATAGTCAAGCATGGACATTTCAGGAAAGCTGATTTTAAAAAGTTCAAGGAAATACTGGGTGGAATTCTATGGCTAGACTGGCTAAAGAAAAAAAAAAACACCAAGCAAACCTGGGGGTTCTTGAAGGAGGAGTTGCAAAAAGCACAATCATAAAGAATTCCATGGAGGAATAAAAATAAGAAACATCTTAAAAAGCAAATGAAGCCGGGATTTTATCTTCTGGGCATGAAAGATGAAAATGTTGAAAAGAAGTATGGGTAGATATTATTTTATATGACTATTTCAAAAAAAAAATGGAAACCATTAGATATTCTGGAAGAAGACGACTGATTAACTAAACTTCTTGATATGGCTTTAATGGACAAACTGACTACTTTAACAAGAGTGACAACATTGGGTAATTATGTTAAAACTTGGGACCCACTTATCACGTACCTCGTGGTAGCCAGCATAATAGATTAGATCTGAGCCTGAAGCTGGAATTGATAATCTGGAATAGGTTCTAAATGACTATATTTGTTGGTCTTATTCTTTTTGGAATATCAAGTACAGATGTAACAGAATGTAAGTTCAATGATCAGATAATTGAGAATGAAGTCAAGAAAATTATTTATACAAAAGATAAAGGTATGGTTAATCAACAGACCAAATTATAATAAAATGGAGAGTTGTTATAAAAGGTAATCTAAGTGTGGAGTATATGAAATTGGAGGAACTGTATGTATGAATCTATGATTAACTGATATGTTTATGTATTATTGTTTTTCTTTTTTGCATTTTATTGTTTGAAAATAAAGAAAAAAACAAAAAAGCAAATTTGGCTGCACAGCAAATTCAAAGACGATGTAAAAAAGAAAAGAAAAAAGTATGTATAAAGGATCAAGAACACAAAGCATGCAGCAAGTCAAGTGTTCCACAAACACAAGTCAAACTGCATCTCAGATAGTCTACAAGGATTACAGGGTCCTCCCTAAGGAAGAGGTAAATCTACACATATAGGAAACTATGTCATGAATACATTTTTATGTCAGCATTCAAGCACTGCACACGTGCATATAGCGGGCCCTAAATTATAACATCAAGTCCTATCCTGGGTGTGTGAAATTTAATATTACAATGAGGCTTGATGAAGCTATAGGTAACTATACCAGCTCGAGGTGCTCCAGACTTTGCAGACCGCAGAGCATCTACTTGCATCTGTTTCCTCCTTTCAGCTCGTTTCACATACCTAGTCTCTTCTTATTTAAAGCTTTTGATCTCTTTCAAGCCTTGCCTTCTGTCAGCGCGGGCGGAGGTCAAGCAGGGGCTGGGCTGGAGCCGGGCACTAGCAGCGCTCGTGCAGTCCTTCGTAGAAGCGCTGCAGCACACAATCTGGGGGGACCTTAAAGCAGGCCTTAGCAGCAGGCATCAACAGAAAACGATAATGGGTTACTTCACCTGGAACGCAAAGGGGTTACTTCACCAAACGCTGGGGTAGGGTCTTGGAGGAACCAGGCGGCAGGAAGCGGGCTCAGACAGGACTGGAATAAGGCACGGGCGGTAGACGTCCTGGAAGCCAACGGTTGTTGCTCCGTGCCTCTCCCAGCCCCGCGTCTGCCTAAAAAGGTCTCTAAGCCTGGCGGCGGCCAATCCGGCCCGAGCACGCGGCTGGGCTCACAGCTGCGCTACAACTGGGAGCTCCCTGCCCCCAGGTGTTTCTCCTGTAGCCGCTGGGATCGGTGGCTGGCCTCCTTTAGCCGCCACCGCTGCTGGAATGTCGGTGGCAGGGCAGCGGCCTCAGCCTCTTCCGAGGCAGCCTCGTGAGTAGACGGTGCCCCGGGATCAGGCCCGGGGCCCGCCTCCTCCAGCGGATCTCTGCCTGCCACGCCCAGCGGCACGGGAGCCGGGCCGGCGGGCTCCGCAACGCCGGGACGATCCTCGGCAGCGGCGGCGGCCTCCGTCACGCCGGGGAGACCCCTGCCGGGATCGGCGTCCGCCGCGGCGTCCCGGCGATCCCCCCCGGCAGCGGAGCCATCCGTGGCGGCCGCGCGGCCCCTGTCGTCAGCTGCAACCTCCGGAGGGCCCAGACCTGCCTCCTCCTCCTCGGAGGTAACAGTGGCGTCGGCCTCCGCGGCGCCTGCCGGTGCGGCCACACCCAAGGCCCTGACGCCTTCTTTCTCTTTGGTAAGCTTTTGGCTGCTTGCTAAACTTGCTGGTCTGTTTCTGGACTCTTTTGCAACTATAGTTGACTCATTCAATACATTGCTGGATAGCAAGTCCTATGTGTCGTTGCGTGCCTTCAATTCATTTCTGACTTACGGCAACCCTAAGATGAACCTATCACGGGGTTTTCTGGAAGTGAGATGACTAGTAAGTCAACATGTGTGTAAATCCCTTTGATTGCAGTGGGTCTGTTCCACTTGAGACTAACATTTTGGATTTAGATCTATACAGCAAACAAACGTCCATATGTACAAATCACTGAAGCCCATGCCTACTGGAAGAGAAATCCTGCCAACTGAAACATATAAACAGAAAAACGCTCCCACAACTTGGCTGAGAGAATCACATTCATAACCCTGAAAAAAATTACTGGAAAGGAACCGCTAAAGTTAAGAAACACCTGTTTCACAGAAGATATCTCCTTCATACAACTGATATAACATAAAGTGTTTGTTTTCCAAAGCTTGCGGAATTTTAGTTTAATATTGCTTTATAACCTTCTGTGTTTTGATTGCACACACTTGTCTTTTTTTGTGTCATGTTACAGTGCATTGGTTTTTGTATTTCTTATCCAGATAATTTGTTTAACATATGTATTGCATAGTTTTACATTTGTATTTACTCCTTCCTGTACACGTGTGTGTATTTTTCTGTATGTCTTTGGCAAGACTGGCTGTTTTCTGTTGTTGTTTTTTATTTGTGTGGTGCCATCTATGTTGATAGTGCTAAATAAATAAATTACACTAGTGGCAATGATGATGATAAAGCAACCAACTTTGCAAGAGGAAATATTCCTCATGAAATATAAACAACAGCAGACATCATATTCCATTTTTGATAGATTGCCATCCAACATAACTGCTATATTGCAATCAGAGAAGGCTATGTTGCCAGCTCTGAACACCTTGCTGAAGGTATCAGCAAGCCCTCTGTTATTTCTTTCTGCTACTCTTCAGATCTATGTAGATCACTAGTGAGTGTTCTCCTCAGATCACCATCACATGCTCGTGAACCCCAGATCCTGCATCATCCGTGTGTTTCTGAGGAAGGTAGTCACTTTTAAGAATACGCTGAATGTTAGTTTGGTTGGTGAACTATTTATGCATTACAATGACAAACATGAATTGCATGTTGTTTCAAAACACTTTTATGTTTTAACTCATTATATTCAATTAAAATGTCAGATGGAAAACTTTATCCCCCCATCCCTAATCTTGACAAAGCACACTTTTAGGATTGATTTAAAATAGTGTCACAGCACGTTCTATCCTTTTTTTTTTTTTTTTTTTGAATGGGAATTGGATAAGTTTTTGCTGAATAAAACTCAGGCAAGAGTCAGGGTTTCCTAGAAGTTGTGGAAGCAGGTGAAAATCAGTATTATCAGAAAAATTCTCACAAAATTGTGACTTGAGACAGATTGGTTCAATTATATTCATTGAAACTATATTGTTCGTACTAGCATATGAAGAGACTAATACAGGTCTGAAGGGTGTTAGAGGGGGTCTGGACTGGATGGAATTTCCTTCTCAGTGTATAAAGTGGACACATGGAAGAGAGGGCATTAAAAACATGAGAAATTCTGCTTCTAAGTAATCCAAACAAAAAGTAATCACTATTGACACTATGATGTTTCTTTTCAAGGCTGTTTAACCAACCTTTTGCTGTCTCATAGTGAGGAAAGAATAAAAATGAAAAAAAAATGTAAAAATTGGCCACAAAATAACAAAATGACATATACATATTATAAAATAAGACAAAAAATAAAGAATTAAACATATATAGACATACATTAAATAATCTATCAATCAGAACATTTACATTTCCAGTTTGTGGATGCTCTGTTTTTCTTTTTGGATCTCACTCCTGGTTTGCTGTGTTAAATCTTCACATCTTCAAGACAAGCCAGATAAGTTAGGCACAGCTATCACCTCCGGGTACAGTTTTTCCCAGCGCTCTGCATCTGACTTGACAACTGCGAAAAGATGCAGTACTATTCCTGGACCTGGTTGTGAAATCCTGCACTCACACCAGCAGTCGGGGTTGACTCGGGATTCACCTTTAGCATGAAAAAAGCAAAAGGCGGTCAGATAACTAAAGCAGATTAGCACAATTTGTGACCCAGCCAGCAGCAGCCATGTACAGGAGCCTGTCAGGTGTTTGATAACCACGGTAAGAGCAAGGGCTAGGGCACAAGGCCTAGAATAGCCACTTAGATATTGTTGGTTTTTATATCTCAAAAAAGAGAAGACGTATTTGTGTGAAATTTCCATCTATTCATATGTATGTGTGAGAGGCAGCATGCTGTAGAGATCTGAGCACTGGGCTACAACTCTGGAGATCATGGTGTAGTGATTTGAGCATTGGACTACAACCTAGCATTCAGTTCCCTGCTTGGCCATGGGAACCCACTAGATGACCTTGGGCACATCACATACCCTCAGCCCCAGAAAACTGATAAGGTGATAGATTCACCTTAGGGTTGCCATAAGTCATACAACAATGCATATGCACAGGTGCAAGGTTACAAATACAGTAGCCTTGAGCAGCAAACACTGTGAGCTACTTCTATTCCTGCTAAGTCTGCTGTCCAATTGATGAATAAATTCAAGATCCCAGCTGTCATTTTTTTTCGGTTCTTTAATGTTAAGCTGAGCTTGATCAAACTAGAGATGAAAAGAATCGTTGTAAGAATGACTTCTTGTAACAGGGAGAAAAGTGAATACATTATTCATTCTCCCCTGTACAAATACATTTTAGCAAGTATCACATCCTTAGGCCAGACAGCAATTCCGAAGGAGTAGAAACTATGTGGCCTTCCAGATGTTTTTGGAGTGAAATTCTGGAGACACGCACACTTTCTCAGTGAGTTAATTATCCATCCACACCATCTCTGAAATAGAGTACACTTAAAATTATTTTGTCCTCTGACAATCATTCAAATAGGGGACAATTGTCTCTACGTATGTCAATCTTCGAAAATTTATCAGGCCACCAGACATGGATCTGGAGTTGTATTCGGTTCATGCTAGCATGAGCTAAGCATCTCTGAGGTATATGTTCTATTTGCTTAGAACTGAGAGAGAGAATATCATATGCTTCATTTTGTGATTTCTTCACAAATCTATTATTAATCCATGTGCATGTGTGCACGCACAGGCACACACATGCATGATGGACACACACACACACATGTTCTCGGATCTTGGCTGTGTAGAATGAAGACATTAATAAAGGTACTACCCTTGAAAAATTCCCAGAAACTGCAGTTAATTGAACATTCTGTGGTTTGGCTGCTAATTATACATTATGTTCATATCATGTGTCATCAAGCGTACCAACGGCTGATCCGTTTCTGGTCTAGTTCAATTATTGTTTCAATGACATGATAGTTTGTTTTAATTATTGGCAGTCAAATTAAAAGTCTTTTTAGAGTTGAAGAGTGGGCTAGAAATCTTCGCAAATTAATACAGAATAAAATCCTACTTTCACTCTCCATAATATGAGGTCACAAGACCTGTCTTCCCGTATGCCCTTCTGTACCCTGAAATCTCCTCTCTGTACATCAGTAACACCTTTCCAGACATCCCTTTTATCTAATCTAAAAGAGATGGTGGTACCTACTATAGAAAGTTCTGCTCTTCAAAGGAGCTTCACCAGGATTTGAATCTAGGTTTTTGTGAAATGAAATGGTGTAATTTATTGCAAGGCAAATGCCATTCCCTTTTGGTGATCCACAGAACATTCTTCTCTTTGCTTGGATTGTGCTTTCCTTCTAGGAAAGGAATGGATGCCTATATTAGTGTTATAAAACCTTATTTATTTCATTCTTGCTTGAGAAACTGGTAAACTTCAATACTTTTTCTCCTTGCCTCTAAGAGTATTTGTGCTTATGAGAATCTTGCTTGGGCTAATTTCATAATAATGTTTTTTGCACAAAATATGATGGCTGCTGCTTCATTGTGTGGGTAAGGCATATTTAAGGAAAGAGTAAGAGTAAGGCATATCAAAGTTTGTGAATAAAGGGTATGCTTTTCTCAACAAGTGTTCACAATATCTTATTATCCTGATAATAGAAACTTCATCCAAGGTAAATTGTCAATTAAATTCATCTTTAAGAGAACAGATGGATATATTGAAAAATCAAAATAGTAGACACATGTTTGAGAATCTTTGTTTGTTAGAGATAGATTTAAAGAAATGTCATGATGAACTAAAGTCTTTCCAATAAAAAGTTTGTTAGAGATGAGTCGGACTAAGTTTCCAATATAGTATACCATTGGTTGCAAAGAAAATCCAAAAAAGTATCTTTTTCCTTACATGAAAACACTGTGAAATTATTAACAGATTGGAAACCACTCCACAACTCACAGTAACAATTTGAACTCAGTACCACATCAATCTTTGTCTTTTCGGGAAGACACAGAAAATTCAGGAGAAGATTTACAACCCTCAGTCGCAACTGTAAAACAACTCCCAGATGTTCCCAAAGAAGAAAATAGTTATTAATCTGTCAAGCAGGACACCCATCCCATCAGAAAGGCAACTGTTTAACTTCAGTTCCTACTCTTTGCCATGATCCTATTCAAGTGAGACTAGACTTATCCCAGTTTTTCCCAAACACTGAATATTTCAGAGGAACGGTGTCTACATCCTCATATCCAAAAATGAGTTTTAGAACCCTCTTCCGATTTATGCTCCCTCCTCCGAGAGATCCAATTGTATCTGTTTTTGAGAGGCTGATTTCTCAAGAATTAGAAAGCTTAGAAAACACAAAACACATCTCAACACAACATGAATGATAGAGAACAACAAACTTCATAGGAACTGTCTTTAGATTCTTCCATTGTTACCAAGGAAGCAGACAAAGGAGAGGCTATTGTCATTCAGGATAGTGTGGATTATAAAAATGAGATATTTTAGCAGCTTTCAGACAGGTCAGCATACAGCCTGGATAAGGATAATCTAATAGAAGCTATCAGTAAAATTATTAAAATCACTGCAGATAAGAGTCTCAGGTTGGGCTCCTTAACAGAAAGGGATTTTTTTTTAAAAAAAAAATCTAACCCCAGAACACCTATATTTTATGTAATACTAAAAATACACAAAGGGTTGATTCCCCCTCCAAGCCACAGCCCAGTCTTAGTTCAGTTTCTGTACTATTTTTTTTTAAAAAAAAAAACCTTTAGAACCCAAAATTCCATCATATATATGGGTCTCTTCAGGTTTCATTTATAAAATAATAATTCTGAGGTCGGAGAAGGAAGATTTGTGAGTTTCTATGGATGTGAGATTTCTTTACACCAGTGTACCACAAGAGGAGGTTTTGATCACCATACAACAAACTGTAGGCAGGGGAGAACTGAGACGTCCCACCTCTCACTTTCTAGCCTCTGTGGCTGAAATGGCATTGAAAAAATTACTTTAGGTCTGAAAATAAGTTTTATTGGCAGATAAAAGGAGTGGCATGTCCAGTGGTCCCAGAGGCAGTCTATTCTTACATGGAGAGGTTTGAAAGTGAAATCACTCATCCTGGAAGTGGGTTCAAAAAACAACTGGTATTTGGGTCAGATTTTTAGATGATCTTTTTTCTATTTTGATTTTTAATTTTACATTTATGTTTGCACTTGTTTTAAGCTTGTTTGTAGCCCCTGAAGAAGGCAATTGAAATATATAGAGAGAAGGGGGGCTGCAATGGATTGGGCTTTTAAAAAGTATAAAAAATAGAAAGACATACACTGCGCACTTGGAGGCATACCTCTCTTTTTACCTACAGATCCCTATGGACTGGTGACAAGTTACGGAACTATATATATGCTAATCGAGAGCATAGTATTGTGCAGTGTAGTATTGTGTATTTTCATGTATGTTGTAACTCTGTTCTTTTCTAAGTTACAGGATGAAATCGCAGCTGATGTAGTTCCAACCTCTGACTGTTCCCATACTGTTTGAGATTTGGGGTACAGTGATAAGGGACTCTCCTATCATCTGGACAAGACAGCTGGGGGGTGTAGTCTCTCCTCCAGGTAAACAAAGGGCAAATGATGTGATGGGTTAGGGGAGGCCAGCATCACTTGTAGAAGCAGCAGAGATCACAAGAGGGAAATGCCCAATAAAATAGCAAGTTTAGCAAAAGGTGTGGAAGCTCTGAGATGCTTCCAGGATGAGAGGTTATGAAAACACAGTGCTATAAGACACAAGAGACTTGAGACAGACAGACACAGGGGATGGGAGAGGCTTTAGTAAGCAACCAACATGTGTAGGTACTGCAAGATGTGCCAGATTGTCAGCAAGGAACCAAGCCATCAGGGCAGACAGTACAGTCAGCCCTCCACATTTGCAGGTTTGACATTTACAAATTTGATTATTTGCGAGTTTCTCCAACCCCTGCTCCCCCACCTCAGGTACAACTTTTGGGGGGAACTTTCCCTCTTGGTGACTCCAATCAGGCTGTGCAGCTCTTTAAAAACCTCCCTCCGGTCCTCCTCCACCAGCCACTGCCTGGCCAGTGAAGGACAGCCCAAAGCCTGATTTCTCAGCACCACAAGCCATCTCCCAAAGCTCTCCATAAACCCAATGAAAGAGATGGGCAAGAGATAGGAAGTATAGGATCAACATGACAACCATCTCCTTTCCCTGACCTTGTTTAGACATTGGGTACCCACTGTCCTCACCCATGTCTCAGTCCCCTTCCCACGGACACACAGATTTTGATATTTGCAAATTTTTCACTTTTGTGAGGGTCATGTGCCCCCAACCCTAGGGAATGTGGCGGGCCAACTGTAGTGTCAATGAGTCCTACTTTACCCTTCAAGACAACAGAGATGTAATACCCAGCTGACATTCTAGAGCCCGCAGCAGCCAAGGGAGCAGAAGTGGGTGTCTCGGTGGAAAAACAGGACATTGAAGGAAGTCCGAAACCAGTTCAAGAGGCTTTGAGACAAGAAGCCAGATGCAGCTATTGTCGATCACAGTATCTAGTTCACTAGATCACTTGTGCAAAGCTATCGTGTTAGATGCATCTTTCAGGACTAGCATGGGCCTCCTCCTTTTAACAGAGACATTTACAAACAGTGGTTATGACTTCCAGACTGTAAACCTTTTAATGGGGTTTCAAGCATTTTGCCTTGGCAGGGACTAAAGTAGAGTGAGGACTTGATTTTTTCCCCCTTTTATTAAAGCACCCATTTGAAAATACACAAGTTTTCAAATTGATCATAAAAAGCTAAGAAATATGTTTTAAAGAGCGGAGAAGGAGCAGTTGATACAAATCAGAAAGTTTAACATCAGACTTCATTGTGGCCCTAACAAGAAATGATGCTTTCTGCTTATTTCTTGCCATTTCTTCATTCTTTGCCATTATAATTCAGTGGATAAATAAATATAAATATAAACATAAAATATAGTTCCAGCAGAATGTATACATTTTCTGTATTCCAGGGACCAATATACGCTACAAATGCACTTTAGTGTTGTACCACTTTATCTGGAATAGTTTATTTATGGGCTTTTTCAAAAAAGAAGCAACTCGATTTGTCTCTTAATCAGTTCAAGGCACCTCAAAGTTCACCTATCCTGAAGTATTTCTCAGGCTTAGTGTGATGTTTACTGAAAAATCCTGCATAGTACAAAGCCATACACTTTCAAGTAAGTAATATTTCTGAACCAAGGCACCTCAGGTTGGCCCAGGGCATTTTTTGCTGCCTGAGGACAAGAGAGCATGCCACTTTACAAAAGCTCATCTTTTTTTTTTTTCCTTCTAACCCGACAGTTAAACCTTCAGTCTAAACTAGCAAGGTGCAGCAGGCCAGTTTAGGAGTTATAGGGTTGGCTGTTTGTGCCACACAGATCCAAGATGCCCAGGAAAGACTAGAATGGCTGTCACTGCCATCCCCAGAACCCACCACCTGGAAATTGACATAACTGGATGTTCCTCCGCTGCACATTCCCTGCACACAAAGAACTGGGAAGTCAGGGGGACAGGCTTTAGCCTGTTTTCCACCTATGATGGAATCCATCTTATGGAGAAAAATGTATTAATGTAAGTTCATACACGCAGTCCAAAATTATGCATTTCAAAGATTTATCATTGCGGGTTTTAGCAGCAGAGGGGGGAAAAAAACCTTTGTAACCGCTTCTGTTATACAACCAGCCTTCTCTGTCCACAGATTCTGCACCCATGAATTCAACCAAACATAACTTGAAAATATTTTTTTAAAAAAGCTAAAAAAGCTAACCTTTTGACTTTTGAGTTGTTCACCATTTTCTATAAGGGGTGCCATTTTATTACACCACTGTGTATAACGGGACTTGAGAATTCACGGATCTTAGTATTTATAGGAGATCTTGGAACCAAAACCCAATGGATACTGAGGGCCCTTGCACTTATTTTTGTCAATGACTGCTAGCAGGTATGCCAGATACCAGTCCTGAGATCTTCCTGGAAACTTATTTAAGAGAGATGTAATTAATCTTAATCTCTCATCGTGGTAAAAGGAAAAAGAAAAAGAAAATAAAAGAATGTGAGTCTGAGGTCGTGCCACACTGTACCAAACTGTCTCTGAAAGGGCGTACACAGTCCTCATAAGTAATTCCCTGGACGTGACCATCTAAAACACCAGAGAAGATTGCATTAAATCAGGCTTTAATGAATAACAGGAAATATTTAGAGATGATCAGGGTTTTTAAAAATAATTTGCACCCTCCCCCCTCAAAATTAAGTGACAATCCTAAACTAATGAGAGAATAAGTAATGCTTGCAGGAGATTATGCTGTGGGGTCTAGCATAATTATATTGGCATATATTTACACTGTTCCCAAAGTATATAGGCTCTTTATCTAAATCTGATATAATAAAAGGGATTGGGTTGGGAGTGTAACTATGACTTGGAGAAATGCAACAAAATCAATACTGAGAGGTACGTTTCCATCTTTACCAGATATACATTTAAATTTCTATTTCCATGTCCTTTAATACATTTTAGACTATGTTAGATTTTTTAAATAGCCATCTTTATCTCCATCAAGCCATATGGAGCAGACATCACCGACAAAATTCCCCCCTCCTTCCCCCCCCCCCAGGCCAGCATCTGTCCTATGCAGCTCTCATAAAGAAAAGATTCATTTCCTTGCTTATAGTTAGGTTTATGTTCCACTTCGGGCTCCTTATTGCAAGGTACTTTTTGCCCCAAATTGTCCCTCATACTACCAGCACTGGTTCAGAGAGACATTAACAGTGCAATCATTGGAGCCAAAGAGAAGAATTTTCATTTTGTGACATATGTAAGAGCCCTTTTCCCCGTGAAAACCATCTTTTTGTTCCAGAGGCCCTGTAATAATGGCAAGCTTCCATTCTCCTTCCTTCATAAAGTTAGTTGGAACATTTCCCCAGCATTTCGGTTAGATTTATTCCCTGCTGATAACCACTCATATCACTCAGCTGGGCTACTGTGGTATGTAAGTGCCACCTAGTGGAGTCTATAACAAAATTAAAGTACTTCATGCTTCAGTGCTAGAGGAAAATAGGACCGTTTTAGGGGGAACATGCCACTGGGTCACTTTGGGTGCACAAAACTCTCAGCCCTAGAAAACCCCATGGTAGGTTTGCCTTAGAGCGACCATAATTGGAAGCAACTGGAAGGCACACAACAACATGCTCCGGAATGTTTTTTGATTAAATTGTCTAAGAGCATTTGAAAAAGAGTTATGTGCTTTGGTCAAAATTTAACATGAAAAGGCTCAAGTGTTTTTTGAATAGTCCTCCATTCTGTCCACTCATTGATCAGTTTGTTATTCATAGGAAGGCTACAAACTACATTCTCCAATTAAGCTTCCCTCCCATGATAGATATAAAAAGGTATAATGTAATAATTATACTTGCATAAAGTTTGTTGAATTTATATCCCATCTTTCTCTCAAGATAAGATTATAAGCTGCTATAATGACGAGTAGCTGCTGACAGCCCCATCCTTCGTCAATTTGTCTAATCCCTTTTTAAAATCTATCCAAACAAGCTGTCACCACGTTTTGTGGTAGCAAATGATACAGTTTCACAGTGGATATTAAACTTGCTCTTATCTTTCCTGAACCTCTCACTACTCAGCCTCAGAGGATGGCCCTGAATTCTTGCGTTATCAGACACGGCTTCTTCCCATCCATTTTTTCCATATATATTTTACATCACTTTCATGTTTCCCATATTTTATTTCTTTCTATTCACTTTATTTTTAATCTAAACTGCCCCAAATGTTGTTGTTCTTTCCTGACAGGGAAATTGCTCAAGCCCTTTGAACATTTTGATTGCACTATTCTAACAAACCTCTGTTTCTAGCTAGCAGAATATATTTTATACAATGAATACATAGGCTACAATCATCATTGCTTTCCTAGCTGCAAAAATTTACCTTGGTGATGCCTAGGCACCCCTTAAGCTCCCCCAGTTGCTAGTGGATGTACTTCCCAGAAACCATCAGATCAGTTGAGTGTTGGGGACCATTGTGCAAGGAAGAACTTAATATTCATTGTGGAAGAATCGTGAAAATACAAATGACGATGTAATGGGAGATTCGGCCAATGTGCATAACCAACAAGTTTCCTCGCGTGCAATGCTGTAACTGTTAATACATCCAAGTTAGAATACTGACTAGGGGGATGGGGAGGAATTTCCCTAACATGCAATTTTGTATTTTTGAACCAATAGGCAAACTGTAAGTCTGTTATCACTTGGAATGTGAACTTCTCTTACTTTTGCAATGGTGTTCATCAGTCAAAACCATGCATACAGATAGCTGTACGTTAGAAGAAGGGGAACAAAAATTGCATATTTCATGAAAGAGTCTAATGAAAACCCAGAGAGTGTCAGTAAGTGAAACAATATTTCCTAAGGGGTGAGAAGACTCGCACGTTTCTAGACTGTCATTGGTTTGTAGCCAGAATGAATATGAACAAGCAAGCTATCAGAAGAATTTCAAAACACAGCAAATGAGTTTTGACAAGACGAGGAAGAAAAGAAAAGAAAAGAAAAGAAAAGAAAAGAAAAGAAAAGAAAAGAAAAGAAAAGAAAAGAAAAACTGGTAAGGCTACCCTGAGATCCACACAATCCAGTTAGTTAAATGGAAATGCAAAGGAAATATTAGTGTTCTTTCTCAAGCAAGCTATGTGAGAAATTTTGAAGGGAATAAAATGCACTTTTCAGAAAGCTGCTGAAATTTCTCTGGAAGGCAAACTCTAATTCCAGTCTATAGGGTTACTAGTGCAACAAATATACATGTGTAACTAGAACAAAAGACCATGATCTTAAGTAGTACTTCAACTTCTCCCCTCTAATCCTTAAAAAATTAGGCAGAAGTTTGGCCCAGGAAAGCAATAGAGAAATATTTAAATAAATAAATAAATGCCATGGGTGGAGCTTTTCAATAGTTGCATCCTAAACATGGAAAATGCTCCCCTGAAATACCTATTGAGGGGCTGGTCCTTTATCTTTAACTACAAAATTCCCCATTTTCTTTTCCTGATTGGAATGTGATAAGTGTTAAGATGAGGATAGGTTGGCTAGACATCCTTCTTTACAGAAGGTTGCAAGAACTAAAACAATTTTTCCCAAAATCTGGTCCTCCAGGTGTTTTGGACTTCAGCTTCCAGAATCCGTGATCATTGGTGAAGGCAGCTGGGGCCTTGAGTTGAAGTCCAAAAGATGTGGAAGATTAGAGTTTGGGAATTACTGAACTAGAAGAACTGTTCGATGGCCGAACAGGGACTTTGGCATTGCATATCAATAACAGAAACTGAACAGCAAGAACGCAGACCACTTTGTCTAGATATACCGGTGCAATGCAGTGTACTTCTACTTAACTTGTAGCCATTTCCTCCTAAACTTGTGTCCACAAATTAGCATGTGCAAATTCCATGCAGTACTTGTTAATACATTTCCTCTTCTTTGACAGTGTGTAAGTGGCCACTCTGATCTGTAAAACATCCCCTATGGTTCTGTGAATAGCCTTAATAAATGGCTTATGAATATTTGATGGAGGAAAAAAGCCTTTATTCATGAATTCCTCAGAATCTCAGAGTAAAGGGGAAAACCATTAGTAAATTCATTTGGTATGCTAGTGGATGTCAAATACAGTTTGGTGGGTATTTCATTGTGTTTTGACATGAACTGATGGACACTTAAACTCTTCATAACTCAGCAGCGCTTCAGGATGGATGAAATTAGAAAGATAAATTTCTAAGAAATGAACCTATTGAAGGGAGATGTGACTGCAAATTCATTACAATCAGCTGAGCAGAGAATCATGGCACCCATGTGAGTAAAATGATGGCCAATTGTGGTTGCATGTGACAGCACATCTTGAGAAGCAAAAGGGAAGAGCTTGCTTCCTTGGACGGTATAAATATCACATATATGTCAAAGATCTGATCTAAGGCTTTTAGGCAAACAATATGGGAAAAGATACTTCTTCCTTCCCCTGCAATTGTCATTTGCTAGGAATGTTTCCTAAATGCTGAATTTTCAGCAGATTCTGGAATTATAAACAATGAGGACTTCTTTACTGTGGCTTAATGAATCATGGATCTTCCTTTGTTTCATTACCATGCAACCTGCCATACATTTCCATTCTCCTTAAGATGGTCTGGGAACACTTCCACATTAAACACATATTGTGTTCCAAAGCAGTGGTCTCTCCCCACTTGCATTTGCCAATGGACCAACATGAACAGAGTACCACATATAGCACATCCACATCCCCTCCCAACCAGTGCTGTGGAGCCAGTTCACACAGTCACATTTCACATATTGACTTGATTTCTCCAGATCTAATCATTTCCTTATGACTCTATGAACAGGCTCCATGAAAAAAACCATTTGTTTCCCTAGGGATAATAGCTGATCTTGCCTCTAGTCCTAGCCAGGCCTTGTAGAGGAAGAGTTGCTCTGTGGGCCCTGTAAGCTCCTTTTTACCATCCGGGAAGGAATAGAGCAATCAAATGCCCCCTAGGTTCACCTTTATGGTTCAGACGGTGAGGAAAAGCTTAGACCACTTTTACGAACTAGAGTGGTGACATCACCTGTTACAACCTCTTACACACCCCATCCTGTAGGAAAGCAAAATAGGCATGAAATATCATTTTCATTCAAAAACTATACACTTAAGGCTGGGAAACATGTGGTAAACAGGACCCTAGCTGTAAGCCTGGGCTAGGTCAGGATGGCCTCAGCATGTCCAGATCAAGAAGAATTAGGTGGGAAAGCCCAGAGTAAATGGGCTTCCAGTAATCCTATCAATGACCCAACACTGGAATACAATAGTAAATGAAACTGCCCAGGTGCGGCAGGCAAGCACCCCTGCTCTGTGTATTTCCTATAGAGACCTTCTCCATTCACCTTACCCAATCAAGACATTAAGAAGCTGTCAGAAATCCCATCAGTGTTTTGTGACCAAAAGTAAGACAATCAGTCCATTCTGAACTCCTTTTTTAACTCTGTCAAAGAGCAATTAAAACTCACCCCTTCTAGGTAGGAAAAGGATATTCAAACCCTAGCTCCAACCCCGGTTTTTTCTTACACTTTGGGTATCATGCCACACCCCAAACTCTCATCCCTCTATGCTGTCCTCAAATTCTCATGTTTCAGCCATTCATCTATGATCTTCTGCTCCAGGATCAGTAAATATCACCTTCTACATCCAAAATCTCTCTCTATCCAACCTTTCTCACTTCTCCCTTCACTAGCTTTGCATGGTTCATTAGACTGCTTGATTTCTTGTGTATATGTCTGTTAATTTCCAATAAAAATATTCTGTTTAAACCTTTAACTAGAGTCCTACAGTTAGTAGTGCTATACACAGGTGAAAATATCCTGTCATTACACCACTCTCACAGGCCTTCTTTGAGCTGTAATTCCTCCAGTTTCTAAGGAGATGCTGTCAGTGCTGGTGGACCTCGAGTTCCTCCACTTTTGGGGGCAACATACCCTTCACAGAGCTTGTTGCTATTTTCCCATTCACATGGTCTTTACAAAATTGACTTGATAGCAAGTAACATCATGTGCTATAGATTAGTGTTGACTCTTACGCCCAATAACATAACACTATGTTCTGCCTTTATTCTGAGGTGTTTGAGTCAGTTCCTAAGGATGGTTAAGAGGGGCTTTGGAAATGAAACAGTCTCTGAAAGTCTAAAGGAAGAGCCAAGGGAGGAAACAAATAAATGGGAAAACAAACAAAGAAACCCAGACTAATGAGACCAGTTAATAGTATTTCAGAACCACAGTAAGTGTAAATTTTTCTGCTAACAGACTTGTTCTCTCTTACTTTTTAAGAGAAAGCAAGAAATCTTTTCACTTAATTAGGCCTTGACAATTCAGTAACATTGAATGGTCTGGCGTTGCCTAATTAACGTGAGATAAAGAATGGAACAATTCTAAAGCTCAGGCTTTAGAACCAACTATCCATTTCTCTCTAAAATGACACAGAGTTTGCTTTCATCTTCATTCAGCATGAGAATTCATCACAAAAAAAAAATGGGAGGGGGAGACCGTATTTTTACACGCCAGAAACATTTTTACATTTCATACATTATCAGTTTTATAACCTTAAAAAAAAAAACTTTTTAAAACCTTCCATTTTTATCTTTGAATTTATCGCTGATGCTTTCTTGGATGTCAATTGGCTATGCTATTGTAACAATCAATGCTTTGATAGATACAAAACTGACTATCTCTTCAGTTATCCTGTGGTTTGGAACAAATAGAATTATGGGTCCTTCATGCAGATGAAGAAAAGCAGGTCCAATTTATTGAGACTGTTAGAATCCATCAACCCCAGAGGTTCAGAATACAGTGGTCAATATTCTGCTTTGTTTCCTACTTTTGTGTTCCAATAATTTATGATTAACAACAAGTCCTGTTTTAGAGTGTGGCCAATTTACCCCTGGACTCCAGCATAGAATTTCTCAGTTTCTTCTGTGCAGTTGCAGCATAAACTTGGTTTGTGGTTATATTGATGGGTTTGCTCTGAAGTGTTACTGATTTAATTTGTTCAGAGTTTGCATGATATCCCTTGACTATTATTGCTGCATCTCTTCTTACTATTAATGCTATCCTATTTCTTCTTAAATTTTCATTTTCAGAATAATAACCTGTATAATTATCTGACTCAAAATGTCCCATTCCTGCCTACTTCATTTTGCTCACCTCAAATATTGTAATGTTTATATGGTCCATCTCTTGTTTTATTGTATTTAGCTTCCCCTGATTCAGGCTTCTTATATTCCATGTTCAAGTAATATGAGTAGTGCAGCTCAGACTTTCCTTTAACCTCTGAGCATGTCAACAGCTGAACTTTCTTTTGGCTTGAGTTCAGTTGCATCATTAGACACAGTGCTACTCAAAGTCATTATCTGCTCTACCCCAGTAGCTCATTGATTGCCATCTGGCCTGAGAGTTTCATCTTCTGGCACTATCTCCTATTTCATTTTGGATAGTCTCATCATAGGGTTTTGTGGTACAAGATGTTCAAAAGGGGTTTACCATGCCTCCTTCTGTGCAGTACTGACAAGCGTTGGTGAAGGTGCCCTTGCCATTGACTCGGAGAAATCCTCCACCCTTGCTACTGTGGCCCAGTATCTGTTTGGCACATTTAATCTGGCTCTTCAGGAAAATCCTATCTGACATGAGAGATCCTACCAGCAGCACTACTGCCACCAGTATAGGCTCTTACCGCTTAGGAGCATGCAATCCCACCACTGTGCAAAGAAGGCTATCCAGACCAAATATGGCTTAAAGAGGTGGGACATATATGGTCAGTATCTTCCACACTGTGTAACAATGTGTACTTATGCAAGCATATGGAAATAAAGTGCAAATGTGTTTCGAATTCATTAAATACTATGGCCACCTCTTGTGTTTCCACAGATCTAGGATTTTAGAAACCTGAAAGTACTAATCCTGCCCGATCATTATTGCTGGAGGTAGTGCTGGCTGAGTTGGACACAACACATCTGGCTTGGCTGCCAGTTTCAGCAAGCTGAAATGGAACACAGGATGGATTTGGCTATAAGACTTGGGTAATTCCAGTTCTGCAGTCATTGCTTTGACCAACCGTTTCACCCAAAAGAATGCTACATATTTCAGTCCCAAATTTTTAGAAAGCTGAGGGCATTTCAAAAATTTAGTGGATAAGTACACCTTGTCTCCTGCTTTGAATTCAAGTGATACCACCTTTTAATCAGAATACTTTTTGTATATGTCATTAGCATAGTCTAGAGCAGATGTTATGGATGGCCAAGCAGCTTTAACTTTTTGTACCCTATCATCAGTTTAGTTTGAATGATCTCAAGGTGTGGAAGAGAAGGGATTCAATGTTTGTCCATACACAATTTCAAAAGGGGAATGGTCTGTGATTTGACGGACAGCATTGTTATAAGCCATTTCCATGATAGGGATCAGGTTCTCCCAGTTGGTTTGCTGGTCATTTACAAAGCAACACAAGTACTGTATCAGCACTTGATGAACATTTTTCATTTGACCATCAGTCTCTGGATCAGTGGTTCTCAACCTGTGGGTCCCCAGATGTTTGTGGACTTCAGCTCCCGGAAGCCCCAGCCACTATGGTCAATGCTCAGGGCTTCTGGGAGCTGAAGTCCAAAAACATCTGGGGACCCACGGGTTGAGAACCACTGCTCTGGATAATAGACCGTACTCATGGCTTGTTCCATCCCCTTCAATCTCAAAAATACTTTCCAAAACTGTGAAGTAAACTGACTACCTCTATCTAAGATTATCTTACTTGGCACCCCACGCAATCCATACAGTGTTGAAGATATAATTTGGCCAACTGCATAGCCATGTGATTGTTTGAAGAATAGACCCACAACTACCCAAATGGTAGGGCTTTTTTAAAAAAAACTACTCACTGGTAGAATGGTGATAAAATCCATCCTAACGTTGCCCAGGGGTGTGGGGGTTTTGGTAACAGTTGCAACAGCCTTCATTGTCTGCCCCCTACCATTTTACTCTGCACACAGACCAGGCATCCCCTTTCACATATTCCTCTACATCACCTCTCAGTCCCAAGCACCAACAGTCCCTTCTGACCAAATAAAGCACCTTAATAAACCCAGAGTACCTTGCTGATTTGACATCGTGACAATACTATAATATTTTCATTCCTATAGATTCTGGCACGTACAGTTTATGTCCTTTATACCTCACCCCATTTCAGTCCGTGAGCTCCATCTCATGGACTTCGGCCCAGCTATTGAGCTCCATGGCCTCTTTTAGGCTCTCTAACAAGATGACTTCAGGTTGGCTTTTCCCCTGGCTTTGACTGGAAAGGTTATCAGGATCTTTGATCCCTTTCTTCTTGCTTCTACTTCTGCATTCATTCTTGGTGAGTGAGGAAAGTGAATAGGCAGCAACAACTTAAGGCCATTTCCTCACTACCCTGTTATAGTGCGATTATTCCACTTTCAGTTCTGGAGTTTATAATTTACTGAAGCCAAAGAGCTCTCTGGCTGGGAATTCTAAAGGCCCCTCCCTAAACTGCAAATCCCAAGAGTCCATAGGATGTTGAAAGTGGAACAGTAGCACTATAACAGTGTAGTGCAGAAATGGTCTAAGTGTCTGGTTTTCTAGTGATTGATACCTGCCCACATACTGGGATGTTGCCCTGTAATAAGCCCTAACTGGTCTAGTCTGGACCAATCCAGATCTGAGGATTTGCTGAAATTAAAAAAAAAATGCAACTGATGCTATAAGAGAATAGTTTTATAGGTTATTGTCATTGCTGCTGCTACTGTATGCCTTCAAGTCACCTCTGACTTATGTCGACCTTAAGACAAACTTATCATGGGGTTTTCTGTGGCTGAGAGTGTGTGACACAGCCAAGGTCACTCAGTGGTATTGAACCCTGCGCTGACCAGTGTATCAAATCCTGGTCTTTAGGGTTGTAGTCCAATGCTTGAACCACCACAACATGCTGGTTCTTCTTTATTGATTGTACAGAGATAATAAATGGTTGGAGTAACAAAAGTAAATACAAAGAAATGTCAATCTTCGGTGCCAACCCTGCTTCCATTACTCCTAAGTAACACCCTTACATAAGACATTTTTTATAGTCCATACTTAAGACAAATCACATATATACAAACTTAAGCCAGTGAAAATATTCAGCAATATTCTTAACAGCTTCCTATTTACATGGCTTGGAACTAATGTGTCACCCCCTCCCTGTGTTTTTCTGTCCATTTCCCTATAAAATAATTACTGTTACGATGTTATCTGCTCACCTGCTTAACTGTCTTCTCATCTGGTATCTCCACTTCCCATTAATAATAGCCACCTAGAGGTTTCAATTAACGAGGAATGAAACATTGCTCATTAATACAAGTCACAGCACAGCAGACCGTATGCCACTTGAGTTCTATCTGTCCCATGTGACACATCCACGCATCACAGATTTCAAAAAACGAATAAAGTTTGTTTCTTGATTGTCATGCACGGTCTTTTCTCACATAAAACTCAAAGGTACGCTATAGAAGCAGGTTCTTTTGCAGGAATTATTTGCTCCCCTAGGTTAGAGTTTGAATGGGAGAAAATAAAGCTGAAGACATTGTTTAAGACAGTGTTAGAGGTAAACTACATTCGACCACACTTCTCAATTTAACCAGGACCATTTCCGCACTACACTGTTATAGGGCTACTATTCCACTTTCAACATCCTATGGAAACCTGGGGTTTGCAGTTCAGGGAGGGGGCCTTTAGAATTCTCAATCAGAGAGCTCTTTGGTCTCCGTTAACTACAAACCCCAGAATTCCACAGGCTGTTGAAAATGGAATAATAGCACTATAACAGTATAGTGCAAAAAGGCCCTAAGTGTGGCGCTTCCACAGGTTTCACCTCTGCCTCTTGATTTATCCAATGCACAAGTAATGTAGGGGTTCTAAAATAAGAAAAAAAGAAAGGAACCAAACATAAAATTTTGCACGAACATTCATATTTTATTTTATGTTTTACATCAACCATCAGTCCAGGGGGAAAAAATGAAGCATGAGGCCTGAAAGAAAAGCATAATGGGGATTTTAAAAAATCAGAATTATCACTAAGGTGCCAAAAACAAAAATGGGGAAGTCTAAACATAAAAGACGTATAAAGGAGATTTCATTGCCAGCTGGTTGTCTTGCACTAGAGGGAGCTCCTGGACTATTCACTGAAATTGTGTGCTATAGAAAGGTATAGTAAGATAAGACTTTATCATTCTGACATAGCAAAGATTCTCCATATATGGATCCTGGTTAATTAATTTCAAACAAGCTCCTGCCCACTGGCCTCCTTCCAGTTTTTAAAGGTGGTGGGTGGATGGAGAGATTTTGGCAGTCTGGAGATTTTTAGAAAGGTGTCCCATGTAATGTGAAGCTGGTTCTTCAAAAGATTCTTCTTTGTATCCTAACTAGAAATATTCTTGCAGTTTTCTCCCACCACCTCTTTCTCCTGTTTCTGTTGTGTTAAGCCTTGACGTCATGAAAGTTTGGCTTTTTCAGTGAAATCTTAGTGGCCGAATAGAAATATTTACCCAACCCTGTTTTATTAAGTTTGCTCTTTGAATCGTGTGGTTTTTTCCCCTTGCTTTCTTAACTTCCTGTGCCATCACATGATAGCAACTGTCACAACAATCAGTCACATCATTTTTATATTTATGCTTGATTTTGTTTCACTTTGTGTTTTTAATGTAAATGGCTGTAAAAAAAAAATCGCTCAAAAGCTGCGTCTATGAGTAATTGGAAAAGTGACATGAAAGAAGGACTACTCTGAAATTATGCCCAGATTCTAATTGAAATACTGAACAATGCATGAGAGCAAGTTCTATCCATGGAATGTTTAGTTTTACATATGAATAAGAAGATGTGGATGTCATGTGGATTTAATGTGTAAATGACTAGGGAAAGGGAAGAGATACTGAGGATGTTCCGGTGGTATGACCAAATACATCAGTTGTTAATGAAAACAGCTAACTGGTAACACCGTTGGAATCATAAAGAGCTCTCTGAAACATGTGGAAAGTCAATGCATGCTCTTCCATTAATTTCACTTGAACAATTTCAAAATCTTCTTTCAGCTGGTCACGGCTGGCTAGGCTGAGACAGAATATGTTGCAGTAGGAAAGTTCTACATTGATTTAACAAAGGAAATCCAATTAAAATAATTTTTGTTATTATTATAAATTATGCATTCTCAAGCACAGTTACTTCAGTTTATATAAAGAGAAGTCAAGCCCAAATACAGCTTTAGCAAACATGCTCAGCCTCTGTCATGATGCCTGGATTATGCTATGGGCAATGTTGTTTATGAACTATCTTCTATTCAGCTGTGTTTCTAAAGCAATGCAAAGCTACATTCAGCTGCTCAGTTCAACTGCTCTTCTAAAGCAATGTAATTTGTGAGCTGCATTACATTGCATTGTGACACATTCAATTGTTCTTGAAAGCAAAGTAATGTATAGACCATGACAATGTTAATATTCCACTGTCTCTCCAAAGGTCAGTAATATTTGAACATCATTGCATCCATATTATAGATAGTTTTCATATGCTAGACTGTTTTGTATTAAATGTTGAATGGACTACATGTAATCCATTAGATTGCTTTCCAAACACCTCTGACTGGAATACAGATCATACATCACAAAGCACGGGAAATACAATTGAAAGTAACACTATTGTTGCATTGGATATGATGGATATATGAAAAAGTAAAGTAGTTTTGGACTGTGATAACATCAATTGATGGAAGACACCTTGAACATTGAGATAAAGTTGAAAGCAGAAATGTGCTTATTGGGACTGATGGAAGAGCAGATAAAACTGATAAAAGAATCCTATTTTATATGACCACGGTGGCCAGACTGCTTCTTACGCAGAGATGAAAAGAAATAGAGACTGGATAATAAAACTTCTTGATTTGGCTGAGATGGACAAATTAACCGTATTGTTGAAAGATGGATCTATGTATAATTTTTAAAAAGTTGAGATAGAGTCACACTATTTCTTAGTAAGTATTGCAGGGGGTGAACCTCAGATTTTAAGTAGTGATAGTGAGTGATTTTCCAGAAGTTTATTGTTAAAATCTGTTTTACATTTTATCTCTACTACATTTTTCATTTAGCAAATCTTAGCAACTTTGAGAAAGTATACTAATAATACATCTTACAGCCACTGACTAAGAGGTTGGAAGTCATAATTGTTTGATCCCTATATGGTGATAAGTAGATGCCGTTAGTCAGTATAATTTAATTTAGTACTAGTTGTAGATAAGTGCTATTGTTTATTTTCCCTTTGTTGTGTGTGTGTGTGTATTTCGTATATCCTTATGTATATTGTTTTATATATGTTTAAACATTTTGTTTTTATATATACATGAAAATAACTCTGTTGAATTGAATACAGTGCATACAATGAATTGCTTTAGAAAGAAAACTGACTGTAAAAGATCATAAATTAAAGTGCACTAAAAACTTAGATGAATTAATGTAACACAGTTCAAATATCACATTAGTTTGAACAGACAATTAAATGGAACATATTTCATAAAACATAGTGCTTTAGAAAAACAGTTCAGTGTAGTACAGTTTAAATTAACAAAGCTCATAAATTGTATTATAAGCAATGTGAATGCAAATCAGATAATATTTTGCACTGCTTGAGAAAGACAGTTCAACAAAAAGTATTGCAATATTATGTTGCTTTTAAAACACACTAGTGACACAGTTCATACCGTGCATTGCTTCAGAAACAGACCTGGTTGGAACACAGTTAGCGGCTTTAAAAAGAGAGTTGAATGTAACAAAGTTGATCTGAGTTCACACATTACATTGGTTTAAAAGCATAGTTTAAAAGCATAGTTGAGCAGAGCACAGTTCATAGAGAATACAGACTCTTGGAGCTAACTTCATGGAAAATATTGTGCTTGTATGGAAACACTGCAAACGAAAGCATTGACACTCATGCGTAGATCTGTGTAAAAGTGGATATCACTAGCCTTCATAGCCATCAGCTTCATATCTAACAACTTTAAGGAGCACTGGTGGGGTTAAATCGATGGATTTGATCATTTCAATGTCTGGATTTTATGGAGGCCAAGTCTGTTTATGCAAATGTCACTTTGTAGAAGGAAGAGAATGGATGGAATTCTATTTTCAGTTCGTCCTCTGCCAAGGTTGGTGAGTCACATCCTTTGGTTGATCACAAAGATGTCTTGTCATCTGTCGTGAATTTAATGCAACTGTTAACCTTTTTAATAAGAACAATGACAATAATGTGACCAAATGTGGCGTCACAGACCTTTATCTATTACTTTATCTATTACTTAAGAAACAAAATAATTTGCTAAATGGCATAACCAATTGAGATGATGAGAGAATTTAAGTGAAACCTGGCACAGACATGCACAAAGCACTTTTTTTAAAAAAAAAAAAAGATTTCTGTTTCTAAGTTATACATCATCTCATGTATTACCATTGCCACTGGGCTGCAGTGGCAAATCAGAATTCAGATCAGACAAATTGATCTATGAATGGATGCTTCCCTGTTAGTTATGGAGATGCTGGGAAATTCTAGCCACCACTGACCTCCATAGGTTCTTTGCCCTGATATAATGGAGCAAAGCAGATTGGAAATGTTCACCATGGTTATTTCTAAACAGATGTTTTGTGGACCACAAATGGTCAACACACCATGGAAATAACACAAAATCCAGATCTATCTAGTTTAACTTTGTTTTCCAGCCATGGCCATCAAAATGGCAGAAGTAAATATTGCTGAGAAGCTCACAACCTGGATTTGGTTAGCAGTCTCCATCTCTGGATGTTTCTCTAGAGAATTGTCCAAAGGCATACAGTTCTGACAAGAAGGTACTGTAACTGCCTAAATCTTAGAAGCAAGATTTACAAGAAAGAATAAATTTGCATAAGTAGACAGTCTCCAGTACTGCCACATTCACTGTAATATTAACACACCACCACTTCTCCTGGTGCTCTTTTATCCTTCAAAAGTATGATGTATCCAAAAGGAATACTAATGAGTTATATTTGGATCAGCGCACAGGCATGCCAACTCTTTCCACATGTAGCACAAACTCTGCAGAGACCTATTTCTACAGCAGCTTTTCCCAGCCCAATGCCCTCAAGTTTTTTTGTACTACAACTCCCAGGATTTTTGATCATTGGCAGTGCTGGGTGAGACTAAAAGAAACTGATGTCTAAAATGGTTTCAAGGAATTGTGTGTTGTGGGGAGGGTGGTGAAATGAAACCCATCTCCACCTATTTTCAAGTAATTTAAGATTTATCTAACTGGATTCACTAATTTGCCTGGGTCTGGAAGTCCCTTCCAAATACCTCCCGCATATCCCAAAGTCTTTCATATCCTTCTATGACTAAAACTCATCTGAAAGTATTGCAGCATGCTCCGCCTTCCTCCCCTCCCATACTGTTTATTTAAAAGTTTCAAAATTCAGGAAAAGAGATTCCACCTAAACATTAGAAAGAACTTCCTGACAGTAAGTGCAGTTCTACAGTGGAATATGCTGCCTGGGAGTGTGGTGGGATCTCCTTCTTTGGAGGTTTTCAAACAGAGGTTGGCTGGTCATCTGTTGGGAATGCTTTGATGGTGTCTTCCTGCATGACAGAGGGTTGGACTCAGTAGCCCTTGTGATCTTTTACAATTCTATGATTCTGTGATTCTATGAGATAACACATGTGGTAGATTTGAAAATAATTTGGCTGGAAAACAGTTTTTTTAAACTTTGTGTCCAAAGGAGGTGGGGGAGGAACCCACCACACTTTTCCCAGCTATGCTTTCAACACCTTTGAAAGCATTGCTTTTAAGAACATCTAGGACAGTGGTTCTCAACCTGTGGGTCTCCAGATGTTTGTGGACTTCAGCTCCCAGAAGCCCCAGCCACTATGGTCAATGCTCAGGGCTTCTGGGAGCTGAAGTCCAAAAACATCTGGGGACCCACAGGTTGAGAACCACTGATCTAGGAGTTGTAGTCCAAATAAAGAAAATATTCCTGGCTCTGCTTTGAACAGTCATTTGTTCAGTACAGTTTCCAGTACTTGCAACAAAGCAGCCTGCAGCAACAAGGGGCCAAGAGCATATACATAATTTTCAAGGCAGTGCTCTTATCCTAAAACACCTTCTCATGAAAATTGCTGAAAAAAGTCCAAGGCCTGAGGTCGGCCCTTGTGATCTCTTCTAGCTCTATGATTCTATGATTCTATTTCATTATTTTATCCGTTAATCTCATATTTCCTCCAAAGACAGTTCTTTATTAGAACATCTGCCCAGTCCAAGTCTCTGTTAAAAATAAAAGAACAAGGATGTAAAGAAAGAGCAGGGGGTCTTGACTTTGCCTATCAAGCATTAGCTTGATCAAACTGAGCATGCTCAGAAGTCACCTGGTCATGGTATTCCTCATTATGCTGAGAAGTACTGTGTATCTATTTTACAATTACAATGATTGCAAATTAGCATACGCAGATTTCATGAAAGTTAACAGTAGCATAATCCTATAAATTGATGAGTATATGCAATTTGTTCAACTTACAGCATTAAGAAATGTTAATTGTTGGTTGATTTGTTAATTCATTCGTTAAATTGTTAAGTTTCAACGTATCACTTAGATATGTTCCCTGTAGATGACCTAACTAGGTAATGGGCTGAGAAAAATTGCAGTAGTCTTGGTTGATGTTTTAACAATTAAAATGATGGCTTTTAAATTAAATGGTAGTAACTTAATTAGAGTAATTTAACAAGAGAGCCAGTGTGATGGAGTGATCTGAGCACTGAACTACAATTCTGGGAACCAGGATTCAATTCCCCATCAGCCATGGAAACCCACTGAGTGGCCTTGGTTGAATCACATACTCTCAGCCCCAGAAACCCCACAATAGCTCCACCTTTAGTGTCACCATAAATCAGGTTTCTTTTGTATGCTGTATCTTTTCTTTTTCCTCTTGTTTTATTTAATAAAAATAATTTAGGGAAAAAAACATAAATCAGAAAGATTTGAAGGAAAACAACACATCTTAATGAGTTAGGGTAGCAAACCTTTTTTGAAACGAATTATTTCCAAGGCTTGAAAAATTTGGTAAATCTGTGTCCTCTTCTGTCATCTCATTTGGTTATTAACTGAAATGCTGGGCTAACAAATGATGCCTTAAATTTTGTACATTTGAACTTGCAATGTCTTGGCCTGACACTCTGGCTACTAGAAAACAAAGATGTTAAGTTTGCAATTGTATGGAAAACCATCTATTTCCCTGTTTGTAATGCAATTTTCAAGAAAAGAAAATGCATTCATTTGAAATACGCACACTTATAACTTGAGTGAACAGCAGAAAGCATACAAAATGTGTCTGCTCAAAGAATTCATATCAAAAATGTGTTTTCTGAAAACTATGCAGAGACATACATACATATTTCTATGCATAGTAATGTGGTGAAGTTTTCAAAACAGCAGCAAGGGCTGGCCAAAATTGATGACAGGCAGGGTTGGCAATAAGGAAGTAGCAGTTAGAAAGCTTCTGTTCTACCTAAATACCAAATGGATTGATTGATTTCAGTTCACTTAGCCATATATTTCTCTGTAAAATTAACACACTGCCAAAATTCCTAGATTACCTGATGACGATGGATTACCATTTCTGTCTTTATGGAAGATTTATATTCAAAAATATGGGATGATGACGACGATGACGATGATGATGATGATGGCATCCTAGTCTGTCTTTATAAAAATTAAAGCTTTTCAACCCTCAAACATGTGACACCCCTTATAAGAAGGAATCTCTGGCAATCTGAATACAGAGGTGAAGAAAGGAAGTACCACAGTCCAAAATGGATTAAAATTTGTATTAGCTTGATGGTGGAAAAAAAGATATCACCTTTAATGAGACTGAGTTTGACAAAGTCAAACATCCCAACTGTCTACTGTACAATTGCTGATATCCTTTCTCATGTTTTCCAACCAGCTTCAAATACTTTGGGATGCAGACCTTAACTCTGTTTAATCATTCTAAAGGTAGCTAAGGTAAATATGAAATAAATAGGCAATACAATAGTTCCACCCCCCTATTTCTGCTCTCCTCATATGGAGAGCAACCTCTGAAGAGGAGATGCTCCTCTATGCTCTCCAGAACTAGAAGCACTGGAAAAAATAGCACTCTGAAGAAGGCTTTCCTCTTCCCAAAGTTACTCTTCATACGTAGTTGATAGAAATGACAGCAACAGGGGACATGGCTAATATGATCCCTTTCCCAAGATGTTTGACTTATCTATTTTTAGGTCTCCTGAAAAAGGTCCTTGTTGGTCAGATCTTAGGAAGGAGTTTATGGGGAGGCTTTTAGGGTACCTTGACTCTAGCCATCCAAGTGTATGAGACTTTTCAACTCTTGTAAAAATCCGTATAAAAACTGTTTGTGCACCAAACTCATGGGAAAGAGATGCCGAGCAGGAAGAGAGAAAACTGTGCTGAACTTTCTATAGCTCCTGCCTTCTGTATGCAAGGTAGTTGGAACAACAGCAAGCATGTATTCTTCTAAAAATAAAGGGAGTATGCTTCACACAAACACATGTCAATGTTTCACAAATATTAATCACATGCTTGCTGGAGTCGAACTTCATCCTTAATTGCAGAGGCATCAACTAATTTGTAGCATGAAAATAAGTACCTTTTGTACAGAATGTGACAGGTTTTTTTTTTAAGGGCTTTGCTTATTCTTCTTTGTTAAACATGTAAATTCCAACTCCTTAAAGAGAAAAAAAAAACCTGTGTGAATAAAGCATACTAAAGCCTTTTTAAAAGATAGATAAAAGGCTCTGACTTCTCATCCAGAAGCTGTTTTCATACAAACAATGGTTTGCTAAATAGATTTTAACCAAACAGGGTTTTTTTTTTCAATAATTTCTCTTTGAAAAGAAAAAAGAAAGATAATTTCTTTGGGGGGGAAACAGTAAAACATCAGGACAAAGCTAATTGGTTGATAGGGATAACTACTACTGTTTTTAAACTGTGATGTGTTCTTGTGGATTTTGCGCAGTTCATTGTCCAGACAAAATCAAGCAATTGTGCAATAGATATTGAAGTAAAAATTAAATGCCAGGCGTCATCCCTTTAGTGATATACTCAAGAGTAAAAGCGATTCGTGCCTTTGTATGTCTTCTCTTTAGTCATTCTGAAGATTGGAATTCTCTTTCTTTATCAAAAGATGACTAAAACTTCTCCAAACACCTTCCCTTTGCATGTTTCACCCACCACAACATGGCCATTTACTGACTGGTAGAGAGTTGGGGACAGTAGTGGCAGATGAGCATAGCTGAATGAAAGCACTGAGTTCTCCAAGACCTCTTGGGGGTCATCTGGAAGTCCTGAGGGATCTCAACAGTATTCCTGATGAAGAGGCAAATTCTTTCAGCATATTTTCTCATGTTTTGTTATGTCTCTTAATGCAAGATCCCAGCCATCATTTTTTTAAAAAAAAAAGTCAAAGGTATGATCATTGAGACATATTAATCCCCCTTCTCAATTTTACATGGTAAGTTATAAAATTGTCTTTAAGTGGTAAGTGATTCCAAAAAGTTTACACACACGCACACACACACACACAAATGTATCATGGTCTGCTGCGATACTGAACTATAAGCAATCTTTTAAAAACTGAAAAAAGATTCCTATTAAGAAATCTCAACCGTGTGAATGTGTGTATATAGTACATTTTCAGTAGATGCATAAGGATTTCTGATGCCCCAGGTGCTTTAGGGCAGATAGCAAAGGAGACAGTTTTTCCAAATGTAATAGAAGAGTTAGTAATCATGAAAATAGGATAATTAGATAAGAATTTTTTAACCTGTAAAAACAGATGATGTTATTCATTATATTTCTAGATCTCCTTTCTCCAAGGAGATTGGGCAACATATACAGTCAGCCCTCCACATTTGCAGGTTCCACTTTCATGGATTTGATTATTTGCGAGTTTCTCCAATCCCTGCCCCCCACCTTCTTCTCCAGGGACCCTTCCCTCTCAGTGACTTTGATCAGTCTTTGATCAGATCCTGTGCAGCCCTTTAAAAACCCGTCTCTGGTCCTCCTCCTTTTCTACCAGCTGCTGCCTGACCGGCTAAGAACAGCTCAGAGCCCAAATTCTTAGCACCACCAACCCACTCCCAATGCCCTCCACATACCCAAGGAAGGAAATGGACGAGAGAGAGGGAATATAAGGCCACCAGGCTGACCTCCCCGCTTTCCCTGTCCTTTTCCTGACCTAGCTTGGATCCTGGTGCCCTGCATGCCCACTCTAGGTGCCCACTCTGCATGTCTCCTCCTGAGCCACAAACACACACATTTTGATATTTGTGATTTTCCATTTTTGTAGGGGTCCTGAGTCCCTAACCCTAGAGAATGTGGAGGGCCAGAGTAGTATGGTGGCATTTGTATATCTAACTGCTGATATTCCTTTCTCCAAATTTCACGCCTCCTTCCTCCATATCTAATCCAGCTTTACATACGATATGTTTAAGCATGCAAGTTAAGCAGATTCGATAATAAAATGCAGTCTTGCCTCAGGGGTGTTGTGAACGTGTCATGCTGTCATTTTATCTTGTTAGATATGTTTTAAACTGTTTCAATAGAACTGTAAATCTAATTGTGTGTTTTTTTAAAATAGTGAAGTATGATTTTAGCTGACATTTGTTTTTATTTTTGTCACCTGCTTTGGGAAAAAGGCAAAGTTTGAATTAAAAAGATAGATGAGAGAGGGAGGGAGACAGAGAGAGAAATGAGGGAATTTTTAAATAGGATAAAAGTATCCTTTAACAATTCTGTATGAATCTCTGTGAATGCTTATAGGTAGGTTGCCAAAGGATGTGACACTCAATCCATCCCTGTTGTTCGTCCTCTTTGTCTGACATTTCAAGATCTATCATTTTTGGAAGTTTCTTCAAGTTTTATTAATTGATTCCTTCAATAGTGGGAGCTGGAGTAGGTGGCCCTCAGGGTGTCTTCTAACCCTATTTTATATAGTAACCTTTAATGAATTTTTGACTCCTTGAAGTTGATTTTCAGAGAACATTTGACAGAGGAACAAACTCTGGTGGAAGCAAAGTCTGAACACTTCATGTGTTGAAGGTCATTTCTGTACTGAATGTTATAGTGCTATTATTCCACTTTCAACATCTTATGGAATCCTGGGGTTTGCAGTTTAGGAAGCGGCCTGAAAGGCCTCTCCCTAAACTGCAAACCCCAGGATTCCATAGAATGTCGATAGTGGAATAATAGCACTATAACAGTTTAGTGCAGAAATGGCCTAAATCAGCAACAAAAACCTGTGGACTGCCTGACATTGCTTGGCTATATCATCCATCATTTATGACTTTGGACCATCCTGATTGAGGCTCATGGGAACTGAGGTCCAGGGATATCTGGAGGATCACAGATTGCCTATGCTTGTTCCAAGTGGATCCAGCAGTATGCAAAACTTCATAAATATCCATACCATCGTTTCATAGAAATGCAAGCATGCACAAGCCCTTTAACACAACTCTGCATGCAGCTTTACTCCCATCTACAAATTAGCTTATGCATCAAAACAAAGCAGGGAGCACCTGTTTCTGTTTTAGGATGGATTCCTCATTAGGGAAACTGCTCAGAATGCTCTTTTTAAAAAAAATGACTCAGGATCCAATGGTGACTCAAACAAAGGCTGCAAAGGTGGATGAAATGAGGAAGGGGAATGCCATAAGCTGTCAGGCTGACAGCCTAAATTGTGTTTCTCCAGCTTAATTAGAACTGCTTATCCATTCTGCATATGTGCTCCCTGTCATACCTATCAAGCACACTTGTCAAGCAACATATACTTAATTTGCTTTTCTAAATGCGGAGGGCACTTTCCTCCCTTGCTCACATGTCTATAGCTGAACAAACAGACCTTGGCTGCATACTCTGTTGGTTTATAAAACGATGCTGGCAGAAAGTTTGAACTAGTATTTGATTAATTTCTTCTTATTTACCAAAATCATCTTCCTCCCATCCTCCTACTTTCTATTACTTTCTACATTCTACTTTCTGCCAAAATCACCCCCTTCACTCCGTGGCCATTTCCGCACTATATTGTTACAGTGCTATTATTCCACTTTCAACATCTTGTGGAATCCTGGGGTTTGCAGTTTAGGGAGGGGGCTTTAGAGTTCTCAGCCAGAGAGCTCTTTGGCCTCAGGAAACTACAAATCCCAGAATTCCACAGGATGTCAGAAGTGGAATAAGAACACTATACCAGTGTAGAGTGGAAATGGCCTGTACGACCTTTCACAGAATATTAACTCTTTTTCACAGGAATATTCTTACCGTAGAATATTAACTGCTTTATAAAGACTCGTAAACCTGAAGGTGTGATGTACAGCAAGGGGCAGGTGTACATTTTAAAAAAAAAAGTTCTCTAAAGATTCACATTGCTGGAAGAAGATTAAATTGCTGTTGTCTAAGACTGTATTAACACACACACTAGCACTGGAGTGTAGCCTGTTGCCCACTTCTAAGTAAATATGCAGTGTGACTACTGATTGCCCGATCTCCGTGGACCTTACTTCTGAATAGGCACGTACAGGATCACATGTGTACAATTGCACTCTACTTCACATCCTTTTCATTATTTAAAACTTAGTCTTCAATACTCCATTTGAGCTGTAGGATAACTTTAAATTGACTTATAGCCCCTTAAGGCATAACATTTAGGATTATTAAGGTGCAATTGTTTAAGAATTCAGGTACTTTTCAAATAATTCTTCAAGGGAGGCCATACACACACATATATCATAGGATAATCTCATTGAGAATGAATAAATTCAACATGCAGAGTGTGAAGCAGCAAAATCATTATCTACAGAATTCCTAATACAGCTTACATTTCTTACAAGGTCCACACTTGTGAGTTTCACTTTTGCAGATCTGATTATCCACAGATTATTTGCTGTCACCTCTGCTGCCTTCCTATGCCATTTTTAATAGGGAATGCAAGCCTTGTGACGATGAGAAGCTGTGAACGGGGCTTGCAAGTCTCTCTTAAAAATGGTGTGGGGCAGCAGCGGAGGTGGCCGTAAGCCCCGCCACCCACTCACTTCTGCCTTGTAAAGGAGCCCTGATGCCTCAAAGGAATCCTTGGTGAGTTGACTATACTTTTTTGTGTGTGTTAACTATGGTTTGAGAGGGCTTATAGTTATTCACATTTTTTCCATTTTCACAGGGATCCTGTGTCCCTAACCTTAAAGAACGTGGAGGGATGACTGAACCTGTGTTCCAAATATGTATTTCTGAAAGGTGGATAGAAATGCTTACATTTTTCTTAAAAGTGCACGAACATACTCTAGTCACAGAGGAAAAAAGCTAATATTTTTTTTAAAAAAGGGCACACTTTATAAATAACTTTTAAAAAATTACGTAAAAGAATTGGATACTTTTTCATGAAAATAATACCAGTAGGACACTACTCAGAAAAAGCTTTCACTGGGTAGAAATCAGAGAACCAAGCAAACTCAAATGGTACAGATTCACATAGCATCTCTATGCATGCATTTTCATGGGAGGAAAAAAAAAACCTGCAGCCTTCCCTCTATGAAATACCTGTTGAGCACAGAACCTGAATGTGTGAATGGAGAAATCAATTTCCTTTCTTTGCATCTTTTAATAACTATTAATGAAAGTTCATCTTAAGTTGTCTGGCAGACACTCATGATGAAAAGTTAGCCATCTATTCAATAGGAAGAATGATGGCCACCTGATCAGTTTTGTTCCTTCTTTGCTCAGTTTAAATATTGTGACCATGCAGCAAAAATGAAGCAAAAGACTGTTTATTATGGGTTACAAAATACTCAGACACTAATCGGGGCTAACTAAACTAGAAAGTGAAATCGAGGAATTAATTTGCATCTTGTTTTGAATTTTCTTCATCTACTCTTATTTCTGTGCTGCTGTGGGTCATTGGTTGTCGTTATACCAATCCAAATGTCTGAAGAGTAATTTTACCCAAATGAAAAGATCTAACTTTTGTCAAGATACAAGTAAATGTAATAGATATTTTTGACACGATACGGTGAGTATCAGAAAGTATTATACTGCAAATTGTCTCAAAGATTTGGTTGCCTACTCTAAGAAAATATAAATGCCTTGGTGATTTCAAAAACATAACTGAGGCCAAACTGAACCCAGTATTTTTTTAATACAAATATTTATTTAAAAAACCTTGGAAAGGGCACAAATTAAGCATTTATTGGGATGGGCAAACCTTCACATTTCATCTCTTAATTTATACATTTTTATCTTAAATTCAAATAAATCCATTTTGCACCGTTAACGTTTGAACAAATCTCTCATAAGCATTTTCTTATATAGGTGTGTGTGTACTAATGTACTCCTTTTTCTAATGCACAGAGTAAATTAGGTTTTGTGAGTAATTTCTATCACTATAGAATTTTTATGCATTATTTCCTCTAATGCATGTTTTTGTACTTATTTTAAAAAAAAACAACTGGAAAACTCTGGAAACCCTGGAGTCCTAGGACGCAAAAATCCAGGAGAGTGTAAATATTCCATTCCAAGTTTGCCTACTGGCTCAGGAAGAAAAAAAATAGGGAAGTTTATATGACTATTCAGAGTAAATAAATAACCCCCCCTATTCCCAGGAATTCTTTCTTTTCTCATACACTCAAAGAATACTTTCCCTTCCTCCTTTCCTCCTTCCCTTTCTCTTGCTTGCTTAAAACATTTATATATTCTTCTAAAACACGGCATGCCATCTGTCACTCTGGTTTTATCATTTAAAATTTTGCTAATTGTTCATCCTTTCTTCTTCACATATTGCAGCATCTAAATTATATACTAATTTAACTCTCAGGCTCTATTTAGTTTATTAACACTTTTTTTAAATTTTTCTATAGAGATTTGAAAGTTTGGAAAAATGAGGTATTTTTGTTTTGTTATTAAAGAACTGTGAACCTTATAGCACAGAAGGAAAAACAACATCTCATTTAATTGCTATTACAAAAATCTGCAATAAAAGATTTTAATGGGGAAAACGCTCTGGAAGAAATTTTACACAAGATTTTAATCCTATCTGTGTCTGCCTTGGTTATGACGCATTCTCTGATTGGAATTATTTTTAGGATTTATTTATTTATTAGTCACCTTCATAGCCAGCTTTTTCCTAATGGAGCAGAGATGAATCTCCCCAGTTTTAATTCCCCAGGAACCCAAAAAGGGAGGGAAAAAGTGATTTGCCCTAACATGAGTTTCATGGCTGCGTGGATACTTGAACTTCTTGTTGTTGCTGCTGCTGCTGTGTACCTTCAAGTCATTTCTTATTCATAGCAACCACGATGTCCTTGAATAACAGGCAGATTTTTCTTATCACAGGATTTTCTTGGCAAGATTTGTTCAGAGGGGTTTGCCGTTGTCTTCCTCTGAGGCTGAGAGAGCGTGACTTGTCCAAGGTCACCTAGCAGGTTTCCGTGGCTGAGTAGGAATTCAAACCTGTGTCTCCAGAGTTACAGTCCACTACTCAAATCTCCACATCATGCTGGCTCTCAGCTTGAAGACAGATCTCCAAAATTCTAGCAGAATAAACAATTTAATACACCACATCACGTTTGCTAATTTTCTTTTACAATCGTAGCGTAACATGGGACAACTTCAACTCTTTTGTGGTCTCACTATACATTTGTGGATGTATTACAGGCATTCCAGTGCATGGCAAGGGAACTCGGGGAACCACTTGCAAAAGGAAAGACTAACCAACCGGCAGACTGTATCACTTATTTGGGAATATATTCTGTTCGGGCACAGATATAGATTCAGTCTTGTTTGACAAAGGGGAAAAAATGTGTGCTCTTCAAGACCTCTTATCCTCCAGAAAATGCACTCTTAAGGAGTTTCAGGAACTGCTGGATCAATTTAACTTGGCTTGTGGGACAACCGTACTAGGAAGGGCCGCTGAGCCAACAAAGTAAAAATCACTGAGGTAGTCCACGACCTTTGGAATCCCCATGTGATCCTTAACAGTTCATTCCCGAAGTGTGCTGAATAATAATAATAATAATAATAATAATAATAATATTTATTTCTATCCCACCTCTCCCCCTGGATCGAGGCAGCGAACAACAATAATACATTAATTACATTAAAAACATTAAAAAACATACCCAATCCTCCCCACTCACCTTGAAGGCCACACAGCTGACCGCACAACCCATGGGAATGGCCTTATCCACATATCAATCCCTATGAAGTTTAAATCCCAGGAGGCAGAACTCAGTAAAGCTTGTGGTTTCACTTCTTCTTGGGGAAAAGTTCAAGCTGGGAAAAGTTCTTGGGGAAAAGTTCAAACTGTGCACTGCCCAGCCACCCGGTTGGCCTAATGCCCACATGTGGTGCTTCGGCTTCTGTGAACAAGAAAGACACACTATGGAAGAAGGAAGGTGGCTCCCTGTTCTCCATGCCACCTCACAGCCCTGCAAACTGGTTCTCCCAGTAAGTTGGCATCCATTACTTTTTTAAGGCAAAAACAGTACTGTTGTATGATGTTGAGCAGAAGGTCCAAGAGAGGCAACAATAGAGCTAAGGTAATGCATTGAACTTGCAGCTGCCCTGGACACTAAAGAAAAAAGTGGGCCTGTTTGGTGGAGTGCATCCCAAGAAAATATAAACACACCAGGATCTCCCAATATAGTTTGTAGAAGAAATGTTAAAATAGCATTGTGCAAATTGGAACTGAATTAAATGGCTAATATGTTTTTCAAAATCCCTTCTTCTTCCTTCTCACTATCTTTTAGTGGCAATTTACATCACTGCACAATGCAAGTGAGGGGAAACAGAGGCATCATTGATTTTGGTTCTGTAATGTTAGCATTTCATCACTCTTAGCAGGAGTATAAAGGCCACTTCTGTCTTTGTGAGACAAACCAAGCACCTGTGCTTTGTTTAGGGGTTGGAAAATGTGATTATAATTGGTCTGTCTCAGAGACTGCAAAGTGTTAGTGCTATGAATTATTTCCCTTTGCTATTTCTGGTTTTTCTTTTCTTTCCTTTCCTTTCCTTTCCTTTTTTTTAAACTAGCTATACTTCATAATCTTCCTGCCTCTCTGTTCTGTTAAGCTTTTCCCAGGACAAAAGACAAGGCTTTTAAAAAATGTTCAATCAGACAGAAAATGTGCCTCTTTTGTGTGTGTTTGTGTGAGTTCAATGCTAAAGGAATATTTGTGCTGTTCTAAAATAAAAGCCACAAGAAAGCTAAATTACGTCAGCTGATGTAAAAAGGGTAGTAGGAGTGACCAGTTTTGGCTCCTCTGGAATCCCTGATTAACTATACTTGTTTCTTTTCTCTCCATCTAATTTCTAGAATATGACAAGCCATGGGAAGCTGCCAATTTTATGATGAGTGTCATGATGGCAGAATATATCCAATGTGGGGACTTTTCCCTGAAATAGAACAGGGACTTCTCCCTGGGATAGAACAATTTGAAATATAACATTTTGTATGAAAATATTGTCATCGCACAGCAAACTCCACCACCCACCACAACCATAACCATAACCATCACCATCACTAATCAGGAACAACAAGATCAGCAATTAAAAGGTTACAGGACAAAATTATTAGAATCTTCATAGAATCATAGGCCATTTCTGCACTGGACTGTTATAGCGTTTTTACTCCACTTGCAATGTCCTATGGAATCCTGGGATTTGCAGTTTTGGGAGAGGCCAGCTGGCCACTCCCGAAACTGTAGACCCCAGGATTCCATAGGACATTGCAAGTGGAATAATAGCGCTATAACAGTCCAGTGCAGAATGGGTCATAGAGTTGGAAGAGACCACAAGGGCCATCCAATCCAACCCCTTGCCAGATTGGAGAAAGTTATGCAGCCCCTAAAGAGGCTGCTTTAACTAGTTTCATGGCCCACATTCCAAGGGTCCTTAAGGACACTCCCCATTAAGGGGACCCACAAGTTATTTGAGCCCTGTCCCCTCATACTGGATCCAGTCTCCATGCTACACTGCAAGAGTTGTGGCAGAAGACAAAATAGCATAAAAAACACGTCCTGTACTTTTAAATAATATCCATGCACAAGTGTAAGCTGGAAGAGTGGGAAAGATAAGATGAAACACAACTGATAGTGGAGCGGCCAAGAGATCATTTAGACTTCCCAGACAAACCTGAGAGGAGCCTATTGCTTCTTTTCTGCCACAAGAAATCCTCACCCATGTCACATGTCTTGACTGGAGAAGTGCACAGGCTTCTGCCATGAAAAGGGATGTGTGACAAAAGAAAATGGTCACTCCCACTGTCCCAGCATTTCTGCAGATCTGCAAAGCCACCCCCAAGAAGTCAGGGGCTATTGCTCTCTTAGGCAGGAATAACAAGCTAGCTCTCACAACTAAGAGATGAAAAACATATCTATTATTTTTAGAACTTCTATCCCCAAGATATTTTTTTTTTGCTTATTTGCATTCAGAATCATTAATTACATTGTCAAGTTTGATAAACTCTCTCCTCATTTCTCTTCACAGTGTGTGTTATCTAGAGCATTTGTGATATTCTGTCATTATCTTTTTACTGAGACTCCCACACAAATGTCAACGCAACAATAGCAAATTCCCTAACAAAAACACGTCTTGCAGTCCAAGAGGAAGATGTTGTACTGTCAGCCCCCTGAATGAAAAATCAAATACAACATGGGATTTTCCAAGGAGTCAAAGAAGTACTGTACTTAAAAGGTCCTGTTTTAACAAAGTGTTTCGTGTTGGCTATCAAGGAGAAATGGTTTGTGGTTAAATAGAAATAGGTTGTGTAGGTTTTGTTGTGGGATCTGAAACATCTGAAGCTTCTTCAGAAGATCCGTGTGTTAGGCCATATACCTCTACACCATGATACAGTTTAATTGGCAAAATATTTGATTGGCATGAAATATAAATTATATCCTGCTATGACCAGGAAGCTTGCTGGCAAAGAGGAACTGGCTGCACACATGTGTTGCAAAACTAGTTCAGAACAGAACCTCAAGGAATTGATAGGTCATGGCCAGGGAAACCCTGGACAATGGACTTACAGATGCCCCTCAATGACTTGACCTATAGAAACAATAGCATCCAAAACTGCTTCCGTGGAATGATTATCTTTGACCTTCTCCCTTTGTCCATCAAAACTCCTCCTTTTATCCCTGCACCTGTCCCACCATTAAGGAACTATCACAATTCCCATCGTCCCTTTGTCATCTAATGCTAAAGCCATTAGCTCATTCCAGACCACATTGTCCACTCCCTGGACCCCACCATCTACTCTGCCAGAGAACCTTAACACCTTCCCCTTCAGGATGAAGAAAGAATATTTAAACCCTGACTCTGTACCAGATAACTTGTAGTGCTCTTGGCATACCAGCTGTCACTCTGCCAGTCCAATTCCTGCTCTAGTACTACCCTTGGTCTGAGCCACAGCACCTTGTCTCCTCACTTCTGGATAGGTAAATATCACCCACGTCACCCTGAACAATTGCTCTCCAAATCTTTCCTCCCTTTCCTTCAGTTAGTCTTGAGTGTTTATGAGACTGCTTGGATCTTGTGTGGGTGTGATTGTTAATTCCCCTGATAAAGCAAACAAACTTACTTTTGAATCTCCACCTGATTTTTCCCAGCACTAGTACCAGTAGACATAGGTGTAAAAGATCTCATAAGGTTACACCCTCTCTCTGGTCTCCTCTTTGAGCTAATATTCCCCACCTTTTTGTGGAGGTACTGGCATCATGGGTGGATCCCTGAGTCACCCATTTTTGGAGTAACAGTGTAGATGTTATAGCCTTTAGGAAATAGCTGCATAATGCATTAGCAGATACTATGGGAAACTGTGAAATTAAGGAAGAACTTAGTGACGATGATGATGATTTATGTATGTATGTATGTATGTATGTATGTATTTATTGAATTTACATGCCGCCTTTTCTCTCAAAATGGGACCCAAGGTGGCTTCTACAAAGTTTAAAAAAAGTTAAAAACATTTAAACAGTTAAAACATTTTAAAACATACAAAATTATGAACTTAAATTTTTTTAAAAAAAGCTAATAAATAAATAAATAGGTTGTTGTGAGTTTTCCGGGCTCTGACACTCTGTTCTATTAGTATTTTCTCCTAACGTTTCGCCTGCTTCTGTGGCTGGCATCTTCAGAGGATCATGAGATCCTCTGAAGATGCCAGCCACAGATGCAGGTGAAACGTCAGGAGAAAATACTAATAGAACACAGCCTCAAAGCCCAGAAAACCCACAACAACCTGTGGATTCCGGCCGTGAAACCTTTGACTTTACAAATAAATAAATAATTTTCCTGCTCACCCATGAAAGGCCTGCTTACATTTGTTAATTATTACCAAGCCTATTAAAGAAATGCAGAGAGGTCAAGGTTCAATCTTTATGAAAGTCCCTAGGAAACTATAACATTCTAATAGTCATATCTGTTACTATGTTGTACACTCCCAATCATGATACATGATTGGCTATAAATACTGTTTAATGGGCATGAAATAAATATAAATCTTGCATTTATGGCTGAAAGCTGTGAGGAAATGAAAGGACTCTGACTGGAAACTTCATGAAGCTAAGACAAAGGATCTCAGCATGACCACGTCATAAATTTACCAAGATTGGTCTGAGAGCCCAAGAGTTGATGATAACCTGGTCCGTCTGGTTTAGCCACTTAGGTGGCCAGAAGAAACATGATTCCAGACAGAAGGCAAATCACTTGACAGGTGGTAAGGACCCTCCGTCCCTCTGTCTAAGAGACAGGAAGTGTTTCAAGTGGACTCTTTCAAATGATCTCAGTGATAACATGTTGTCCAATGGTTTTCTTTGCATAGAATAAGTCAGTGTTGTACCTGAGGAATATCACTGAATGTTCAAAGAGCATTACCTCATACAATTTGCTGCTTAATTTGAGAAAATGTCCTATGTAGACAAAAACTGCACTCAGATTCCAGAAATGTATGATAGAAAATACTCCCCCCAACCCAAGATTTAGGCCATTTCTCCCCTACATTGTTATAGTGCTATTATTCTGCTTTCAACATCCTGTGGAATTTTAGGGTTTGTTGTTTCCTGAGGCCAAAAAGCTCTCTGGCTGGGAATTCTAAAGGCCCCTCCCTAAACTGCAAACCCCAAGATTCCATAGGAAGTTGAAAGTGGAATAATAGCACTATAGCAATGTAGTGCGGAAATGGCCTTAGTGTACCAGCATGGTGTAGTGCTTTGAATGTTTGGCTATGACCCCGGAGACCAGGATTTGATTCCCCACTCAGCCATGGAAACCCACTGGGTGACCTTGGGTGCATCACTTACTCTCAGCCTCAGAAAACCCCGTAATAGGTTTGCCTTTAGGTCGTCATTATTTGAAAATCACCTGAAGACACACAACAACAACAATGTGACATGAAGTGGTTATATAAGCTAGAGTAAGTTCAACCACTCATGCAATAGCAGAAGAAATTAACTTTGATGCCAAATTATCTCTACAGATTTTGTCCATAATTTCATCAAATTCTTTGTTACTTACCAGAGAAAGGACGCTATTGTCCTTGTGTAATGCTTGTGTATTTCTCATAAGCCTCTAGCTGGCTATAGAGTCAGCAGAATTCTCGGTTAGAATTGGCCTTATCCCACATTGCTTTTTTTACTCTTTTATCATAAATTCCTTGCATTAGTTCTCCAAACTCAGGAAGAAGTAATGTCCTTTGAAGAAAAGGTTTTCCAACTCCTGAACATGCCGTTTTAGCAGCAAATAGATATGTTAATGGAATAAAGACAATGCTCTTTTTTCTTCATTTTCATGAAGAAATCCAAAACATAAAGCAAGAGTCATTCACAGAAACTACTGCTTCAGATTGAGCATGGGCATTGTCAGATGGAATGGATTATTGTTCCATCTGCATGATTTTTGGCTTTGTCTACCCTCTATTGTCCAGGGTTCATAAAGAAGCCCAGTTGGTTGGAAGCCAGATCATGAGTTTTTCCAAGAACCGGATCATTCTATGAACATTTTGGTACATAAATATAACTCGTAACTTCCATAAAAAGTAAAAGACTTCTTCCTGGCCTGGAGTCAACTGGGAATATTATGCAGCTTTTGTGCAATAAAACAAAATAAGAATCAGAAGAACCAGCATCAGGGACTTCATTTAATCTGAACCTACAAAACATGAAGCTAAATCACAATTCAGTTTCCTAAATGTATTTTGAGGAGCACTTTCCTCCGATAAGGATGAAAGATTTAAAGACATTGGCCATGCTACATCAGCACACAGACCACAAAATCCTACCACTTAAACCAGGCAGTGCCTAAACTAAAGAACTTCCAAGGTGCTGAGGAATTATAACTGCATTTTTCTCCTGATGTACTGAGAACAGCAACTGAAGATACTACTTGGACTCTGCTAAAACAATTTTTCTTAAGGTGCCCTGGAGTCATTTTCTCCCAACACCACAATCTGCAACATCTCAGAAACACTTCAGCTGGGGAGTTGCTTGACTTAAGAGATAGACTTTTGGATTAATGACAAACGTGAGTACCAAAAGTTATGAGATTGAAAGTCTGGCTTATGATCGCATAAATACTGAACAGGATATCAGCCATCATTATTTCCTTTTCCTCCTGTGCAAAAGTTGCTGTTTCCAGCTCACATGACTACATCTTCATAAAGTGAACATTTCTCCAAACATAGACAAACATAGACTTCTCTCTCTCTCTCTTTATTTTTTTCTTTCAGTAAATGTGAACTACATTGTTTGAGCCCTACTTTCTACAAGTTCTGTAGTAGAAGTCAAAATAAAGCTGAAGTAGATATTACCTAAATATTTTTTTTCTGAGACCTTCCTTCTTCTCATCCATCTATTTAGAAAGTAGCCATTTTGCATAATCTTCTTAACATATTCTCCATCCTCCCTACAAATGATCTGAAAAACAACATAGGCACCAAGATCACCAGGGCACAGATCCACAGTTCCATCTCTTCCTACCACTTGGCAGCTGTTAAGCCTTGAGAAAGAACCATGCTCCTGTCTTCTAGTGGTGGGCTGCAGGGGGGAGGCAGGAGCCAATTCAGACCAGGCACAAGCAACTGGTCTCAGCAACGTCAAGGATCCTTGCATTCTCAAAGGGAGTGCATCCACATTTCCTTCCCCCAGAAGCCCAGATCGACCAGATCTTCATAGGCTGAATTGCAGCAGAACTGCTGAACAGTGAAAGGTTTTGGGTTGAAGTACAAGGTCAAGTGAACATCTCTCTGTACCCTGTCTGAAACAAAGTTTATGAATATATAAGCAGTTGAACTCATGCAAGTCATTAACAGGATGACTGTCTAGATCTGAATCCTTGTAGAAGAGGCAAAATGGTTCCAATGGAGCCAACAGTGCATTGATTAGGTTACATTCCCCCAGAAAGTACAGGTCTGCAGGTTGGCTATACTCCTGAATTCCTAGGTTTCTATGCTAGCTAGGAATGTTAAATAGAACCACCATGTGTGTGACTTCTGACACAATATTTTGAGTATCAAAGGGCTTTGGATGCACTTTCTCCCTACACTTGTCCCAACTTAACACTCAGTTAAGTCTCTTAAATCCCTGATTAAGAGGACACTTGCAAGCCAGTAACTCTTAAGTCCATAAATCCAGCCGAACATTGGTTATGTACATTTTTTTTCTTCTTAGAAACATATTACCCTTCCTGCTTTTAATCTATAGACATCTGACAAGGCTATTAGGCATCACGTATGTCTTTAAAAATTATGTGCTTGAGTGCTTCATTACCGTTTGAAGTATTCAGCCAGTGCATTGCAAAAACAATATCCATGACACTGTCTGGAGATGCACATCAACAAGGAAAGAGGCTCACTCCAAACATTACAACAGATATTCAAAGGAGGGAGTTTTTCTTCCACTCTACCAATGTATGACAAGGGATTAAAAGGCTCAAGAGATAAAGTTGCACTCAACACACACTTCTTTGCTGGACTGATAAGCTGTCTATCAGTCGGCTCCCTTGGACAGACGGATGATCTTTGGCAACACCTCTGCATTCCATCTGCATGTACTCTGCCACTCTAGCGTTGTACTGCTTAATGAATCAAAGGTAGTATGTGTCTTATGTTGACTCTCTCACTAATTAAGATTAATGACTCATGATATTCTTCTTATCACATCTCCTAAAAGCCAACATTCTGGAAGGAGGGCAACACATTTTGTATATAGCTGAGCTTGGAAATTACTAGTTACAAATAATATATTATTTGTAAATACAGTGACCCCTCCATTTTCGCAAGAGTTCAGAGCACAGAATCTTCCTGAAAGTCAAAAAATTGTGAATAACTCCCACCGCAAGAGAGAGAACTTCCCTCCCAGAGACACCCCCTCCCATTCCTTTGTGTTTTCTCTGGCACATGTGCTTTCCTTTCATATGCCTGGGCAAAAGGGAAGCAAATGGGAGGGGGAGACCCACACAACCCCCCTTCCCCCCCCCGAGTCCCTTGCCTTTTGCTCAGGCACATGTGCCTTCTTTCCACATGCTAGGGCAAAAGGCAAGGGAATTCAATTGCCCTTCAACGACTCAACCTTTTTCATGAGTGTTTGAAATCACTACTTCTGAATAGTTGATAGACAACTATCAGAAACTGATTATTTTTCAGTGTCTGCATAAAGAATGCATGTGCTGCTTGCCTATAAAAGGAACTTATAAAACTCTCTCCTGGAAGAATCAAAAATTCCAGTTCAAAATAATAGGAAAGCAGTTTCTCTATGTCCAAATCTTCCTCACAGAAATTTCACTGAATATCCCAGACTGAATTTTCCAGTGTAGATTCAAAGTGCAACTCCAGCAGCACAAGAAAGAGCAGATAATAAAAAGTTGCAAGAACAATAATATTTATGCAATGTGGAAGATAAGGTTCCTTTTTCAAAATAATGCTGGTAAGATTTTTACTTACCTTAAAGGTAAGTATATGGCCCTCCTAAACATTTCTTTTAGGGGGATCGTTTGTGCAATTTAGGCATTCTTGTATTTAAGTTTAAATTTTAGAAATCATGGTACTGTACTCTGGTTTGAAAGTCACAACTAATGAAAACATTAAGAGCAAAATGCTGGAGGGGATGTAATAACACTGGTACATGAGTGCATATGTGGCTGCATTGCCCAGCTACTAATGAATTTTGGAAAAACTTGTTAATATTAATCTCCGTTGTTACTAAACAAGACATAAAGTTTTGCCCTGGACTATTATTAATATCTTTGTATTTAAAGGAAAAGAAAAAATTGAAATACAAATATTTAATAACATTTTTCCTAGAGGTGGCCCAACTTGAAAGCCTCTGCTTGGAAAACAGACAGCGTAGCATTGTAGAGATGGTGGAAGCACATATGAAACACTTGGATGCGTGAGAAATTATCGGATAGTATGGGAAGGAGAACAGGAGACACAAACCTTTTATTGAAAAGCAGCTCCCATTTATTGACTTTATAAATACAGGCACACACTTGAGAAGACTACCAGAGCACTACTAAGATCTTTGGAAAGATGTTCTATATTTGAACGCTTGATGATTATTGGAAATGCTACAACTATTACCTAAAACTATGAGATGTAAGAGCCATAAGATCCATGAGAAAGAAATAGTTCGAATGATCACATTCTGATTTGATTGGTATTGAATAACATTGTATTTTTTGTACCTTGTAAATGTCTGATTGTAATAAAATTTGATTTTAAAAAATAAAGTAAAAAACTAAATTAAAAAATAAAATGTAATATTTGTAATACATAGCTGTTGAAGTAATATATAAGAACTAAACTATCGATCAATGCATTATTTTTTTAAAAAAAGTACTGAAAGACATGAGTTAAAAAGAGGTTCAAATCTGCTTTCTTTGTGTGTGTGTGTGCCACATTTCCAGTTCAGTCCCAATCTACAAGCTGCAAAGGAAAAACTATAAGCACACACATTGACAACACGTGCATGAAAGGAATAGACAAAAGCCTTCATACCAAATCTTGATGTGAAGAAAGAAGCTGTTCAGATTCAAGATTAGATCAAATATTTACATAGCATTGTTGAGACCGTAGATCAATATTTATTCCAGCTTTCCAAATATCACCTAGACTCTCTGTTTATATGCAGATGTGTCAGCTTATGTGTGAGTGAAAAAATATGTCATTTAGTAGATTAAAGAATGTAGGACAATTTTTCATAAGTAGTTGCTGTTGACTTTTTTTTTTTACACGCAATGTTAAAAGTGGGGAGAAACTAAACTTTAGCAAACTGAAGAATGTAGGCTAATCTTTTTTGAACAGAAAACCTATGCTTACTTTGCATAAGTGACTGATGATCTGGCATATTTTTTTCTGGATGCAAACCAGAACTCCATTGAAAACGAATGTGTGGATGTCCAAAGGTGCTCTTTTTTTAAAAAAAAAAAAAGAGCTCTGATCCACATTCACTGTAGCTGAGGTTGAAAACTATAGGAGACAGAGGGCCATACTCTCCCTTCTACCCTCACCCAAATTGTTTGGTTTGGTCCAGGTCTCTTCCAGTCAAAAGATTCCACTTCAGGCCTAATATGGCCAGAGGCCCTCACAAAACATGGTGAAATGCTTTAGCACACCTCTAGGAGATTTCAAAGGGGTTTGCATAAAAACAAATCAATTGCAGGGTCTTGCATAGCCAGAAAACAAGACATGGGTGCTACATGTAGATCTTGGCCCACACTGCCATGCCTAGCTCTGAGATAGCAGCAGTGCAAGAACATTTGGAGAGCATTCAGAACACCTGCAGATCAGCCTGCCCAGATGAGACAGGCAGCAAACACTCATCAGCAGCTGGAAGCAACGTCTATCACCCATTCTGTGGGAACGACACCTAAGCCAGCTCAGAGGCTCTACCTTGCTTTCTGGAGACTTAGAACTAGACCCTGGCCATTTCTGCACTAGACTGTTATAGTGATGTTATTCCACTTTCAACATCCTATGGAATCCTGGGGTTTGCAGTTTTGGGAGGGGCCTCAATAGCACTATAACAGTCTAGTGCTGAAATGGCCCCTGACTACTCTTTTGCATGTTTGTATGCTTATCTTGTTTTTTGGAGCTACTGACTGTTTCCTCCACTTCTTGATCTCTGAACTGTTGATTATCCACATGGCTTACCACTCTATTCTGCATTGGTTAGGCCTCATTTGGAATACTGTGTCCAGTTCCGGGCACCTCAATTCAAGAAGGATATCGACAAGCTGGAACGCGTCCAGAGGAGGGTAACCAAAATGGTGAAGGGTCTGGAAGCCATGCCCTATGAGGAATGGCTTAGGGAGGTGGGTATGTTTAGTCTGCAGAAGAGAAGGATAAGAGTGGACACAATAGCCATGTTTAAATATTTGAAGGGATGTCATGTCGAGGAGGGAGCAGGCTTGTTTTCTGCTGCTCCAGAGACTAGGACAAGGAGCAACAGATTCAAGCTACAGGAAAAGAGATTCCACTTGAACCTCAGGAAGAACTTCCTGATGGTCAGAGCTGTGGAATCTGCTGCCTCAGAGTGTGGTAGTGTCTCCTTCTTTGGAGATTTTTAAACAGAGGATGGATGGCCATCTGTTGGGAATGCTTTGGTGGGTGTTCCTGCATAGCCGGGGGTTTGACTCGATGGCCCCTGGGGTCTCTTCCAACTCTATGATTCTATGATTCTCTCCTCTACCAGTGAATTAAGACACATACTTTCTCCACCCCTGTTCTATAGTTTGACATGAAAACCATTTTCTTTCCCACATAATCACTGCTTAATACACAAGAATTGTTGACCAATGAGTACTCATCTTCATATTTGGAGAATGGAAATCCATCTTTACATGTGAGCATAGAGGAAAACCCATGATGAATATTAGGGAGAGAGATTTCTGATAATTTAGAAAATGCAAAAAAAAAAATGCAATTCTGTTATTTTAAGAGAGTTGTGGCAGATGATGGAAGCATCTTTCTAATCTTTCCTTCTACAAGGGAATGACAGCCATCTGGAGACGGCCACTGATAGTAACTTTTTTAAAATGTTACTCAAACTGCTTCTTCAGTTTGCTTTTTTCAAGCAGGTAGTCATTTGGAATGGAAGAGAATAATGATTTATTATTTAAGAATAGAAAAGAGAAGGGTAGAAAATTTGCATTTGATTTCATTCATTAGAAACAAAGAAAAAACCTGAAACCAGTTGCTATTGTTTGGCTGGGATGAAAAATAGAGGGGAAACCTGACAACTTGTGCCCTTTTGTGTTTTCACATTTGTGGACTCACAGCAAGCAAAACATGTGCTTTGAATTTCTGATCCTTGAGAAATCATAGCTCCTTGCATTCTGACTTGATATGTCAACACAGAACAAGTACGTGATTTCATGCAAACATTTGGAAACATTTGTTCCAGGTAGTTTTTCTTTGCTTTTTGTCTGCTGGATTGACAAATGTCTTTTTTCCACTCTCCATCCAGGAGGGTTTTCTTTAAAAATATACAGAACATTGCTGGGTCTTTGCAAAAGGAATTAGAACATGTCTGTACACAATCAAAGTGTGGGCATCCTTTAAAAGCGATATAAGCCGCATTTCATCCAGGTTGAATATCAAATACCAGGATTAATTTACTTGGCCTAGTATATAGAAGCTGTGTGTGTGTGTGTCTGGGTATCACTATTATTTTACATGTTTAAGGAAATAATCATAGGCACTTATTTGAGAATAAACTCAATTGGACTAATAAGACTTCAAGTAAATATATCTGGAAACAGGCTATAAGTCGGCTTCCGTAACATACACACTCTATAGTTCACCATCACTTTCTGCACTGTGTTCAGGTTTCCTGTCCTTGCATTCAAATCTCTCTCTCACACACATTGCTACCTGTGTTGAGTTAAATTCCATTTTAGACCCAACTAGAACTGACTCACTGAAACAAATGTGACTTGTTAGACATCACCTGAGTCCAGTTTATTTGATATTCAAGTGACATGTGAAGACTTGAGTTACATTTTAAGATATGTTCAAGACAGGTATTAGTTGAATATTACAACAGGATATCAAAACAAGGGAATAGACGAAATTTTAAAAATCCAATTCAACTAACTTATCAGAAGGATGGAAATGAACAGCTTGGCCAGGAAAATACCTGCCAGAAACAGATGGGATATTAAAGAGAGGGCAGAACAGGCTTCCCTTGATAAGACATTTTGTAAAAGGTTTTCACATGGTTCTTCACATTGTGGAATAAATATGCAGTGGAATGGTATAGGAATATGATAACTATGTCATCAATGTGACAGACTTACAAGCTTGCTACCTTCTGTGTATGTGGAATGGAATTTACAGGACTGGATGCAGTTTACAATATATGCACATAGAATGCATGCTAGGCAAGACCATGATTGGGCCTGGATTGTTCTTCTATTGGATTGTTTTATCTTCTCTTCCTACTCTAAGGCCATTTCTTCACGGGGCGAGGGAATCGCCCCGTGCCGGTACTTACCGGACTTCTTGACTCCACGCTTGGGCCCAGGCTGGTCCGGAGCAGGGCATGGTCACCGCTCCGCACTGCTCCGAGGACGAAAATGGCGACTTCCAGTTGGTTGAGGCTCTCCACCAACCGCTGAAGCTCGCCAGCCTAAAGCACGCCCCAGCAGATCGCAGGCTCGCACTGGTGCGAGCCTGCAAATCTGCACCGGAGCACAGGCACGGAGTGGTGCGCTCCATGCTTTTGAAATACCTGTTTCAAGCAGTCCTTCAGAAGCACACTGGATGACCACTTCAGGTCATTCCGGAGTGGGCTGAGGTGCGGAACTACACTAAGTAGGTCTGACCTAGTCTGCTCCCAGGTGCAGACGTCCTCCCTGGAGGACGCTCTGCACCGTTTCTTAAGCCCGTGCAGAAATGGCCTAAGTGTGGAAAAGCATCTTCAGAAATTGTCAGAGTTGACAATCTTCTATGCCTTCTATATTAATCTTCTATGCCTTCTATATTAACTAGATCAGCAGTGGAAAGTGTAACTAGTGATCTGCATGTGGCATGGTAGACCAATTTTTGTGGCCCACAGTGACTCCGAATATTTTGGCCCCCTCCCGAATGTCTCAAAATGTCCTCTAAAAGATAGCCGTATTTCCCCTCCACCAACCATTTTAGGCCCAGGAGAGGCCTGTCAAAAAAGGAGGTGATAGACCTGAAAACATGGTAAAAATATTCCATGTGCCTCCAAGAGGGAATTTCAGAATGTCTGTGTATATATATTCATCCAAGGAGATTTAGTGCATGTATGGAGGTGCATCCCTCCAAGGTCTTTTTGGTGGCTAATTAATGTGCCCTCTTGCTGTGTACCTACAAGTCATTTCTGGCTTATGGGGACCCTAAGTCAAACCTATCTCAGGGTTTTCTGGGGCTAAGAGTGCATGATGCTCCCTTAGCCTGCCCCAGTTGCCCATCCTTGCACTAGATGCAGTTAGTATGTTAGTTTATAATAGTTTAGGCTCAGCATATATCTGCAGTAATTGCTTCTTTGTTTGCTTGCTTATACTTCCACACCTACTCTATATCCTGAATCACCTAGGTTCCTTTGATTCTTTAGGTCTCTCTACTCCCCTCGCTTTCTTCTTCCTTTCCCACCTCCATAAAAGCATCTCTGAGAATAGCTGTTTTCCATGATTCTTACAAGAAAGAAAGAAATTTCCATTGGTTTCCCTCGGCCTATGGAAGAACATCAGGCCAAATCCTGATTACTCCTAGTGTGATGGAAGAGTTTTATTTACATACATTATCAAGTACACCCTATTTCCCTCAAGAAGGTAGCTCTGCATTGATTACTCAGAAGTATTTGTGAGTAAAGCTGCTTTTAGACAGCTAAAAAGAAAATTAACTCTATCTATTTCTCTGCTAAACCCTGTGTGTGGAACGAATGATTCTGGTACCTCTTCAGCTTCTGCCTTGCTTATCAATTACTCTGCTTGGAGAGATCTGTATTTCCCAATAGAAATAATGATTCTGAGTTTGGCAGAAGGGTGTTCAAGGTAAGCAGAGGCTTATATCCCAAAGGTTCCCAGGAGAGAGGGAGAGAGAATAATTTTTCAATGCTCATGACATTTTCTTTGGCCGTCAGCAACATTCTAAGAAGATGTGCAGTTGTTCACTTGAATAAATGCTCCAGGAGAAAGGCAAAGTATTAAAAGGAACCACAATTATGATAATCCCAGTGATAAGCCCTGTTCAGAATTGATTGCTAACGGTAATACTGCATCTCCTCGCATAAGAAGATTTTTCACCTGCTTCATGAGGAAAGTAATCTCATGGCAGAATAATCTTCCACAACATTTGTACATCAATAACAGACCTCACAGATGACCTGGTTTTAACTCAGCAGGAAGATGGTAAACTCTAAGATTGCACATTCTTTTATTATACCACAGTATTCTTTTCAGAAACTCATAGTGGTTTTATATAAAATTCTTATTAGTTCTCCATCCGAACAATGATCTAAGGGAAGCTCCAGACGTTTTGCTGCCTGGGACAAAGGATAAGTTGTTCCTCGTTCCCTGTTCCATTTGATGAAGGCAGCTAGACTGGCAGCTGAATCTTACCTCAACTCCGGCAATAGAATGGTATCAAAAACAAGCATTCTTTGAGCACTTACACACACACACCTGTAGAAGCCGAGGATATGTGATGTGGAATACAGAGTTCTCTGTTCTCATAGGGGAATGAAGAAACATCAAGGGTATGGTGTTCCCGATCAGTACTATCTGCTACCAGAGATGATCACTGTATTTGGGGTAATTTATGTCTGTCCTGACTTGATCCACACTAAGGATGGATGAGTTTCCCTTCAACTCATTTAAGAATCAATGGAATATTAATTAACTTTTTTATAACACAGACACAGAGAAACATCATTCTGACTTGTAACCCCTATTTTTACTATAATTACTTGTAGTATTGGCAAAACCAGAGACCACTCTCGTGCCCTTCACAGTTATGTAGAAGCAGGAATTTCAGCCAATGTTTCCTGTTACCTGATTGCCTCCCCAGCCTGAAATTCTCTGATCTACAGCAGCTGGATCCAGTTTTCACTGTGGCAACCCTAATTATATAAATTATCATACTGTGAATTATGTTACAGTCAGCCCTCCGCATTCACTGGGATTAGGGGCACAGGAGCCCCCCCCCAAAAAAAGTTGGAAAAACTGCAAATATCAAAAAGTCTGTTTGTGTGGGTTTGTGGGAAGGGGGACAAGGAATGGTGGAGAGATCAGGCATGCTGAGGCCAAACCAGGTCAGGGAAAGGAGTGAGGGAAAGGGGTGGGCTAAGATGGTGGTCCTACAGTTCTCCTCTCTTGCCCATCTCCTTCCTTGGGTGTGGGGAGGCCATCAGGAGAGGGTTTGTGGTGCTAAGAAATCAGGGTGTGAGCTGACCAGGCAGTAGCTAGTAGAAGAGGAGGACCAGAGGAGGGTTTTTAAAGGACTGCCTGGCCTGATCTCAGCCTCCAAGAGGAAAGGTTCCTCCAGAAAAGAAGCACTTGAGGTTGGAGGACAGGGGCTGGAGAAACTTGCTAATAATCAAACCCATGGCAGTCAAACTCATGAATGTTGAAGGCCCACTGCATTCAATTGCCAGAGACACACACATATCACATATATTAAGAAACATTTTCTGCACTATTAACCTGTTTAAAGTTAGAGTGGGAACCAATTTCATTCCAGTTTATTTAACAATTTATCAGAATTCATACTTTTTCGTATTTAGGATGGAAAGAACTGGAAATATTTTTTAAAAATCAAGTCCAGAATAAAACGAAACTAACAGATTTCCCTTTCCCTGTAAATCACCCTAAGCTGTTTAGCCTGTACGGAGGGTGATATCTGAAATGTTAGAGAACTAGATTTTAGGGACAAAGAGAAGAAAATGGGAACTTCTGTTACTGGCTATGTGACTAAGAAAGGAGAAGATGAAGAAAGGGAAGAAGTGAAGTCTTAGAGTATCAATGTATAGTCAAAGAAGCAACAGAGAAGACAAGGCAAGTATGAAATACCCCAGGGAACCTAAAAATTCCAGCTATTTATTGAGTTGTCTGACAGCCTGGAATGTTGTTAGAAATTGGAAAATTAATTCACTAGCATAAATACTAAAGACTAAACTAGTTTAACACATTGAATTATTGTTGATTAACTTGTTGATCAAAATCTGGGTGTTGAACCAGACAATTTCACAATGAATGGCAAGGGAATTATTTCTTGTCCCTTCAAGAATCTCTTTTAGTCCCTCTAAACTGCTTTCCTCCAACCTCGAGTTTTTCTTCATATGAACTACAAAGTCTATAATAGGATTGTTTTCCTGGAATGGTGGGAATCCAGGATGTCTGAGAACTGTCAAATTCTCAAGTCTTAAAACATGGGACCTTACCTTACAACTACTTCAGTTCGGTTTGCCACTCATCTGCATCTTTCTTTTCTTCTCATCCCCGCCAACACATACACTGCTCTCATTCTTTCAGTGGCTTGTTTGTTAAATCTTAATAAGCAGAGATTAATTTCAGTCAGAGGGCAAGCACAGCAGTAAGTCAATCACTAGAAAGATCATTCAGTGAATCAAGCATAGAGAAATCTTCATCTGAAATATTAAAAATAATTAAAATAGTTTTTTGTGTCATGCTCAGAGCGGAGAAGATGCTTCTGGAAGAGACAAACTGAGCGGATTGCAAGAATAAACAAGACAATATGTGTTATGTTTTATACAATTCTATCCGGTAGTTTACAATTCAGATGGAGAGTGGAGAACTGTCTCACACTTCCACACAGTCGCTCACTTCTGGTTTAGGAGGTAATGCAAGAAATGCAAGAGCCAACATGGTGTCGCAGTTTGAGCATTGGATGACAACTCTACAAATCAGATTTCCAAGCCCTGCTCAGCCATGGAAACCTACTGGCTGACCTTGGACAAGTCACACTCTCTCAGCCTCAGAGGGAGACACAGTCAAACCCCTTCTTATCAAATTCTGCCAAGAAAACCCTATGATCGGTTCTCCATAAATCAGAAATGACTTGAAGCCACACCACATTGTCTATCTCACTCTTCTCATGTGCACATTTGATCTTTTATAATTGTTTCTGAAGAAGTGTTCTTTGTCCTTCAAAGCCACATAAGAGCTCTCCATGCCCAATCACATAATTTTGGTCCTGAAATCTCAGGGAATATGAACCTTTTGAGCTGGCAGCTGGTCTATTCATGAAGAGTGTCCAACTCACAAGGAACCCTTTATTATTTAGACGAAGTTATGCTGATCATTGAAGATACAATTGTGTCCAATGAATACTCTACTTCAAAGCACAGTGCCATCCATACCTGAGTGGTGATTCTCTCTTTCCTTTTCCTCTCTTAATCCTACTCACTATCACCAGCAGATAGTTTGGAGGAAAAAAAATAGGGAATTTAGGGGACTCAGGGTGGGAGCAAGCAAGAGAGGGTTCGGGAGCATGCAAAGGGAATAGAATCCTTTAAAGCCAAGGTTAAAATCTAAAACAGATTTGAAATTGTAGGAGTCGTAACTTTTCATCCAGCATTTGAATTGAATATCAGCCTTCCCAACATGATACTTTCCATATAATTTGTACTGCAACTCCCATCCTTCTACCAATCCCACAACCAATTAATGGGATCAAGGGAACTGTAGTGCAAAAACAGGAACTGGGGACTCAAGAAAGCTGCTTCATGACTGTGATGTCTATTTACAACTAATTGAGAGATAGCTCAGTGCCTGTGAGTTGATGATCTGTGGTATAGATGCCAAACTTTGAACAAATGATTCAATGCTTTTTTGTGGGAGGCCGAGGGAGAGAAGCTTAGTTACATTACAAGCTCATTACGATAGAAACTGTGAAACTCAAGACAGATGAGTCCAAAATAGCTCCCATGATTAACATGTGTCAATGCTTTGCAATAACTTTCACATAAACATGGGCAGCCTAAAAGATTTATATATCCTACCACAAGCTTTTTTTTTTTTTTTTTTTTAAAGGATGATGGTATTTGTTTGAGACAGGGAGTGGTGGTTCTGCTATCATTTTTCTGTTGGAGGTTTGAAGAGCCTAGCTTGTCCAAGTCTGAAGCCAAAGGATCCAAGTTTCAAATATATTGCATTCTTGTCTTCCCTTCACCAAATATAATTTCTCATAATGGGAGACAAAGGATAAAAAATGTAAAAAGAGCTAGTTATCTCTTGCACTTTCATCTAGCTTTTCTAGGGATTCTGCACTATTTCATTGTTGGTTGCATTGCCGTTAGCAAAAACAAGAAGGTGAACTGTCACGTATCTTCTGCCAATTCTCTCATGCAGTTCTCACATGCATCTATACCTCACTTGATTTCTGAAGTCATTGCTCTGTGACCTGCAAATGAACATGTGCAGTGACCATCAACAACTGCATAAAGAGGGGCAGCCCAAAAGGTTCATATATCATATCACATACTTTTTAAAGAGAGGGCAACCAAAAAGGTAAAGGGTCTGGAAGCCATGCCCTATGAGGAGCAGCTTACGGAGCTGGGTATGTTCATTCTGCAGAAAAGAAGGTTAAGAGGGGACATGATACCCATGTTTAAATATTTGAAGGGATGTTATGTTGAGGAGAGAGCGGGCTTGTTTTCTACTGCTCCAGAGACTAGGACAAGGAGCAATGGATTCAAACTACAGGAAAAGAGATTCCACTTAAACCTCAGGAAGAACCTCCAGATGGTCAGAGCTGTCCGACAATGGAATATGCTGCCTTGGAATGTGGTGGCATCTGCTTCTTTGGAGGTTTTTAATCAGAGGCTGGATGGCCATCTGTTGGGAGTACTTTGATATGGGTTCCTGCATGGCAGGGGGATGGACTGGATGGCCCCATGGTCTCCTCCAACTCTATCATTCTATGTACATGCAGCAGTGAGAGGTGAGGGGCTTAGAACTCAGTGTCAGCCAACAGTGCCAGTAGTCACAAATCATGGGAGCTGCAGTCCAAGGGGAAAAAAAACAGATCATTACTGAGAAAACTCAGTACTTTGAATATTCTAAAACTTTTAAAGAGGAATAAGCCTTCTTAAAGCTTTCTTAAAGCTTAATTGGCCAGGACTCTTGGAGTTCTCTCATTCATGGAGTTGCTAAAACCTCAAGCCAATTTGATGACAGATAAGAACAACAACAGGCTCAGTATTCTCTGCACTGATTAGCAGCGTGTCTTAATCATTTCAGACAGAAGATATTTTAACAGCCCAACTGGGTGATAATAGGGATTAAACTTGGCATCTCAGGTACAAAGCCTTTATTCTGCAACAAAACCATGGTCCTTCTTCCAAACAGGGCGATAAGCATGTGGGAGACACTTCTCAAGTTCATTCCTTATGGTTACCACCTGTTTAGGATTAGCTTTTGTAAACTGAATTTATGCTTGGAAGATCAAGAGTGATTTGGATTAGTGTGTGTTTGTTAACTCAGTCTGTGTTTGTTACCAAATGTGTCAAGTGTTTCTTATAAAAACTGACAAAAAGTCTTATGTCACCATAAAGGCACAATTATTAAAATTTCTAATTTTTTACTGGGCATTTCATGGGCTACAGCCCACCTCATCAGAGGCATGGAGTATTCCTCAACTGGCAGATGCTAAGGTGACTAAGGGAGTTGGTGGGGGATCCTAATCAGTGAATCTGAGGAAACTAAAATTCAAGAAGTATCTTAACAGTGGTCTCTGCACCCCAGAAAACTGAGACAAAGCATCTTCTTTCTCAGTTAAAAATCCAGCACTGATTGAGTTCTCTGAATATCTCAAGAACAGTCAAGTGTAAAATCCTTCCATCCACACAATAATCCACAATGCTGTAAGATTCAAATTCCTTACTTGTCTTGCAGACAATTTCATTGTTCAGAAGGTAGAAGAGGCAACAAAGGAATCATCTATTTTGGACTTTATCCTAACCAACAGAGATGAATTGAGGTAGAAGTAATGGGATCCTTGGGTCGGAGTGACAATGTTCTCCTGGGATACAGAGGAAAGAGGAAACCAAAGGTACTTAAACATGCACTGTAGTCTTTATGAGAACTGATTTCAATGAGATGAAAGAAGTATTATATGAAATCACGTGATCAGAAATACTCAAAGGGGAAGGAATTCAGGATGGACGGGAACCTCTTAAAAAAAAAGATATTGATTGCACAATTGCAGACAATTCCAATGAGGAAGAAAAGTGGGAGGTGTCTAAAGAAACCAGGGAGGATACAAAGAACTTTCAATTGAACTAAGATTCAAAAGGGACATGTACAAGAAATGGAACAGGGAGGAAATCATCAAATTGAAATACAAACATATATCCAATATGTGTCAGGAGAAAATTAGAAAGCTAAAGCCTGATATGAGCTCAAGCTTGCTTAAGTGGTTAAAAATAATAAAAAGGGTTTTTGGGGGGAGGGGCTATGTTTGAAGCAAGAGGAAGAACAATGAAACAAGAGAGCTACTGTGTGGGGAAAATAGTGAAAGGCTAATAGGAGACAGAGAAGAGGCAGAATTGCTCAATATCCCATTTTTCTCAGTCTTCTACCAAATGAAAAAGTGCTCAGCCTGGTGAAAACTGAGCAAAATGATGCAGCAAGGGCACTGCAGCCTAGAATAAGTAATGAGGTAGTAAGGGAATATGTAGCTACTCTGAATGAATTCAACTACCCAGGGCTAGATGAACTGTACCTAACGGTATTTAAGGAACTTGCGGATGTAATCTCAGAACCACTTGCAATAGTTTTTGAGAATTTTTGGAAAACAAAACAAGTCCCAACAGACTGAAGGAAGGTGAATGTTGTCCTCATCTTCAAAAAGAGAAAGAAAGAGGACCCAGACAACTATTGCTGAGTCTGCTTGACGTCAATACCAGGAAAGATTCTAGAGCAGACAATTGAAGAGACGTACTGTGAGCACTTAAGAAAGGAATGCTGTGATTACTAAAAGTCAGCATGGGTTTCTCAAAAGCAAGTCATGCCAGACTAATCTTATATCTTTCTTTTTTGATAGAGTTACAAGCTTGATTGATTGGGGAATAATATACATGTAGTATGTATTGATTTCAGGAAAGCTTTTGAAAAACTCCCCTATGATATTCTTACAGAGAAGCTGGTCAAATGTGGTCTAGACAGTGCTATTGTTCATGGGATCTGTAACTGGTTGAAGGACTTATGGAAAACCTAAGGTGAACCTATCATAAGGTTTTCTAGGGCTGAGAGTGTGTGATGCGCCCAAGGTCACCCAGTGGGTTTCCATGGCCCAATCATAGTCCAACATTAAAACCACTATATCAAGATGTCTCTCTAACATCTATATCTATATCCTTCACTATCTATGTACTTTTTTGTCTATTTTCCCATTCATTGATACTTAGGCCAATTCATTAAGATGTTCTAACTTCCTTGCTCCACCTTACTCATAGGCACTTTCTGCACTCTATCTTCTTGTGTTGTCCTCCAGCGGCAATCCCAGCAGAGCACAGCAAGAGCACTCCCCTCTGCATGGGAATAGCTCCCCACAAAAAGGTACATGATGGACATGCTGCTTCCTTCTGCAGTGCAGCCAGGTACTTTTCCAGGCAGTGCTGGGACTGGAAGCACTGCCATCACACTTTCAGGGCTTTTGCAGGACAAGTAAGTGCGGGATCATGGCACAATTGTGTCATTGACAGGGAAAACCCATCAATGATTTAATCTGCATTAACACTGCCTAAGAATAGGAGAGGAGTGGAACCGCGGTGACATCATGCAGAAACGTTGTTGTAGTCCCCACTCCTCTCCTGTCCCCATGCCGGGATGGGAGGCTTCTGCAGAAAGGGCCATAGATTCTATTAGAATTTTCCTCCCTTTATGATTTTGAACTTCTGGAAACTCTGGGATTTCCCCACGTCTATTAATACCCTTTCCTGTATGTGGATGATGCAATGTAAGAATCAGTACAAAGAGATGATTTTTTTTATTCATATGAAATGATAGAGGCACAATAAGATTAAAATGGATTCAGATAATTATAGAGTTGGAAGGGTCCTGATTGACCATTGAGTCCAACCCCCACTCAATGCAAGAATGTCCAGAGAAAGAGACCCCACCTTCTCTCGAGGCAATTGGTTCCATTGACAAACCACTCTTACTGTTAAGAAGAGGGTGTATAGCTTATGATTATGACTTAAAGCAAGTTCCCATTTTGAATAGGCATGAGAGGACAAAACTAATGAGAGAGATGAAGTGGCATATATGTTGTCATAGTTTTTCCTCTGCCCTAACCCCTTAGGCAAAGATGAGAGGGCTGGCCAACAGGGGCTCCCTGCTCCTACCAACACATTACCCTGTAGCTTCTTCTCTACTTTTCCCAGTGGAAGGCAAAAATATGAATATTCCAAAGTAAAACTGCTTTTCCCTATCCTTCCCGTGGAGAAGAAAAGAACCTCTGTGTCTGCCAAGTAGCCAAAAGCAGAGAGTTTAAGAAAGTTTTATTCTTAGTAAGAAGGATTACCTCAGGTTTCTGTCTTAGCAGAGGTTTAACAGACAGGTCCTTTCCGCACAATGTCGCTGTTGTGTTTTTGCCACGGGATAGTAGCGGTCGGCAGGTCTTGCTTCCACATGACGTCACCGCCGTCCCACTGCCATCCTGTCACAGAGCATTGCACTTGCACAGTTTTTGCAAAACGGAAAAAATCCGTTTTGTGCCTGCGATCGTGCGGCACTCCAGTCACTTCTGGCCATGCAGAAGATGCAGAACCACATTGGCAACACTTCCTTCCATAGCAGAGCAATGGAAAAAGCCTGGCTGCACTGCAGAAGGAAGACATGGCGCCATTGCGTTCTCTTCTGCATGGACCGAGCAGGTGCAGAGGGGAGCATTGCTGATGTGCTCCCTTCTGGACCCGGGACTGCAGTGAGATGACACAGAAGAGCTTTGTCATGTGGAAATCCAGATAGTTTAAGAAAGTTTTATTCCAAGTATGAAGGATTAGGCCAGGTTTTTGGGCATCCTGGAGCATCCTTCTCTAGGCATAGCTTAGAAAGTTCCAAATTTATAGAAACAGATTACATTCCATAGACACCTTGGAAACAAGTCTCAGCTAGGAAAATATAAAAAAAAATCCTTTATGCCCCTAACTAAAAATTGTTCCCTGTCACACAAAGAAAAGTAGACGTGCTCTCAGGTTCTCCCATGGTAGCTAACCTTTTGGAGATCAGTCTGTACCAGGCTTCCTCATGTTGATAATTAGCAATAGGTGAGCTTGAAAAAACCAAACAGCCCCTCATCTCAGAACAAAAACAGTAAAATTTCATATGCTGACCTCCAAAGGTTCCAGATGTTTTTAACACATCTCTATTGACTGGAAGTTTGATTGGAAAAGGGTATCTCCCCTGATCTTACAGTAGCCTTCTGCCATCCTAAGTGGTAAATTAACCCTTCGTCAGCTGGATGTAGCCTGGTCCATAGCCACTAGAAAACATATTAGTGTACTATCACATGTGTGCATATGAGAGATAGATCATGAATATGTTCATTCAAAAATAAATCCCATTTTATTCAAGGGATATATTCTCTTGTAAATTAGTTTAGCATTGCAACAGATATCAAAAGAGGAACAAGTTTCAAAACTAGATCAGATGATCAGGTATTTCATTTTCTAAAGAAACATTATTTCCCAATAAAGATCATTTCACATTTGATTTATTGAATGGGAGATATGCGCACCATCATGATGCCTCCCAAGAACAGTTTTAAACATTCATGGACTAAGTCATTGGGATTTATTTCTACTAAGGGAATTGTCTTCCCTGCTTAATTATTTTTCTGCTGAGCACAGTGAGATTGCCAAAACCAAAGAATGCAAAAAAGTAAAAGAAAAATGATTCTAATGTGGCAATAGTCCCCTTGTGGGCATTAATATCCATTTCTTCTTTACTTTGAGAGGAAGACAATTTCTCCTGCAGCATGAATAGACAAATGTTCATGAAAAATAAGATATAATATGAAAAACCTCAACAGATTAGGCAGGATTGATTTGGACGTTACTCAGATTTTCAGTCAGGCTTACATTCCAAGAATTAAGCTACCTACATTGTAAATTCTCCGATGCAGAGGTAGAGAGGGAAAGCAAATGCATGCTGACTGAGATTTTAAACAAATTCATCTAAAGCACGGTCTGCAAGGCTGTTATCCAAAGTATTTGTGTATGCATGTTTCCACTTTCTGACACCAGAAGAAAACCTAGAGGGACAGGGGCCAGAATCTTGTATGTGACACGCATGTACTTAACTAGAGGTTATGCAAATATAAGTCTTGTTTGGTTGCATTCCAAAGGGCTTCTTTCTTTCTTTCTTTCTTTCTTTCTTTCTTTCTTTCTTTCTTTCTTTCTTTCCTTCCTTCCTTCCTTCCTTCCTTCCTTCCTTCCTTCCTTCCTTCCTTCCCTCCCTTCCTTACATTAAAAAAAAAAGGCTCTTCTACACCCTACCCTTTAGCAAAAACACCCTGTGGGGATCCCAGCAGCAGCTCTGATGGGAGGGGAGCATGATGAGAACGCTCCCCTCCACACCGGCTGGCTCCCTGCAGAAGAGAGCATGATGGCCATGCCTCTTTGTGCTGCAGTACAGCCTGGTGCTTTCCCAGGCTATGCTAGGTCAGGAAGAGCAGCCATTGTGCTTCTGCAGCTTCCTCAGGACAGGTAAGACTGGGATGGTGGCACAATCATGGGTCATTGGTGGGGAAAATCTGTCAATGATTTAATCCATGATTGTGCTGCCTGGGGACGGGAGAACAACTGGACTGTGACATCACGCAGAAGCATCATCATGGTCCCGCCCTTCTTCCATCTCCATTGCGGGATGGGATGGTGCTCAGAAAGGGTCCAATCTAAACAGAGTTATTACTTCTGTGATGGCGTAGCAGACTTCTTTGAAAAATAGTGGCCTCTCTTTCATTGGAAGTATTTAAGCAGACGGTGGATTGCTGAACATCTGTCAGGGACATCGTGGGTGCATCCTCAATTGAAAATCCTGCCCTGAGCACAGTGACAGATTATCTATCTATTTATTTCATTTATATGCTATCTTTCTCCCAGAGTGGAACCCAAGGCATTTCACAGAAAGAACTAAAACCCTGCAATATTTTTTTTCCCAAGGACCCTTCGAAGAATGCATATAATACATTAGCCTTTATATATATAATTCTGTGCGGACTACTTTATTTTAAAGAGGGTGGGGAGAGAAATCCTAATATCTCCATTAAAGGGAATCATAGAAACAAAAGAACACACATGAATTATTATGAAGGCAGGGGCTTGAGTGTTGGACTACAATCCTGGAGACCAAGTTTCAATTTCCTGTTTGGCCATGGCAACCCACTGGGCGCATCATCCCAGCCCCAGAAAATCCCATGATAGATTCACCTTAAGGTCACCATAAATTGGAAATAACTTAAAAGCACACAACAACAAAAACTATAAGGTAGAGATTATTCCTCATTAGGACTGCCAGGTCAGGGCTATCCCAGGTCCTGAGATTTCAGTGGCAAAACCCAAGACCTAGGAAAAGCTCCTTATAATATCACAAGGATGGACCATGTGATGTTTGAAGGGACCTTGTCTGATGATTCCATTAAGCATGATACCTTAACCATCAACCACAGCTGCACAGAGTATGTCATTCAAATCAAAACATCATGTCTAAGAGATATATACACATTTTCCAACTCAGAGCTCTTACACTGATGACCAGGTAAGAGGGTCCAAGCCTTGAGTTCTAGGAATAATATTCCTAATAAATGGACTGCGCCTCATGATCACACTGTGGATAGTTGGGTCTACCTGTAGAATTCGTGGGCAGAGGACACAGGTTCATTCTCTCTTTCCAGCATTATCCATGGAATTTGATCAAATGAACAGAATTTTAGTCAAACAACCATGATTCACCATGGAAAAAATCATTTAAATTTTTAAACATGATGTTTCATCTAGAGGTAGTTTTGACACAAGAGACTTTGCTGTCTGAATGGAGTCCAAATGTTAAACATGCCTCACATTCTCAGGAACAATACTATAAAAGCATCTTGCTGCACTACCCAAATCTGTGTCTTCATGTATATCATTAGCACCATTGTTTCAAAATTAATTGAATTAGTTTTGACTAATTGGCTTAATTAATTAATTGACTTAATGAATGATGTTCTGTAGGGCAGTGTGAACCTTTGGGCTCTGGAGCATATCCACCCAGCTGTAAAGATGAAATGTAAGCCTCCTGTAGGCTCTTTTCGTGAGATGTAATTTCCTACAAGTTTGCAATCTCACAAGGCATCCGCCATGCGAAAGAGGGCCTGGAGCCTCACATGTTTGCAAGGAGTGATCTGCATGACGCCCTCATAATCGCACAAGGCTCCAGGGGCCAGCAGGCAACAATTGCACACCTTTGCATTTTCAGCTTTCAGACAAAAATGCTGTGTGATTGTGCATTGCTCCTGGGCCCCGCATGCACTTACCTGGTGTGTGGAGCCTCAGGAGCCAGGCCAGTCGCTCTGGGAAGGTCTCAGGCTGCACTGCAAAAGGAATAGGCAGGGCTCGCATGCGAGCAGGAAGCTTGTGTGGAGCTGAAGAAGCAGGGAAGCGAGAGCCTCTCACAAGAGGCTGCTCAAGCGATCACCGCACTCCAACGCCGAGAAAAGGTAGGATGCGGAAAGGACCCAAGTGAAATTTTCAGTTGTCCTGAGACTGGTAATGGTGATCCTATTATAGGAGGGTTTCTTTGCAAGATTTATTCAGAGATGTACTATTACCTTCCCTTTGTAGTGAGAAGACTGTGAGTTGCCAAGGTCTTCCAGAAGTTGTCTATGGCTCAGTGAGGATCTGAACCCTGGTCTCCTAGAACTCTAGTCCAAAACTCAAACTACAACATCACATTGGTTCTCCATATGTATCATTCTATTACAGACTTCCCTCAATTATCTGACAGGTAAGGGACTGGAGCACCATCAGAAAATGGAATTGGTTAAACAGCAGAGCCCCTGTACTTCCTGCACTATCAGGAACACGAAGAACTCACGGATGCTCACTTGAGACCAACCTTGTGCATGTTTCTTGCAAAGTCTCTTAGCTGGCTTGGCACCTTTTCTCCCCACTCAGCTTGCTTTGCAAGCAATGCATGTATGCAAGCAGTCCCAATAATGCTTCTGTAGGCAAGAAGAACTGATGAAAGAGTGGAATCCCCATCAAATTAATGGAGACTGTCCTTAATTTGGAGGTGTCAAAAGAGAAAGTTGTCAGATAATGGGGTATCAAAAGGTAGAGGCTTCCTGTATTTCTCTCATCCCTCTATTATTCATAATTACTATGTTTATATTTTTTTCTTAAGCTTTTTTTAACTAATGGGATGATCCAAAAACCTTGTTGAAATAATGTTATCATTCTATTAATTCATTTTCTTAGTCAACAGCAGTTTTGAGAAAGGATATAAATACTTAATGTGAATGTTGATATTCTTCATAGAAATATAATCAGTAGTTAACATGAATAACAGGCAGATGAAAGAATCTTATATGCCACCATGAACACTTTAGCAGAAAAAATATGATAATCATGTAATGCAAAGTGTGATTGATTATAATTAATAATGAATACTTATTAAAAACATAAAATCCAGCTCTATGGTTGCTGTCAAGCCGCTGCTTCATGTCGCTGTCTTTTCACTGTGCAGGAGGAAAGACTGTGTGTGTGTGTGTGTGTGTGTGTAGGGTATGGAGCAACCCAACATAAAAATTCATACCATCTCCATCTCTAGCTGTTTTGGATTTTCCTCAGCCCATCCACCCACATTAGTGTTACTGCAGCTTTTTGCTGCTTGCTTTAGGATCTGTAGGAATTCTTCTCTTCTATTCTGACAATGCACACTGGGGTCAGGTTTGCCGACGCTGAACAAGGAGGGAATATGGGATAGTCGGCTTAAAGATGGCCACGCTGTTTGAAAGATGGCCACACTGTCAGGTTAGAGTGTGTTATAAGGTTTCAACACAGGCAAAAGTGGTGAGCACACCAGGGCACCTTGAAGGAGAAACTGACCTACTCTTCAGGTTTTGGGACCTGGGGTGGGGAAGGGCAGCTTTAGAGCAGGCTCATCATTTGGTCACAGGCCATGGGAGACTCCTGGCCAAGGAAACAGATACGAGCCTCCCTATTTTCACAGTGAGATAACTGACCATTGACAAACCTTTGACATAGGCCATTTCCACACTGCACTGTTATAGAGCTCTTATTCCACTTTCAACCTCCTATGGAATCCTGGGGTTGGCAGTTTAGGGAGGGGTATTTAGAATTCTCAGCCAGAGAGCTCTTTGGCTACAGGAAACTACAAATCCCAGAATCCCACAGGATGTTAAAAGTGGAATAGCAGCGCTATAACAGTGTAGGGCGGAAATGACCATAGCTTGCCTTTGCTGCTGTGGGGCAGTTTGACCTGTAGGGACTAGCCTAAGTCTCCACTATTTACAACCACATTCTTGAATATTTTTAAAACAGTTATCAAAGTGTAGTCCTAGCCTATCCCACTTTGTTGTCCTGCCTCTGTCTTTCTTTCAAATGAGTATGCAATATAAATTTCCATGAAGAGAAATCTATATCCTTGCCCATGTGGACTGTAGACTGACGTGTAATTGTGTGCAGAGCCTTTAATTCTGAAAAGAATGAACAATCCAGCTGCAAGAGGGAAGCAAATTGTTTTTAGGTTAGAGTACCAGACTGCCAATCTATTGCTTGCCAGGTACACTGATGCCCTGGGGAAGATTCATGAAACTGCATTGCATTCAGAACCGAGAAGCTGATTCCTACTGTCATCACATACATCGCAGTGTGGCTCTTGTGGGTATTGATTTCCCAAAATGAAGTCTGCATTAGAATAACCTAAGGAATTAGAAGTGCAGAGCGTACACACTCATCATCACCACTGTATTTTGCAATTATCCTAGAAGAAAAGTGCCAGGGGTAAGGAAATAGATGATTAGGAGCAATATAGTTTATCTTCTTGTTTAAATTTCCTCTTCTCTTTGGGGCATCAGAGGGTTCAGTGGATGTAAAGAAGTTTATAGGAATTTCTGCAGAGAAATATTATTCCTTTTGCATTTAGTGCAATGATATCATATTAAACCTCACACAATTCCCTAATAGGATATTTATGGCTTGGTGCTTTTTTTAAACGGGTGTATGTACAGCTTGGTGACACAGAAGGCCAAGTTGACCTGATTCGGAAATGCCTGTTTACATACTTTCCTGTTACTACTGAAGATCCAAAGGGGGCGGGGGATTGGAGAGTGCCATAACTTTAATTCCTTCATCTGTGATCTCATTCTCTTTAGAAAATTTGCAATCTATCACCGGGAACACAGATTTTACATTAACCCATTTCAAAACGGAGACACAGTTAATTCCAAATTCTAATTTTTTGAGTGAAAACGATTTTATAGATTATCCATTAAGTTGCTATATTATTTTTCCTTTAATCAGCTTAAAGTGGCATTCCTCCTCCTTTTCTTCCTCCTTTTAGCACCATGATAAACCTGTAAGGGACCTCAGGCTGAGACAGTGACCTCCCCATGTTTACCCAAGGATTTTCAGGGCTCAACAGGGACCAGAACCTGTCCCTTCCAAGTGCATATCTAACATTTTAACCGTTATACTGCACTGCCCGTCTTTTAGGCTTCAGGTGTGAATAGTGCTTAAATCTTCTTGCTTAATTCCACAGCAACAGTCTTTGCAGTACAAACGCTGTGTCATTGCTTGCATTCTCAGCAGCCATTTCCTCATTTGTCTAGTAAAAAGATATGTAAGTGAAGCTGAAATAATTTATTTGTTTATTATAAATATGTTCTGACACTCCTCTAGAGAGCTGGATATAGGCCCTTTCCACACGGGGGAAAAAAAACGGCTTAGGGCGACTCATCCGGAGGTCGTCCACACCGTGGAGCGCGCTAGAGCGGTTTGAATAGTGGAGGTTCCACACCTCAAACCGCGCTAGCGCGGCCGCAAGGGGTGGTGCGGCGCGTTTTTTAAAAACCACATTTTATGAGGTTTTTACGAAACGCGAGCGCGCTAACCCATTGCAGCGCCCCGTGTGAAACTGCAGGGACGTGCTAGCGCGTCCCTGCAGAGCTGCCCAGGGGCGGGCTTCCGGCTGGCGCGCTGCCCTGATTGGTGGAGCGCCGCCGGAAGTCGCCGGCCGCCATTTTGGGCGCCGCCGAACACCGCCGAAACTCGCCAGCGTGTGGAGTGGCGAACGCGCGCTCCCCGCAGGGACGGAGCAACCCGTTTTCAGGTATGATCCGTCCCTGCGTGCGCTGCCCCGTTCCCCCATCCCCCGTGTGGAAAGGGCCATAATTTATATGGGGTTTTTTTGTTTCCTCTAAGACATTTTATCCTTACAAGAGAGAGTGTAAGTATCCAAAGTTCACTCAGTGAGCTTCCTAGTTAAGTAAAGATGGAAGGAAAATTTGAAAATATTAGAAATTTGTCAAAAACATGTTTTTTTTTTTCAACAGAAAACAGCATTCTACACTGAAAAACAGCATTTTTTTAATGCAGGAATATTGTTTTCCGTGCATAAAATGCTATTTCCTACACAGAAAATAATCATGTGTGAATTTTGTATAGAATAAGTCCTGAATTGTGAATAAGCTTCAAAAACAGTGTACTTTTCTATTCTTTTCTTTTTTAAAAGTAGATTTTGATAAATGTTTTCCAATACAATAAATAATCAAAATGCGTAGAAACAAATAAAAAAAGAAATAGCAAACAGGAAACACATAAGAGAAAGATAGTAAAGAAAAAAGCAGAAGTAATAAGGAATATACTTTTGACTTTCAATTTTCCTAATGCAGATGATACATACCTACAAAAAAAGAACATAAATTCTCTGATTGCAAATACCATTTAAATGCATCAACTGCTCATTTTCCAGAAGTACAAATTGTCAAAACATACAGTTAACATATTATACTCCTTGCCTTGCAAAAACCCCATCTGTCATGCCTTGGAATAGCTCACTATGTACAATTCCACTCTAAGGTAGTCAGCAGCGTTTATTTGTGCTAAGCAAACAACACAGCACACTTCTTCTGAAGTTGGCGAGACTAATTTATATATGGCAATCATAAGTTTTATACCTCCTCATACAAGTTAAGGCTGCAATTGGAGAAGATCATCCATTAAACATCACTCCACCATGTTAGACCATTCCAAGACTGTCAAGCCCTGCTTCCAGAACATGGATTCTGACTCAGAGTCTCAGGCCATTTCCACACTACACTGTTATGGTGCTATTATTCCACTTGCAACATCCTGTGGAATTATGGGGTTTGTAGTTTACTGGTGCCAAAGAGCTCTGTGGCAGAGAATTCTAAATGCCCCTCCCTACACTGCAAACCCCAGGATTCCAGTGGATGCTGAAAGTGGAATAATTGCACGATGACAGTGTAGTGCAGAAATGGCCTCAAACCAGGGGCGTGCCAGAGGGTGAAACAGGGGGCATGCCAGGACCTGCTGTACAGCAGTGGTTCTCAACCTGTGGGTCCCCAGATGTTTGTGGACTTCAGCTCCCAGAAGCCCCAGCCGCTATGATCAGTGCTCAGGGCTTCTGGGAGCTGAAGTCTAGAAACATCTGGGGACCCACAGGTTGAGAACCACTGCTGTACAGGAAGAGGTTGCAGTGCCACAAACAAAACAGGGGGCAGTCCCAGCTCCAGCAGACAATCATGCCCCTTCAGACACAGAAAATGACATAACAGTACCTACCTTTGCTGAGTGCAGACTTCCTTTTAGAATCAACTTGTTGAAGAATTACACTTCTATGGGTGAGTGAGTGTTATCTCTGAGATTTCACAGTGCTAATCCTACTGACCACTCCACCACAGCATTCACATAAGGCAGCGTTTGCATCAGTAATGAGACCAGCAGAGTGTTCGCTATCGTACTCTAAACGCATACCATCTAAGAGAGAAGGAGTCTTGGAGTTGTCTTTTGATAGTTAGCACCTGGACTGTGGACAGAAAAGGCAGACCTCCCCCTTTTATAGTAAAGACTTCTAAAATTGTGTCCCTACATATCTCTAAGTTTCTAAATTTGGGTCTTGATGTATAAACTAGCACATTCCTATTCTACACAAACCTTTGTTCTTTTTTTAATCTTCCATTCTGTGATGCCTACATGGTTATCCTAGAAGGACTGCATAGGATGCCACACAGAGTCCTCCACTGATGTACCTTGGGGGCGCAAATAACAGCATTGCCCCCCAAGCAAGAATTTGGCCTCCAATGATATTTTCCCTAAGTCCCCAAATTTTTAGCATTGCAGGTGTGCATTTACATCAAAAAGAAAAAAAAACTAGAATCCTGCAAAACCCAAACACTGCGTACTTCATAAACTTACTAAAATACTGTACATGTACAAGGAAGCCTCTCCACATATGTACAGTTTGTGTGTTTCAGCCCTCATCTTTGGTGCGAGACAGTTGGGTGAACAAACTCATTCTCAACTTTGACACATGTACTGATATCTACTGGCAATCAGTGCTTCATCAGAGAAAATGAAATGTAGTAATCCTGAATTTTTTAAATAATGCATTTGAAGGAATTTCAAGTGGACAGTTTCTCCACAGGTTTGCAGAGAAATCATGATGTCCTGGACTTTTCTAACAGTTCAGGTCGTCATTCAGAGTTCAATGACCTGCACAATATGTACTTACTTCCTAGTCACTGTGATTTAGTTTTCACAACTATTTGCGGATAGAAAATATTGCATTTTAATTTGATTTGCTTTTCACAAAGCTTAACGACATACTTTCTAATTCAGATGCTTTAACTGGGTGGCATTTTTGTCACTACCTATGAGAAACTTTTTACAACAGAAACCTCCTTTACAATTATGTTGTTGTTATTGTTGTTGTTGTATGCTTTCAAGTCATTTCCAACTTATGGTGACCCTAAGGTGAAATTATCATGGACTTTTCTGGGGCCGACCGTGCGTGATGTTCCCAAGGTCACCTATGGGTTTCCATGGCCAAGCAATGAATCAAACTCTGATTTCCAAGGTCGTAGTCCAATGCTCAGACCACTTCCCGTGCTGGCTCTCCTTTTATAGTGTTGTTGTGTGCCTTCAAGTCATTTCCAACTTATGGTGACTCTAAAATAAACCTATCAAAGAGTGTTCTGGAGCTGAGATTGTATAATATACCAAGGTCACCCAGTGGTTTTCCATGGCTGAGCAAGAAACCAAACTCTGGTCTCCACGGTCCTAGTCCAAAAATCAAACCACTACACTACACTGGCTCCCTTTTATAATGACTGATACCCAAATCTTCCTCTTTTTGTCTCTGTCCCTCCAGTGAAAATTGTCTTGTTACATCCCTAGAGTCACCTTGCCAGTAATCGTAAGGAAAATATTCAGAGAACAGTGTGCTATATTAGTTCTACTTCAGATGTGCTTTTACTTGACTTTAATGCCTTGCAAAACAGGTACCTTCAAATGCAATAGGTCATTGGCTGATGGAGAGAGGCAGACTTCCTTGGTTCTGCTTATAACGTCTAATACATTCCCAACTAAGCATGGAATGGATTGCAGCATATAACAGATTAGGCGGGTGTTCCATCTGCAAGTGTGTCAAAACAGGAATACTTAATATAATTGCAACACCAGACAAAAATCAGGCTGCCATAAACAGTTGCTCTTTCAAGTGCTACAAGAATATTTGCTTTTCTAAAAGAGAACAATCAAAATAATGCTGTTACGCAACCAAACACTTGCTCTTTTCTATGAATGCTATTTGTGTGTATAAATCTTTATAACAGTTACATAAGGAACATCCAATTGCTTCTCTCATTGATCTTCATCAACAGGAAATGTTGCTGAATTTCTCAGCAGTGGCCAGTAATGCCAGCATGAGGCAGTAGTTTGCACCTGTTCCTTGAAATGTCAAATCTGGCCATGGTATCATATGCCTTGATTACGTCCTAGTTGGATTATAATAACATACTTTATGTGGGGCTGCCTTTGGAAATTGTTTGGAAACTTCAACAGGTCTAAAATAATATGATTGGGCTGCTGACTTGAGCTGGTTATAGGGATCATCTAAGTCTCCTGTTGAAACAGCATCACTGGCGACCAGTCTTATTCTGGGCAGAGTTCAAAGTGCTGGTTATTACCTCTAAAGTCCTATACTGCCTGGGTCCATGCTATTTGAAAGACTGTATCTCCTTGTATCCAGATATGGGCCTGTCTGAAAGTTCAGATTTTGGGGGAAACCTTTCTTTTGGACCCATGACTCTTGTCACAGTTTGACTTCCAACAAATATCAGGATAATTGAAATCTCCCATTACTACTGTATCTCTCTTTCTGCATATTTGGTCACCTGTTCCAGGAAGGCACCATCCAAGTCCTCAATCTGACTTGGAGGTCTGTCGTAGACCCCCCAAAATGCCATCACTGTTGTTTCCCTTCTCCTTAATTTTTACCTAGATGCTCTCAACCTGGCTTCCAGAATTTAAGTCATGTTAGCTGAGGTCCTGTTTACTGAGCTTCAGGAACTGGGGCTTCAGTTAGTTACATAGAGAGCAAGTTGCTGTTAGCCAACTCCCAACCAAGTCTCTGGCTCACTGTCTATGGGCTTACACATAAAAGAACAACAGACCACTAATGAGCACACAATCAAAGCATCACTCAGCTCACACTAACAAGCAGTCTTACCCCAACAGGCACTACAGCCTTAATCCAACAAACTCTCCAGGACGGAGGAGGTTTAACCCAACAGATGCAAACCCACCTTTTGCTTTCTTTTGCAGCACACCCATGCAAAACACCTATTGGCCTTACCCCTGTTAGCTGATCTCCTGTTTGCCTTATATAGATAGTTCATTCCTAGATAGATAGATAGATAGATAGATAGATAGATAGATAGATAGATAGATAGAAGTATGATTCCACTGTTAATGTTCTAGATGGGCACTAGATGAGCAGATATTATATGGCATAACATAACAAATACTATAACGTGTAACCAGGTAATTTAGAAGAAGAGCAGAAGCCTGAAGAAGAGAACTGGCTATATTTAGATTGGTAATCATACCTCTTCTCCTCATCTACTAGGTGCTGTGTTGCATGTTAGGGATGTTCTTGTCACCCAATAGATGGTGGAGAATTCATTGTGCAAAGTTCAGTTCCTCTTCTCCCATCACTTCAGCATGGTGTTTTCCATGTAAGGTGTGCTTGGAGACAAATTGTCAGACGTCTCTTCACCCACTGGATGGGTCCAAATTGGTCCAAAGGACTTACCCACACCAAATCTGAATCAGGCTGGTCTGGTTCATATTGGAATTGATGCATATCAAACTGAATTGGCTAAATGTGCTTCTACCTAGAGGATGTAGGATTTTTCTGAAGGAATTGGACAACCTCTTGTTCCCCACTGCCATCCCCTTTTCCTTTATGCCATGTCTTATTAGATTTTAAGGGGAGGGCAAGAAACTGTGAAATTAACCATTTGTAAGCTGCTCTCAGAGTTTTTTTGGCTGAACGATGGGGTATTAATGCTCTAAACAAATTTCTGTCAAAAAAACAGGAGAAAGTTTACCATCAGGCTATGGAATGAGGGAGAAGCTGATGTTAAGTTTTCTATGATTTTTGGGTTTTTTTACAATCCCTGAATCTGTTCCTCAAAATGGATTTTTTCAATGTTTTTGATCCTTGCAATTAATCGTTCCCTAAGCTTAACCTAGCTTTCAATTTCTGCTTCAGAGAAAAAAACAGAATTAAAAGCAGATCTTCAATCCACTCTAAAAATAAACAAACAGAGAATTATAGAGAGAGAGAGAACTAGGAAGAAAATGAATCAGTGCAGAATCTAACATCTTGTGGGAATGTCATTTCTCATCATCTAACTCCTGACCTCTTGTCTGAGTATTTCTGGGATTCCTATTTGTTCTAGATGCATCTGAGTCTCAGGAAGAAACAAAGTGAATCAGCAGAACTGAAGAAACCAGAATGCATATTTTTGACAGGAGACAGATGAGGGTGAATGAACACAAGGTTCAGTTTTAGCATTCCCTGTGCCAGTCTGAGGTCATCATTCACAGAACAACCCCCATATTTTAAAGAAAATATGCCATATTCCATTGGAACCAGAAAGAACAAGTTAGAAAATGAGGTGAAAGAAAACTGCAACACAACAGATTTATACTCGTTCTTAGAACCCTCTGAAGGTGAAAAGGAAGCTATTCAATGCCAGGGAAGTGGACAGCAACTCAAAGCAAAGTTTTCTAAGGGGTGTTTGTCTGTCTGTCTGTCTGTGAAAGAGAGAGAGGGGATGGAGGAGAATATATGACTATATCTGGATTGTCAGTGTGTTTTAAATCCCCCACACAGCTTTTCAAACTTAACTTCTAAGCCAGTGGTTCTCAACCTGTGGGTCCCCAGATGTTCGTAGACTTCAGCTCCCAGAAGCCCCAGCCACTATGGTCAATGCTCAGGGCTTCTGGGAGCTGAAGTTCACAAACATCTGGGGACCCACAGGTTGAGAACCACTGTTCTAAGCAGTACTGCAACTGCCAAAACCAGCAGCCATCAACATATAGTGTGGCCATGCATCTCATAGGTTAACAATGTATTGTGTGTGGAATATTTCCCCTCTTGATCAGTTGGTTTGTGTGTGTGTGTGTGTGTTTTTTGTTTGTTTTGGTGGGGGTAACCCTGCTGATGTGTGTGTATCTCTGTGTGTGATATCATTTTTGACTGGATTAACAACACCCATAGATCAGAATCCAACTGTGTACTTCCAGTGGAACCTACTGCTCCCAAATGATTCAGCAATCCCTCCTTCCTCCTTCACACCCCATGAACACTGTAAAAGCTTGCTCTAGAAGGCTAGGTAGCCCCATTGAGCAATTTTTTAATGCCACAGAGAGCTGGATTTCTATGGAAGAAAGTCCTAGTTCTGCTCAGAGCTTGAAATGTTATTTTTTTAAAAGAAAGTAGTTATTCTACCTATTACTGTGGTCACCTTACTGGTTGTTAAATAGTACTTACTGCGGTCCAGGAAGGCAACTGTTATTCATCACTAAAGAATTATGATTAGTGTCACTATTATGACATTGAAAAATATGATAGCTCCAGAAAAGAGTGGGCTTAGAATCTTAGAGCTGGAAGAGACAGTGAGGGCCATCCAGTCCAACCCCCTGCCCTGCACCATCATAGCATTCTCAACAGATGCCCATCCAGCCTCTGTTTAGAAGCCTCCAAAGAAGGAGACTCCACCACCCTTCAAGGCAGCATGTTCCACTGTCAAACTGCTTTTACCATCAGGAAGTTCTTTCTAATGTTTAGATGGAATCTTTTTTCCTGAAGTTTGAAGCTATTGCTTCCTTACCATGGGATCACTCCCCAAATTTCCCCAAGTTTACTGAAATCAGCTTTATTAAAGTCTAGAATGCATGTCTTCCCTTTTGTGCTATTTAATAAACTCAAGTTGCACATGATCACTTCTACCTAAAGATCTCCCCACCTCCACCCCAGACCAAGTATCCTGGATATTTTGGAAAAATACTAGATTGGAGGAAAGCAACTTTAAAATGTCAGAAAGAGCCCTTTTGAAGGAGCCAATAATAAAATGTGCTCCCTTAAGGTCAAAAGTGACGACCTCCATACTGTTCTCTGTAAATTCTATAGCCTGGCCCACCACTGTTTTAATTAGCAAGTTACTTAACAACAACTCACAAAATTAACGATTTCCATTTTAGGTATTTATGCTAGTGAATTACTTTTCTAATTTCTAAGCTTTAACATTACGGAATTAATTTTCAGACCTCAGATTCCCAGCTCTGGTTTCTAAGCAGTTGTTGCCTTACTAAACAGTTGTTGCCTTACTAACAATTAGATACACTTTTAAGTCTCCTTCTTTGGAGGTTTTTAAGCAGAGGCTGGATGGCCGTCTATTGGGAATGCTTTGATGGGTGTTCCTGCATATCAGGGGGTTGGACTGGATGGTCTCTGGGGTCTCTTCCAATTCTATGATTCCATGATTCTATGATTCTTTAAATAGTAGTTGTGATTTTTGATGGCTGAAGGCTACTAGTTTCTTCATCACCCACTTGCTCAAGTTGGTGATTAAAAGAAACAGCTTTGGTATTCACAGATATCCGGGGGGGGGAAGTGGGTGTTTGCATTCTGAAGCTGACTCACAAGAGCAACTAGAGATTTGGATGGGAAAAAGGAGCTGAATACAGTTTACTTTCACATGCATTACAGACAGGTATTAATGATCGGAATGTTTGTCCACTCACTCAGGCTGAATGTATAAATTTATAAATAAACAGTTTTTTAAAAAACCAAAATAACCATGGCATCTATCAAGAGGAGGGGGAATGATATATTTTCAAGGAGGCAGCAACCCCACATTCCCTTTTAGCAACGCCAATCAAGCAGTTGTGAGAAGCTGAATCCCAAGCAGGGTTTCTATTTAAGCTACAGAGACCTAGAAGGATGTGTGCCAGGCAAGAACACATTGGATTGCCTTGTATAGAAGTTTTTTTAACAGGGAATTATAGGAAGGGAGACAATTTCCAATACGTCTCAAGTGGTTAATGGCACGAGGCATGGAGATGCTGGCAGAAACAAAGGGAACTAGAAATCAAGAGCATCTGTTTGGAATTAGTTCACAAATTGATGCAGTCTACTGGGCTGTCTTTGCCTATACATAACACAAATAAAGACAAACAGAGTTGTAGGATACTGTGGGAATCAGATGGTCAGTAGGATTTATCTTCACAATAAATGTGCAGAAATAGGACTAGGGCCCCTATGATCCAGACTCTTTGCCAAGAAAGAAAAGATTATAGCCATCATGCTCATAGAGCAAACTGGCACAACTTCTTGCATTCTGCATAACTGATTCCATACAATTGATTCTGCATAATTGAATCTGCTATGTTTTTCTTTCTCTGTATATGATTTCTAGTCAGTGGAATGGAAAGAACTCTGAGACCCTGAGATAGCTTCATATCTTAATCTCTGATTCAGCACAAGACTTGTCCAAACATTGAGAAGCACACCTTTAGGACAAAGTAGATGTGACATTTATTTATTTATTCATTTATTGAATTTATATGCTGCCTTTCTCCCAAGGTGGGACTCAAAGCAGCTATAATGTCTAGTAGCTGCTGATAGCCTCATCCTCTATGAATTTGTCCAGTCCCATCCCAGGAGTAAGGTGGGGTACAAAGCCCAAAAAATAAAATAAATAAATAAATAAATACAGCTAATCATAGTGGAAAAGTATGGTATAAATTATGGCTGGAATTCAGTATGGGACATAAGCTGACCTACAGGTGTGGAAAATACAATCAAGCAGTTTCACAATGTCTGTACTGAGCGAGAAGCATCTCAGACTGAGGCACATCAGGTGACAACTTGGATCGGGCACTCCTGATGCTCATTGGAATATTGGCTAGGGGGTGCCAACATACACTTGTAAAGCCCAATGTGCATTACGACACTCTTTCTGGTGCCCTGATACACCTCTTCACAATTCACTGTGAGGGTTCCATGCTATGTTGTCAAGAATGCATAAAGTTACATGGTGTCAACCACGATAAATAAGAAAGGTAAAGGGTAAAATTCCAGATTCAGAGGCAGGACAGCACTAAATATCAGCTTTCATGACACGACAATCTGCTGCCCCGGAAGATTCAAAATAGAATTGCATAGACATTTGGCCCTATCTGGCAAGATATTTCTTGCATTCTTAACAAAGAAAAGCAGTATTAGTCTATGCCTGAGATCCTAAATCATGCCTGTAGATCATAGTGTTCTGCACATACAGTCCCATGCCCTCTAGCAGCTGTGAAACCCCATTTTATATTTGCTGTAGCCATTAAGTCCAAGTTGGAAAGAGGAAGAGGTAACAAAGCAGCAATGACTGTGTTCCATCTTGGCTGTAGTTGTCTTTAGAAAAGGAAAGCACCCTCCTTTCTTCCCTCCTCCCAGCAATTTAAAAGCTGAGCTGTCAGTTTGTCAATCAAGCTTGGATGATATGTAAGAGGCTACAGAATAGCCTCTTGTTCTCCATCCAAAACAGGACACCTACAGCCATAACACACATGCCGCCGACAGGATTACAATCAATATATCCTCAGTGGCAGCTTCCAGCATATCTATGGGCATCATTCTATATATGCTGATGTACCCTTCCTATATATGGCTGCTACTCTCTTCAGTGGCGGAGCTTGGACTGTGTGGAGGGGGTGTGGGAGGGGGCAAGGCCACTGTGTGCGGGGAGCATGGCCAGGGCATGTGGAGGTGTGGCCAGGTCGCACAGGGGTGTGGCTACAGGCTGGGACGCTCCAAAAGCATTGCTGCCTGGGGCGAATCGTCTTCCCCATGTCTCTACTCGACTGACTCTCTATAGGTAGCGGCCTGAATCCTATCGGTTAGTTGCAGTTAGAACACAGCCACTGAATCAGGTGCTAAACTGATCAGTAAATCTGTGAGGTCTATTCTCACAGAGACTAAGAACAGGATTCAGACCAATGTGTTATTTTATTTTCTTACCTGACTTTAAATATCTGTCACAGGTCTCACTACTTCCATTCTGCTCAGGAATGGTGATTTGAAAAATCAGTTCAGGATTTCTTAAAGTGTTTTTCAAGCTGATGTTTTGTCCACAAGACCCACCGCAGGCTGCACTAGTGTTAATTAGTGCCCAGAAATGTTAGTTTTTCTCCTCCTCCTCCTCCTTCTTCTTCTTCCTTCTTCAAATGAGAATTGGAAATGACTTGTGTATTCAAAAAAAGTGTTTTCTGTGCAAGAAACATCTTTTCTGTGCAAAAAAAACACACACTTTTGTACAGAAAAATCTGGAACACTTCGGGATGTACAAATACTGGGAGGAAACTTCAGAAAAGCCCTTCTGTTGTGCTATGCCTCCTGGTTGGATTTCCAGCTAAGAAATCCATAATGATGCATATTCCTTCCATATCTAGTAACCTACACAGTTAATACTTGATGTGGTTTCATCCTTCAGAAACCAATTTATAATTTGGTGTCATGTCTAGTATTCTCTGCTATAGAGCTCTAGCGCTGAAGTTCCAGGGAGTGCACAGAGCTCTCACCATCAGCGAATTCTCAGTACCTCCCTAAAATACAAATCCCAATATTCTGTAGAAACATGGCAGTGAAAGTGGTATCATATTGATGTAACTATGTAGTGCAGATATGCTCTAATACCTTCACCATAATCTGACAAGGAGACTTATCTTCACATTTAAGGTAACTGTGCATCACATAAGCTATTCTCATTGAATTTAATTGATGGATCTGTGGTGCTTTAAGATATTCATCCCCATTCAGGATCACTAATTGCATGCACCAAAGCATGACTGAAGATGGATTAGAGCATATATCTTTCAAAGCTTTCAGTACTTTGACTGCTATCACCTCATTGCCGAAGAATCTATAAGGCCATGTTGTCGTTTAATTACTTGAGAGCTTGATTAGACTTCAGCTCAATTATCTACTTTCTTCTACTTCTTGATATCCTTTTAAAAATGTGCTTCTATTTCTCTTTGAATATTTTAAAGATATTTTACAGTACAGAATTCTAAATTATATTTTGAGAGGGACCACCTTGACCTTCTTAGTAGCTGTATCCATAAGTAAAATAAAAATGATTGAGGCTTTTTTTTTTTTTTAAAGTAAGATTTGCAGAAATTGTAAATCTTGTTTTGCCACATTGGCAATCTTTTCTAGTTAATTTGGGCCCAAGATGGCCAAAGGGTGGTGAAGTGCCACACCAACACTTTTTGGATATTCATTTACACAATTAAAGCATTGCTTTGGGGAAATATGTGAAGCCACTTCATTACTATCATCCATTATGGGTAATAATTTTGCTAAGGTTACATGGGATTACCAGCCCTCAGGGCACAGGCTAAAGTTTCAGAGAATAGCTGTACTTCAGGCAGTGAAACAAATCTAAGGTGAAATGGTGGTAGAGACAGAGAAAATTGATTTTTGTATGGGAGATGGTTTTAAAACTTGGCCATCCACATCCATCTGTGTGCTGCTCAGGCCAAGACTTTCTGGTCCACCATGAAGGTATTATTATGTTATGCTTTTACAGTGCTAGTATAAAGCCAGAAGAGAGGAGAATGACCTGGGAAGGAAGGTAGTAGATCCATGCTGTGCAGAGCAAAGCAGGGAGTGAACTATCACATACCCTCCAACATTGCACAGAGGTAAATTAGGACATATGGGGCTGAGTCACATCAGAGTGCATCAAGATGGTTGAAGGTATTAATGAGGAAAAAAACACAAGCTAGGAGAGGCTGTCACAGTTTGCTTTTGCCTCAGCTGACTGGGAAGTGCAATATTCTGTCCCTACTCTATTCTCATCCCTGCTGAGTTGATAGAGTGCAAACTACTTTTGTGCTTTGAATTCAGCTTGCAGCGGCTGAAGCAAGATGAGGACAGAGGGGGAATGTGGGAAGAAGAGAAAGAAACTGGGACAACAGAGGACTAATCAGGACAGTCCTTGCCAAACTGCGACGGTTAGGGGATCTGATAATGACACCTTGGTACTCATACCTAAACTGTGAATCTCCGTCCCAAGCAGGAATAGATTATGAACAGTGAAATAGCAGGGTTGCTATGTTCCAATCTCCTAAATGCAGGCATCTAATCCACACATCCAATTTCCTGACAATAAGACAGAAAGATAAAATTACTGAATGATATGTATATCTCTGTTCTCCGACAAACCACTACTATTCCCTCTCTCTCATTATCTGCTATCTGAGGCAGTCGTTTTGCCTAATGATAAGGCTGTCCCTAAGCATCATTAATATTGTCAGTTACAAGAAAATCATTTTCGCTTATACTTAATTCCTTTTAGTTTGATTTCAGAAGGAAGAATAGTCTGAGAAACTCTGAGTTTGATTTAAAATAAAACAAATTATTACAAGTTTTTCTTTGTAATAATTTTCTTCCACCTCTTCATTAGCTAAACTGAGGCTGAATGAGCCACACATGTGCATAAGAAGAGGGCAGCAAAAGAATTAACAGAAAGTTAAATAAAATTGTTACTTGGCTTGTGAAAACAACGTTTACGACTGACTTCTGGAGAAACTTGTGCAGCGAGGGATGTTAATTTGTTCTTTCCCACATAACAGGAGTTCAACCCAAAAACTTCAGATTAGAATAAGTACAAACATCATGGTAATTAAATAAAGGTCTTTTTTGATTTTTCTCCATTTAAGGCATGTCTATACTTCAAATTTCAAGTTAGTGTAATTGTTGCTTTACTTTAATCAAGGCCTTCAGAGAACTATTATGGGTAGATTTTCCAGTTCAAGATTGTCCGGAGCCCTGAGGTTTTCAGACCGAAACATGCAACCTCGAGATGATGTTATTAAACATTATGCCTTAAATACAAACTACAGTTGCTCGCTGCTTGTCATTCAAACCCCCCACACACATACGCAAAGAGAGAACGTATTTTTCTGCTTGGAAATTAATAGAGAAATCTTAACTAAATGAGGATTTTCCAGATCAAGGGTGCAATAAGGAGATTATTTTTTTTCTTCTTCATCTACTTAGGGATATGGAATAAGGAACATTTAATCTGACCTACTTGCTTCCATGCCATCATATTTCCAATTTCTATGTATGGTTGTGAAAGCTGGACAGTGAAGAAAGCCGATAGGAAGAAAATTAACTCATTTGAAATGTGGTGCTGGAGAAGAATTCTACAGATTACTAAAAAGGCAAATGAATAGGTCCTAGACCAAATAAAACCTGAACTCTCCCCAGAAGCCAAAATGACCAAACTGAGACCGCCATACTTTGGCTATATCATGAGAAGACATGACTCACTAGAAAATACAATAATGCTTCATAAGGTAGAAGGCAGTAGGAAAAGAAGAAGACCACCTTAGAGATAGATAGACAAGGCCATTTCCGCACTAGACTGTTATAGTGTTATTATTCCACTTTCAACATCCTATGGAATCCTGGGGTTTGCAGTTTCGGGAGAGGCCGGCCAGCCGGCCGGCTATAACAGTCTAGTGCGGAAATGGCCATAATCAAGGAAGACGGATCCCTGAATCTGCAAGGCCTGAGCAGAGCTGTTGATAGGTTCACCATAAGTTGAAGTCAACTTGATGGCAGAAGAGAACAACAGCTTCTCACCTTTTCAGCTGTTTTTAAAATGTTTGAATGTCTCTCTCCATCTTCCATGTTACCCTTTGTTCTCAGCTTACTTCAATTGTGCAGACTGAGTTCAAAGTGAAAAAGTAGTTTGTACTCCATTAACTCAGCAAAGAAAAAAGGAGAGGAGGGAGCAGAATATTGTCCTTCCTTGCAAACTGCTATAACATCTCCTAGCATGTGTGTTCTTCCTCGTTAATAATGTTTTCCATTTTAACCACACTGGATTTGCCTGGCCATGTGTGTCCCAATTTTAACCCGTGAAATGTTGAATGCAAAATGTGTTTAGGATGTTGAAGCCTCATTCACAGTTAAAATGAGAAATGGAGTTTTTCAGATTCAGACAAATCCAGGGCCAACATGAAGGATTTGGACAGGTTCAGGGGACGTTCAAACTGAAACAGAGCTTCTTCCAAAGTAGACTACATATGAGTCAGATCACTCCTAAACCTTCCCAATCCCTTCCTTCCAAGTTCTTCATAAAAGGAGAATACGTGTGTGGAGAAGAAGGGTGTCATTTTACATTCCAAGTGGAGGCAAGTTTCTCTGAATTTGACAGAATGGTTTAAATTTCATTAAAACTGACTGCAACTGATTGCAAATGCACAAAACAACTATGTACTTGGTTTTGAGCTTGAAACTATGACTCAAGCAGCAAAAATCTTCCCAGATCTGAATTCAAACCACAAGGATGATTTTGTTTAAATCCAAACCCTTCTTCCATCTCATATTATCTTGCAAAATTGGGGCATTTCTTTAGGAAGAACTATACCTCAGATGATTTACAACCCATATTAATCTGTGGCTATTGAAGACTAAGAGATAGAGTCCTTTTTTTAGTCCATTATTTAGGAAAAAAACAGAATGGAAGTGAGAGCAATCTTGGGCTATGCCTAATACAGAAAAAAAACTTGGACCAATCTTAAAGATGAAATCTCCCAAAGTGGCTCAGAGAAGCAGCAGGATTAAATTCAAAATTGTAATTGATTGTGTGGAAGAAAGGACATCTCTAGTTTGTAAATCTCTTGCAGAAAATTCTCTGAAGTGCAACAGATGAACACCACACACACAAAGCATGTAACATGCCAAAGTATGTTTTCTAAAAAAAAAAAATTAATAATGACCATTCCTATTCTTGCTGGCATTTTAAGAGAAGCAATCAAATATTGCTAATTTGTTTTATTGTTTTGTTTATTTTGCAGGAAATAATAATATATATTTATTAAATGGTGCACGGAAACTCACTGGCTGACCCTGGGCAAGTCACACACTCTTGGACTCAGAGGAAGGCAGTGGTAACTTCTCTCTGAACAAATCTTGTGAATCAAACCCCTCCAGTTCAACTTAGAGTCACCATAAGTCAGAGGGGACTTGAAGGTCCATAACAACAATTCTTCACACAGTTTCATGTAGAGAAGAAAGAGGATCAGTCTCAGCAGAATTAGGAAAAGTTAACTACTGAAAATCAGCTCACTTCAGAGAAGAAAGGAGAAAAAAAAATATCATCAAAAACAAAAACACCCAGCTTTGTATGAGGATACTTCAGTGACTGATTGTAATGAACAGCAAACATTTCTATTGAGCTTCTGTAGCCAAAAGTCTACCACGAAGATATAAATAAAGGAAGTGCTGTCTGTAAACAAAATTGATTGCAGTGAAAACATAGAAGAAGAAAACCATTTCAAAAGTGTGAGACTGTACAAAAGAGTTAAGGTTTTTAAAAAGCCTACAGCTCTGGGATTCTGGAAGAAGATTAATCTCTGCAGTATTTGCACCTCTGCTTTGAAATGATCCTATGGAATCCATCTAGATCAACCAGAAGCAAAAGCAGAGGGCTGTCAAATTTAGAAATGATTAGAAATTACTAGGAATGAAATCGGAGGTATGTTTACCAGAGGATGGATGAGAATGCTATTGAAGTTACAGCTGGATTTACATCAGAGTAAAATATGCTTTGAGAGCCACACTAGAGGTTTATAGTGCTAGTACTCCACTTTCAACATCCTAGCCTTTGAGACCCCTCCCTAAACTGCAAACCCCAGGATTCCATAGGATGTTGAAAGTGGAATAATAGCAATGTAACAGTCTAGTGCAGAAATGGCCAATGATTATGACCCTGCAAATGAGGGTTCAGTTCCCTTCTCAGCCATGGAAACCCACCAGGTGACCTCGGGCTCATCACACACTGTCAGTTCCAGAAAACCCCATGATAGGCTCACCCCAGGGTTGTCATAAGTCAAAGCAACTTGAAGGCACACCACAACAACAGCAAAATGTATGCTTAAGATTGCACTGAGTGACGTACTGAGAGTAATGGTGAAATAGCAGATGGTAGAATCAGGACAAGTGCCTAGTTTGAGGTCAACTTTCCTTTTCTTTTTCCTCACAGAATACAAATGGGGCATTTTGCTAATGAGAACAAGTCTGCTCATCGCATAACATTCCAGTCCCATATTCCCAAGTCCATACTCTCCAACATATCACAGATGAAAACCAAGACATATCTGGCCAAGCAAAATCAGTGTGTGGTCAAGATGGCAAAAGTTGCAGAAGGCTTACACATACGGTAGGATCAGCTGCAGCATTTTGCTTTCACCTGAGCCATTTGGGTACTGCAAGATTCCACCCCTCTTCTCCTTTGCCTACTGAGATGAGTACAAGCTACTTATTCACTTTGAATTCAGTTTGCAGCAATTCAAGTAAGCTGGGGGTGAAAGGAAAAAGTGGATTCAGAAGAAAGAAACTGGGATATTTTAAAAGTAACTGAAAAAGTTGGCCAACAAAGGGGTGGATTGGGACTGTCCACACCAAATTGGAACAGTTGGGGGATATGTGAATTTCAGTTCTGATCACAGAAGAAAGGCATGTTGACAGACTGTGTGCCCTCTACTGAACTGCACATCCTCTAAAGCTTCACAATGCATGTGTAACATTTTCAGTTCAGTTCTTAAAATTCTTGATTTGGGCCCTTTCCACACCCCACCCGATCCCAGCAATGTCCCGTGGGGATCTCAGTAGAGGTTCTCCCAGGAAGATAATGCAACAGGAGTGCTCCCTTCAACACCAGCTGCCCAGAATGCAGGAGGTGCGATGGACATGCAGGAAGTGTGATGGAGGCGCATGCAACCTGTGGTGGAGCAGGCAGTGCTGGGCAGGAAGTGCAGCCATTGTGCTTCCTGACACTCCACAGCTCAGGTAAGTGCAGGTGGGCAGCGGAAGGATGATGTGATTGCCGGTCATTGATGAGGAGAACCCATCAATGACTTGTGGCACAACTGTGCCACCTGGGGATGGGAGAAGGGCAGGGCCCAGACAACGTCATGCAGAACCATCATCTGGGTCCCATCCTTCTCCCATCCCCAGTGTGTGATGACAACATCCTACAAAAAGGGCCTTGGAGATCTTCCATCCCCAGAACTACCATAAGTTGAAGTCAACTTGATGGCAGTTAACAACAACAAGTATGACACAAATAAAGCCTTGTTTGCCCTTATATCTTGGGAAGGGAGCTTATTTAAAAAAAAAAAACCTTGTGAGGGTCATCCCAAGTTTCTAAGAAATATATACCATGATATTGAGCTCTGAACAGCAGAGTTCTGTCACAAGAATCAATGGAAAATACAATGATGGAACTCTTTAACAGTTTTGAGCAAATGGTTTAGGTCAGACACTGAACCATATGCAGCCAGAGCTGTATACCAAAACTGTGTGAATAATTTATTTAAAGCTATAGCTCAGAGAGCTGTTCCCATGAGACTTCTCCGCTTTAAAGGGGCTTAAACAAGATATATAGGCAGCAACTAATGGAAAGCAGTATTTCTCCACAAACGGTAGTAAATTGGCTGGACTGCACAACTTCGTCATGTCCCACTTTGAAATGCAGTATGTTATGATCTTGCTGACATAGAATCTTTACCCTGAAGGCAGCCGTGGATAGAGTGAGTTTTGTGTTTAGCTTTAGACAGAAAAGATAAATAGTACCTTCTCACTTCTCTCTCACACACCCATACAAATGTATAATATTTGTGTCTGTGAGAGGCAAAGAGAGAGGGAGAGAAAGGGGGGGGAGAGAGAGAGAGACCAGACAGACAAGCAGACATACGGAGAGACAGATTAAATAGATATGGATGTGTTATTCATGTTATTCATAGTAGTTTCCAGCATTACAAATTTCAAAACTCTTGTCAAGCTAATAGCCTTAAACCTGGTAGCCATGGTATGTTTGATCATGTTCTATTTGATTGAGTGGGGGCACATGAGGTTACTCTCCCCAGCACTATATAGGGGTGTTTCAGGTGGGGAAAAAATGGAAAAGGGCTGCTTCCCCACTGCTTCCTCCCCATTTTACATCTATAAAAAGGTCCAAGTCCTAAACTAGAGTCCTCTAGTGATATAAGACTCTGCATTATATCAAGACAGATCCTAACTGTCCACTCACTTGGTTCTCCAATTTTTCTAGCAGTGGCATTTCTTATTATGTGCTGCCTGATTCCTTTGACTCAGGTGCCATTTCTGCACTACACTATTATTTGACTTTCAACATCCTATGGAATCCTGAGGTTTGTACTTTGGGGAGGGACATTCAGAATTCTCAGCCAGAGAGCTTTTTGGCCTCAGTAAACTACAACCTCAGGATGTTGAAAGTGGAATAATAGCACTGCAACAGTGTAGTGTGGAAAGGCCCTTAGTATGCAAACCATACTTTGCAGGCTTTGTAAGGTCAAATGGTTTGCCGGCAAAAAAAAAAAAACAGGAGAGGAGAGGAGGCAAATTTGCCATGCTAATCAAGAATTCTCTTTTGTAAAGTTGTGTGGAAAGCAAGACTATTGTTTCATAATGATCATGGACATGTAGGCAAACAGTTCTCTCTTATACCCCCAGCCTATTCTATCCTGTCCAGGTTCCTCAGGTTCTAAGCTAGTTCCAAAGCAACGGCTCTTGTCATGTCTCTCACTTGCCAGTAGATTTCCCAATGTGGTGCAGAATGAATATTTTTCTGTCATTCAAACAGCAGTTTCAAACTCAGAACAAAATACTTCAGCTTTCATCCTGGGGCAGTAGCTTTGTTGAGCCAACCAAAAGGCATCAAATACCTGACAGTACAGAGCCTTTCCCGTGAGGCTAAATGCATTCTTCCATCATAGTGGCCTACGGTTTCAAACTCAGTAGATGCAAATATAGTTCTCAGAGGGAGAGCTTTTTAGCTTCGGATGGAAAAGCCGTCTTGCCTTTCTTTCCACAGTGTTTAAGACCATTTGGGGCTGGGGGAGTTTACTTTTCATGTACACAGCATCCAAGGCAGAATGTAGATGCTGGGACAACAATGCATCACTTTATTTCCCATGTATGCTATTCTATAGAAGCCAGGACAGTTTAATGGCTTGAGTGTTGGAGCAGGACTCTGGGAGAGCTGTCATAGGAACCCACTGAATAACCCTGGGCAGGTCACAGGCCATTTCTACACTGTTCTGTTATAGTGCTATTATTGCAGTTTCAACATCCTGTGGAATTCTGAGGTTTGTAGGTTACTGAAGCTAAAGAGTTTTCTGGATGAGAATTCTAAATGTTCCTCCGTAAACTGCAACGCCCAGGATCTCATAGCATGTTAGAAGTGGAATAATAGCACTATAACAGTGTAGTGCAGAAATGGTGACACTCTCTGCCTCAGAGGAAGGCAATGATAAATCCCCTTTGAAGAAATCTTGCCGAGAAAACTCCATGATCAGTTCACCTCAGGTTTGGTGGGAAATGACTTGAAGGCAAACAACAACAAAAACAAATGTTATTTTACCATCTGCCTAATGAAGAAGATCACAGAGCTTCCAAAGCTGTTGTAAGGTATCTAATGCCTTTTGGTTAGCCCAATAAAGGTACTGGATTTTGGATCATCAGAAATGGGTTCTGTATGTGTTTCTTTCAGCCAACATGGCTGTCCTGCACCATTCACCTTTCATATAATTCACTCTGCCTGTTGGGATGCATCACAATGGTGTAGGGCACGAGAAAAGTAGCTTGATTCTACTGTTGAACTCATCCTGTTGGTTGCTGGTATAAGCAGTGAAATAGCATGGGTCAAATCACAGGAGGATTTCACAGCCAAAATGCTAAGCCTCAGTTGCTTCAAAGGGTTATAAAATATCAAGACCAGGTGGGGCGTCTTTTCTGTGTCCAGGCATGTTATCCTCTCCAGCTGGATTTGGATCTGGAAAGTCAAAACAAAGTATAGATGCAGGATATGCAATTAATGATCTTTCACCTTATCATGTGAAATCAAGTGGTTCTGGAGTCCATTAAGATTTAGCTTTCAGTCTCCTGGACTTGTGAAGTTTGAGTCAACAAAACCTTAACTCTGACCTTAAAGTGGCAGAGGTTTGAGGGGTTTTGATAATTGAATCTCTATCTCAATCTATATCTATAGTCCAAAGCTGCTTCTCAGACACAACAGGGAGATGGAAGCTCAAATGGATTGTGAGGACAATAGCTGCACATTATCAGGAGAAGAAATACCGGCGAGCGAAACCATGAAGTTCAAGAATGATGAACTTCACAGCCGCAGGCCCGCTGAGAGATAATTACTAACTGCAGAGTGAAAGCACAGCCTTTTGTGAAAATGATCAGCAGCAAAAGTCGAGAGAGCACCATAGAAAAGGAAATTCTCTCGTACACTTCCAAGGAAACCAGAAGGTCAGCTTATTTGTTGAGCACAGGAAAAATTGAGGATCTCCATTTCAGCCCAGCCCAGCCCAGAATGAGAGAGCTGAATCATGTTCTGCAATGAAAATCAGAAAATGGGAGAAGGCGTAATTGGTGCCGTTGCTTGTACAGAGAGAATAGCTCCGTTGATAGTTCTGAAAGTTGGCGGTGTAGAAGAGATTGTTTTCAAGGTAGTCCATACTGAGTTTGAGACAGAAAAGCCAAGAAATTATTTGCTTTGATAGCAGTTCAAATTTCAGAAGTGACTCCAGCAATTTGACATGTTTTTGTCACACTTCTTCTTGCCCTAGAACTTGTTGGTCAGTGTCTTCATTTGTACTAGATCTTCCAAATAATGTTTTTTCTGCATGGATACGTATTGGTTTGTACTCGCTGTTTCCCAGTTGGTGAGACATTCCAAGGTGGCGTAGCCCTATAAGAATGCCATATATAATTTCATCTAAAATAATATTTATTTTAAAAATATGTCATAGAGGTGAACACCACATCTTCTACCCTCAAAACAGATAATCTTCATGTTTAATCTTCTTAAGTTGCTCCAGGAACCTCCTTCCCCGTTTTTAATTTATTTATTTATTTACTTACTTACTTATTTTAAAGTTTTTATACGCTGCTCTTCAATCAAAAAGTCTTCCAGAACAGTTTGTTGTTGTCAGGGATGAAAAGAGTAACAAAAAAGATTAAAAACTTATCATATGTATATATATCTGAATATTTTTCAATATGTGTGTGTGTGTGTGTGTGTGTGTGTGTGTTGAGTACCAAGAAATTCTAACAAGAAGAATCATGGACTGACAAAATTTTTGCACTTCAGGAGTTATTCTTCACAAAATTCACACATAGTTTTTTTCCACAGAGAACAGCATTTCAAAGCAGGAAGCAAATTTTTCTTCACAATATTTCAACATATATTCAGCAAATATTTTCTGCAAGAAAAATTATATTTTTTCTGCAGAAAATTCTGTTACTGGGGGCTTTTTGCATGCAAAATTAGCACTTGGTTTATTTGCATAGAAAATAGCATTTTTTTTTTCAAAAGAAAATGTTTTTTCTGTGCAAAAGGTATTATTTTGTGTAGAAAATACTGTTTTCCGCCAAAACAACCACATTTAAATATTGCACACAATAAGTTCCAGGTTACAAATATGCTTTAAAAAACAGTCTCACAGTTGGAAGAAAACTGATAAAATTACTCATTGCATTCTTTGAGAAGAAAATTAGTGAGCAGTTGCACAGCTATATTCAGAAACAGTATATTGTTCACAGAATAAACAAACAGCACACATACAGAGAGAAAAACATTTTATTGCTCCATTTTTATAAGGTTGTGTTTTTTTGTTGTTGTTGTTGTTTGTTTGCATTTTAAGCAGTTTTCCCAAGTACACATATGGCACTAAGCAATTGCACAGCAATTCACAAAGTGCATAATTTTTGTTGGGTTGGGGGGAAAAAAACTCCTGCAAGGTTTCAGAACCTTTCCAAGTATCATTTATTTCCCTTAACTAAAGGCTTGGAACTCCACATTTCAATCCCAATTAGCAAATGACTGAAAACCCATTTCCTCCCTATTGCTATGTTTGTATACAGTAGCTCATTTTGTCTCTATCAGGCTGATTTCTTTGGAAATATTGCTACCTTCATAAATATGATTTATTAATGCCACACATCACATACTAACACATCACGGTATGAAACCCCTAACATAAAATTCACTTTGGACAGGAGAGAAGAAAAACATTTCCGCTCCTATTTTTTGCTCTCCTTAGCAGAAATAGCTTTAACAAAAAAAAAAAATTACTTTAAATTTTAATAAATTTATTATTAGCAAATCAAGAGAGTAGCCATGGGATAACCTGAAATTGCCAATCTTCATGTGGAGAATTAAAAGATTAATAACCTATCCTAACAGTAATACAATGAGAAACTCATGTTTTGGTCTATCTGGATGGTATGTTTTATAGCTGGAGAGATGAGGATGATAATTTAAAACAATTTAATAGTTCAATTAATTCCAGCAACACAACTATACAACTTGATTTTGAATATAACGATACAGTGGTTCATTATTTATGTTTAAGAATTAGAAAAGAAGTTCATTGTATCATGACACTATATAAAAAAATCCTACTGATGCTAATATTTATCTCAGCTTTGAAAGTAAACATCCAAGAACAATGAGATATAATCTCCCATATGGTCAGTTTCTCAGACTGAATCAAAACTTTTTTCATGAAGAGGAATTTAAGTGGAAGTGTGATTTACTGTCCAAACAACTGAGGGCGAGGGGCTATCCACAAGGTGCGATATCCGATGGATTTGTTAAAGCAGCTGGCAGATCCCATTTGGAAGTGTTACAAAAACAACAGAGATCTCAAACTAATCGCCTGCACTGTTCTTTCATGTTCAGTCATATTACTAAAAGTATGCAGAATTCTATAAACAGACACTGGTGCATATTGAGGAATATTCCAGGATGCAAGGAAGAACCATTGATTTCATACAAAAGAATGAGAAATATCAAGGACATAATGATGCGTGCTGATTTCAATGTTTCAAAGTAAACGTTACACAAATTCTATTGAGCAATAATGGTATAAATATATGTTTCATGCCGTTGAATCCAAGCGTAAGAAACTCTATGTGGAAAGGACATCAAGGCTGATAAAATGAAGAATAGGGGAACATTTCTCTAATTTGATAAACGGAAGGGTGGGAGCTCCCTTAGTTGGTCATTTTGAAGAAATGCATCATTCTGTATCAGATTTTTGTTTTGAGGAATTCAAAAATAATTAGTAATGACAATGAAAATGTTTTGAAGAAAAAGAAAGATGTGTAGTGGATTCTAAAATTGAAATCCCTGGTGCCATCAGGTTGCAACAAAGTTCTGGACTTACAGACTTTAATAGAAACGCAGTATAGAGTGATTGTCGTATGAAATCATTATCAAGCTGAATAACTGCTCAGATAAATTGCATCAGATATCCTTGTGACTGATTTCAGCATGTGTCATTGGTTCTTCCTTTTTAATGACTATCTGAAATACGCGTAAATATGTAAACTTTGTCCTTTTAATATGTAATGGTCCAGTCTTTTGGAAAGTGTTGTCTATAACTCCAGAGGATTTTTGTTGAATGGTATGTATGTTTTTGATATGAAACTCCTTTTTGTTTCCTGCTCATATATGTCCTTTTCCATACTGTGTCTACTAGAATAGTATATCACAAACTTGTACAGATAATTAAAATCATAAAATTATGCTGCATCCATTTATACACCCAAATCTATTCTAATGTGAATACACACATATACACATCCCCCCCCAAAAAAAACCTTATATGAACTATCTTCTAAGAGAATAGGTAGAAGGATTTCAAACTTAGTTGCAATTGCAGTTGGCTTTCATCTCATTGTTGTCTTGGATCCTCTATGTGTATATGTATTTGTGTGTTTGTGCACACACACACACACACACACACACATCTCTGGTGCCAAGGTGATCTCAATTTTATTGAACAACATTACATGATTACATATAGATTTATTCTAAAGAGTACTTGGGGCAAACCGCCTGTGATGACTCATAATATTTTACAGCAGAGGGATTGTGTTACTTACTAATATAGTTATTTCTCATATGGAGACCTGTTATTATTGTGAGCAGAGGTAAATCTGTCAACAGATCTTTTCTGATTAGTGATCTTTTTGATACATGCACTGATAAAAGTTCTACTGTGTGTGACTGCAACCCCAGGGGTGTTGGAATCGACACCTACTGTGGCAGCTGGAGGTGTGGAACTAACATCACTTGGTTTCTCCCTTTTCCCATTCCTTCTTTGCTCCCTTTTTCTGTTTCTCTGTTTGGTTCTTCAGAAGCATTTGTGGCAGCACAAAAGCCTGGTGCCTGTTCCTATGAATTATCTTTAAATTAAGAATGCAAATAGAATATGTTGGTCTAGTTGGTGAGCAACCATTGTAGACTATCTACCAGGGTGATTGGTGGCCAGAACATGTCATTTCCAGGCAGGGCTTCTAGCCCTCTATCATCTCTCTTTTCAGAAGATAATTAATGTATAGGCAGGCTTCCTTTCCAATGTGCCTTTCTTCCTGCGTGCAGCTGAAATAGGAAGAAGGAACTAGGAACCCCACAGTAGGAGCAATGTGGGAGGAGGCTGCCAGGGTCCATCCGCACAGCAGAATTTGATAATTGTGGAAAGGAGATGGGAAGCTGAAGGGTTGGTTACACATTCCTGCTCTGCTCTTAGGTTTTTCTCTACTTGAGAATTACCTAGCTGAAAGGATCTGCTGAATACCCTCTGTTAGATAATTACCCATTTCACAGAGATTAATTATACTTATAATATTCCCCTAACAAGTACAGGTAAGGAAAGGCAGATCCAGCAGCATTAATGCAAGGGAAGAATTTGGGGACAGTGGCTTAGAAATTCAGGAACCAGCATGTGAGTAGAATCATCATACATGTATGATAACTGAAGACAGCTGAATGATATACAAACTTTTTTGTACTCTCTTGTACAAATTAGTGGGCAGCTCACAATAGTAACTTGATCAGTAGGGTCCACAGTGTTGTCAGCAAGTATAAAGCAAAAGACAACTGTTAAGAATGAGACAGAAAGGCAGAGACAGAAAGGGAGAAATTTGAAGAGGAGATGATTTGTTCTACAAAGAAATTTCTGGCCACACATCAGATAGCAACTTGTTACTGGTACAAGCAAGTGTAAATTGGCCCTACACCTATGTATGTCACCACAGAGGTTGGTATTCTCTTTCTCCTTCTGAACTGACCAAAATCCATTCCTCAGACCTACTAGAGAGCTGCAGAAACACCCTCATCACCATTTGTGGAGGAGATTGGGAGAAGGGGGTTAGAGAATTATCAGGCTATGTCCCTGTTGCCAGAAGTGAAATGATTACATCAACAACTGAGACTTCTGAAGGGGCTCCATCACTCCTCAACAAATGATGTAATTGCTTTTCATCTGGCTAGTTGGACATAGCCGGATACTTCTGTGATCTCCCCTTCTCTTCCTCAGGCATAAATGCCAATGGGAGGGGAAAACGTTGGCTGTACTACATTAGACAGGGGATGGTGGTTAATGGCCTGGTGTAATGAAGTTCCATATGCAAAACAGCTATTCAACTCTGATCCATACAGGACTGCAACCATTGTTTGTTAACATACCCCTGAGAATGGCTGGCAGAAGAAGGGTCTCATCATAGAAAGGCATTACTTTTGACAGAAGAGGGTATCAGAAGGTAGAAGAGGTTTCTGCCTGATACCAACCCTCCACATTGTAGACGTAGTGTTGGAAACGTTGACTCTCCCTACCTCTTATTCTAGGGCAAGTGAGGCTTAGCTAGCTTAGAGTTTCTTTTTCTTTTGCAAGTCAAAGCCTTTTTACTTCTCACCTGAAGCCTCAGTCTTGCTCTTTGTGTTATTTCAATCCATGGCTATGGTAACCAGGTGACTAGACGATGAGACCCAGTATAGACCCTGGGGCCATTGGCCTTACATAAAAGACTGCACATCTTAGACCTCTCTCTCTCTGCTCTCTTTGCCATTTTTGCTTCTACTAACTTCCTGGTGACTGTGTTTTGTCTTTCCACCAAGAAGATGGTGAGTTAAGAATGAAGCTACTATCTTACCTAATCCCTTTTTTTGTTAGCTAGTTAGGATCTAGGTTCTCCATTGCATATGTGATTATAACATTCATTAGTAAACTTTTCTACATTTGGAACCTGAAACTGCCTGTCTTATTTTGCTTTCTAAATCAGTCTCAGTTCAGGGAAGCCATACAGATTGGAACATGCCTTTTCTGCTACTCTGCTAAAAGAAGGCTGGTTTCTAACAGTTTTAGCTTTCATAGAACTTCCCTCAAAGGACTAACACCCTAGGAAATTCAAACTCCCAACACATAGGATTGCAACATCAGGGCTTCATCCAAATCATTTTGGAAGCTCAATGCCATATTCAGATTAAACCCTGTTTCCACTCTCCAGAATAATTTCTGTTTTGAAGTTTTGTACAGCTGCTAAGGATAGTATTTCTAACAAAGATAGAAGCCTCTGCTTAAGAACCCCAGAAATTTGGGAAATGCACATCTTAGTTCATAGTCTGAAGTCATCCATTATGGTTCATCAACTATCAGGAAATTAGCTTGATTGCTTGCCTTGAAACTCAGGCATGGCATTTGCTACAATCTTGATACTGTAAGCATAAAACTTAAAGCTTGCTTCCCTGTCAGTTGTAAAATTTCAAACCTTTGGAAAGAAAAGAGAATACTGGCTGGGCTTTTTGAATCTCATGGGAAGTTATTGTGCAAAATGTTTTTAGAAAAGAAAAATCATCCTTCAACTCTTCCCTCTCTGGATCTTGTTATAGCACACTCTGTATTCAGGACAGGGTTTGCTTGAGTGTTTCAAATAGTTGTCTTCCTATTTCTCTTTCTTTTCTTATGAAAAAAAATGATAATGATTTTATCGTAGAAACTCTGTTCTAAGATTAGGAGAGTCACTCAGGGTCCTAATCTAATGCAGCTTCATTCTAGGGAAGAGCTGAGAGAAGACTGGTAGGAACAGAAGTGGAACATCCCTAAGGGTATCAATTTATATCACAGAAGGGTGAGGACAGGTAGACAAGAATGGAGGACACTTGGGATCACTCAAACTATCTAGCCTATTATTTCTGCCCCCTCTTGAAGTGTTCTTGACTCTTCAGTAATAAGTATTATTGCACTTGCAACAATCTTTCTCAACAAAGCATGCACGAGTCTACAAGACTCTTCGTCATAATGGTCCCTGCACAATGGCTTGGTAGAGACATCTGTAATAATATCTTCTGTTGGACAATATTCCAGCTTAATAAGCCCTTGTTTATGCATCCTTTATGAAATGGTACTTAGTTTCATAGAATCATAGAATCATAGAAATGTAGAGTTGGAAGAGACCACACGGGCCATCCAGTCCAACCCCCTGCCATGCAGGGACACCCTCAAAGCACTCCCGACAGATGGTCATCTAGCCTCTGCTTAAAAACCTCCAAGGAAGGAGACTCCACTACACTTCAAGGCAGCATGTTCCACTGCCGGACAGCCCTGACTGTCAGGAAGTTCTTCCTGAGGTTCAGGTGGAATCTCCTTTCCTGCAGCTTGAATCCATTGCTCCTTGTCCTGGTCTCTGGAGCAGCAGAAAACAAGCCCTCTCCTTCCTCTACATGGCATCCCTTCAAATATTTAAAAATAGTTATCATGTCCCCTCTTAACCATCTCTTCTGCAGACTAAACATCCCCAGCTCTCTAAGTCTATCCTCATAGGGCATGTCTTCCAGGCCTCTCACCATTTTGGTCACCCTTCTCTGGACTTGCTCCAGCTTGACCATGTCCTTCTTGAATTGGGGTGCCCAGAACTGGACACAGTATTCAAGATGAGGTCTAACCAAAGCAGAGTAGAGTGGTACGAGTACCTCCCTCGATCTAGACACCATACTCCTATTGATGCAACCAAGAATTGCGTTGGCTTTCTTGGCTGCCGCATCACACTGCTGACTCATGTTCAGCTTGTGGTCTATGAAGACTCCTAGATCCCTTTCACATGTACTGCTATCCAGCCACTTGTCCCCCATCCTATATTTCTGTATTCCATTTTTTCTACCTAAGTGTAGGACCTTACACTTCTCTCTGTTGAATTCCATTTTGTTAGCCTTGGCCCAGCTCTCCAATCTATCCAGGTCATTTTGAATTTTGATCCTGTCCTCTGGCATATTAGCAACCCCTCCCAATTTGGTGTCATCTGCAAATTTGATGAGCATGCCCTCTATTCCTTCATCCAAGTCGTTGATAAAAATATTGAACAGCACTGGGCCCAGGACAGAACCCTGTGGCACCCCGCTAGTCACTTCTCTCCAGGATGAGAAGCAGCCATTTGTGATCACTCTTTGGGATTGGTCGGTCAACCAGTTACAAATCCAACTAACAGTAGCCCTGTCCAACCTGCATTTTACTAGCTTCTTTGCAAGAATGTCACGGGGAGCTTTGTCAAAGGCCTTACTGAAATCGAGATATGCTAAATCCACAGTATTCCCTTCATCTATCAAGCTAGTAACTCTATCATAAAAAGAGATAAGATTAGTCTGGCATGACTTATTTTTGAGAAATCCATGTTGACTTCTCGTGATTACCGCGTTGCTTTCTAAGTGATGAGAAAATGACTGCTTAATGATCTGCTCCAGGATCTTTCCGGGTACTGACGTCAGGCTGACTGGGCGATAATTATTTGGGTCCTCTTTTTTTTCCTTCTTGAAGATGGGGACAACATTTGCTCTCTTCCAGTCTGCTGGAACTTCTCCTGTCCTCCAAGATTTCTCAAAGATTATAGCAAGCGGTTCCGAAATGACCTCTGCCAGCTCTTTTAATATCCTAGGATGCAATTCATCTGGCCCTGGAGACTTGAATTCATCCAGTGTGGCCAGGTATTCCTGTACCACCCCTTTACCTATTACGTGCCTCATTTCCCCTGCTTCCTCACCTGCTCCCCTACCACCAGGTTGAGTGCTTGTATCCTTCTGGGGAAAAACTGAGGCGAAGAAGGTGTTAAGTAGTTCTGCCTTTTCTCTTTCCCCTGTGAGTAATTCACCATCTTCTTTGCTCAGCGACCCTATCGTCTCCTTCTTTTTCCTTTTGCTGCAGACATATTTTAAAAAGCCCTTTTTATTGTTTTTAATGTCTCTGGCCAGCCTAAGTTCATTCTGTTATTTAGCCTTTCTGACCTCCTTCCTACATCTCCGGGCCACTTGCTTAAATTCTTCTTTGGTGGTTTCCCCCTTCTTCCATTTCCTATACATGTTTCTTTTAACACTTAGCTCAGCTGAGAGTTCTTTAGTCAACCATTCTGGTTTCTTCAGATGCCTTCCATTTTTCCTCCTTATTGGCACAGTTTTAGACTGTGCCTTCAATATCTCCTTTTTAAGGAACTCCCATGCCTCCTGAACTCCTTTCTCTTTCACTATTCTTGACCACGGAACTCCAGCCAGCAGCTCCCTAAGTTTCCAGAAGTCCGTTTCAACCTGTTTAAGTTGAAGATTGATCTTCTCTGTCTAAGATACATCCTTGGTTGTCTTCATCTCTCTCTGTTGGTGTTGACCATTTCTGTTCCACAGTCTGATAGTTACAAATGTAACCATTTTAGTTGTTTGCATGTTTCTGAAGATAAGTCATATTCAGCTTCTGTAGAAGAGGTCACAAGTGCCTTCTGCTTCTGTGCAGTCCAATCAATCATTCCATATGCATGAAAGAATAGGTATCCATTTGTAGACTTCCATTCTAGGACATCATTGACTCAGTCTGCATCTACATGTCCTGTAAGTTTACAGCTGCTGTTTGCTTGCAATTGAAGTCTCGGGTATATAGCTGCCTTCAGGTATTTAGCTGTTCTTTACTTCATTCTTTTCACATTTAGTTGGTGAGTTGGTTATTCTGCATGAATGCCCAATAGCTGCTGATATATCTAGTCTTCATAGAATCATAGAACTCTTCATAAAAGAGTTGGAAGGGACTCTATGGGCCATGAGGTCCCATTCTCTAAGATTTCTCAAAAATGATGCAAGTGGTTCTAAAAGTAAGTTACTAAGTTCCTTCAATACTCTGGCATGCAGTTCATCTGACCTTAGGGATCTGACTTTATTTCTAGGTTATTCCTGACTACTCCTTATCAATCTTAATTTGCAGTCCAAGTTCCTTGCCAGGGTTGCTGTTGATGCACAAAAGCACGCAGTCCTCATTTTGGGGTTGGGGGAAATGAAGCAAAATAGGCACTGAACAGTTTTGCGTTTTCATTGTTATCAGTTAGGATTTTACCATCCTTGCAGAGCAGTGACCTTCATCATTCTCTCACTTTGAACAATTTTGGGGGAAAAACTTTTCTTGCTTCTTGTTTGCCTAGCCAGTCTCAGTATATTTTGAGCTTTAGCTTTCCTCCCTTTATTCCTGCAAGCTATGTCTTCCTCAATGATTTCTCCTTCCTTCCATTCTTTATATATGCTTTTTTTTTCACTTCCTCCTCAAGTTTACTGTTCAGCCACATTAGCTTTTTCAGATGTTTCCCTTTGCTCTACTTCCATGAAACTTTTTTGTGATTGTGCTTTTGAAATAAGAAATTATCTCCAGGTTACATCAGGAATTTGTTGGAGAGCCTACGCTTAGCAGAGCTAGTCTGCCAGCAGATATCAGGATAATTGAAGTCCCCGATAATTACTTGTTCTTGCTTCTTGGAGATTTCTGAGATGTGTTTCAGGAAAGCATCACCCACCACCTCATCTTGGCTTGGTAGCCTGTAATAAACTCCTACCACAAGGTTGTTTTTATTTCTTTCCCCATTTATTTTTACCCAACTACTCTCCATTGCTCCAGTCTGATCACCTGTGTTCATTTCTGTGCATGTGAATTTATGCTACTCCCTCTCCTTTTCTTCCCCATCTATTCTTTTTAAACAGTTTATATCCTTCTATTGCTATATTCCAATCATGAGAGTCATCCCACAAGTCTAACTCTATCCATTGGTGTACAGACATCTAAAACATTGTTTGTTCTCATCTTTTATTCCACGGTGGGTTTTGCTGTGGTTCCCATTCTCTCTCTTATCTTCTCTAGAATTCACATCCTTATCTCCACATCCTTATCTCACATTTGGACAGATGTTTTAAGCTATCCCTCAACTCTCACCACTACCACCCATGATTTAGTCTTGATCAGAATCTTCGTGCTTTGGCCAAAGACATTCTTTCCACTATTCACAAGATCTAATGCATTTATAGCCAGTAGTCTTTTGTCTAAGAAGTGAAGACGATGTTCCCAGTAGCCAAACTTCACCTGGCAACACCATCTGGGTAGCCAGTCATACACTTGAAATACCTTCCTGTCTCTGCATGGTCCTCTATCTTTCACTAGTAGGATTGGAAGAATGCTATCTCTACCTCTAAACTCTTCACTTTCCTGCCCAGGGCTTCATAGTCCATGTTGGTCTTCTCAAAAATGTTCTTCACAGTGTCATTGGTGATCCACATGAATCAGAAGAAAGGGGTGCTGCTCTCTGTTCTTCATGAGTTTCAGCAACTTGTCAGTGACATCCTGGATATGCATGCCAGGAAGACAGCACATTTCCTGGTTCATCTGATCCAGGCAGCACACATTTCCCATTATACCTGTGAGCAATTAATCCTTTGCCACCAGCACTTTGCTGAAGCTGATGGTTAGGGTGGCTCCTTCTTTAGCATTCAGTGTTTCTCACTTCTGGTCTTATATTTGCACCTTTTCAACACTTTCTCCTCAGGAATATGTAGAAAGTGATTGCTTAGATGAAACAATTCTAAATCTCTTGTGCATAGTATGACTGACCTTCACGGTGCTTCCTCAGTGTTAAAGCCCTCTTCATTTTTATCAGCAGTTCCTTCCTGTTGGTTCTGTGGAATCATTTCTCCCTTTCTGTCTCCCTCTTCCTCTTCCTCTCCCTCTCCCTCTCTCTTCTGTCCAGGAAGTCTTTGTGTCCTCTGATGCCATCAAACATCTCAACATGCTGCAGTACGTCAACCTTTCCTTCCACGAGAGCCACCCATTTGCACTTCCTTCAAGTGTAGTGAGTGAGGTTTTCTGGCAAGAAGACATATATTGCACACATATTTCAGCAGACAATGACAGGTCCTTCTGCCTTCAGCCCTTTTCAGCCCTTTCAGACTGTAATAACTCTTACTGATAAGACTGCTGCTCAAATAGAGCTCCAAAGACTGAGGTAGTAGTTACATAGAGCTAGTACCTGCTGTCTCCACTCTCAAGCAAGTCAGTCACTCAGCAGAAGGTCCAATCCCTTAAACCATGTGCTCAGGGAGAGCATGCAGCCAAAAAGCAAACAAAAACCCTCAGAAAAGCCTTTAAAAAAAAACACAGTAAAACTGTGAAGGATGACCCCCATGATACAGCCCAGTGCTGATCTCTCCTCAGAGAACTGAGGCAAACATTACGGAATCTGGGGGGGGGACTAGCAATAGTTTGTAACATAATGGAAAAGAAATTAGAGAACCATTCTGTGGAGAAAAAAATTAGAATGATTCCTACTAGGACTTACTAGTGTTTTATTTGTGTTCCTTTGTATCAAGTAAGCTGCCTTGAGTCCCAGTCTTGGAAGGAAAATGTTGGATAGAAACAAAGCAATTGATTAGTTGACTGGTTGACTTAGTACTTTGGAAGACTCAGAGCTGATTAAGCATTTTGATTATAAGGCAACAAATATAGTGTCAACAGCGGAACAATATCCAAGATCTCAAATGATCACCAAATGAGATTAAATTAACACAATATTGCAAAGGTGGCAATGGTGCAAGAAAAATGCATGGAATTTGATCAACTGGATCCAAACTCGTTGAACCATAGGACAAGTGATGAGTAACTTGTTAACGGAAGCTAAGTTCAATGAACTGAGTTTGAAGCTAACACTATCTTTCTATCTATCTGTCTGTCTATCTATTTATCCTCCATCATCCACCCATCCATGCTGTTGGTTTTCCTAGCATGATGGAGAGAGGTTTAAAATTAAAGCAATGCTATATCTACTCCAGAAATGTGAAGACTATATGCCATGATCTGCCAAGTGATTGTACAAAATAATTGCTTTCTCCTGTGGTCTGATTGAAAGATTTGATCTTCATCATATTATTACAATACAGTTTCCAATAGTATCATTCAAAAGTGAATTTACTGAAAAAATCCAAGTAATTTGAAGTGTGAAAGGATGAGCAATGAAATGCTAATCTACATGGATGATTTTTCCTTTCTTGTCTTTCATTCTTTGAATCTACTGGGACAATAACTCAGAATGTAAGTTAAACTGTGAGGTGTTTTCATACAAGGAGAGGAACGTGCAGATGAGAGGCTAATAATAATTCCTTCCAATGTCTTTCTTATGCAGTTTGTCATTATCCATCACTGTTAAGTTAGCTTTATTTTGCACATGGGTGAACAAGGGCAATAAAAGGAAAGATGCTCAAGGTCATTGAGTAATGTGCCAACAGAACAAAAGTTCCAGAATAGATCATCTGACTTTTGTTAGAAGGAAAGGAAATTCACACTCTTCTAAAATGAGGCTGGGCATATCACTCTACAGTCTGAACAAATAGGTTTCTTTTTTTCTATTACAACTCCCAGAGGTCTCCTCCCAACCAATGGCTATGCTGGCTGGGGATTCTTGGAAGTGTAATGCAAAAAGGTAGTTTTTTCTAAGACATATTTGGGTCACACACAACCATAAACCTAAGTATCTCTTTCACTTGAGATATAGTCCAATATCCAATTGTAAACTTCCACTGTCCCCCACCTTCTTCCAAAAACAGTGACCGTCTACTGTCCAGCAGCTCCTTGTTGTCAGACAATGGAGAAACCTACTGGAGTAGGTTGCAGTGAGAGAGGGAAGAGAGGAAAGTCCTGGCTTGGATGGCACCAGATACAGAAGTAAACCTTTGAATCTTGTAAATAGATATTGTAAATAGAAGAGGCAGACCTTGAGCCTGGCTACCAGTCTCTACAGTGATTTTATACAGTCCATACAGTTTAGATATGACAAGAATGTGAAACTTTTAAGCTTGAAAATTAATTTGATAATGTTAGGAATTATAAACTAAGGCCATTTCTGCACTACATTGTTATAGTGTTATTATTCCACTTTCACCATCCTATGGAATTCTGGGGTTTGTAGTTTCCTGAGGCCAAAGAGCTCTCTAGCTGAGCAGTCTAAAGGCCCTGCCGTAAACTGCAAACCCCAGGATTCCACAGGATGTTGAAAATGGAATAATAGCACTATAACAGTATAGTGTGGAAAAGGTGTGGGATAAACACTAATAACCAAAGTAATTTAATATGTTGTGCTATTGTTAATCAACTTGTTGATGGAGCTGATAGTGTTGATCTTGGGGAAACACGTTTTGTTACTGGCTCCTTTAAATTTTTTATTATTTATTTATTTTTATCTATATCCCAGTTTTCTCCTCAAACGGGATCCAAAGTGACATTTTGTCTTTTGAAAGTTACCTTCTTCCAATCTAGAATTTTTCCCACCCGATATACAAAGTTTATATTCTGACTGTTACTTTGGATGGTGAGAATCCAACACATCTTGCAACTGTTAAATTGCAGGAGGTTGTCCTAAATCATGAGATCTCATCTTACAACTGTTGGCAGTTCTGTTTGTCGCTCATTGCATCTGTCTTTCTTTCTGCTCTCATCAACAGCTACACTTCACAGATTCTTTGAAGCGTCTTGCTTGTTAGAGCTTTATAAGGTGTGATTTATTTCAGTTTGAAGACATTCGTCCAGTGTCAGTGCAGCAATAGATACATAGCTGCAAAAATCAATCAGTAAATCAAAGGTAGAAAATTCTTACTGGAAACTTTTTCAGAGTTTCTGATAAGCTGCAAAAAAAATTTTTTTTTTTTTTGCACCACTATATCACTATATGTCTTCTGCCTTCCCACTCTCAATCAAGAAGTGAAGATCAGAGGTAGAGCACAAGTTTTGTGTGCAAGACAGACACAAAATGCATTGTTTTTAGTTTTTATTTAAATTTTTAAATTAAAAAAAGCATATAATAATATAAAAATAGAAATGGGTCTGCAATATAACTGATGAGGGAAAGAGAATGCATTCCCACCCACTCCAGACACTTTACTTCCATACAAGCCCTACAAGGGGACTCCTACTTTTCAGGCATAAAGGACCTGACATTGTGAAAGGGCCTTCATTACTTGAGGGCCTTGGTCTTGGGCTGAGCAGACCAACCAGTCGCTCTCACACACCCATTCCTTTCCAAGACACACCTTTTTCTTTTCCATTCTTCTTTCCCAAACCTAGCTATTCTGCTGTGATATGGGCTCCAGAACATTCTCTGTCTCCCTTTGCTCTCTTCCCAAAGAAATCACACAGATTAGCATGCCTAATTACAAAGCTGTGACCATTTCCACCCTACACTATTATAGTGCTGTTATTCCACTTTCAACATCCTATAGAATTCTGGGTTTACTGAGGCCAAAGGGCTCTCTGGCTGAGAATTCTAAATGTCCCTCTCTAAATTACAAACCCCAGGATTCCACAGGATGTTCAAAGTGGAATAATAGCACTATAACCATGTAGTGTGGACATGGCCAGGATTTCAAGAACTGAATGTTTCTAAAGAAAGGGCCTTTATTAGGGTGTTTTACTGTTTTTAATTAGAAAATTAAAATTTAATTTTTAAAAATTAAAATTGTAAAAGTGAGTTCTGAGTTCTGATATTTTTTGGTGGGGGCAGAAGATGAGATTAACAACATCAACAACACTCTATTCGTAGTGTGTAAATTTAGGGATTCTGGGAGTTGTGGTCCAAAGACGTAAGTTTTCCAAGCTCTGAAAATATGTCTGCATGTGTTCCTGTGTTTTGATAAAAGGCGATACGCCATGAAGGTTTGTGTTTGCTTGTTTGTTTGTTTAGTTGACCCTTTTCCTGTGATTGATATTCCTACAGACTATCTCCTGTACTTGTTAAAGGTCCACAGCTAGTGCATTTGCTTTGCATGTAAGCTGTCCTATATTCCACGTTTTTTATCTTCACTTAAAAGATCATGGGATGAGAAACATCACTGCCTGAGATCATGGAAAGTGACTATCAGCCCATGTAACTCATGCTGAGTTAATGGACAAATACAAGACAGTGATGAGATTCATTTCTCTTATGCTGAGCTTAGAAGGAAATCGGCTGGGATTAAAGTGCTTATGACAGACAGAGGCTGAGAGATGTAAGCCGTTTTGGTCTATCCAAATCTCATGATTTTGCATATCATGCATATTTATTTTTTTAAAAAAAAGTCTTAAAGTTCGGTTGCATGGTCTGTCCTAGAATGTTGTATACACCAGCTGGTCCCATGCATTGAAGCATCCACGCTGGATAATTATAGCAGTTTGATCCCACTTTAACTGGCATGACTCCATCCTGTGGGATGGGGAATTTGCAGTTCAGTGAGATATTCAAAGATCTCTAGCCCACTCTCTTAAAATGCCATGCCTAGAGCTCTCTGACAGAAATGTCTAAATGCCTCCCCAAAGTACAACATTTCATACAGTGGAGCCATAGGAAATAAAATGGGATCAAACTGCTATAACTGTGTAGGGCAGATGAAGTGGTAGATCCATTTTGCTTAGGTCAGCTGTCTCCATACTATGGACACTTCAGATTTCCAGATACACACACAGTAGCCCTCAAAAATCTGATCCAGGAAGGATTTTGCACCATGTCCCCAACCAAGCTTCCGTGATTAGTGAAGCAACCTCATTGTCAGGCATAACTTTGAAACAAAATAAAAGAATAGAAAATAAGCCATTTATGCAGAACCAAGAAAAACCTCTGTATGTTCACAAAGCCCATATGTTTGTATTGCAATGTCTGCAGCTACCATCCTAAACACACTTACCACGGTGCTACAGTGGGGAACTGAAGGCACAGCTAAATACATATCATCTATGAGTGCACAGGGTATGTGCCTCCCGTCCACATTTGCCTCTGCATCCTCTGTGGTACCACATGCCCAACTGTGTTTCCACAACTTTGGAGATTCTACGCCAGGGCTTTCCAAATGGTGTGTCATGACACATTAGTGTCACCTGAAGCGTATAGGTGTGTCGCCTTCCTAAGAAACCCCCCCCCTCACTCAAGCCATTGCCACTGCCACTGCTCTCGCTGGGGTCTTTCCTTGTCAAGGGCAAAGACAGGAGGCCAGCATTGGATAGGGGGCCTGCCTTTTCTGCTGCCTTCACCCTCCCCAGGATCTTTCATTGGCAAGGGCAACAGCAGCGGATCAGGATCGGGTAGAGGGCTGCCTTTCCCACTGCCACCACCCTCACCAGGGTCTTTCCTGATGAAGGTGACGGAAGTGGTCCAGGATCAGCGGTTCTACCTTTCCCCATCCTTGATATGCCTCTGGGTACTGCACATGCATAATCAGTTAGTTTAACCTCTGGTTTGCTAGTAAAACTGAATTACTGTGCCCTATTAGAATTTGGAATTCAGTGGGGAAGAGAAGACAAGTGAAGCCAGGCATTCATCTTAGATTTTAAAAAAGCAGACTTCTGTAAACTGAAGGAGCTGCTGGTTGAAATCCCGTGGTCAAGAATAGTCAATGAGAAAGGAGTTCAGGATGCATGGGAGTTCTTTAAAAGGGAGGTACTGAAGGCACAGGCTAAAACTGTGCCATTAAGGAGGAAAAATGGAAGGCATCTGAACAAACCGGAATGGTTGACTAAAGAGCTCTCAGCTGAGCTAAGTATTAAGAAAAACATGTACAGGAAATGGAAGAAGGGGGAAATCACCAAAGAAGATTATAAGCAAGTAGCCAGGAGATGTAGGGAGAAGGTCAGAAAGGCTAAAGCACAGAACGAACTTAGGCTGGCCAGAGACATTAAAAACAATAAAAAGGGCTTTTTTAAATACGTCCTCAGCAAAAGGAAAAAGAAGGAGACGATAGGGTCACTGCACAAGGAAGATGGTGAATTAATAACAGGAGGAAGAAAAAAGGCAGAACTCCTCAACACCTTCTTCGCCTCAGTTTTTTCCCAAAAGGATAAAAACACTCAACCTGGCGGTTGGGGAGCAGGTGAGGAAGTGGGGGGAATGCAGCACAGAATAGTTAGAGAGGTAGTACAGGAATACCTGGCCACACTGGATGAATTCAAGTCTCCAGGGCCAGATGAATTGCATCCTAGGATTTTAAAAGAACTAGCAGAGGTCATTGCGGAACCTCTTGCTATAATCTTTGAAAACTCTTGGCGGACCGGAGAAGTTCCGGCAGACTGGAGGAGGGCAAATGTTGTCCCCATCTTCAAGAAGGGAAAAAAAGAGGACCCAAATAATTATCGCCCAGTCAGCCTGACATCAGCACCTGGAAAGATCCTGGAGCGGATCATCAAACAGCCAGTTTCTAAATACTTAGAAAACAATGCCGTAATTACGAAAAGTCAACATGGATTTCTCAAAAATAGGTCATGCCAGACTAATCTTATCTCTTTTTATGATAGAGTTACTTGCTTGATAGATGAAGGGAATGCTGTGGACATAGTATATCTTGATTTCAGTAAGGCCTTTGACAAAGTTCCCCGTGACATTCTTGCAAAGAAGCTAGTAAGATGTGGACTGGACAGGACTACTGTCAGGTGGATTTGTAACTGGTTGACTGACCGTACCCAAAGGGTGGTCACCAATGGCAGATTCTCATCCTGGAGAGAAGTGACTAGTGGGGTGCCAAAGGGTTCTGTCCTGGGCCCGGTGCTGTTCAATATCTTCATTAATGACTTGGATGAAGGAATAGAGGGCACGCTGATCAAATTTGCAGATGACACCAAATTGGGAGGGGTTGCTAATACACCTGATGACAGGATCAAAATTCAAAAGGACCTGGACAGATTGGAGAGCTGGGCCAAGGCTAACAAAATGAATTTCAACAGAGAGAAATGTAAGGTCCTACACTTAGGCAGAAAAAATGGTATGCAGAAATATAGGATGGGGGACACGTGGCTGGCTAACAGTACGTGTGAAAGGGATCTAGGAGTCTTCATAGACCACAAGCTGAACATGAGTCAGCAGTGTGATGCGGCAGCCAAGAAGGCCAACGCAATTCTTGATTGCATCAATAGGAGTATGGTGTCTAGATCGAGGGAGGTATTGGTACCACTTTATTCTGCTTTGGTTAGACCTCATTTTGAATACTGTGTCCAGTTCTGGGCACCCCAATTCAAGAAGGATATGGATAAGCTGGAGCAGGTCCAGAGGAGGGCAACCAAAATGGTGAGGGGGCTGGAAGCCATGCCCTATGAGGACAGACTTAGAGAGCTGGGTATGTTTAGTCTGCAGAAGAGAAGGTTGAGAGGGGACATGATAGCCATGTTTAAATATTTGAAGGGATGTCATGTCGAGGAGGGAGTGGGCTTGTTTTCTCCTGCTCTTGAGACCAGGACAAGGAGCAATGGATGCAAGCTGCAGGAGGGGAGATTCCGCCTGAACCTCAGGAGGAATTTCCTGACAGTCAGGGCTGTCCGGCAGTGGAATGTGCTGCCACAGAGTGTGGTGGAGTCTCCTTCGTTGGAGGTTTTTAAGCGGAGGCTGGATGGCCACTTGTCGGGAGTGCTTTGAGGGTTTTCCTGCATGGCAGGGGGTTGGACTGGATGGCCCTTGTGGTCTCTTCCAACTCTACTTTTCTATGATTCTATGATTCTATGAAATGATGCACTTCTAAAAAGTGTGTCACCAACATGAAGAGTTTGCAAAGCTCTGTTCTGCACCAAACAAAATATCCAACCACTTCTAGGGGGGAACTTACACATGTATATGACACCGAAAGGATTCTGGCCAGTGAAATTTACTGAGAAAATATGCATAGTTCTGTCTGTATGACTTGTGAGCAGCAGAAACAGATAAGTTTTTCTCCATGTACAATGCAGACCTTTTGGAAACATGTTATGCCTGCCTGGTCCTTATCTCCTTCAGCTCTCAAGTACATTGCTGTTCTCAAAGTAGTCTGGGAAGGAAGTCATTCAAGTGTAAACGTAAGGATAATTGGGGGGAACACTAGAGATCATCTTAGGTGAGCATAACTAGCAGAATCGGATGAGTGACCTTGGCAGTACTCAGAAGGAACTGAAGACAGTCTTGTTCTTTAAATAGAAATGACCGAACATTTAAAACAGTGAGTGGTGAATATGTAACCTTCCAAATGATCACTGGCTATTCTGGCTAGGGACGAAGAGAGATATAGCTTAAAATGTCGGAAAGTCAACAAGTTGCCTAACTCATACAGTTGCAAGTGGTGGTATAATGATAAATTTTGAAATAAAGTCATTCTTCCGCTCTTAGTGGGAGACCCCAAGGAGAGTCTAAAATGCAGTCCAGCAACATCTCAATATAAGCCCCCTCCCTGATTTAAACCTCTCTTCTTTTAAGTAAAGTAATAAAATTATTTGGTCAGGTCCAGCAATGCAGGCACCACTGCTTTGAATGACAAGTCAATGTACCCCATTGGTGATACAACATTGACTACTAGGCTGATGGGGCAGGAGGAATTCGACTTCCCCAACTCTAGGCTGCGAGGGCTGACACCCACCACCACCACCACTGAAATGGTTTAGCAAAATTGGATTGCCAAGACTTTTTTCTTAGTTAAGCCTCCTTGGGGATTATCCATTAGAAGTAGACTACATACATTCCAAGACTTCACCAATGTAACCTAGGAAACAATGAAACGTAGGACACATGTGGCCAACTATGATTAAGATAGCAACAGATATTAATTTGGAATAATATACAGGCTAGGAGATGCTGGTTCTTTTTTCTTTTGCCTGCATGGCCTGGGAAGGAGAAGATTCCACATTCCTCTTCTCCCCCACTGCTGAGTTCATGGTATGCAAACTACCTTTGCACTTTGAACTCAGTTTTCAGCAACTGAAGTAAGCTAGGGACAAAGCGGGGAGGAGAAGAAGAACTGGGACATTTTAAAAGCAACAGAAAAGTGGTACAACAGAGGATTAATCAGGACTGTCGTTGCCCTACTGAGAAAGTTCAAGGGCATTGGATCAAGCACTTAGAAATATTAAGATGTGGTTGTTGTTGAGGTCTCCCAGGTACAATTGCCAGCAATCTATCCTATGGATACTTAACTTGGAAATAAGCTACTTAGATCACTTAGAGGGCACTTCTAAATACACATTCTGTTTGTAAGAGTCTTCATACTTAAGGCTGCTTCAAAACTAATGGATGGGAAAATAATTTGTCCTTCCCTTGCAAGGGGAAAGCAAGTTAATAGCAACCTCCCTGCCACTGTTGAGCCACCTTCCACCTTAAAAAAAAAAAAAAACACATTCAGCATTCCTGTCTGTGGATTGCCCATGTGTTTGATAGTTACACAGCCAGTTTTTGAAAGCAGTTTTAAAGGTTAGTTTTAGATGTTGATTTTTACTGTTTTATAGGCTTCACTGAGAGTTTCCCTGAGAAAGCTTTGTTCCGAAAGGCGGCACATAAATTCTTAAATAAATAATCACATGGTCGAAGTCCCCATACTAAGAAAGATCACACAATTCCATCCTTGTATTTAGTTTTCATTGCAGTAGCTGCTGCGTCTGGAGAGAGTCAAGAAAGATCCAGTTTTTTCTCTGTAAGAAGCAGCAGCCTTTTATGAATGCCTTGGTCAATTCTTGACTGTCACTTTTGTTTTGTTTTTCCAAAAAAAAATACTAGTGAATATTAATATTTAAATGAAGCTAATATTTATTTGGCTAAATAAATACCATAAATACATTAATAAATTAATTAGTTTCTTAAATCGATTGCAGTGATTGTTTCTTTACCATTGAAGGTTCATGAAGGGGAAACGCCAATTACTCAGTCACAAAACACCCTGGGAAATTTACTAGCAAGGTAACAAACTACTTTTCATGCCTTCAAACATTTCGTAGATGAAAACTGGGACACAGGTGAAGCCAAGCAACATCAGAATTTGAGCAAGATGCCAAACCTTACTAACGAAGGAGAAAAGAAGAAAAGGCTGCCGCAGTTGACTTTTGCCTGAGTCTACTGGGAAGGACAAGATTCTGACCTCTCCGCTCCTCCTTCTGAGTTAACAATATGCAAACTAGTCTTGCACTCTGAACTAAGGCCATTTACACACTGCAGTGTTATAGTGCTATTATTCCCCTTTCAACATCCTTTGGAATTCTGTAGTTTACTGAGGCCAAACAGCTCTCTGGATGAGAATTCTCAATGCCCCTCCCTAAACTGCAAACCTCATGACTCCATAGGATCTTGAAAGTGGAACAATACCGCTATAACAGTGTAGTGCAGATCCGCCCTCAGTTTAAAGCAAGGGAAGTAAGCTCAGCACAGGGTGCAATGCGGGAGAAGGAGAGGGAAACTGGAACATTTTAACAGCAGCTGAAAAAGTGGGAGGGCTGAGGATTATTATTTATTTAGTTAATTAATTAATTAATAGAAAATAACTATTGCAATTCAATAACTATTTAATATTTAAACAATCAATCCTATTTCCAAGAGACTTGGGGAAATACATAAAGAAAGGACGTTGCCCTTAGACTCTTGCTCTTTTCTTGGTTCATTTTTTCCTCTCCAGCTTCTGAATGAGTGGCATCAAGGGGGTCCTGACATTCCTCAGAAACCGAGAGCGACTGCATTTCCGCACTACGCTGTTAGAGCGCTATTATTCCACTTTCAACATCCTGTGGAATTCTGGAGATCATAGTTTCTTGAGGCTGGGAAGTCTAAAGGCCCCTCCCTAAGCCCCAGGATTCCATAGGAGGTTGAAAGTGGAATGATAGCGCTATACCAATGTAGTGTGGGAACGGCCGGAGACAGAGGGCGGGAGAAAACGGTGCGGAACAGAAGTGATGCTGGTAACTGTCGCTGGTTCCCTTTTTACGCCTCAATACGGTACCGGCGGGGGAATTACGGTATCACCGAAGGGACCTCCTGCCAGCCGCAGCAACTCAGCGCGCAGCTAAAGTTCCAGCTCGGCGCTGGCAGCGCGAACGGGAATATTCTTCATCTGGGGAGGGGAGGGGAGGGGAGGGGAGGGAGGGGGCTGGCCGTGTCACGAAGCTGGCACCCGGCCCCTCTCAGCCATTGGGACGGAGGGACTGGGTGTAGCTGTGAGTCATCAAACACCACCCCAAAAGGAGGGGGTGGCAACGAGACGACTCGAGGTGATTTCTTTTTTTGCGGCAAGGATGCTGTTATCGCCCGCGGAGAGGCTCTCCGGGCGCCCGCTTGGGAAGCGTTGCTTCGCCTTCGCTCTGCAACAGGAGGTCCGCCCGCAGCCCTCCGTCCGCCTTGCCGGGTAAGCGGGGTCGAAGAGGAAGAGCGGATCAGAAACTGGGCTCCACGGTGCCCCTATTTCCATCTCCTCCTGCCTTCGTTCCTCCCCTTCTCCCGGCTCCCCTGCCCTCCGGATCCTCCTCTCCTGCTGGTCGTATTGACAGGTTCTGTTTGTGTCTTTGGGAGTCTTGTGTTTTTCACGCTTGGGCTTTTCTGTTGGGCTTCTTCCCTGGGTCTGTAAGGCACCAGGGCACAGAAGGGAAAAATTCTCCAAATTTTTCCCTTCTGTGCCCTGGTGCCTGACAGACACAGAGAAGAAGCCCGACAGAGGAATAAAGAAAAAGAGGTTCAGAAATATATTGTAAGGTTTTTGTTTTCTGGAGTACTTATTACAACCTACCCTTTCCTAGGAATTATTCTGAAGTGTATCCCCAGTTTGTATTCTGAAATATATCCTCTATTTTAGGAGAGATTAATTCTCCAGTTTCTCACTTATACCTAAATATCTCTCTCTTATCCCATCAAAAGGAGGTTTGTTTGATTGTTTTTCTCTTGTCATTTTTCCCTTTGTCTGCTTTCACACCACTGACTTGGAACCTGACATTTCACCCCTTCCGCTAAGACAAAACAAAAAAAGCAGGAAAGACGGAGAGGTTAGTTGATGTTTAACATTGCAAAGCTGTGTACTCCTAACTAAGCCCCACTGAGTTCAATGGGACTTCTTTCCAGCTAAGCATAAATAGCAGGGCAGTCTGAATCTGATTAATTTTGCATTTAGAACTGTCAATCCATTTTCCTGCAGAAATTTTGGTGAGATTTCACTCTGCTGGATAGGGAAGGGAGAAATAAAAGAGTGTCATGGCACCTCTAGAGCCAGTGTGGTGTGGCTCCAATGGGTGACCTTGAGTGTGTCACACACTCTCAACCCCCTCCAAAAAAACATGATAGGTTATCTAATGTGTCTAGAATGCACTTCATCGGACACATACGTTGTCCAAATGTGTAGAATACAATTCTAAATGGTGGAGTGAAAAGGGCAGGGGATGCCATAGGTAAGGTGGATTTGTAGCACTTCGATGCGGAGCTCAAATGTATATAGGAAGTGCAGTAATCCTTCACAATCAGTAGTAACAACTGTCTGGAGAAGAGTCTTCAGAGCTTTTCTGCATTAGTTTTGTTCCCGTTTTATGAGAAAGAAACCTCTGGTCTTGATTAAACCCTAAACAAACAGATTTTGTCAAGTTTGAAACATAACATCTAAAGAAACATGAGATTATCATAAATGAGAAAAATGAGCCACTGTTAGTTACAAAAGACACTGTTATTTGACCACTGTCAGGTTGACAACTGATTTCTGCATAAATCCTACAGGAATTAGTTTCAACTCTTCTGTGATGTATTTCTTTTCTGCTCATTTAGTCATGGGAGCAGCCTTTTGGAAAGCCATAGGTCGCTTATATTACACTATGCCTTGCATATGAAGGTTCAGCCCCTGGAATCTCCAGGTAAAAGGTCTTCAGTCTAAAACCCTACCAGTCTGTGTAGATAATGCTAAACTAGATTGACTGGTTATAAGGCTGTGTGCTTGTGGTTCCCCATTTTGCTTATGGAAAGACTATGTCCTAGTGAAATACCCTTTGTATGTAGACTGGACTTAGTTCAGTCTCCAACATCTTCACACACAGGAAACAAATGAACCTTCAGATGTTGTTGGAGGACAGCTCCCATCTTCACTGGTCCTTGCCTGTACTGAAAGCTGGAGTCCAACAGCACCTGGAGTCTACCAGAACCTACCCAGTTGAGGAAACATGGGTGGGAAAGAGCATTGCTTTAGATTCAAGAGTGTAAGGATGCTGAAGAAATGGAATCATGTCTGACTCCAAGTTAGGAGAAGACTGGATTGTACAGCCTGTTTGCTTGGAAGATCCAAAGCTTTGAATATGTTGGTCCACTTTCCTTGAACAGATGCATATACCAGGAAGTAACAGACAGCTCCCATTCACTACAAACTCAGCTTTGTGCATTTCTTCAAGGATGAGAGGATGGAATGCAAATCATTTGTTTGAGACTTTGTACCCTCTAACCATTCCTTATATCAGTTGCTGTAATTTATTTAAATAATGACAGAGGGGTGCAAGCACTCCCCAAAGTCATCAATGCAATGGATGTCCAATTCTCTGATCATACAAAAGTGTTGTATACCAGGTCAACCCATTTGTCCACCCAGCCCAGTATTTTTTTCCCCGATTCACAGTCACTTTCCAGGGTGTTAGGACAGAGAGTGGTATTATTACCTGTTTATTGTTGTTATGTGCCTTCAAGTAATTTCTTAAGGTGAACCAATCACAGTAAGATTTCTTCAGAGGGTGTTTGTATTTGCCCTCCTCTGAGGCCGAGAGACCGTGACTTGTCCGAGGTCACCCAGTGAATTTCCATGGCCGAGTGAGGATCTGAAACCCTGGTCTCCTGAAGTCCTAGTCTGACTCCGAACACAAAACCAGTATATCATGCTGGCTCTCTATTATCTGCTACTTTTTTCCTTTTTAAGTGGAAGTGCCCAGAATTGAACTTGGGTCCTTCTGCATGTACTTTCTCACTGTTGTACACAATGTTCAGAAGCTGGTTGTGGCCCCTCAGTATTATGTACAACAAAGGCTTTTTTGATGTGAGTCAGAGCAAGTCGTGGAACTGGGATGATCATCCCAGTTCCACGACTTGCTCTGACTCACATCAAAGTTATGCCTTCCTTCCTTGAGAAATGCAAAACATCCACGACAAAGTACAGTGCACAAAAGCTTGATGCGTGTTCATATCTAAGACTTCAATCACAGTTGAATCTGTTCCACATACTTATTGATGTGAACATGGAACCCTTGTTATGGGAGGATAGGGAGTGGAATCATTGTTACCAAGAAATAGAAAGTAGGATAGAACGCAGAGAAGAAGAAAAATGTGATTCCAGGTACTAATTGTGTATAGCAAGCCACACTGAGCCTTTCCTACCTCCTTTCCTAATGTGGTATCCTTCAGATGTTTTGAACAGCAATGATAATGGTAAGGAATGATAGAAGACGTAGTCGAAAACACTGTGTATTGGAGAAGACAACTGTAGTGTGAAAATGCCCACAGATTTCTTTTTCCTTGACAATACTGAGCCACGAATTCTTCTGCCTCCAGCAGAGGGAATAGGAACACTCTCTCACATACTTACTCTGAATAAATTCTGAATAAATACCTTGTTCTAAATAAATACCTTGATACTGCAAGGTAATGATTGGTGAAACCATTAGGCAGCGGTGTTCTTATTTCCTGGGGGTGTTCAGATCCATTGTGGCCCAGAAAACATCAAGTAACATTGGTTTCTGTGAGGTTGAGAAATAGCATCGATTGAGCAAAACATGTTCTGATAAACAGCAGTTAGATAAGTTTTTTGTCCTTACCTTTTAAAAGACCTTTGGAAGTCTGTGATAGCAAAGAGCCTTAGGGTTTGAAATGTGTTTCTCCCTTTTTGTCTTATTTAGGAAGAAGCCCATTTGTCCAAGGAAGAGCACAGATATAGAAGAAAACATCTGATTTGAGGCAATGGCCAATATTTGGTCCTGAGGAAAAGTGGCATGACACTGAGGTTATTCCAATTTCAGCAATTTTGCTTTGCATGTCAAGATCCAATCTGAGAAAGAGCAAACCAAAAAAAGTAACATTTTTGTGGTCTTCTGTTGTCTCACTTGTGGATACAGTATGGAAAAAACACCAAGAAAATGAGAGCAAAGAGTCTGTTAATATCTTTTGCACTCCATTTTTCCAGTCAGAGAAGCTTACCTAACTACTTTGTTTCAGATACTGATAGGCTTTCTGTGAACCCTAACATTCTTCCTTGCTTAGTAGGAGGAACGCTTCTGAGTCTTGGTGGCTATTTTTAAAAAATACACGCCTATACAAATGCACGCGCAAACTCACCCCAAAAACTAGGAACAAGATCTTGCTTTCATTATTTAATATCATTATCATCAAGCATCAATCAGGGTATGGAGAACACCAAAGAAAATGTCCCAAAGAGAGTTTTGGAAAGTACACTAGTATTGTTTATTTAACCAAAAATACAGGTATAGCTGATTAGAGCAGATGTCAAGGAAGAAAGGCAGCTTTTCAAATATGTTGCCCAATCTAGGGTTTCATTCCTGGATCAGCCTTCCTAAAGCCAGATTCATATTTCCAGTTAGTGTTTATCAACAATGTGGAAATAAATTTTCTCACAGCTACCGAATATTTGCTCTGGACTCTTTCAAAGAGAGACCAGAGTAAATTGCAGATACATTGGATGAACATTAACCAGCTTTGATAATGAGCCTGAATGTTGAGAACATCTCTGCCACCAACTGCATCAACTGCACCCAGACTGTGGGGGAAGTCAATGTTTTAAAGGCCATATTACTAGGAGTGATCTTTGGGGGTCTGATACTTTTCGGCGTGCTAGGCAACATTCTGGTTATTCTTTCAGTTGCCTGCCACAAGCACCTGCAAAGTGTAACCCACTACTACATCATCAATTTGGCTGTGGCTGACCTTCTCTTGACTTCTACTGTTCTCCCTTTTTCTGCTATTTTTGAGATATTTGGCTACTGGATTTTTGGAAGGATCTTCTGCAACATCTGGGCAGCTGTTGATGTTCTTTGCTGCACAGCTTCCATCATGAGCCTCTGTGTCATCTCTATAGACCGATACATTGGAGTGAGCTACCCGCTAAGATACCCATCCATAGTAACTGAGAAGAGGGGTCTCCTAGCTTTGCTGTGTGTCTGGGTGCTGTCTCTTGTAATATCTATAGGGCCCCTCTTTGGCTGGAAACAACCAGCTCCAGAAGATGAAAAAATCTGTCAAATCAACACCGATCCTGGTTACGTACTCTTCTCCGCTCTTGGATCTTTCTACCTCCCATTGATCATTATACTGGTGATGTACTGCCGGGTGTATGTGGTGGCAAAAAGGGAAAGCAAAGGACTTTCTTGTGGCCTGAAGACAGAGAAATCCCATTCAGAAGAAGTCACCCTCCGTATCCACCGCAAAAACACTACAGAAACCACTGGATCTACCCCGAGCACCAAGCACAAGTCCCATTTCTCCGTCAGGCTGCTGAAGTTTTCCAGGGAAAAGAAAGCAGCTAAGAGCCTGGGGATAGTTGTGGGATGCTTCATCCTGTGCTGGCTTCCGTTCTTTTTAATCATGCCCATAGGTAAGTGAAAGAAATTCAGTGGCTGTGAGAAGAGTGAGGTTGGGTGACCTGAGCTCTTACATGATTGTCTGAGATGCTGAATGAGATCCTCTATTGATGTGAGTAAGAGCACTGGTACTCATATTGTCATGCATTGCTTAGTAAATGATGAAATATATGCCATAATAATAATAACAGTAATAACAGTAATAATATGAATATTAATAATAATAATAATAATAGTAATAGTAATACCCCACCTTGCATTTTCCCAGTCCAAGACTCAAGAAGACTTACACTAGTTAAAACAAGCATAGCTAAAAAAAAAACATATATTTTACAAAAGTTTAAAAAGTAATTTATCCATTAAAATTGAAATCAGTTAAAAACATAGCCATTGAAAATAAAACACCTAGATCACACTGCACATCATGCAAGGCCCATTCCCCTTGAGCATCCAGTCTTGAAAGGCCTGACAAAACATAAAAGTCTTTACCTGCTTGAGGAAAGACAGCAGGGAGGGCACTAGTCTAATCTTTCTAGAACGGATTCTCCAGAGCCTGGAAAACACACACTGAGGGGGCCCTCTCTCATGTTCCCACCACAGTGAGACTGAGAGAAGGGCCTCTCCAGAAAATTTCAAAATTTGGGCAGTCTCATATGGGAGAATATGGTCCTTGAGGTAACTTGGACCAAGACTTACACATAGGAAAATTGGTTAGAATCAAATCAAATATAACAGTAGCATTGATGTTTCTTCAGTCAGCTATCTGCCCCATTCACAAGTACTTCAAGATGTTCTTATCTAAAAGGAGCATACAGCAGAGGAGACAAGAGTCTTCTATATTCCACCTTGTCTTTCCTGGCCTCCCTTCCCTTCCCAGTGTCCGAGCTTTTTTTACTCCAAGTTTACGCCATCTAGCACTGGAACTGGTTGAAGAGCTGTTACTAATGGAACAATAATATGTGTGCATGTGTGTATTTCACTGACTTCTTGCACCACTTTGATGTTGGTTGGTTGGTTGGTTTGTTGGTTGATTGATTTATCTGTCTCGCTATCACATGTCGACCTGCTAAGCTCCTCAAAGTGATGCACGGAAATGTTTAAAAGAAAGAAAGAAATGTTTAAAACTGATTTTTTTGAAAAAAATGTTAAAATGAGATCTTACACCTCATCTCACACACAAATAACAAAGTCACACAATTAAACAAATACCATCCACTTCCATCACTGTGCCTTGTTTGGGTCCTTAGAACAAAATATGTGATTCGGTATATGCTTATATGCATCAAACACCCTGAGGTTTACTTTGGAGTAAACATGCTTGGAATGAGTCTCAGCGTGGACATATCTATCCAGCTTAACCTCGTTCAGCTTTTCGTCTTTCCACTACCAGTCTCATTCTGACTTGGGACTCCTTTGAATCAAAAGGCCTCCCCAGCCCCATGTGGAAATTAACCCAAGTTTCTGTGTTTTCCACATGTTTTTCCACTTTTTTGCAAGCGTGCAACTCTTTCTATAGATGTTTCAACATTACAAATGTTTGTACGTATAGCCTTTTTTCCAAAACGCATGACAAATCTCAAAAATGGAAATGTTTCATCAACAAATTACATTCAATTTCCTTATACTGTGAGGTAACCATTGGACTCTCTCTTATTAAATGTAAGCAAAATGAATTTCTTACTCCTTCCTAAATAAAACTATAAAGAAAATATGATTTATCCCAGCTTTTGGGGAAAATCTGTGCACTTCGGTAAAAGTAGCCAGGCATAACTGGTTAGAGGCTATTGTGACTTTTGTAGTTTTCCATTACTCCATCACTGCATAGAAAGCATCTGTCAGCATATAAAGATCTATCTGGAACTTATTTGGAATGGCCCTAGGAGAGAGAACTTTCAGAGGAAATCTTCAATCGATATCAGCAAGTTTAGAAATAAATTGTTAGAGCACAATTATATACATATTTATTACTAAGTTAGGGTGAGCAGATAGCTTCTAGTCTAGTCAAAGACATTATGCAGCTGTTCCATCATTCCAACTTTAATGGATTTTCAGTGTTTAGAAAAATTATTAAAAGAAATTGTGGGAAAACAAGGAAGGGTTATGAATTGAAGGTCATCTGGACTCCCTGTGAATGGGGTAGACCAATTGCATGATAAAAACCATGTCTAGAAGCAATTTATGTCCCACTGGATTCAACTGGATATATAATTGCAGTTGATGTGTGTCTGTGTGTTTTAACATTTGCTGTTAGTTTGAGGTGCCCTGTTTCTTCTCGCTCAAATGACTCAAACACTGTAAAATAATGTGCGGCTCTTCAGTCCATGTGCTGTGTCAGACACAGATCACAAGCATGTGGTCTGGATGTACTTTGCTTAACAGCCCATTCATAAATATGCGTACTTATTGAGTGTTTATATTTGAATGTATGTTGAATATATAAGAGACTCCATGAAGTAGAAGTAAAGTGAGATGAAAAATCTGATCAGTCAAACCTGTTTGACTTAATGCTAGAACAGGCATATGTGTATAAACCACACTCATCCAAAAATCTGTGATTGCAGGAACAATTGAAATTTGTATTTTTCTGAACCGATTGTTGACAAATTTGTTCTGAGGTGCAAGTGCATAATGTGGATTGGATCTAAGCCTCCTGGCATTCAGCTATTGTACCGTGTAAGAATTAGTCTTCTGTTCTGCCTTTAGAAGTCAAAAATGCACTGGGGATATTTTATACGCGTTGCAGCCCATGGTTATGCAGGAGATTTTTTTTTAACTGCCATAAAAGTCAGGTGCAATAGCACTAAGACTAGAGTCATCTACCCATTTACCTGGAAGTTGGTTGGATTTATAACTGTGTACAAGAAACCCCTGCCTTTCGATGCTCTTTTATCTAATGACTCACTCTTTTGGCACTTCCAAATTAAGCACAAGTTACATTAATTTGACAGAGGTTCTGCTCTTTTGTCAGTTCTTCTTGTCTATGAAAGCTTGCTTGGGACCACTCACAAATGCATGCTGCTTGCAAAGCAAGCTGGGTGGAGGAGGCACCAAGCCAGCTGAGAGACTTTGCAAGCACCGTGCTTGCATAGCTGGTCCCAAGTAAACTTCTGTAAATCCTTCATGCTCCCTACAGTACAGTAACATGGGCTGCATTTGTCAAGACTGTGCTACAAATTACTATTTAGATGTAAAAAAAAAAAAAAAATCACCGTAATTTCATCACTTGAATTGGATGTACAGGTTGAATATGTCATATTATTGTTCATTACTTAAAGTAAGTCATTAATAGAGAGTCTCTTTGAACAGTGACATATTCTGAGTGGCTTAAAGTTCTAACAAATATCTAACATGCAGCTTTTAGTATAAGAAATAATTTTGAAATTAGCAGTCTTTCTGAAGAACCTCAGCCTGATCTAAGCCATTTCAGCACTAGGTTGTTATAGCACTATTATTACACTTTCAACATCCTATGGAATCCTGGGGTTTGCAGTTTCGGGGGTGGGGGGCAGTCGGCCCTCCCGAAACTGCAAACTCCGGGATTCCATAGGATGTTGAAAATGGAATAATAGCACTATAACAGCCTAGTGCGGAAATGGCCTTAGACAGAAGGAGCAAAGTAAATGCAGCGAGCAACCAGACAATACACACGTGCACAAATGCATATACCAACACACACAGAATCCTAGGCTGTGCTTGTTTTAGAAAAAAAAAATCATGCCAAACTATTTCGATTAGCATGGTTTTTAATTTTGGTTTTTTGGTCTGCAAACACAATGGCCTCTTCTTCACCGTTTCTCTCATTCTCCCTGCTTTGAAATTATGGTTTTAACACGTTAATTATATTCCAACTGTATAAAGTACACATTTCTACAATGTTAATTTTTCTCCAAGAATACATCCATGTCTTCTTTTTCCTATTTAGGGGATATTTTGAATGAAAGATCATTTACAAATCCTGGATATTAGATTAGTTCTAGCTGAAGCCCATTAAAGCAATAAAATTACCAGCAAGTTAAATCCTTAGACAGCTGTGGCCAAATAAGCCAAGTTGGGATATTGAGGTGGTCGGAGAGAAAGGAATTAAACGGTCTTGAAACACTGCATTATTTTTGTCAAGTAGAAATACCAAAATTGGTTTAACAAGACTATTCACCTGCGGCCAGACTCAATTAATTTGGAAGAGCAGTCAATTTTCTCCCCTCTATGCCACTCTTCTTGTTTATTTTTGTTAATTTTTTCTTTTTTGAGATTTTGGTATTTTAGGACAGAGGCACAGAAAGGATGGAGGGATACTTAAGGAGAACTATAATTTTATGAGGAATTCTGGGTTCATTTGAAAGGGGTTGCATGTGTTGTGATCTTAATGGTTTTTGAAGACTGTTTTATTGTAGTGTTACATTTCAGATAACCAACTTATGAACAGAATGATTTTCTAGTACAGTTTGCTTTACTCCAGTGTTACCTTTCAAATAGCAAACTACTTATGCTCCAGCTCTCCTGATTTGGCACGGACAGTCACAATTAACCCTCAGTCATCCCACTGTTTCAACTACTATTAAAATGTACCAGTTTCTCTCTCTCTATCTCCCTGTTTCCCCCTTTGCCCATAGTTTAATCCAATTACTGCAAACTGAGGTCAAAGTATAAAAGCAGTTTGCATTCAGCAGGGTAGTTAACCTTACGAAATGTATGGGGTCCCCATGAGTTGAGAAGTGTCTTGAAGTCTTTGGGGGCCCTGGTAGATCAAGAGGCAATAAATAATGTCATAAGCAAACAAATAAATGCTTGATTATTCTCTTAAACTGATTGATGTGGCTGGTTCTTTACCACAGAAGATTAATGGGGAGTGTGACATTGTGAGAGGCTTATTGGACCAGATAAGAAACTATCATTTTAAAACTAATTTGTCGCATGTTTCCTCAGGTGCAAGTCTCACTATGGTCAGTGGAGCTTATGCACTAAGATTGCAGCTCCCACAATACACAAGAACATTTATTCCTGAAGTATTATTTCATCATGTTGTTTCTTAATTTCACAAATCTTTACTTTTAATGCATGAATAGATAAACAATTGGGTTTATCCATAATGTTTCAGATCAACAGCCACAGTTAAATCTTTGGTAAGTCACACTGGAATGGGTGGTAGTAGTGGTCCTCTGAGACTTCAGTGATGTTTGTGGAAAAGAATTTCTCATGATTTTTACTTACTATCAGTAAACAAACTTTACTAAGTGTGTGAGACTGCCCATTGATTTCTGTTACTCAGGCTGCAATTCTACACCCACTTTCTTGAAAGCAAACCCATTGAGTTCGTTGTTGTTGTTGCTGTGTGCCTTCAAGTCATTTTGGATGACTTGAAGGTACACAAGAACAACAAGACGAGCCTATCACAGGAGCCCATGGTCATTGAAGTAGGTTTCCCTGGCCAAGCAGAGAATCAAACCCTGGTCTCCAAGATCATAGTCCAACACTGAAACTGCTACATCTTGTTCAGTAGCAAAGTTCAGTAGAAAAGTTTGCTTATTGTTCAGGAAACATGTGTAGGATTGTGTTTTGTTTCTGAAAGTAAACCAGCTTTAGTTGTGGTCCTTTTTCCTTGAAGAATGCTTATAACAAGAAGTCTTTTAGCTGTTGAAATGGACAACCATGATCATGTTTCTTTCTCCCTTGAGAGCGATCAGTATGTTCTGACAAATGGCTCAAGGATGAGGTTCGCTCTGCTTCACAGAAGGTGCAGTCTTGGAAAGACTAGCTCTTTTTGCCCTGGGTGTCATGACGTTGGAATGTTGGTTACCAAGAAGTTGCAAACATACCCAAAAAGGATTAAAGGGAGACATAACATCCTTCTCCATCACCCCTATCTGGAGCCAACGTTACAGCTGTTTGCCATAAAGTCCTTGGGACGACATTGAAGAAATCTGCCTCATTTTTGGAACTGACCTCACTTTTCTTATAAGGGTAGTTGCTCACAGTTTGAGTCCATATCTTCTGTGTTTCTTTGAAATCACATCATTAGTCTTTCAAGCCTGTTTGTCCCTTGCATAATGTGAAAGATTGAACTCAAGCATCATGCAGAGGTGATAAACTCTACCTCATTAGAAACCACTGGCTCATTAGAAACCACATGCCAGTCCAGCTGTGAGCTGATGTTCCTTAACTCGAGCTTGGAACAAAGTTAAAATTCAGATGTCCACAGTGGAAAGAAACTAAAATGAAATCTAAACTGAACTGAAATCCTACAATCACTTATTTCAGAATGATTCTAGTGATTGTTAGATGTCAAATCCTATTAGCCACAGCAAGCATAGCTAATGTTGAAGGATGATGGGACTTGCAGTGCAACACTGTCTGAGATGCTACAAATTCTGCAGCCCTTTTTCAGGGATCCAATACTACAATGGAGTCCATTAGTAGTACCACAGCCTCATTTTAATGCCTTGTGTAGTTGGAACCAAAATACCAATACTCTCCAACTGTCCTAGTTTGATGGGGACAATCTTGGTTAATCCTCTGTCCTTTTGCTTCTTCAGTTGCTGTCAAATGATCCACATGCTCTCTCCTCCCCTCACTTTCTCCCTTTGTCCTTGACTTACTTCAATGCTGAAAACTGAATTCAAAGTGCAAAAAAAATATAGTTTGCAACCTAAAAAGCCCTCTTTATCCTTCTCTCATGCTAGAAACAAGCACTGTTATTCAGTTCCAGATAAGATTATCTAGATTCATTTCAAGCTGGCTTCAGATCTTGTTATGGGGCAGAGATGATACTGGTTGCTTTGGTGAATGATCTGTTATGGGAAATGGTCAGGGGGAATGTGTGTCTGTTGGTTCTGCTGGACTTCTGATGAGCTTTTGATACCATCAGGCATGATATTTTCCTGAGCTGCCTAACTGGGATGGGACTTGGAGGCACTCTCTTACAGTGATTGTATTCCTTTCTGGAACCCAGAAAGGGAAACCCAGTAGCTAGGGTATTGATTCTAGTGCCATCATTTTGTGGGTATATAAGGACTGTTGAATGGCACTCAGGTACACCTTCATGGTCATTCAGTTGCTGGAAGTGGAAGGGAGTCGTAGACAGGGAATATGTTTTGTGAGACAATAGTTAATATAAGAGCACTCAATTATCCACAATTATAAGTCAAAGAGATTCTGTCTGAAGATGCATTCACATTGATCTAGGTGTCAGTAAGCACTTGCAAATCCCATTGTGTTGGATGGGACAGATTCAAGCCTGTGTACCTCGGCCAGTTCATTCCCGACGTCAGATCTCTCCCACTTGCTTATACTGCAGCCATCGTCTTGAAAAATGAGTCAAATAGAGATGGTATGCTGTTGGAAAAAAGTCAAAAATGTTCTGGCAGTGTGGATTTTTTTATAGAAGTTGTTTGCATAGCAACCTAAAAGTCAAACAGTTCACTAAGACCAGATTCTTTCATTCAGTTTTAACATGGTAAACACATGTGAAGTGACTTTTACAAACTCAGTGTGGTGACTTGAATGTGACCTCACTTGTTCATACCCAAGACTTAGTTGAAAGTGGCTCATACTGACCACTGGTCCATCTAGTCCAGTGGTTCTCAACCTGTGGGACCCCAGATGTTTCTAGACTTCAGCTCCCAGAAGCCCTGAGCATTGGCCATAGTGGCTGGGGCTTCTGGGAGCTGAAGTCCACAAACATCTGGGGACCCACAGGTTGAGAACCACTGATCTAGTCTATCACTAACTACTCCACTCAACCTCCAGTTGTTTTGGATTGGTACTCCCATTATTACTGACCATTGGCCAACATCTAGAGTGTACCAAGTTGGAAACACTGGACTGCTCTCACTGATAGTGGCTTTGCAAGGTCTCAATAACATATCATTCATTCCATGTCTGGAGTCCTTATGATACAAAGGATTGACCTTGGGACCTTCTGTATGCTAAAGCTGTGCACAATCATCATCTGAATTAATAGCATAGGAAATCTCTTCTTTTTGGACTACAGCAATCCCTCAGCTTTGCAGGAGGAATTTATACCACAGCTGGGAACAAGTAATGAATTCAGCACCATGCAACATGATCTTAATAGATGTACCAACCCTTTGATTGAATTCTTGCACAAGAGTTTCCCAGCTTCTTCCTGCCAATTTTTGGCAAGCCGTAAATATACGACTACAATCCTTTTTCTCATTGCCCTTTGGTGGACTCTAAATAACAGGACAGAAAGAAGGAGTAGCATCATAATTTTGAGATGAGCAAGTCAACAAGGACAAAGGGAGAGAAGGTCCACTAGCAAAGGGTAGAGGAAATGACACTGGAAATGATTCCAAAACCGGATTATGCCCTAGGTAGGTAACATAGCAAACTTTTATGGATATTTAATTTGCTGCTGATACCTTATTCTAGAACAACTAAGCACATTTCACTCAACGTAGCTTTATACTGCAAGATCCTTATGTTTCATTTCAAGTACCGTTTTACCCACAATGAGAATGGTTTAGCCCATGAGCTTTAAATCAGTGTTTTTGTTTTACTTTTTATTAAAATCAGATCTTACAACAAATATTAGAAAGGGCATTGGCTAGCAAGTAGAGTCATTTTTTTTCTCTTTCAAATCATTTTCTGCTTTAAAATATCAATATACCAGAAGTGAGCATCCTGATGCTTTCCAGATATTTTGAAACACAGCTCTCAGAATCCATACTCTCTACATCTGATGGGAGTTATAGTCTATGTCATCTGGAGACCATCAGGTTGCCTAGCAATCAGAAATAATTTAAAAGCAGGAGAGAATTTTTGTAGCATCAAGTATGGATACACAAGATTTTTGTCATACCTTTGTTCCATTTGTAACGTTAATTCCCATAAAGGTACAGTCGGCCCTCCATATCCACAGATTCTATATCCATGGATTCTACCAACCATGGCCTGAAAATCTGCCATTTTATAAAAGGGATACCATTTTACTACATCATTGCATATATCATTGTACATAATGGGACTTGAGCATTGATGAATGTTGGTATCCATGGTGGGAGGAGTCTTTGAACCAAACCCTAGTGGATACTGAGGGCCCACATTATTTCCTTAGTCCTTAACTTTGACTGAATCACAATCCTTTTTCTCTGGATGTTTTTTTTTTTTTAACATCATGTATATATATGCATGTGAAGGGGCTTGTCACAATTAATGGAAACTGGAATCATGCCACTGGGCCTGCTCTCAACTTCATACATGTTTTTGGCCCCAGTTCTCTGAAGTTCATGGTTTCTTTTGGTGGCCTTTTGGTGTCTTACCCACATATAATTCCCCTATGCAAACAGTTGCACGTTTTTCTCCCATGCATAAGAAGTGGAGTTTTGCAAGCAGATGTGCTTTCTTCCCCCCTTTTTGACCAGTTTGTTACCTGTCTTGATGTGCTAATGTGTGAGAGCAATAAATGTGCTTACCAAAAGTTAGCTTCTTAGGGTTCAAACTAATCAAGAACTGTAAAGACCTGAAAGACCTGTACCACCTTGTGCAGGCGTTTGAACATTTAGGCCAAGGGTCATGATTTGCATCTTTGTGGGTCCGATTACATTCCATCCCACTCCCACAACTATATAAGTATGCTTGAAGTCTGAGGCCTTAATACCACTCAGCGTTGCATCCCAAGAAGTGGGTTTATATCTCCAAAAGTTCATGTGAAAATAAAAACCAGTTAGTCTTAAAGGTGCTGTTACATTTCTTTCCCCCTCCTCCTCCTTTTTATGCTACAGAGACTAACATGGCTAGTTTTTGTTTTGTTTTTTAACTGCTCTGGATACACACTGTCTGATTCTCAGATTTCAAGCAGACATGATGTCAGTGCCAGGGATGGTTAATCATTTGTAACTTCATGGACTTGGCCTGGCTATTGGACTTTGGGACATTTGTCCACCTCAACAGCTTGTTTACCTGCTAAGCTCTTAATGTAATCAACAACCCCAATTGTGTTACGATCATCGTCATCATCTTTAAAATTAGAGATGGCCGTAGCTTGGGAAAGTTCTTCATTTTAGTCTTCCAACTTCAGTCAATTTCAGAAAGCGCCAACAACAGTCAGCTCTAGTTCTTTTGCAGACAAGAGACTCATTTTTCTGTACTTACAAATGTTGCTTGTTGATAACTAAATATCATTAGTTTGGCATCTGAAGAAGTGCTAAACAGTTCAGTATGACATTGCACAACCAATTGTAGTTTTATAACACTGAAAATATAAATTGCTCATTTTTTAAAAAAGGAACAGCACAAATTGAAAAACCAGACAATTATGCCAGCAGCGAGAGCTGGGGTGGGAATCATATCGTGTTGGCCTCATGCTTTACTCAAGGCCATTTTTTCATACCCACCATGCCTAATTTGGCAGGGACAGTCTCAATTAATCCTCTGTTGTCTCACTTATTCAGCAACTTTTATCAGATCCCAGTTTCTTTCTTTTCTTTCCCCTTTTCCTTTATGTCTTTGGCTTATTTCAGTTGCCTGCAAGTTTAAACTTGCAGACCCTGAAATTCTTCAGCTTTCAGTGTAGAGCATGGACAAATTGGTTTCCATGCTGAAAACATATTTTCTTATTTGATAGACTTTGTGTTTTTTATATGAATGACACACTTTGGGCAACTGTTACTGGTGCTTAATGCATCAGGCTAAGTCACATTGCCAGTGTCTAGTTTCAGATTTGGGCCCTGAAATTTCAAGAATTGGGATGTTTCTGACTTGGCAAACCTAGCAGGCACTGAATGATGAGTGACTATCTAGAGAGAGATATAAAACAGAGTGGGTGGGGCGGGGGAATGAAATGGAATAGAGGTAGCTGACGGTAATCCTAAGAAAACTCTTTGCTGTGACATTTTGCTGCAAGTCCCACTTGTGTATTTAAAATAAAGATAGAACAAGAGTAAACCCCATGCATACAACATGTTTTGCAATTGGAAGAGGTTCTTTAAGGTCTCTTCTCTAGTAATATTGATTTTGGCTCATTCAAAGCACCTATGTAAGGAACAATAAACAAAACTCCAGCTTTAATGATCGGGCTACGCTGATGGCTGTGATGGTTATTGCAAGGCAGTATTTAAGACAAACTGTCCAAAGTCTAAATTCATTTTCCCTGAATTATATCCTCTTACCAAATTGTTAATTATATCCTCTTTTTATGTCATCTCCTTGTCTTATCCTCTATATACATACTTATTTTAACAATTAATAAAATAAGCATCTATTAATTGCAAGTGTTAATCAAGAACATCTCCTACTTTCTTAGGTCTATTACCTCTAATTTTTATCTGTCCTTACATTTAATCCAATCTGTTACTGGTTACCATTCTTTATCAAATTGTTGGATAGAGTTTTCCTTTAACAAGCTAGAGAGTTCTTTAGTTTCTTTCATGTTCATAACTTTAATTTTCCATTCTGCTTTAGTTGGGCCATCTTTCTCTTTCCAATGTTGGGCATAATGTAACCTAGCTGCTTTTATTAAGTATAGAAGTATCTTCTGGCATAAAATTCTACCAGATGGGATTCTGCCCTGTCCCCCTCTCTCTTTGCATGGAGGACTTTCCTTCCTCCTGCAAGGACCTGCCTGGCATAGTCATTTTATGGTCTGGGAGAGCAGCCAAGGAATATTTAGCTGAGCTCCTATAGCTGTCCACATGACAATCAAGGCATTCTCAAGGACCTCCTGGAGCTCTTTTGGAGGTCCTAGAGAATGGTGTCGTCATTGTGTGTCTAGCTGTAGGAACATAGGCAGATACCACCTGCCTGCCCACTCACCCAGGCCACTAAATAGAGGTTTTGGAGAGATGCCATATGGAGAGGTCCTTGACATGCATGGATGTTCCTTCAATGATCCAAAAGGACATTGTTGTTATGAATTGCTATCAGTTTGACTTCACCTTCCGGCAACGCTATGAATGAGAGACCTTTAAGTCATTCTGTTATCAGCAGCCCTGCTTAGATCCTGTAGACTCAGGGCTGTGGCTTCTGTGCACCTGTAATATCATTTTTCTCTTTTCCTACTACCACATACCTTACCAAGCGTCATTATCTTTTCCGATAAACCATATCTTTTCATAATATGTCCAAAGTACAAAAGCACACATGGAGACCTAATGTGACATTTATGACTGTGTATGTCACAGACAGGATTTTGGCTATTATAATCAATAAATGAGGGGCAGTGACATTTTAAGATGACTCATTCTCATTGTTCTTTTCACAGCAGCAAAAAAACTTTGCTCCTGCTTTGGTGTGGCAGCTTGGCTGCTCTGTGTAAATCTTAATTGGTTTCATTCTCCCATATAAAACAAGAATGAACAAAAAGAATTCACCTCACCATAACGTGGAGACAATTTGTGAGATCAGGTGGGTTTTTTTTAACATTTCTGGAAATGTTCAAAATTTAGAACCATGGTAACTGGTGTTCTGTTGTGATGATAGTTAAAAAGAGAAGCATTGACTGGATTGTCTGCATCTTTGTGAACAATCAGGCTGTCTTTTCCACTTGTTCTCACTGTGTGGGTTCTTAGTTTCTCAAAAGGAAAAGACACCAGGAGAATTTATTGTGCAAATTGCACAAAGAATGAGAGGAGGTACAATATGAAGAAACATTTCTCTTGCATATGCATAGTGTCTTTGGCCTTCCCTTTTTCCAAACACTCTATAAGCCCAGGTATTTCTAATTAACTATAGTTTTCCATTTTGTCCAAACTGTGGTTATCAGCTTCAGAAAAAACCAGGATCTTAAACCACAGTCTGATCCTGATTTGTTCTAAATCTGCTAACTCCCAGCTGCAACAAAATTAGAAGCTTGTTAATTGGACACTTCTGCTTCAAAGATGGGAGTTAAAAGGGCTACATGTATGAGCTAAAGGTTTATGTGTGTCTCTTCTTTTTAAGATGAAATGTTGTTACCTTGTTTTCTGGGGGTCCCGGGAGGGACACCTAAATGCGCGTTCAATTAGACGAGTTGGGGGAAATTAGCCAAAAGCACAAGCTAGCAATACAAGAGGCAGGGCAACGGAGTGAGATCTTTCACCCAATGTCTACAGGGTCAGGCCAAGTCAAGAAGCAAACCGAATTGAAATAATAATTGCGGCTTTTATTGAAATACAGTCAAACAGTGTATGCAACACATTCACGCAGAGAACTAAAGAAATAAAGGTTGGAGTGGGATAGAGGGATTTTTAGAGGAGTTGTTGGTTTGGGTAATACTACACCTGTCCTGAATACCAGGTAGTCTGCAGCAGAAGTTCGGAGATATGGAGTCTCAGTACGTGGGACTGAGGGGAAGGCTCGCCAAGCAATGCAACAGCAAGGCTGGATGGAAATCGAGAGTGATCCAAGGAAGCTCACAAAGTCAGGCATTTTTAAAGGGGAAAATGTAGCCACAGGCTAGTCCGTACTTGGGGAAAACAATGAGTTTCAGGCTGGAGACAAAGCCTCCGAAAGGTCAGAATTTAGCATGATTGAGTTAGGTCCAAATTGACAATGAAGTAGACAGTATGTAAACGTGGAGTGCTTGACGGATGAGGATTCTTCTAATCAAGCTGCCTTCTCGGGACAGGGAGTTCTTTGTACGTAGCGTGCATACCTGATGAGGGTACTTTCCGTGAGGTCTCCTGAAACGGCAGTTTGGCTATTTCTGGCCAGCCTGTATTTGTTTTGAATATTCCAGCAGTTCGTGCTTGTCCGGGGGCCTCGCTAGCACGTGGAGAACAGAGGGGTATAATAGGCCAAATTGTTGATATCAAAATGATATCTAATGTCACCCCAAGTGCTGCTTAGGAACTGCAGTAACAAATGTGATCGTGAAAACCAGACTTGTTTCCCTTCCCCTAACAATGTTGACATGCTGTTTGGAAATCAGTGTTTGTGGCTACAATTCTATAAACACCTAGAAGTTCCACTGCACAGTTAGAAAATTCTACCTTGCATGATAAAATGTATGGTTTACATCTTTTTCAAAAAAAAAATCCAAATATATAAAGCAAACTTCAACATCTTCATTTATTCTTCATCATTCTTTCATGTTTGATTTGCAAAATCTACCCTGGGAAGTCAGTGAATTATAAAGTTTTATGGATTCCTAAGGAGGAATAAACAGATGAATTAAGCTTATGTGATAAGTAAGTGAAGCACATCTCAGTGGCTTCTTTGATGTCTCCTGTCTGACAAGTGACTCATAACGTGGTAGAGAATATGGAATGCTTGTATATGAAAAGCAGAAATGAACACCGCCACCCCAGTCTGATTGATTATGTGAGGGCAATCAAGTCTGAACTATGGTACAAGACACAATTCTCTGGGGGGATGACCAATTACAGCTTAAATAAATGGCGATGTTTAGATATACTGACAGTGTGGAAATTTAGAAGTCTGCATTTAAAAGTAATGAAAACAATACAAAAAGGGTTCAAGTGCCAGTCTGGACAGCTTCTGTATGTGAAAAGTGGAGGAGATGGGAGCACCATATATTTTGTGCTAGGTATCAAAATGGCACACATAAAATTGTTCTGCTTATAGTTGTATATGGACCAACAGTAGGTTGGATGAATGTTCCCAAACACAACAAAGGATGGCTCTACTCCCCTTCTGTGAATATCAGCATGGGATAACACAATGATTGACCTTTATATGATTGTCATTCAGTTTTTTTATTGTTGTTGTGTGGCTTTAAGTCATTTCTGACCTATGGTAACCCTAAGGGAGGCCCATCATCTATGAGAGTATGTGATGTGCCCAAGGTTACCTAGCGGGTTTCCGTGGCTGAGCAGGGAACTGAACCATGGTTTCCAGTGTCACATTCCATCACTCAAACCACTACACTGGTTCTCAAATCAGTTTAGATTGACATAAATACCTAACAGGATGCCAGTCCAAGTTTCCACATTCTAGAACAGCCATTCCCAACCGTTGGTCTCCTAGCTATTTGGGACTTCAGTTCCCAGAACCTGTCACCACTGGCTAGACTAGTGGAGGCTTCTGGCAGCTAAAGTCCACAATAGCTGGGAGAGCAAATGTTGAGGAATAGTTGCTGTAGAATACTGTTGTCAGTTGAGGAAACAGGATTTGGGGGTGGGTGGGGGTAGAAACAAGCCAGGCCAGATGGCATTCCCAGTTGTGTCCTGCATCAAAGAGGAGTGGTGAGGAGGGTGCCATGAGGAACAGCCAGGGACATGGCTCTTTTGCCAAATGGCATCTACTACCTGCAGTGATTGGGTCACACTGTCTAGGGACTGATGCAGAAGAAGGGATTTTCCATCAGATTAAGGCATGATTTCTAGCTGCTTAGCCTAGCAGGCCCCTTAAGAACATAAAATCCTAGCACTACACTTGGATCAGATTCTGCAGCAATTAGCAAGTCCGTATGTTTATTCCCAGGCCAGGGAAAGCTTCATCTGTTTGTTTCTTCAATTTAGATCTCTGTCAACTGGCCAGGAGGAAGTCAAGCTTTATTTTATTATTTTGTTTTGCTTTTGCCCTGGAAAATCCACTTCCAAATCATTTTTATAATGTTCTGAGCGTCATAGCTCTGATGGGAACATCAAAATAAATTCGTGCTATGCTTTCGGTTCAAGCTGGAGCGAATGCCCAAACACAGCCATTTGTGAGACTGTTCACTCCCTTCGAAATAGTGTTATACCTTCCGGCATTTCACAGATAAAAACTGGAACACATACGGACAAGGAAAATCAGAGTGTGGTCAAAAGGCTGTAGCCAGGTGAGGAAAAGGGCAAAAGTTATTTATGAGGAAGGTCAAACAAAACAATGATTTTAACCAGAGAAAATTATGTACTAGTTGAGGAAAGAGTGAAAAAAAAGGGGGGAATCCACAAGTACAATAACTCTGCGTGTGTGCGTGTATGAATGCAGCATGATTAACAATAAATGCATCATTATACAGTATATTATTCTAAAATCACAAATGTCTTTAGGAAGCCTACGCAAAACAACAGCTTTTAGCTCAGAACTGCTGTATGTGTTCTCACCCATCCCCTTCCCAGTGGAGACTCCAGTTCAGGTCAGCTTCCCCACAAACAAAACCCTTGAGCTGATCACCACTTCTCAGCCATCTCAGACTAAGCTACATCACCAGCTCGTTCTTAAAATAAAAGTTGGGTTGGATGAGATAGGTTGGGTTTTTTGATATACAGCAAAATATATTGGATTGGCTCTACTCAACATCTTTCCCTCGTTCCACCAACCCTCAGAGAAAGCTCTGTATTTTTCTTTGTTTTGGTTACAAGACCTTTCTGTCTGCCTCCAATGGGGCAGGCCACCCTATCCTGATGCTTCTCACTATATCGTTCCTAGGACACAGGAACAGAACCCATTCTGAAGAGAGAAAATGCTTGGTTTCTCAGTGTGAGAAACTATTCTTCTAGCCTGGTTTTCTTCTACCTCACCCTGCATCTCCTAGAGGAATTCCTGGAGAAACAGTAAATTCACATTTTCCCTTTTGCTGCACATGCTTTCCCTTCATCTGTGCTCTTCCCTGTGTAAAATGTGGTACCGTTACTCAAAATGCAGATTTTCATTCCTGCACAGAAAATGTTGTTCTCTGCACAGAAAAAAAAGCTGTAATTAGTTATTTCCTCTGTGTAAAATTTGCATCCCTAGACTAAGAATTCCCAGAAACTAGAATTCCTAGAATCTCATAGAAATTGTGTCCCTAATCAAACAGGAAAAGTTGTTTTCTGAAGAAAACAACCAAGTGCAAGTTTTGCACAGAACAAATCCCCAATAGCAGCTTTTTTTCTACATTGAAACATTTTCCATGCAGAATATTGAAATGTTGTTCAGAGTAAGATCCAGATTGTGAATAGCCTGCAAAGATGGCATGGTTTTCAAAGGCCCTTTCCCCAGCTTACCTGTTCTCGGCGCTGGGGTGCAGGGATTGCGCGAGCAGCCTCTTACAAGAGGCTCTCGTGTCCCCGTTGCTTCAGCTCCACAGCCACTGCCTGCTCGCGAGCAGGGACTGTTAGAGCCCCCTCTCTTCTTCCGCAGCGCAGCCTGGGATTTTCCCAGGCTGTGCTGCAGCAGGAAGTGTGAGCACCGCAGCTCCGGAGCTCCGCATGCATGGTAAGTGCACGCAGGGCCCCGGAGTGATGTGCAATCAGGCACCATTTTCGGCTCAAACCAAAAAGTGAAATAGTGTATGATGGGCACTTGCCGGCCCCAGCAACATCATGCAATTGTGAGGACGTCATGTGGACGGCCCCTCTCAATTGTGCGACGCTCCAGAGGCCCTTTCGCATGGCGAATGCCGTACAAAAAGGGCCAAAGTCCCCAGTGGAAAGAAAATTGCTGAAATTACTTATTGCTACCTTCGAGAAGAAACTTAGTGAGGAGTTACATTCCTAATCAGGACTATAAAACAGTGAGATTAACTCTTTCCTTTCCGCCCTGTGCTATTTTCTCTATGAAAATCCCTACTCAGCCTGTGTTGTCACATCTTGTTCAGGTCCTCCAACATAAGGAAAATTTTGCAAGGTCTTTCTAGAGAAAAAAAATACACTTTTCCTAGCTCTGCTTTTATACCTTTGCAAATACTAATTTTCCCATATAACTGTTGCAATCTAACTGAAGATCTGTCCAAGTAGAAGGAAAGCTTTCTAAATTCAACTTTTTAAGAACCAGTGCCCATTGCTGCTCGCATTTTCTTTTCTTCCTACAGACAGGTTGTTGATTCATCCCCAAAACCACCTTAATCTCCAAAACCATCAGAAGGAGCATATTACTACTAACCATCACCATATTTAGAGAAGGGAGGGATTATACAACCATATAGAAACATAGAGCTGGAAGAGGCCACAAGGACTATCCAATCCATACACCCTGCCACGCAGAAATACACACTCAAAGCACTCCCAACAGATGGTTATCCAACCTCTGTTTAAAAACCTCCAAAGAAAGAGACTCCATCACACTCTGAGGTAAACTTTAGCTGCTGCACCACACTGTTGACTCATGTTCTTCTTGTGGTCTATGAAGACTGCTAGATCTCTTTCACATGCATTGTGGTCAAGTGAGCTGTCATTTATCTTATATGTGTTCATTTCATTTTTTTCTTCTTAAGTATAGTACCTTACATTAATCCCTATTGAAATTCATTTTGTTAATTTGGGCCCAGCTTTCCAATACGTTAAGGTCATTTTGAGATGATGACGATGATGGCAATGATAATGATGACGACAATTATGAGGATAATAGAATAGATCAACAAGGTGATTGTACTTATGCACGCTTATTGAATTTAATGGGACCTGCAATGTCAACATGGTGAGAATCTAGCATATTCCAATCACAGTGTGAAGGTTTTCTTTGTGGGGTGGAGTAGAAGGAGAATGAGTTGAAGAAATAGAGAAGGAAGAAAAGAAAAAGAACATTATAAGTGCAGCTATGAGAAGTTAGGCTAAAAGGAGACACAGGATGAGGGGGAACAAGAAGAATGGGGAAGGAGGAAGAAAGCAAATACAGGCAAGACAGTTTGGAGTGGACAGAAGAAAAACAGAAGATGTTCAGTCTTCTGTTCAGTCTTCTGAAAGAAGATACAAGAAAATGAGGCAGAGATGGACTAGGGTGCAAAGTAGATTATGAGTATCAGCAAGAGTTGTGGAGGTAGAGGATGTGTGTGTATGAGAGAGAGAATGTAAGATAAGGTAAGGAAAGGAAAAAAAAACATCTCTAGTTAGTTGCTATGTTTTTCATAGGGGTGGGGGTGGGGTGGGAGCGGGGTGGAGGCAACGAGAAGAAAAATGCTATCAAATATACATAAAAGAAAATAAAAGCCAAGCAATCTAGTCAACGGCTTATTCCTGAGTTCCAGTAACCTGTTGGGAAATGTGGGAGGTAGGAGTTGATTTCTCGAGCATGATGATGATAGCTGCAAGGCAGGAGCTATCAGCTCCTCCACCCACCCACTCATCCCACGCAAACATAGTCTAGCAGAGAAAACAAGTGAGTTTAGTCTGCTTGGTAAAATGGTCAAAATTTTATTACGGCAAGCAGCCAGCAAATTTGAACAAAATTTAAAACAATATAAATGGAACAATAATTAATTTTGTTAAAATCTCCTACAGACATCAGACATAAAATATGGCAAGACAACCTTAACGTTTCAACCTAAAATGAAATTGGAAACATAATTTCTAAATTTATAACATTTAAAATTGCATATGTACATATGTATATATGTATATATGCTTGTGTACATTTATTTTAATCCAACATAGTGAGTAATTAATCTAAAAGCAAAATACAATAATAAAATACAATACCATAATAAAAACCCTGGAAGAGACAGATTTGGAAAAATACCAGAATAAAAAATTTTAAAACATGAATGTAAAATATTTTGCATCTTAAATATAAAATATATGAATCAAATTAGTGTAATAAAAACAAAACATAATACCGTAATCCCATTTGTGCTAAGGCAACATCCTACGCCAACAGGTAATGGCTGCCGAGCAAAAGGTCGCTACCTTAGCTGTGATTCCAGGGGACTGATCTGCCAAAAGATAATCAATATAAAATGCATCTGATCTCCCAGGTATACCTTGTAAAATAGGAGTAATAAAACGACATCGAAGATCTCGATAAAAGGGACAATACAATAAGACATGTCCCACCGTTTCTATCTTCTCCTCCTCGCAAGAGCAGAGACGATCACAGTATGGTACATTGTTATATCTACCCTTCAATAATGCGGATGGAAGCACATTAAACTTAGCCTGGGAAAAGGCTCTCCTATGTTTAGGTATAATTAAATTTTTCAAATAAGCAGCAGGGCGGAGGGCCTGCCCTCTATCTTTGAAAACTGGATAGATGGAGACTGCGCTTACATAATCCTGCAACTCAACATCCCGAATACGCTGGCACATAGTTTCTTTTGCTTTTGCATAACCCATGGCAAGAATAACACCTTGTGAAAATCCTAGCCTTAACACTTTCTCTCCAACTGTTTTTTTCCACCTTGAGTGGAAAGAGTCAATTAGCGTCAGAGGAGCCAGGCCTTTGGGCATAAATAACAATTTTAACCAATAATTTAACTTATAAATCCATATCTGGGATGTAATGGTAAGTTGACCCGTCTCTAGCTGTGTGGAAACATTTGGCACACAGCTAGGGAGACCGAGAATAGTTCTCAAAAATTTTGTTTGAACCAATTCTAAAACCGCAGTATTGCTGAACGTGCACAATTGTGCTCCGTAAAGCATTTGTGGCAAGATCTTATTGTTGAACACCTGTATTGCTGCTGGTACAAACTGTCCTCCCTTGGAGTAAAAAAATGAAATCAATGAATTATAACTCCGTTGTACATTTGCAATTGCATAAGACACTTGGGCTTTCCAAGAGCCGGTAGATTGAAAAATTACTCCCAAATACTTATAAAAATTTACCTGTTCAGTTGAATGGCCGTTTAGTTGCCAACGGTGTTTACACCGTTTCCAAGTGAAACTTGGTAAAATGTAAAAAAAATAGCCTTACTTCCAATTATTTATTCATCAAATACATGATATAATGAAAGAGAGACTGAGAAAAATTAAAGAGAAGCAGAATGTGGGTTTGGAGAAAAAACTAACCAAGAAAGGCACTGTGAATATATATTATCCCTGAACTCCGAAAAGGCAACATTGTTGGGTGCCTTCAAGTCATTTCCAACATATGGTGACTCTAAGGCAAACCTACCAGAGGGTTTTGTTGACAAGATTTGTTCAGAAGTGGTTTGCATTTCTTTGAGACTGAGAGAGTGTGACTTCCCCAAGGTCACAGAGTGGGTTTCTATGGCTGAGGAGAGATTTGAATCCTGTTCTCCAATGCTCAAACGTCTAGTTCTCTAAAATGTAACGTACAAACTTGAAATTAGTGAGTACAGGCGTGCAAAACTTTTCTAACAGTGACATCACTCTCCAGCTGTGAAAGTGGTATCTACCTGGTTGATATATGAGTTTGTAAAACGCAGCTTTATAGTGTTGGTTCCTTTCCATGTCATTTTTACTCATCTCTCCGTAGAACATGTCCTGATTGTTGAGTATACTGTAGTCACAGCTACTGGGTCTTATATTTGTTACACAGTCAAGAGAGGCCTCTGCCACCAAAATGACACTTAATCAGCAGGAGGCAAATTGAAATGTTACAGCTGTCAGCTCTGAGAGATAAAGTGCACAAAAACACAAAAACAAAATCTTGAACTGGGAAGGGAGAATGCTACCCAAACTCCCAACCAATGTATAATCTCTGAAATAAATTAAGAAGCTGATGTCCATAAAGCAACGCACACAGAGACAGTGGGCTAATTTCATTTTTGAATCATAGCCATGAACTATGATAATTGCACTTGACAAATCTCAGTTGTCAGGTCCCAAAGGAGGATTTTGCTGAGGAATTGTATGCCAAAGAGTCATTTGTCAATCCAAAAAAGAGAAAGGAGGATGAGACACTTCATTGTCCAATGCTGGCAGGGCCTTCACTTGAAGGACAGAGACGTAACTGCTTTTTCCTCTCTTCCCTGTATCAAAATAGATGTGCATTTATCAGCCAGGAGCACCTATGCCTCTGGTTAGTTTTCTGGTCCTACAAACCAAATATCAAACCAGATGTGGCAGTTTTTAATGTCTATTTGTTTTGAACCTTGCCTTTGTGACAAAAAAAAGCACTACCTCCAAAGTGTTCTTGAAGTGCCTTTAGCATTACCATTAGTAGAAACATCTCCTAGAACTGGTATTCCATTAGTATGGAGCTATTTTTTAAAAAAATGAATGTACAGAATTGGTAGATTTTTTTATTTAAGAAAGCACACCTGCTGTTAGCTTTTAAGATGGGATGAATTAAGAATGAACAGAAAGGAAGGAAGATTGTTGGATAGGTAGGTCTCGTGCTGTTGCCACAATACAGCTGTACAATTTAGATTTACTAGCATGCTTTGTGAAAACGTGGAAAGTTCCTTTAAACAATAACGAATTACAGCTATAATTCCATGACCTGGATAGATTGGAGAGCTGGGCCAAGGCTAACAAAATGAAATTCAACAGAGAGAAGTGTAAGGTCCTACACTTAGATAGAAAAAATGGAATACAGAAATATAGGATGGGGGACACGTGGCTGGATAGCAGTACGTGTGAAAGGGATCTAGGAGTCTTCATAGACCACAAGCTGAACATGAGTCAGCAGTGTGATGCGGCAGCCAAGAAAGCCAATGCAATTCTCGGCTGCATCAATAGGAGTATGGTGTCTAGATCGAGGGAGGTACTGGTACCACTCTACTCTGCTTTGGTTGGACCTCATCTTGAATACTGTGTCCAGTTCTGGGCACCCCAATTCAAGAAGGACCTGGTCAAGCTGGAGCAGGTCCAGAGGAGGGTGACCAAAATGGTGAGAGGCCTGGAAGACATGCCCTATGAGGATAGACTTAGAGAGCTGGGGATGTTTAGTCTGCAGAAGAGACGGTTAAGAGGGGACATGATAGCCATGTTTAAATATTTGAAGGGATGCCATGTAGAGGAAGGAGAGAGGGCCTGTTTTCTGCTGCTCCAGAGACCAGGACAAGGAGCAATGGATTCAAACTGCAGGAAAGGAGATTCCACCTGAACCTCAGGAAGAACTTCCTGACAGTCAGGGCTGTCCGGCAGTGGAATCTGCTGCCTCGGAGTGTAGTGGAGTCTCCTTCCTTGGAGGTTTTTAAGAAAAGCTAGATGGCCATCTGTCAGGAGTGCTTTGAGGGTGTTCCGGCATGGCAGGGGGTTGGACTGGATGGCCCGTGTGGTCTCTTCCAACTCTACATTTCTATGATTCTATGATTCTATGATTCCATCCTCACAGTAGGTTTCAGATTTGGTTACAAATATTAAAACAACTCTTTTCTTTCCCACTTATTAAAAGTAGTTGTAATATTTCTTTTGCAATTCCTTTAGAATGTATGGACAAAACATAGGACATTTCCATACTATCCTGTTACAGTGCTATTATTCCACTTTCAACATCCTACAGAATCCTGGGTTTTGTAGTTTAGGAAGAGGCCTTTAGAATTCTCGGCCAGAGAACTTTTTGGCCTCAGTAAACTGCAAACCCCAGAATTTCACACGGAAATGACCATAGCCTCATCCAGTCCACCTCACAAGAGTGCACAGGCAGCATCACAAACCAACACTTGAATCATGTTATCTTCCTCCTCCACTATTTAGTGAGGCCACTTTATTGTGGCTTTAAACACTGACATTTGCGTTGCAAAAGGAGTGATGTTACCCCTATACAAATTTTCATTACTGGGAAACAAAAATCATCAGAAGTGATTAATTACAGATAGTTCTCCAAGCCTTGCATTGCATTTGTTTTACCATCCAATTAAAGTCATGGGATTATTTCGGAGAAACATAACAGTGTGAGAGAAATGCACATTTGTGATGAGTGTGAAAAATGTGACACTCCTGGTTTATTCCTCCAAACATTTTTTACAAATTTTTTATCGAGAGTATGTTTCTTCAAAACAGGAAATTTCGACACTGGCTGAAGAAGCCAAGAGCTCAAGCAATTTGTTACTATCTGAGTCTTTTTCTCCCCCTGTGCCCCACAAGTGGGAGGTGTGCCATTGCTATTTTTAACAAAATTTGGCAGTGCATCAGGATTCCACTTAAAGTTCAGCAGATGTATGAGCACAGTGGAATTACTAGGGGATTCTTTTTTCCCACCCACAACCGTGTGCGGCTTAATAAATTGCTTCCTTAGTGCCTTTTTAACTTAAACCTCCAGTGTAATAAGGCTGAAGAAGCAGAGTAAGGGGAGAATCGAGGCAAATTCACCATCATTTATTTTTCTTTCAACAACCCCTGTAGGATTGTCAGCCTTTTCTGTTTAAATAAAATGGGAGAAAGAACATCCTGGAATAGGTTGGTAAAAAATTAATGTACCTCATTACCATAGGGAACAAATACACATTCATCAAAGGAGGTGGCTTTTTCAATAGCACTTATCACAGTCTTACCGTTCTGACAATTGTGTGCGTGAAATATTGGAGAAGGTTCCCGCTTGAAATGGCAATTGCCCGAGATTAACAACTAAGTGTGTATCTGAGGAATAAAGAAGAAAAATCATATTCTGAAATCTGGAAGAATGCTTTATTGGAACCAGCGATCTCTTAATTCCAGACAATTCTCTTCACTTTCTATCTTCTTATACCACCAGTCCAGTATCAGTTGAGATAACTGCAACTATCATTTTTTATATATTCACTTACAGTTAGGCTGGAATCCTATTGGTTAGTCCTAATAAGAGTAGGGCCATTGAATCAATCGTGGAAACATAAGTCAACATATAGGTAAATCTCACTGACTGATGAGTCAATAGGATTTAGACCGTAGTGCCTTATTCTTCAAACTAAAGTGTATGTATTTCCCAAACATAAAGTCCAGACAGGGCTCATTACATAACACTTAATTGTCAGCACTGTTATTATTGGGTTTGTTCCATACTTAGAGTAGATACACAGGCCTACTTTAGTCCTATCTACAGTAGACCCATGAATCAATGGAACTCATATAAGTGTGGACTTAGCATATTCCCATTGATTGAATGGTTCTAATCTAGTTAATCGAGAACAGTGGTTCCCAAACTTTGGCCATCCATCTGTTTTGGACTTCAACTCCCAGAATTCCTGACTGCTGGGCCTTCTGTAAATCCAAAACACCTGGAAGACCAAAGTTTGGGAGTCACTAACTTAGAAAAATTGAATTTAGTCTTGGAGGAGAAGAGAGGTAGCTTCAATGCTTTGGTCTAAATTTGATTAAATTGGGAACCTACCTATTATTACTCTACATGAATCTTCTGATTTGGTTGAACTCTCAGAGTGATTTACACTGTATAAAAATGTCTTGTGTTCTAAGAGGTATAGGGAAAGGGATAGAAAAGTACGAACGTTGCACAAAACCAGTATAAGGCTGGAGTAGGGAAAGTGTAACCATTGCCCTACACTTTCCTACATTGTTCTACACATTTTTTTGCATCCCTAATATCTGCCAAATTTTTATTTTATTTTATTTTAAATTTTGTCCCAGCATGGCCTCAAACCATGCAAAGGTACAGTGGGTTTCTTTCCCTCAATCCCAAATATCTGCAAAAAAAGAAAGGGCACAGAACCATCATGCCTGTTGTATGTCTGCCTGTTATGTAAATACAGAAATTTTCTACCCTTTTAAGTGCTAGAAATAATATTTTTGAAAGCCTTATTGAGAAAAGCGAGAAGCATTCCTGATACTATTTTGAGGCTAGAAACAGGACAGATGCTGGTAGAGGGCTGTGTGCAAAAAAATTCAAAATAAATTATCAGCTAAAACAGATATTCTTTCCAGTGAAGTTGGTCCCTTGCACTCCTGTTGATTCCATTCAATCTAAATGAAGGGCAGCTCTGCACAGGTGCAGAATTTGGGCTTGTCTGTTGGCCTATTTTGGTCATGAGATACACAAACTCTAAGTCATCTGTTACCTGGCCGGTCAGGAACATAGGGGTACAAAATAATTAGCCTGAAATAGCACGTTTCCTTTATAGAGTGTGTAGGGGGAACATTTAATATCCCAAACTAATTGTCACATTCAGCAATAGAATCAATAACCTAGACAGGTCTCCTTCTCTGAGTGTCTTCAGAAAGAGGCTGGACAGCTACCTGCTAGGGATGGTCTAGCTGGAGATCCTACATTGAACAGGGGATTGGACCTGTTGCCCCATAAGGCCCTTCCCAACTCAATGATTTTATGACTTCTGTATCTTTTCTGCCATTTCCCAAGGGTATAATCTTTGAGAAAGGATGCAAATTGTCCAGAAAATTTTCCCTTAACATCAGAGTAACACATAATTTATAGGTCAGTCTAGCATTATGCATGACTAGCCATTCATTCTTTTATTATATATCAATTGAATCCCACAATTATTATGAGAAGGAGGCCTGCTTGCTCATTCTTGTGTTCTGAGTCCTCTGAAAGAATATTTCTTACCAAAGTTCTTTTATCTCCAACTATTATTCTTCTATGCCTGGGAGCAGCTGCAGAAATTGAAAGCCTTTTTTTTGGCTTTGAGCGTCTTTTCTCTCCACATTTTAATTACTTTGGCGGAAGAAAGCCATATGCTTCAATCAGACCTAAAGTTATAAGCTGCCTTGGGGTCCTATGTGCTCTAGCATTCTGGGGGGAAAATGCTAGAAGAGGATACATGCATTGTTTGTACTGAGAAGGAAAGTGCATGTTTTGCATGAATAAGGGTTCAATCCCTGGGATCTAGGACTTGCAAGGATTTGAGGTAGCAGCACTGAGGGAAAAAAATCTACTTAATATCTTGGAGTTAATCATGATGCGTTAGTAAAAGCAGATGTGTTAATGGGACTAAGGTAGGTTTCTCATATTCTATTTTCTCAAATCTGGGTGCCTCATTTGTATAGTAGGCAAAATACCTTATATTATATACATTACTCTGAATTGCATTTTAATTATGCATGTTCAACATATAAATTGTTGCACTTTTCTTTTGCTATGTTTGAACCTCCAAATCACTTTTTTTTCCAGTTAGGAGTTACCAGAGAGAGCCAGTACAAACTAATGTTAGAAGTGCTGGACTTGGAACAGGGAGACCCAGGCCATTTCTGCACTAGACTGTTATAGCGCTATGATTCCACTTTCAACATCCTATGGAATCCTGGGGTTTGCAGTTTTGGGAGGGGCCGGAAACTGCAAACCCCAGGATTCCATAGGATGTTGAAAGTGGAATGATAGTGCTATAACAGTCTAGTGCGGAAATGGCCCCAGAGTTCTGCTTGGTCATGGAATTTATCATTTGACTTTAAACCGTCACTACTCCTTGATTCTTGCAATCTGTCCTTTACACCAGTCACTCTCCAATTTTTACATTACACTGGTCTTTTTTTCACTCTTGTTGCTGGTGGTGGTGGTAGTGATGTTGGTATTGTGTGTCTTCAGTTGTTTCTGACTTATGGCAACCCTAACGCTAACCTATTATGGAGTTTTCTGGGGTAGAAAGTATGGGATGCTCCCAACGTCACCCAGGCCAGTGGGTTTCCATTGCTGAGTGTGGAACTGATCCTGGTCTCCAGGGTCATAGTCCAAAGCTCAAACCACTAGGCCACACTGGCATGCATCCTTTGCTTCTTAGACTCTGCTGCTTTATTAATAATTTCTAAAAACACTATAATTCTTCAAATACATAAGAAAAAATGAAACATATACCTCAGAAATAACAGTCAAATTGATTCAAGCCTCTCAAAGATATCTAACATTTCCCCTTCCCACATTTTTGCTATCTAGAGAAAAAGGAAACTGAACTTTTGTCTACCAAAGGTTAACGATTCTATTCTATTACATTTTATTACATTGCATTATACATTACTTTTACATGGTAAATTGCAGTATATGATAAATAATGCTAATACAAAGTGTTATTTTCTGGTTTGATCGCATCCATTGTAAAAGTCCTGAGAGAGTTTCTGAGTAGTGAAAACGAGAGAGATTTGGTGGATCTCTCTACATAGCAGAGCAATTAGTATGCAAACAGTTTGAACAGTTTACCAGCCCACCTTCACCCCTCTACAGACTGAACTCTAGCTGAGAAGTAAGCACAAACTCAGTTCTTGTTTAATATTTATATTAAACTTATGCATAATCTACACAGGTTCATGTTCTTGAAGAAAAGGTAAGAAAAAGGTAAGAAAAGGGTAAACAATTACATGCTTTCATTGGAGCTTCTCCCTTGGAGTGCTCTGGCCACATGCTTATAAAAAGACAGGTGGAAGAAGGAAGAGTAAACAGAGAGACAAAGACCCTGAGAACAAAGAACGCTTATGTGTGAGAGGAAGAGATCGGTGTGAACAAACAAACAGGAAATTATCTTCGGCTTTGCCACTAAACTTACAGTGATCATGCAACCTAACTAGCAGTGAATTCAGAGCATGCAAAGGTTGCTATTCCCAACTTTGAGAAGGTTCCATCTTTCATTTAATCCAGCAATTTCATAGTTAACAACTCACTTCTCACACATCTTGCTGAAAACCACCAGCAAGACAGTCTTATCAATATCATGAAGATAATGTCTGTACTTTCTCACACTGTAGCTTCTCCTTGTTAAAATCCAACACCATCTTACAAATAAAATTCAGTTCAATCTGTCCACAAAATATAGGCACTTAAATCCTTAATTATTCTCTCTTAATGACATCAACCACCAATTTTCTAGTGTATTTGTCCTGATCTTGTGAGGTGAACTCACTTTTTCAGTTACTGATTGCACAAAAAAGGTGAGTGGAGAGGCTCTGTTTTAATCAGAAGGATACTTCACTTTCACAACTCCAAAGGCTTAGTTAAAAAATCTCTTCTAAAATGTAGGTTGCCAGTATAGGGCTATCAGATCCTGAAATCTAAACAGCTGTGTTTCACAGCAAGGCCAAAAGATGTCACTCCCTCAGTCCTTCTCACTCATAATGTGTATACTCAAAAGTAAACACAAGTAATGAGAATTCTGGATGCTAATGGGTAAACCTCTGCTCCCCCTTTAATCCAGGGGGAGTTTCTCCAGCCAGAGGTCCCTCTGGCCAACACTTTTGCCATGAAGGTTCTCCTCACTGCAGAGCTGCAGCCTGGAGCTTCTACTCACTAGCCTACCGGAAGTCAAGTCTCATGCAGTTCATTTCTGAAAGAACTTACCAACATTTTCAAAGTTCTTCATAAACTACAGGTTTGTCCACTGCTAGGTACCTTGTGATATGATGGAGTTCCTTAACACATATCCATTGAATACTTTGAAAATCTATGACAGTGGTTCTCAACCTGTGGGTCCCCAGATGTTTTTGGACTTCAGCTCCCAGAAGCCCTAAGCATTGACCATAGTGGCTGGGGCTTCTGGGAGCTGAAGTCCACAAACATCTGGGGTCCCACAGGTTGAGAACCACTGATCTATGATTTCATCAGAACACATAATGTATGTGTAGTGCAGATAATACAGATGTGGTGATCACACAGATGTGGTGGTCACTTTGTCACCTGAGGAAGAGCTTCTCTGTTGGTGGACATACTCAAAGCCTTATCAATCTGGTTGAACCAGCGAAAATTTGTAGTCCACTTCCATAGACAGCTTTCAAGAACCCAGGGTGACCTCCACATCACAGTAAGGTAGCATAGTAGGGCTTTGCGGAAACATGTATGCTTACCCAGCAGTAGGTTCTACTGTATTTAAAGAGATTACTTCAACATAGTATGCTTAGGACTGCATTCTAAGTGGGACATAAATAAATAATCCTAAATCATTAAGTATTATTTACTCATTTCATCCTCTAGTCTCTAGATGAGAGTGAATGCATTCTTCGTAGCATGTTTATTAGTCATATTTGCAGAGTTTAGTGGCTACACTCCAAGCACAGTTAAGAGCTTCAAAATCCAGTTGATTTCAGAGCTTCAGTGTCTCCCTGTGAAATAAATTAAAAGTGGATAATTTTTCACTGGCTTTTACCAATAAATCCTTTAAAAAGCTTCTCTCCCCCACCCCCAGGATGTAGCTGAGTTAAGAAATTCTGGCTCATTCTAAGCCTTTGGAATATTTTTCCTCTCATTTCTTTCTTACCACTTGATTAGTGTACCTGAAATTGTGCTTTCTTCCTTTTTTTTTATCTGGTAACATTCTGTACATTTTCTATTTCAGGTTCTTTCTTTCCCAATAGCAAGCCTTCAGACACTGTTTTTAAAATTGCATTTTGGCTTGGATATCTAAACAGCTGCATCAACCCCATCATCTACCCTTGTTCAAGTCAAGAGTTTAAAAAGGCATTCCAAAATGTTTTAAAAGGCCAGTGTCTCCAGCGGAAGTATTCAGCCAACAAATACTCCCCTAGCTTTAACCTCCAACATCCAAGCAATCACGTTGCAGAAGCTCCGAAAGACATTGTCTGCATTCCCGTCAGTTCTGGAGAGAACTTCTATAAGATTTCCAGATCAGATGGTATCTGCGAGTGGAAACTTTTTTCAACAGTGCAAAGCATGTCGACCAAGAGCACAGGCTCTAAAGATAAGGTCAGCTGTTCTACAGCCAAAATAAAGAGCAAAGGTTTCCTAAGAGTATGCTGCTGCACTAGTACACCGGGAAACAACCATTCAAAGGGCCAGAAAGTGCCCACCATTAAAATACACACCATCTCCATCAGTGATAATGGAGAGGACGTCTGAAATTGCATGTCTTTCCGGTAGAACGGGCAGAGATTTATAGGCTACAAGGAAAGGACAAAGAAGAAAAGCCAACCAGAAGAGAATGCTAAAGTAGTACAAAGTACAGACTTTGGGTCAAATCCTACATGGAAATTATGGGAAGAATTTCATCCAAGCTGATAGAAATCCCACTGGAATCTGTGGGATATGGAAATGGGCCCATTGAAGGCTGGACTCCTTAAAATGTTGCTGATATTGTTTCGTTATTATTTTAAATGTTCCATGATTCATTTTATTTTATTACAGATTGTTTAGCAATTTTGTTTTTCAATGAATGATGGAGTTAAAAAAAATGTTGTAATATATCTTACAACCAAGAACTATTAATCTGTGTTCTTGGTTTCATCACAGATACTTTTAGTTGTAAGACTCTCCCTCCCTCCTTCCCTCCATCCCTTCCTCCCTATCTGTTTCCCTTCCCACCCACCCCAATCTTTCATTTTCTTTTTTTGGAAATCTGTATTTAGAAAGAGTGAATATGAAAAGATAACAATGTGAGGCAAAGGAGAAACTTTGGGGAAAATTTGGAAGTGAAGACCACTTAACTTGACTTAGTTCTTCTTTTAACAGGATGATTTTATGGATGTTAATGGAACCAATTTGCTACATCTGGGAGCATAACCACCAACCATCCTTAATTCTGAGCTTGGAATCCCCCTTTACAATATGGCACTGATAGTTTATGATCTGTTTCTCCATGATGCCATCACCTCCCATGTGGCTAAGATATGAACCGTGTGATCACAGAGGCCCAAACTCTGTTGTTAGTTCCAGCTAGGGTACAGACTACTTTGGGGAATAAACTAATTATTGACTTATCATTCAGTAGTTGATTCAGTTGCTGGAACTCTACTGTACTCTAGTTGAAAATAACCAATAAGATTCAGGCCATATGCAGAGTTTACCAATCAGCTAGGAAAGATCCATGTGACCATTTCTGTCCATGTGTTCAGAATATTCACATACGCACAGATATCAAGGAGAAATGTGAAGAGGACTTCTCTGTCTTTTCTCTCTGTGTCTCTTTTCTCTCCCCTTTTCTTGTCCCAAAGGCGTTTGAAGTATCTTTGTGCATAGATCTGAGACTGCACCTACTCAGTGGTCATTTTTGTCAAGTCTTAAAAATGCTGTCTATCTAATGCATTCATTCCTGAAGTGCAATGTGTATGGTGGAATATATTCAAGAGCAAAATCATTGTGTTTGAAATAATAACAATGCCATGAAACCCTTCTCTGGGAATCTCTGGGACATTTCATAGCTTTTTAATCTATGTGTGTTGCAAATTTGTGATGACATCATATCCAGGGACGATACCCATGCCATCAGCACATTGCTCCCATTACCCTCCCTACCTTCTTTTTCTGGATTCACAGCCATCCTTTTTGGAATATACCACCACAAGGGAATATCTGGACAGTACCATCCTAAACTCATACACATTTGTCAGATTACATTCCTGATAAGGTAACCCTCAGAGTCTGGAACTTTAGGTTTCATAATGAATATGTTTACCCTAAGGCTTGGGAAGGGGGATATCAGTTTGTTATCTGCATTGGGAAAGTGGACATTCACTTCATTTGCATTAATTGTTACCTAATTCACTAATTCAGTTTTTCATATTTTTAACAAAACTACATGATGTAAAGAGAGTGTCATGTTTGATTATCGCCATTGCCCTTTAGTCATACATTTTGTTGTTTGGATTCTTCAAAAATGTTCTGTCTGTAGTTTTTAAGCTTGCTGGGCTATACTTCTTACAACTGAGAGGAACAGAGTAGACCAGCCAGTTCAGAGCATACTCAAGAAGGTAAATTTGAAATATATCTCCTCCTCCCTGTCTCTCTCCCCGCCCCCGCTCTCTCTCTCACACACAGACACACACACACACTGGATTCTTTACCTCCATCTACTTGCATTTTTCCTCCCTGAAGAAGGAAGGAAGCATTCTGAAACACCCTTTTATCCCTTCCCTTCCCTTCCCTTTCCTTTGGCATGAAAAGCCGTCACTGAACCATGTGATCCTGCTCCTCCTTTTGAGACCACCCCCCGCTGCCTTTCATAACAAGGGAAACCCTTAATAAGTTGCCTCACGGGACTGTGATTCTCATTGTGGGAGATTAAAACAGATTAAATTGAACTGGTCATTTTCAAGCTCTCAATGGACAAATTAACTCATTAGACATTGTTTAGGGGGAAAGTAAGTAATTAGCGTACGACCAGTTAAATTCAACTAGCTTGACATATCTCAGCTCTAATAGCTCTGCAGTTACCATTCATGGAGATGCAGAATTTCAAGGACCCCAGGCGTTCAGCAAACTATAGAATTCTTCCAGTTTCTGAAACTTATAAATACTCATGTTAGGCATATTTACTGAACCACTGAGTAGCCTCAGCTTCATGAGAGTCTCTCACACAAGTCAAAGCAGAGAAGTCATTCCTGGCATTTCTAGTTTTAGACAAGATTATTATTAGTACTCGCCCCCAGTAAACAGAACAAAAAGGATAAGATTTGAGAATTCCCAGAACTTATCCAAAAGCAATTGTTTTCTGACAGCACAAAATCAGCTTAAATCAGCTGACAGGTAGACAACCTGGGCCAGCGTGGTGGGCATCAGGCCTGTATTTTCCCACAGGATGCATCTAGTAATTCTATTGGGGTGATGCCAATTTAATTTGTGGTTTCCTACAAAGAATTCTGGGAACAATTTGGCGTGTATTCTCTGGTGCACCCCTTCACTGATCTGGACTGCACAGAGTACCCTAGGGAAAGCAAAATGCTGTTAAACTAGTTTAAAGTTGTGGTGTAGCTATGTCGACAGAGATTTATTTCAATCGATTTGGGCTAAATTAAATTGCTTTACGTGAGATTACCAAAGCATAAATCCGTCTCCTGCAGCAAAGATGAAACAAATCAGCTCTCAGTTATTGACGTCAGCTAGAGTGCTTTCCATTAATATGAAATACATTTTTTGAACAATCCAGGAAGCAGAAATCTACAGATTGCCTGGATTTGGATAATCAGAAATCTACAGAAGCAGCTCATTGCAACACAAAGCTCTGAATGGCTTCAAATTTGTGTACTGAGTACAGGAAGGAAGATACACTGATTTGCTTCAACATTCAGGAAACTTCTTCATACACAACAGGACTCTGTGTCTGAAAAATGTTCAAACATTGAGGTGAATCTACTGCTTGTATGGACTGCTAGGTTGGCTCACAGATGCATGATTTGGGAATGTGAAGGACATTCAGAAAATATCTTATTCTTTATGAGGCAGGGTCAAAAAAAAAAGACAACTGTCACAGGATTTTTTGTCTCGTGAACTAGGACAACTATTTTGCATCAAAGTTTCCACAATTTGTGCAAAATATGTGTGCACCTAAAAAGTCCATTTTGCCCCTTCATGTAGTAAAGCACGTATACGGCAAGCAGAGAATAGCCTTATTGATTTAAAACAATGAAAGCAAACAACCCGTCCCATCCTTGTACCTTGTAATAGTCTATGAAAGAAGGCAGCATCAATAGCAGTTGGTAGAAAAGTCATTTGCAGATCTTGTGTGATAAACGTTCTCACACATGTGAATATTACTCCCAAGAATACAGTGTGTTATCGGTGAGAGAAAAATGTTGAGGTTTCCTGACAAGGAAGGATGCACATCCCCTGCCCTCTTGTCATTCAAACCCACTGACCATTTCCCTTTTGTTTTGGTCCACGTGGAAAATAAGGACACTGCAAGGTATAGCGTTCAGGACATCACAAGGGATTAGAAGGCTTTGGATAGGAAGCTGAAGGATCTTGAGGCACAGGTTGTCATTTTGTCCCTCCCAGTTCAATTGCATGGCCCAGAAAGGGAAAGAACAATAGTGGAGGTGAACAACTGGCTTCGCAGATGGTGCCACTGGGACCAGCTTGTCTTCTTGGACTATGGTCTGTATTTTCATGAAGATGCACTTCTGGCAAGTGATGGCTTGCACTTCACAGACGTTGGCAGGAACGTTTCTGCTAAGAGTCTCACAAACCTGATCAGGAGGACTTTAAATTGGAATATGTGGGGAGGAAGACAGTATTCTTGAGGGCAAGAGTTTATCAAGTGCCAGAGATAATAGCCCAAATATAATAGGAACAACGGGCAAATAGCACAACAATCCAACAGTGGGAGGGAAAAAATACTTAAATAAGTAACTGGAGACGGAATGACCCATGGTCTTGTATGTCTCTAGACCAGTGGTTCTCAACCTGTGGGTCCCCAGATGTTTTTGGACTTCAGCTCCCAGAAGCCCTGAGCATTGATCATAGTGGCTGGGGCTTCTGGGAGCTGAAGCCTACAAACATCTGGGGACCCACAGGTTGAGAACCACTGCTCTAGACAAATGCACAGAAAATGGGAAATAAGAGTAACCCAAACTCTTAGCACAGCAAAGCAAATATGGTATAATAAGTGTTGCTCTAAGCTTGTGGGTCTTATGACCAGAATGTAATAATAGAGGGATATAACCTACTTCAGAGAAATAGACTGAATAGAAATAGAGGAGGAGTAGCACCATACGTCAAGGATATTTACACCTGTGAGTGGTTCCATGACTTAAATCCTGGAAGTAGTATTGAGACAATTCAGCCCTCCTGATATTTCTTGGAAGTCAAACTCTGTCAAGAAGAGAATGTCCAACAAATTCCTTACTTCCCTTGCAGACAACTCCACTGTCCAGAAAGTGGAAAAGGAAATAAGGGAATCAGCTATTTTAGATTTGATCCTAATTAATAGTGATGACCTGGTTCGTGGGGTAGAAGGGCTAGAAGCCATGCAATGTGGACTTTGAGAAATCTGATTTCAGTAAACTTGGGGGAAATTGAATAATCTGGAAAGGTTGGGTGGTCAGGAATACTAAAAGAGAAGGGAATTCATGATGGATGAGAGTTTCTTAAAAGTAAGAAACTGATGGCACAATTTCTGTAGCAAAAGAAGAAACAAGGAAATGGTAGGATCACCACTTGGAGAAAAAGACAAAATGTTGACAGGGGACAAAGAAAAGGCAGAATTACTCCACACCTTCTTTGCCTCAGTCTTCTCCCAAAAATAAAACAGTACTTGACCTGGGGAGAATGAAGCAGGTGATGCAGTAGGGGAAACAGAGCACGGAACAGGTAAAGAAGTAATGCAGGAATACCTGGCTACTCTAAATGAATTCAAGTCCCCATGGTCAGATGAACTACATCCAAGGGTATTAAAAGAACCGGCAGGAGTAATCTCAGAACCACTGGCAATAATCTTTAGGAATTCCTGGTGAAAGGTAAAGGTTAATCTTACCTCTTTTATTAAAAAAAAATAGAGTTACAAGGAAGGAAAGGAGAAGGAGATTTTTTTTTTTTTTTTATGTATCTTAGAATTACAAAGAAACCCATTTAAAGATAATGCTGCATTTGGTAATGGGTATTGCTAGAAAATCGTCCGGAACAACAGAAAGATTTGGAAATTTTAAAAACCCAGCGAACAATAAAAAAATAACATAGCTACCTCACAACACATTTGCCCAATCTGAAGGAGTTCCAGATTACCAAGAATCTTAGCCATAGGTGTGTCGTTCCCTGCTGCTGAATACTGAATGTATACGTAGACACCAAAGGACCAAAATGAATTCACAGCCAAAGTGAAACTCGGAAGGTAAAGCTGACATTTACTACTTTTGAACTTGGAAAGGTGACCTTTAAGACAGCATGAAAATAATTTGATTTCACTATTTTGCTCAGTTTTAATCTGCTTGATTTCTCTTCCCCTCAGTATGATTGAGGAGAGACACACACACTTCTAATTTCTCTCTCTCCCTCTCATTCCCTCTCCAACTTTTTCTGTTCTTCTTTACACAGAAATAATCTGACATTTGCATTTTGAGTTTGCAAAAGGCAGAACACAAAACTGAACACCAAAAATGAGGAGGGGAATACAAAGCGATCGCCTTAGGAAAGGATTAGAAGGAATTCCCATTGATTTCAGTCCTTTCACTGTATGCATGACTAAATCCAGATTCAACCAAATATATATATAGATATATATATATCCCCCATTCCTAATCAGTGCCAGATGTGTCAATGTTTAATTGTTATTTCATGGGTACTGCAACATTTTCCATCCAGTGCTAAAATTTATAATAAAAATTCTGATTCAGTCCTCAAAATTCATATTGTCTCAATGTGTTATTTTGTTTTAGGTGCAGATCAAGGTCCATTTGGATCAGCCACATAGCACTGTTTCCCAGTCCCAAAGACATGGTACCAGTCACGAACAACAGCAAGAAAAAAATACTCCTGCTATAAGATGAATAAAGCAGACATGCTTACTGATCCATGAAAGATGTATGTACCTTGCTATGTGCAAGAAACATGATGTGCATACCTTCCATGTTTAAGAAAATTGTGTAGATTTTGCGGGAAAACTTGGGTGACTTTATAGGACACAAATTGTTGTTCGACACTATCTATAATGGAGTTTTATAGACTCTTGGCAGTAACACAATTAATACAATTCCAACCCATTTTTGACCAAATTTATTCAGAATAAAATCCATGGATTTCATTCGGGGCTTGCTTTCATTTATATATAGGAGTCCTATCCAGGTATTAGGACCTCTCCACCCTCCACTACTATAATGCTATTATTCCACTTTCAGCATCCTGTGGAATTCTGGGGTTTGTAGTTTACTGAGCCCAAAGAGCTCTCTGGCTGGGAATTCTAAATACCCCTCCCTAAACTGCAAATCCCAGAATTCGATAGGATATCGGAAATTGACTATAACAGTGGCGTGCAGAAATGGCCTTAGTACAGAATGTGAATCAGCACATGAGCAGGGGAACATGTAATCCCATCCTTCTCCCTTGTTGTTTTCCATAAATAGAAAATGGAAAATCTGAAGAGGAGACATTCCTGTTTATGTGCAAGCCAAGATATTGCAAAAGCTGGATTCTAACTTGTGCCCCATGAACAGAACATCTCTTCACAGTTGTAGATTTCAATGTGATGAAAGTGACAATGGAGGAAAGGAGGGCTAGGTGTTTCCCTGCTCACAATTGCTGTGAGATCCAGGCCACATCATACTTCATGTACTTCAAAAATCCTTTATCTGGAACAGGTGATGTCCCTGGCCACAATAACATCCTAGAAGTCTAATATGCTGATTGAGGTACATATGTGGGACACTGTGAATTGCACTGTTGAAAGTTTTGGGTTTTTTTGTTATCAAACCTTTGGGAAGAGAATGCCATAGTGTAACAACCTCAACAGAGTATCGACCTCTATGCTCCAATAGAGAGAGGGGCGCCTTTCCCTAGCGAGATTCTTTGGGACACTAATTCATAGTAAGTGCAATATTTACTATGAGGTATTTATTTCATGCAACAGAACCTCTTGCAGTGCGGTGCTTTATCTACTATCTATAAAGTGGCCAGAATCCACTGTCACTTACAAATGAGTAACCCTAGAGTTATGTATTTGTGACTGTTTCATCTTCACAATCCCTGTGTGTTCTCCAGTTGAAGGAATACATAGGGACTGTGAATACACATACAGAGAGAGAGAGAGAGAGAGAGAGAGACTGAAGTGAAATGTTGCCTGGAACAGTCTGTCTATCTATCTATCTATCTATCTATCTATCTATCTATCTATCTATCTATCTATCTATCTATTTCTGTGCTCTGCTGTGTGTATGTGCATGTGTGTGTGTGTGTGTGTGTGTGTGTATTATGAATGGTTTAGCAGAGGAATGTTTGGATATATAGAACCAGAGCTGGAATGTCAGAGATGACTGACAAACAGATACTCGTGTTGTTTCTATTTCTCATATCTCCTCTGTTTTGCATTTTATCTGCTAAAACAGTCTCATAGCAGGGCTTTTAACTGAGCTGCAGTGAAGTTTGGTCATACAGTACAGTACATCAGGCATTAATCCTAAATTAAATACACCACGCTTGAAGTGAAGTGTTATCCAGAAGATGTCAGTTTATTTGGACAGGCTAAACTAAGAAGAGCTACACTCCCACTGACATCGTTCTATGAATGAAGTGTGAAAGTCAAGGTCAGTTTGGTTTGGGGTCCTAGTTGTTTTCATAGCAGGACATATTTCCTAATGGATGTCACTGCCAAGAACATTAAAGGGTTAGAAGTTGTTCCTTAAGCCATTTAACCCAAAATATTGTGGCACTGGGTCAACCAGTGGTGGATACATACTTATATAGCTCATATACATAGAGGTTTCTTCCATACCAATGGTGGGAATATGTACCTTGGGAGAGTCCACTGTGACCCTTGGTAACCCCACTGAATCTCTCTCACTCTTATTTCTCAGTTTAAAAAACACAGTGACAACACTTTTGGTATGCATTAAAGTGCTGCATGGAGGGAAGTATCTTCTCACACTTCTTGTTGAGTAATTTCATCGCAAAATTTGGAGATGAGTGGAATAACTACAACCAGAATGCTGTATAGCAGTTATGAATGCATAAACTAGAGTGACTGTTTCATATTCATAATCCCTACATAGCCCCTTGTTTTGGTGACACAAAGGAACTGTGGAAGTCCCCTGATCTTCAGTTATCGGGAAGCAGCCTCTGCAATTGATGGGAGTCTATTCCCCATCAATCAGGAAGCAGCTGGCTGGTGGTCCCACCCTCATTCCCTGCATGAGCAATCTCCAGCACACAGGAAATTGTGACATGGGCCCTGTTTCATCCTTTCATACTGGAGATCTCTCACAGGAGAGGGTAAGAAAGTTAGTCAGCAACTTCCTGAGCAGACCCCTGTCAATCACAGCAGCTACTGACTTGTAAGTAGAGATGGGGGGGTCAGATTGAGATTCACTAGAGAGTTATGTAACTGGTGTAGTTACTTAGCAACATAGGCCATTTCCACACTACACTGTTATAGTGCTATTATTCCACTTCCAACATTCTATGGAATTCTGGGGTTTGTAGTTTACTGAGGCCAAAGAGCTCTCTGGCTGGGAATCCTAAATGCCCCTCCCTAAACTGCAAAGCACAGAATTCCATAGGATGTTGACATTGCAACAAAAGCACTGTAAACAATATAGTGCAGTGTAGTGCAGAAGTGGCCATAGTGTACATAGGATTACTGCCTGCATTCTAATATGAATATTCCTTTAGGAAATGTGAAATTATTTTCCTGCTTAAAAATATGAATCAATAAAAGAAATTCTCCAGTATGCCTGACAGGCTGGCTGAAGAAACAATCTGATTTGTACAGAGTGTTCCCTACAAAGGCAGGAGCTGAAATGTTTCCTCTTTTCAATCACCTTCACAGTTGGCCAATCAGCCATCAAAGAGCCTCCCTGCTAGCCCAAATACTCAGTTTTGCCAGCAAAAAAATAAAATAAAAAATGCACCTCCACTAACTATCTTGTTCTCCCTGTGGGGAAGCTCTGCAGGCAAGTGGCTCTGTTTCCTTAATTGCATGCAGTGGACAAAAGGTGCTCATCAAATTGATAGACACCTGGGTCAATGTTTGTTAAAGCTATTTCCCAAACTGTGTGAGAAGGGGGTAGAATTCTGAATAGATGTCAGATGCAGGAGAGAGATGGTGGATGAGAGAACTCCATTGGCCCAGAAGCAGGTGAAAGGCCCTCCCTCCATCCCAACTGTTACTGGGGTGGCCTCAAAGGAAGAGAAGAAGAGGCAGTATCTGTCAGACTTCATCCCTTACCACGCTATCCCCTTTTCCTTTTCGGTCATGTCTTAATTAGATTCTAAGACTGAGGGCAGGGGACTGCTTTGTTGCCCTTTGGCTTGTAAAACACCATGTACAGGGAAGGTGCTATATAAATAGATGATGATGATGGTGTATGGTAATGGCTGGAAAATTTAAAGATGCAGATAAACTGCTCAATAGACCTGCAGTTTCAACTCACCAAACTTGACATTTTATTTGTTTGTTTGTTTGTTTGTTTGTTTTTTAGCGGTTAGAGTAGAATCGTAGAGTTGGAAAAGAGCTCAAGGACCATCTAGTCAAGTCCTCTGCTATGCAGGGGCATACAACTGAAGCACTCCCAAAAGATGGCTGTCCAACCTCTATTTCAAGACCTCCAAAGAAGAAGAATCCACCACTTCTGTGGAAATCTGTTCTGAGGAAATAGCTCCTACAGTCAATGTTCCTAATGTTTAGGGGGAAATCACTGTTCTTGTAGTTTGAATCCATTGGTTTATGTGGCAGTCTCCAAAGCAGAGGAAAACAAGCAAGCCATGATAGGCATCTCAGCATCTTACATGTGTTCGCAATGGGTCAAGTCTAGTTGACATTACTAAAAGTATGCAGATTATTGTTTAATACCGTTACCTTGGCAAACACACAAGGCCGTATCTTCTATAATCCTTCTGTCTCGAATCTATGGGTTCCGTAGTCCAAAGTATCTGTAGGGCAAGATGTTACCCCGACTTAGAACGGGAGACACCTAAATTCAGTTCTCCACTCAGACCACCTTGATGTTTATTTTGTCTGACCACTAAAAGTTATGCCTAATCTACTTCACAAGGTTGTTAGCAAAATAAAAGGAGAGCATTTTTGCTGCTATGAACTCCTTGGAAGAAGAATGTGAAAATAAATTATGGCTACCAGAACTAGTGAGTTGGGTGCTTTCATCATTGAAATTTGCCCTTGGCACCAACAGTAACATATGTCATCCCTCATTTCCATGTCCTGAGGCAACGGTCAGAAAAGAGTGACTGCATGATTTTTTTTTAACTCAACATCAATGAAAAATAACATTTCAGACATAAGGATTAAATGGCTGAAATGCCAGCATTCATGCCTTCAGACTTAAGTTTGTGATTTCTAGCACTCTTTTAGTCCTCTTACATAGGTACACTAATATTTGAACAACTTTTTAAATACACACACACACACACACACACACACACACACAGAGGTTCACATACCATTCCCTGATGAAGCTATGTGGAGAATCTGTGACTCTAACTCGTCCACTACAGCCAAAAAGAACATCATTTATTTCTGTTTCCTAACCAACATTTTAAAAAGTAACAGTCAAGCAGTTCAACTATTTGGATGATTTAACTTGCTTTCTGTCTGCAATTTCTGATAATCTTCTCCAACCCAAAAAAGTCTTTGTGAATAAATGGCAAGTGGGGAGTTGTTCCTGGCCTTTTCATGTTTCCTACAAACTCAGTTCTGTAAGCTGAGAAATTTTGCAATAGATTGTATTCCAAACCACATTGGCTTAGCTTGTTAACATGAAAGGAAGTCACTTCTTTACTGCATTGATCGTGAATCTGAGCAGAATCATTAGGAAGGATTTTAAGGGCATGTCTTCATAAGATTTTCTTTCGAGCAATTTGATTCCAATAATCCTTCCCCAGAATGGCCTAAATCCAATTGCTAATCTTAGAACAGCATACTGGCGATTCCATATCAGTGGAGCAGGAGTCTGTTCTGGATTTTGGTCTGAACTTACTAAAGTGCTGAACTCTATTCTCCAAACAGGTTTGGCAGCTTGGATAGCTCTTAGACCTTTAGGACAAACACTGAGAGCAGATTCATCAATTTCTTCTGTAGCAGAACCATTGAATAAAAAGCTGAATGGTAAGTTAATATTTATGTAAATTCCTTCAACTGAATTAGTTTACTTCAATTGGGATTAGCAGCTAGATTTAGGTCAATGCACCTAGGACTTGCAAATAAAAAGGGGTAGGAATTTTATTTCAGTTCATTTTTAATAAGAACTTACCAAAATTTGCAGGTTTCTTCATCTTCACAGTAGAAAGAAATTAAGATTTAAAACATTCAAATGTGGAAGAAACCATAACTGAAAGATTCATCCAGGACTTTGAACACTCTGTTGTTAAATAGGAGGGCTTTGGACCAGCAGGTTTAAATCCCTGCCCATTCTATGATGTTACTGCTGAATTAGGTTTGCTGCCTCTTCGTATTTAATACCTACATATGCAAGCATGTACAACATAGCTTGCTCCACACATGTTTATGCATGCTTGTACTCTGTGTGTGTTTAGTGTGTTTAAACTAGTGGAGGAAGTTACACATGTGTCCACAAGTATACTTTATATACTCACCCTTTCCTAATCTATTCAAGGTGATTTAAACAAATGGCTCTTCTCCTTTATCTCTTTTGAAGGACATTCTAAATCATGTTAATTATGTTATTAGCAAACACTGCTAGGAAAAGTCAGATATTGGATGACCTCACTGTGACTACTGTGTCCTTATATTTCTGAATGTAATTGAATCACCACATTCTTTTGAGGAGAAAAGCATGCATGAAAACTATGAAATTACATGCAAAAGGAATTTCATGCAAGAGCACATTGTCAATGCTCCACCAATGGGGAACACACAGAATTGCACCTTGGGTCAAAAGTTAACCCATGCTTTACAGTATTAGTGTCTAAGATGCTTGACGCACCCAAAGTATATTTGTGTTGTTATTTTCTCTTTGGAATTCTGCGGTAAAATACTGCAGAGTCTACATACTGTATATCTTCATCTAAATGTGCAGAATAACCCCAATGCCAGGCCTGGGGGTGGCAAGATGTCTTTGCTGGGCCTGTTCTTTCTCCCTAACGACACTGGCATTCATCGTCCCTCTGTTTCAAAGCCAAATCCTCACCACAACACAGAGAAAAAGCACCAGCAAATAGCTCTTTTCTATTCATCTACCTTCATATGATGCTGTGTTGTACAAAGTCAGAGCACTGGTTCATTTAACTAAGCGTTATCTACACCATGAGTGGGCAAGATGGTCATTCAACTCCCTGGGCTATTTTTGTGACTATTGACACTTCCAGATTCCCCAAATTGCTCCTTTTTTGCCCCCCTCCAAAGCAAATGGTTTCTTTAGTAAGTCTCCAGTAGCAGTAATTCCCTTCTGAAATGGGGTACCTGCATTATTTAACATCCTTTTTAAAAAGATTTCCAGCGACTTCCACTTTTTGTTATTGCTTTTTAGCATTTTTGGCAGTCCATGTGTCCCACAGACAGTCCCAGAAGGGGAAAAAGTAGCCCCCAGGCCCACTGTAGTTGACCACAGCTGGTCTTGACTGGTAAAGACTCTCCAGTTATAGGACAGGAGTCTTGTCCAATCCTACCTTGGAGATACCAAGGACTGAACACAGGGCTTCCTGCATAGGGATGCCACATTCCAGTTCCTCAAATCTGGACATCTAATTTACATATTATGCCAATAAAATCATATACAGTTACTCTGATTTGCTGCATTTTTCTTCCACCATGTTTCACCTCTGCTTCATACCATTTTTTGCAGTTGCAACTGAGCTGAGACAAGCGGTGCTGGACCTTGAAGAGAGATCCAAATTCAAACCTCTCTTTGGTCATAGAAATTGCCATGCGCCATCACTACTTCTCAGCAATCTTACTTTATAGGGTTGTTGCTGGAATTAATAGGGAAAGAGGAGCCATGTAAAATGTGCATGGACGTTCCTGATAGAGCCCAGACAAAAGAAGAAACAGCAACAATAACAATAATATTAACATTTTGTCATGCACAGGTGCTTCCAGTGGCTTCTCATCAGTTCACAATTTTTTTGCTCTCATTTTTTAATTGCTGGCAAAAAGCTCCTAGATCCACGAAAACATCACAGGAACCCTTGAGAATGACTGCCATTCATAGAGCAAGATACAGAAGGAAAGGACAAATGACAGTGGTTGGGGGGGGAGCATGGTCTTATTTCCTTCAGAGATACAAATCAAATATTTTGTTGTAACTAGAAAACAGTCTGGCTTGACTTTATTTGACCTGTTTGACTTTTCATTACAAAGTACACGCTAATCAGTTCATCTATGCTAGGATGGCTCTGCTCCCACGAAATTACCGTTTATTAATGCCAGTTAAGGTAATGATAAATGTTTGTGCTTTTTACATTTGCATTACCTTTCACTTCACTAATTACATCCTCCCCGCTATATGTGAACAAACGTCTGCCAAGTGATGCAGTACTGCATACATCTGATAAATTGGGTTTCAGTCTGGAGAAAGGTAATGCCAAATAAAATCTATTAGTCTTTAAAGACAGATACTGTTGCACAAAGCTGGTACTAGGTCTTTTTGTTTTGCTGCAAAGGACTAATACAGCTATCCTCTTGAAAACTTTGAAAGATATTCCTTGGTGTGAGGAAAAAGAAAATATTTCAAAGTAAGCACCAATCCAGCTGTGTTTCTCCTCACCAACACCATCCTTTTACTTCTCTGTATATTTCGGCCAGGATCCTGTTATGTTACCTGTAAGCATTACACGACTTTGTGCTAAGAAACCTAGTTGCTGAACTGAGAAGATGCATAATGGGACACTGTCAAGCATGCCCAATGCACATCAGTTACTGCCCATTTGCAGTGCATCCCTTTCATGGTGTGGAAGAATGAAAGGGAGGGAGGCTAATCATTCAAGAAAATCTATATTGTGTATTCAAATGTGTAGCTTTCCAACATTCGCGTAGGGACGTGGGGGCTGGGTGGGGAGATTTGCCCCAGGTGGCAATGTTTCTGGGGCATCCCGGCCCATAGCCACGCTCCCATGTACCACAGCCATGCCCCTTGCTCCGTAGCCTGCCCCCTCCCCACCCACTCCAAGCTTCACTATTGCTTGTTTAGCAAAGGGCTTGGAATGTATGTAACCATTGCTGAAGGCTGGAATGTATCACATATGTTAAATAGTGCTGATTGCTGCTCCGTTGTACCCTATAGATCACTGGCTGTTACTTGGTAATTGACAGATGAGCCCGAGTAAAGTGAACACTGCTTTATGCCAGGCTGTTATTAGAAAGAAAGGGAATAGAGATAACTGAGGAAGGCATGCATGCAGACAGACCAAGAACATTCAAGGATAAGGGGGTTAGAACCAGACGCCAGCATGGGAGAGTATTCAGTGGGCATCAATCAACTGTTGTATCTAATGAATGCTTTGCATGCTTAAATTTGTATTGATAACCTATAAAGAAAATACACTGTTCATGTTAATCAGCTTCTGCTGTGGTTGCTCATTTTATTCCTTGAATAAAAATTACTGGAAACTTCAGAGTGTATTCATGGATTTTGGATAATCCAGTACATGACAGCCAGTTTGCCAACTCTGCTACTTAGATAGCAGATCCTCGCCGTAAATTCCAGTGATATGTAATTTGATCTCCAGCCAAGGGACAGCCTGGGATGAATTTGTTTGGGGACCCAGTTTTATCACTGGCAGTGAATGGATGCTGAGTACTATCAGTGAAAGGGCTAGTCTGTACCACCTGCTGCATTATTTGCCATCAGTCATGCTTATGTTATAGCAGGAAGCCTGTCAGCGTTCAGCATCAAAAGAACCTTTGGAGAAGCCTAGAACTACAACCAGTTCCAGAATCAGCTAGTGTTTTAAGTGTTATATTTTTCCTATCAATGCCATTTTTAGAAACCTACAGTGTAGAATTAATTCATAATTCATAATGGCTATTACACTGAGACCCAGCATGGTGTAGTTATTTGACCATTACAGTACAACCATGGAGAACATGGTTCGATTCCCCTCTCAACCATGGAAACCCACTGGGTGACATTGGGCATATCACACACACTCAGCCTCAGGGAAAAAAAACATGAAGGATGTCGCCTTAGGGCGGCCATAAGTCATAGAAACAGCTAGAAGGCACACAACAACTACAACAACAACAACAATGTGGGACAAAACCCATGTTTTGGCTAAAGCTAACAAGGCAAGTAAAGTATTTCCTGTGTGGTGGCACCCACCTCATTGAATGATTTCTTCTATACAATGCATCGGGCCTCTGTAAGAGTGTTGTTTAGGCATTCTTTGGAAATTTGCCATTGTAGCATTGCTTTTCCCAAGCTGTGACCTATGTAGAAACCTCTCATCTACCAGATGATTGTGTTTTCATTGGATTATTTTAATGTATGGTTGTAAATAGCTTTGGGATTTGCACAAATGAGAAGCGGCCCTTTTCACATGGCATTTGCTATGCGAAAGGGCCTCCGGGCATCATGCAATTGTGAGGAGCAGTCCATACGATGCACTTGCAATCATGTGATGCTCCAGGGGCTGGCAGGCGCCGATCGCACACTATTTCATTTTCAGCTTTGAGCTGAAAATGGTGCGCGATTGCTCATTGCTCCGGAGCCCCGCACACACTTGCCATGTGTGCGGAGCTCTGGAGCTGCAGCACTCGCACATCCTGCCCCAGCACAGCCTGGGAAAATCCTAGGCTGCACTGTGGAAGGAAGAAGAGGAGCTCTCATGCTGCCTGCTCGCAAGCATGCAGTGGCTGCGGAGGTGAAGCAACGGGGACGTGAGAGCCTGTCGCAAGAGACTGCTTTTGCAATCCCTGCACCCCAGCTCCGCAAAAAGATAAGCTGTGGAAAGGGCCAGTGTAACTGATAAATAAATGCATAAGTAAAGATAGCGTACCCTCAAGGGGAGGGGATGTGTCCTTTGTCTCTTCCACAGTCCTGAGACTGACATCTCCAGAGCTTTGAACAGCATGGTAAGTCTCTCTGAATCCACAGAGAAGAACACTCTTCTTAAGGCGCAGGGACACACTGTGATGATTGCAGCTCCTACTTGTTTCTGTTCTAGTTTTAGGCCATCTTGCTCCTGTTACCTTGGAGTCAATCAAAATATGACCCTGTGGGAATTTGGCCCCTCCTCCCTTGCACTGAAGATTTATTTTTGCTCAGGCCGAAAACTGAATGCCCCCGCATTTAAGCCTCTCACAATTATTTGAGTCCTGACCTTCAGTGCAGAAATCGAGTGAATAATGTGTATAATAAGAGCAACCAATAATTCACTCCAACGAGACTTAGCAATATTTAGATCTCCTGTAAAATCACGGGGATTAGGGATATTTTTGTAAGTAGTGGGAACTGTGCTGTAATTGGCCCTTTTGACTAATTGAGCAGGGAGAATAGGGCCATGACACCAGTTCAGATAAGGTTATACTGGAATAACTCTTTTTTAGAAAGACATGGGCTGCAGCTAGTTTCCTCTGGCCAGATATAAACTGCTCTGACCCACAGCTGCGGCTGTTTTCAGCTTGTTCAGTTTATTTAAAAAAATATAGAGACCTTTTCGCTTGTTTTGGTACAATATTGCTCTTATTTTGTCTTGTAGAAGTTCCCATATACTCAGCACTTCAATGCTACAGCCATAGTACTGAGCCTGGGACAGAGAAAGGGGGTCTCTTCTTCCTCTGTGCCACTGCTGCACCCATCAATGCCATATTTCAGTGAGGATGTTCTACCCAGATGCTGTAGCAACGGCTTAATTTTGAGGCATATTGAGAAAGGATTTTGTTGTCGTTGGAGAAAGGATTTGTTCTGCAAGAGAGCTTACGCAACTAATTTTAGAAATCAATTAGTTACAAGTACAATGCAAAGGCCCCAAACAGGAGTTGCTACCAATTCTGTTTGCAGGTTTTTAGGGGTGGTTGGGGGGAAGAATTTATGTTTATTTGTAGGGATAAAACAAACTCCGAAATGTGCAGTTGGAAATCTTTGTTAAGATCAACTATAATTTCACAAAAAATTCAAGGTGTTTTTTTAAATTATTTGAAACTATTAATCAGGTGATGAGTGGAAAGCCACAGTTTTGTTACAAGGTTTTTTTTATTTTTTATTTTTTAAATAATACATTTTATTAACATTAATGTAACATTGATAAGACAGTACAACTTTCACATACAATACAAACATCTATTCTAAAAAACATACATACATATAAACATATATTTATCCTCCCCCACCCTCCCTACTTGTCGAACCTCAAGAGTAAAGTGCTTATTTATCTGTTTCTTTCCTTCAAAACTTAGTCTTTATTCCCTATACATCACTTCTTTCTACTATTTCATCTTATCACTTATTTCAAAGTTGCTATTTACCTTGTTTTTATATAATCTTTATATCATTTTTATACATTCATTTTTGATCAATAATACTTAATATAGATTTCCCACATATCTCTAGCCTATATCTCTACATATTTCTAACCTATGTCCCTTTTGATAGTAACCTAAGCATTTAAACTTATGCATCTTTTCTTTATGGTCTCTTACTTTACATTCCTAACGTTGTAGGTCTTCTTTCCATTTTATTTCTTTCTGTCTCATTATTCCTTACCACCTTAACGTAGCATTTTTGCCCCAGTAAAATTCCCAAAGGGTATACAAGTTGTTTTTTGGTGTTTTTTTTTAAGAAGGCTGAGATCTTGTGTGAGGTACGAGGAGCGTAACTGATCTACATAAGTTGTCATGGAGGGGAAGGGAGTGGTGACTGGCCAGATAAGATTCGCTCTCCATACCCTTGGAGTTTGCTACAGAGACAACGTACATAGCATCAACAGGAGTATAGTGTCTAGGTCAAAGGAAGCGAAAGTATCACTCTATTCTGCTTTGGTCAAACCCCTCCTGGAATACTGTATCCAGTTCTTGGCCCAACAGCCAAGGAAGGATATTGGCAACCTGGAACACGTCCAGAGGAGGGCAACCAAAACAGTAGAAAGCCTAGGAACCATGAAGCCCTATGAGGAGCGGCTTAGGGAGCTGGGTATGCTCAGCCTCAAGGAGAGAAGGTTAAGAGGCTATACAATAGTTGAAAGGGTGTCATATGGAGGATGGAGCAAGCCTGTTTTCTCCTGCTCTGGAGACTAGGATGTGGAGCAATGGCTTCAAACTTCAAGAAAAGAGATTCCATCTAAACATTAGGAAGAACTTCCTGATGGTAAGAGCAGTTTGACAGTGGAATATGCTCCCTTGGAGTATGGCAGAGCCTTCCTTTTTTGGAGGTGTTTAAACAAAGGCTGGATGGCCATCTGTCAGGAATGCTTTGATTCCTGCATGACAGGGGGTTGGACTCAATGGCCTTGTGGTCTCTTCCAGCTCTATGATTCTATGCCTACTCATGAAAAAGTTGGCCAAAAACCTGCATCAAACCCATACATAGGTATGGGTAAATGTATGTACGGCCAAGGAACTGTTCCTTCAAACCCATCTTGAATTCTAGGAAGCCTTTCTGAGCAATGGAAGTCTGCAGCATAGTTGAGTGGGGAGTTTCCTGCCCCCAGGTATGCTGTGATGAGGTGAAGAAATTCTCTTCATTGCTCTGAGGTCCAGCCACATTATCCTAATTTTGGGTGGCATTTATGACTGTGGCAATAGTACCATGATCGTGAATATGCAGCATAGCTCATTTTAGAGCAGTTACAGATCTGTAACTCTAGATTGTGAATCTGCAATTGCAATGCAGGATGCCCACTGTTGCCTCTAGTGTTTGTGCTATGAATACAGAATTTGTGTATTGGTTCTCAGCTCAAGAAAACAGTGCACTTCTGCAGGAGGGCAAAACATGCCAACTGTGTTTGTTGCAGTCACTTACACATAATTCTGAACAGCCTGCAACATCCACACTGTAACATGTTTGTCAAAGGGAGCAAAAGGTTTCAGTTCCTTATTAGAATTCTGGGAGATCCAGGAATTCCCCAAGGAACTCCTCCTCAAGGAACTCCGTGGTATTCCAAAAGAACTTGTTTCAGCATGGTTTATGACTGCATCTGATCTTGAAAACTATGACTGGGATTGTGGATCATACTGGTGGAGTGTAAACTGCCACCAAGAATAGCTGTCTATCGTCTCTGGTCACTGCACATTCAAGGCTGGGCACAATACGCCCAACGGATTTTTGGTCGATGGGGAAGACTGCAAAGGCAGCCAGGCAACTGTTGACTGTGTTCTGGTAGCTGGCAGGAAGAGGACAATGTCACCCTCGTAGATCTCTGTTTCATTCTGCAGCCATCTTCATAAAATAAGCTGGCTGCCATCTATCTACACTTGGCTTCACATAGCCACTAAATGGATATGGGGGTGCAGATCTAGGGTGCTTCAGCTGCAGACCACTGGTTTATCACTTCCGGCTTAGAAGTAATCATTTGAGTGCAATAGTAGACAATAGGATGGCAAACTATGGCCTCTTGATTTTCTTAAAGTAAAATGATGGAATGCAAATATTGTAAATAATAAATGTTACTGTGTGAGACTTACCCCCAGTCTGAAGTCGTACAGCACAGGCAGACACAGGCCATTTCCATCCTATACTGTTATGGCGCTATTATTCTGCTTTCAACATCCTGTGGAATCCCAGGGTTTGTAGCTTACTGAGGCCAAAGGGCTGTCTGGCTGAAAATTCTAAGGGCCCCTCCCTAAACTTCAAACCCCAGGATTCCATAGGATGTTGAAGTGGAATGGTAGCACTATACAAGTGTAGTACAGAAATGTCCACCATCTGACCACCTAGAGTCACAACTAGACCTGGCTCAAATTATGCCATGGTCAACTTAATTGTTTACCAGAGAATCCAACACTGCTCAATGTTTATTGGATCCATTACTGCTAAGCAGGATGTTTCAGGGGTTGTCATCTATAATGATTTATTACTTGGAAGAGAGACAGCATTATGTCTTCTAGCTCTGGGAATCCAGAATGCTACTCCAGGATCAGGAACATTCCAAATTTCCCTAGTGAGCTTTAAAATTGTAAAACCAGCATTGCTATTTAGAACAGGCAAAAAAAAAAAAAAAATGTGTGAGTCAGCATGGTGTAATAGTTGTTAAGTGTTGGACTGCAATTCTGGAAAATAAGGTTTGAATCTCCACTCGGCAATGGAAATTCGCTAGATAACCAATTCACACTCAGCCTCAGAGGAGGACAAAGGCAACCACCTCCCACCAAAAAAAAAAAACTGACAAAAAAAATCTGTGATAGGTGAACAGATATGTTCAAGGAACACTCTGGAGGTAGAAGGATTGGACGGAGTTTATACAGAAAAAGAAGCATTGCAACTTCTACTCTTAAATTGCCCTATTTTAGCTGTTCTTTAAAGCCAGTGTGATGTGGTGTTTCATTTTGATAGCTAAACTCTGGTCCTGGTAACTACTTGGCATCAAAAAATGGAAACCGTTGCTTTTGCAAATAGTTTGTACAGCTTTCAAATAATTATGAACAGAACCTCAGAGTGTAACCGAAAGCCACATTTTGCAACTATACTGAAAGTTAATCTAGAAGATTTTGAATGTTCTGCTGGTATGAGAAGTAGTCCTGAATATTCCAAACTGAACCTGAGAGGGAGCAATTATGGATTATTCTGGTAAAATGATCTCTGCCAAGTACGAAGAGGTGTATCTTAAAGTAGTTCATAGATGATATCTTAATCACACTTGAATCCATCATGTTAATAAAATGGCTATTTCTGCACTACACTGTTATAGTGCTATCATTTCACTTTCAACCTCCTATGGAATTCTGGTGTTTGTAGTTTCCTAAGGCCAAAGAGCTCTCTGGTTGAGAATTCTAAAGGCCCTGCCCTAAACTGCAAAGCCCAGGATTCCATATGATGTTGAAAGTGGAATAATGGCACTATAACAGTGTAGTGTGGAAAGAACCAGTGATTTTGCCAATATGCTGGAAGAGAGTCTAAAAAGATTCCACCATAACCTTCTATATACGTGGATTTGTTGTCCAATAGTTTCTATTCTGTGACATGAGATACCACTCTGATCCCAAATGATATGATAACCACACAGTGAGCTGATAGTGACATTATTCCTCTTTGAGGGGGATAATAAAAACCTTCATCACAGATTTCTAATTAAGTGTCTCTTAGCTGTGCTGGAAATTGAAGCAAAATGGAAAGACTGTAGGAGTCCTACAACTGGAGAGTAGCTGGATAAGATATGCAAACCTATCCTTTCAGAAAAACTCACTCCATGATATAACAGTGGTCCATAATATCAGAGCACAAACATTGATACACTTGTAGAAATATGGCATTCCTTTATTTTGATTACTATGATAATTCATCTTCCCAGGGCTCACCTGTAGATCAGCTGATGCTCTGGTGGGAAATGGATTTCAAGGATTCTTGGAGGTACCTAATCCTGACAAATATGAACTGATGTCTCAGGTATCTGTATATTGGTTCTCAGTAAAATACAGTAATATCAGAAGGTTGTGTGACCCTGTTAAATGAGGTGAACTGTGGTTCCATGGAGACAAGATCCCTGAAACCTAGGTGGAGGCGCCTTCGGTGGGTGGATCCCTTCTTTTTCAGAAGAGAAAATGTCAGACCAAATCCAATGCTTTGTCTAAGAAGAAGAATATAAAGTGTATCTATTAACATGGTACCCATAAGGAAAATTATTATTTAGTTTTAGTTTGTGGTTCTATTTCAGTTATTCTAAAATCTTATTAAATTCTTATGCTATTATCTGTGTGTATTTTCAGAACATTGTGATATAATTAGATTGTGTTGCATGCTTTCAATGTTGTATGTCAATTTGGATGGTTCTTGGGTTTCTTAGCTGGAGATATTTATGTATAACATTTTAGTACTGTCTGGGATGTTCTTTCATTCATCATGCTATGATGGGTAAGATTTTTTTAAAAAAGAAGGAGGTTGTAAAACTTACTGTCACATTACTTCGATTAACAAATTGACACATTCAGGAAACATGGGCCCCTTCCGCACCTTAGTTGATCACATTGCCCTGCAGTTGCAATACTGGCAGCACCTTTGCCAGGAAGGGAGCACAACGGGAATGCTTCCCTCTGCAGCGGGCCAGCTCTTTACAGAAGGGAGTGTGAGGGACATGCCTCCTCCTTCCGCAGCATAGCTGGGCTCTTTCCCATGCTGCACTGGGGCAGAAGCACCTCCATCATGCGTCCAGCCCTTCCACATGGCAGGTAAGTGTGGAAGTGTCATGCAACTGGGGCTCATTGATAAATTTGCCAATGATTTACCCCACAAATGAGGTGGCTGGCAACCGGAGAAGGACAAGACCACAATAACATCTTGCAGAAGCGTCATTGCAGTCCCGCTTCTCTCACATCCCGATGCCCGGATGCCATGTCCATGTGGCAAAGACCATTATGTAGGAATTTCCTTTCCATATCTTTATTGATAAATCGATTCCACTTTGCCTCCATGTAGATTTGTGACTTTTTTTAAAAAAGCATGAAGATTTTCATTATATGTATTGCATTTATTTTCACAAAATGTACCCATTTCCCCTAATAGATAGATAGATAGATAGATAGATAGATAGATAGATAGATAGATAGATAGATAGATAGATAGATAAGATAGATAGATGTTGCATCACAAAGTCTGCAAAAACTCAAGGAAAATTGGGTGTTAGTCTGCAGATTAATCCTGGATATGTAAATAAGGTTGCTCATTTAAAACTGAATTCTAAAATGCAGATGGAAGAAAAATATTTAAGCATGTATATCTTGAAGTGGTCTGCAAGTGACAAGACATGAACACTGTCCAGCATGAAGTGTAAAGCAATGGAAAATTTGGAGGACATTTATAAAACAGGAACATTTTGTCCATTTGTCTGAAACTCGGCAGATGTCATTCCTTACAGGACTTGTATGATGCATAAAAATATTGAATTGTTTGAGTGGAAAACACCAACAGTCTGGGTATCAGAAAACAGAAAGGGTCTTCATTCCAGTCTCTGCAGAAACTAGAACAAAATGAATGAGAAACAACCCAGAACAATATATGAAAAAAAAAATGCATAAGCGAAATGGGATGATGAGACAGTAAGTAGGAAAAGAACAGAAAAGAAACAAAGAATGAAACAAACTGTAAAAAATGTAAAATTGTAAATTGTAATATTTGTAAAGAAAGTGAACATCCCTGTTTGCACACCAGCCAGAATTGCAGCTATCTGTGTGTGTGTATGTGCCTTCAAGTTACTTGTTGACTCATGAATTCCACAGGGTTTTCTTGGCAAGGAATAATTAGAGGTGGTTTGCCATTGTCTTCCTCATACCCTATACCACCTGGGATTCCTTGGAGGTCTCCTGTCCAAGTACTAACCAGGACTGATCCTGCTTAACTTGTAGATCAGATGGGAATCTGATGCCTTTAGGGTATTACAGGGAGACGACGACTACTACTACTATTATTATTATTATTAAAAAAACAAGCAAGAAGAAGAAGACAATGACTGTGCTTGCCCAATGAAATTTTCCTTCAGTCCCCAAATCACTAGCACTGCAGAGAGTGAGACACTGAAAATCAAAAATTTATATTCTGTATGGACTACAATTGTTTAAACTGCTCCCCAATCCCAGCTATTCCACTGCTGCCTAGTAATTCTTCTGTTGGGTTCTGCTGCCCAGCAAAAAGCAATGAATTTCTTCCAGTCCTAATTCTTCTTTTCCTTAGGGTTTCTTATCTTAATGAATTTTCCAAATAGCCACCCACTCCAATGAATTCTTACATTTTAAAACTAATTAACTGGCTAAAGCATGGAATTAGTTTCGGCCATGGAGAAATCTAGAGAGCCACATTTCAAGAAACAGCTACGTTAATCACCTGAGAAGTTAATTAACTAGTTATTTCCAAGCTCTACATGAATCGCATCCCGTATCAGCATATGCAGTAGAGCTACTCTCCCTTTAAGAATCTTGAGAAGGTAACAGAGAAATCAGCCTCACCAATGAAGAACTCAGATTTTTCCAGGGAACATTAAATGTATACACGTGCACTGGGAAGAAAACATAATAGTTACTTAAGTGTTCATTTGGGAAGACTGTGAAACACACAGGTGCATGAGAAAAAACAAACACAAAAAGATAGCTTACTACTTGAACATTAAATCTAGATGTATAAATGGTCTTTGCCAGAAACTATTCCATGAATCGACTGTAGTGCTATCTCTGTCCTTTCTATAACTTTATATTAACTTTTTATTACTCAATTATATTCTAGAAAATATGTTCCTGTCAAAATATCCCAAAATAAGCGTTGTTAAATAGATGTATAAGGCTTCTGTGCCTGTTGTTTCATTTATAGCATTGCCTGGAGTGTCTTCAGGCATCATCATGGGAATTCTTAGCTGTAAATCTTTTTGAATTCTGGAGTTATATATGGCCTAGGGAACATTAACTGGGTTCCAGATGACTCATAAAAATGACATTCCAAATCCTGATGTTTCACAGTTGTTGAGAAGGAAGACTTGAACCTTAACTACACCATATATATATATATATATATATATATATATATATATAATGTATGCTACTCAGATTACATTTTGCTAAACTCTTCTTCAAAGAGTAGAACAGGTACAACAGCAAAAGCTCCAAATTTCTTCAATTTTTGTCCCAACCATTTCTATACAGTCATATAGCAGTATAGTATGCTGAAATTCAAGTGCTCATCATGGTGGTCTCCCTTGCAAGACTTGCAGTGATTCCCTTTCAGCAACCCAGTTCTAGCAGTTTGCATCTCTACCAGTCATTTGTAAAACTAATGGGTCTTGATTTCCCATTCAAGGCCTAGAATGTTTTCCATAATACCAGAGATAGCACACCACAATACGTTGTCATTCACGGAATTCATTTTTCTCAGCTACTGTGAGGATTTCAGTTACACTCAAAAGTAACAGGAATGCCTAAGATGGGTACAAGTTACGCCACAGTTCCTTCTGTATCAAAAAGTGCCAGTGCTTTGATCCTGTAAACCTGAACTTCACCACACTCCTGGTTCTACATTGTGCACATTTTTGCAGATTTTCTGAAAACTACATCCAAGAGGACTAAAGTTTGAGAATCACTGCTCTAATGGGCCTCTTCCTACATGGGTAAAACCTGGTGGGCTTATCGGTCAATGACAGCAGCAGGATCGATAACTAGACTGTTCTGATCAAATCAAGAAGGTGCAAACCAAAATTTGCCAGAATAATGTTATCAATGACTTTGTGATAGCTTCTGGTTCAAGCTTCCCAGTGGAGGACCATCTAGACACAGACATGCAGAAACAGGTTGCAGATTCACCCACCCACAAATACGGTATGACAGGATGACGAGTTTGTTGCTCCACTAGTAGGTACAATAGTTATATGCACAAAGGTGAAATCCATTTCCATTCTCATCATATATTCCCCTTTAGCCAACTTTCATGGCAAATGAATGAGTAATTCTTTTTCCAGGCCTTAGGAACATCATCCTCACAGCTATTAATAGATTAGCCGTGAGAGTGAAATACGATGAAGTCTGAGAAACAGTGTAGTATGGGGAGAAAAGGTTAGGAGTATCAAGTCTTCATAGACTTTGGATCTGAAGTTCTGTCTCTTGCCTGGCAGGAAAGCAGTGCCGTATTAGGTATGCCGGCCAGCCCCTCCCCAAACTGCAAACCCCAGGATTCCATAGGATGTTGAAAGTGGAATAATCGCACTATAAGAGCATAGTGCGGAAGTGGCCTCTGTTGTAGTTTATAGGCATATATGCCAGAAGTGACCCTGAGGAGGTACTGCCACTGCCGTCACAATCATCTCTCATATCGTCATTGCTGCAATAAGGAATAGCAAAAAAAATCATTGTGTGTTCAGTTTTCATTCATGCTTTCGAACATTATCAGTATTTGCAAGTATCTATTAGGTTGCATAAACTGGTTGGTCGTCTTGTTGAAGCATTCAATAATTTGATTCAAAATTCTGATCACATCTGGACAGTACAGTCACATGTGTTCAAGTGTGGCTACTGCCCTGCACCCTCTCCAGCATTTTTCCAATATAATTTTACTGATCTTATGTTGTTTTGATGGCTATAAATGCCATTGATCACTACACTGAGTGTAGCTTCTCTTACACATATTAATATTGACCTACGGGAGTGGATCTTCATGTTTTTCCCCCCACTTCCACTCATTGTTGTAGTTTTGTGCCTTCAACTTATAATGTCGCTATCCTAGGACTTTCTTGGCAAGATTGATCCAGAGCAAGTTTACCAATGTTTTCCCCTTGGCTGAGAGAAAGTATGTGGGCTTCCGTGGGCTTCCATGGCTGAGCAAAAAATCAAACCCTGGTCTTGCAATCCCCTACTCGAGGGTGGGCTACTGTGGGAGTTTAGGGACCTGCATTAGTCCCCCAGGAGATTTGGGGGGCAAATCCCCCCACCACTGCACCTACTTTGCAAAACAATTTTTACCCCTAATTGCCTTCTAGGGGAGCATTTTCACCATGTTTTCAGGCCCCTGGGTCATTTTAGGCTCAGGAGAGACCATGTCTAACAAACACCAGTGAATGGATGTCACTTCCTGTTCACTTCCTCTTCTTCTTCTTCTTCTTCTTCCTCTTCTTCTTTTTTCTTTAGGCCTCTCCTGGATGTAAAATCACCTTGGAGACACCCCAAAAAGTGGTGAAAATGCCCACATGCCCCCCAGAAGGCATTTAGGGGCAAATACTTTTTTTTCTTTTGCAATAAGTGTTTTTTGCAAGTATATACATATATATAACTATATATATATATAGTTTTTGACCCCTCTGGGGGCCCCTGGGGAACTCAAAAACAGCTCTGGGGCCACAGCCCACATTTTGCCCAATCCTAATCTAGTTTCTCTCCTTTATACTAATTGACAAACATAACTGTGTATGTACACATGTGCACACACAGGTATGTCTGCATTTATGTTGGAACCATATGCACAACGCCACTTCTTTAAACCTGAACTGAATGCAAGAGTTCTGCACCGGGTGGGGTGGGGGGAATCCACATGCTCCTGCGGGAGAAATGCATAAATGCAATCCCCCTAATGAGTTTCCTCACACATCCTTATGAATAATTTTCAGACTAGGAGACAAATATGTATCTAACAGTGACATATAGAACTTTCTGTATTTCTAAATCAAACAAGGCACAAGGCCAACTTACTATTCTCAAAATAGGAATTCCCATTCCTGAACATTAAGTATCAGACCCTACTTCCAAACTGGGATAAGCACTAATATTATCTTCAGATGTTCTTCTCCTTAATTCAATGCGTTGTTTTCTGTCTTAAGGTATTTTTAGAGCTAGTGGGGCTGCGCTAAGTGGAGTGAACCCAATGGAACTAGAAACCATAGGCATCATTCCAAGAAAGACTGGTACATCTGACAGCAAGGTGCATTTCTTTTGTAACAGAAGAAAAACTGGACCAAGTGGGATCTGTTTGGTGGAGCTTTCATATGTTACACAGTGAGTGCCATGAGTTATAATGGATATAAATAGGTTTGTTTTTATTATGCCATTTTTTTCACTCATTTGTGGGTGAGAAACTTTATTTCTCAGCACCAGCAACAGTCTGGCAGCCACCTCCTTGTAGGCTGTCCTTCTGTTTTTCCAGAATGCCTCAGACACAACAGAGTTCCAAAGCATTCAAGCCAAGAAATGGTGGCTTTTATTTTTCCTTTTCACATGCCTCAAAAAAGATCCACTATCCAAGGTATTAAAGGGAAACTGCTGTGGCAGCTGCAATACTGCCCCTGAAATCAGCTGTGCTGCTGCAGAGTGGAGCAACAGCGAAAAAGAGATAAAGAGACAGAGAAAGAGAAATGCATCTTAAATAAATCAACTTTACAATAAAAACACATTTGGCTTTAATGAAGGAATAATAGCTACTTAGTTACATCTTGAGAAATGTCTCTTAACCCAACCCCTCCAAACCTACTTTAACCTCCAGCCTCCAGATCAAGCAAAGAAGGGTTCCTCAGTTTCCAATCCACGCACAAGGAGGAGGCTATTTCCAAACTTGTGCCACCAGCAATCTGTGGCACAACAAGGAATCGCAATGCGATTTTGGTTCTGATTGTTGCAGACTTGCTCACTGAAGGGAGTGGGTTTGGATTGGCAGCTGAACAGGCCACCTAACCCAGCATCTGGCTGTTAGTCTAGCTGAACACAGAACAGTTAAGCATCTGTAACTCTAAGCTGCAGATCTGTAATTGCAGTATTTGACCCAGCTGACTTTTTTTAATAATGGTGTGCAAATGGAATAATGAAGGTCAAGAGCATTCCTTGAACACAATCTATTTAGCTTCTAAGTCAGGTGGATAGCTTTAGCAACCCATCATAATGAATGCCTCCAGCAGCTTCATCTCAGTTCTCCGTGGCTCAGAAAAGTTTCTGCTTGGAAGTGCTTTCTATTAGAAGTTTCAGATTAGAGCAACAGAACACATGGCTGGTGCACTGATTAATGGGATTCATTTAGCTGAAATCATAAGTTGGGCAGCCCTGACATAAGTAGAGGTTGCAAAAGTTACTTTCTCGACTACAGTTCCTAGAATCCCCCATCCAGCATGGCCAATAGAGAGAGCACTAGTGCCCTTGTCTGAGGTCCCTTGAGGAAGATTGAATCAGAGTACTTTGGCCTCTGTTGTTCAGGCGAATGCACTACACTGGAGTGGTAACTGATATTATCTATGAAGTAACATTCTGGCTTAAATGTGGATAAACTAAAAGAGAGAAGCTAGAGAGATGGGGAACGTTGATTTTTATGTCCCAACTTTGATTACCATGTTGGTCCAAACAGGAGGAGTAGAATCACACTCTTGCCAGCTGATACCTTTTCCTGGCAAAAACCACGGTGTGGAATGCTCAGAAAGGTTAATTCATGTAGACACTGATCTAACTAGACCAGCTGATGTAGGCTTCCAGTAAGAAAATTAGACCTTTCACCTTAGTGCTGAACAGATTATGGAACTGACTAATGTTCAGATAAAATTCTCATTAGAAATGGATTTGTTTTGATGGAAAATTTCTTCATTGAAGAAAGCCTGGCAGGCTGATGCGCTTTCAACCTATTATTGCTTTGGAACAATTCTGCACGTTAAGTAAACTGGATTATGCTGTCAGTAGGGAAAACAAAGAAATAGCTTGATTTAATTGTGTGCTTTGATTATGTCATTTATGCTATCAATTTTTTAATACTCATGAAGAGGATTAAAAGGAATTTTAGTAAAGAAGAAGGCAATAACTTGCAGTGGTAGTGGATCTACAATACTGCATTAGATAATCCTGCAATATGAATATATTGAAAATATGAACATATACTACAGGGCTTGAATGGAACTAGTTAGAAGTAACTACAAATATAAGTGACTTTTCCTAATAACAGATCTGTGACTATGTTAGACTATAATTGTAATTCAAAGCATCACTTTACTCCTTTTTGTGTTATAACAGCATCTTTTAGAATTTTTTTTGTATGGGTTTGAGGCTGTGGCTTCACTAAATGTTGAAGGAGAAATATCACAGACTCCAAGTGCTGTGTTGTGGATGTTGAGGAAACAATGAGATCAGTGAGAGAAAAGTGTGTTTTGTACCACACCAGCTTTTTGTTTTCATTTAGTTTTAAAAGCAACTACATTGTTACTTTAGAAAAACTTTTTTTTTTCAATTTGTAACTGCAGTAGTCTCTAACTCTTATGGGAATCTTTGGGACAACAACCATAAATGCTTTTTTAAAAGAAAAATAGCTTTACAAGCTCTGATACAATGAAATATGCCTTTCCTTCTGTCCTTAATTATGATGCTATTTACAACTACATGTACTTGTCATTTTAATATAATTATAGCCTACAGTTAATAAATCAATTTTATTTGCTTAAAATGAAAGGTATTCACAAAACAGAAGGAAAAGCAAGCCTACAACAGATATGTCTATTCTATTACTGATAAGCATATACAATTCCATCTAATTATAAAACAGTTATTACAAATAACTTGATCAGATACCTGACCAAAAGCATGCAACTTTTCTCAAAATTTATCATCTCAAAACATTAAATCAAATCAGATTCTTTAAAAAAAAACTCTGCTGAAGGGAAACAACATTATTGCAAGATAAATCCCCAGTTACAGCATTTTCTGTGCAGAAAACAACACTTTCTGTTCAGGAATAAATATTTCTCCATTGATAGAGTACATTCTACACACAAAACACTGTTGTCTGTGCGAAACAATCACATGTTAATTTTGTGCAAAATAAGTGCAGTACTGCAAAGATTCTCGTTCCTCTAGGATTCTTCTCAGGAGGGTTTCTCAACACTCGAAAAACATGTTTGTAGACTTTTTTTCCCCCAAGTATTTTTGAATATTCTTTCCATTCCCAGAGGAGAGGTGGCTCAGCATGATGGAAAAGGAGGTTGATCTCCCTTTAATTCTGTGTCACCTATCTCTCCTGGCTGTAGCATTTTCCAGGGGGTCTTGTCTGCCACTTGCATGCCTCCTGTCCTGCACTCAGTATTGTTTAACTGAGTGCAGTTGAATCACGGGGAGCAGGCACAATGAAAACATGCACGCAATATGCTTCCCTGGTTTCTCTCTGCCAGTGAGGTACAGGCCATTTCTGCATTAAGCTGTTATAGTGCTATTATTCCACTTTCAACATCCTATGGAATCCTGGGATTTGCAGTTTCAGGCGGGCCTTTTAAAATGCTCTCCAGAGAGCTCTTTGGCCTCCCTGAACTACAAACCCCAGAATTCCACAGGGTGTTGAAAGTGGAATAATAGCGCTATTACAGTGTGGTGCAGAAATGGCTACAGTCATCATTAAAAAAAAATGTAAGTCACACTGACTTCACATACTCTCCTACTGTCCCAGTTTGGCTGGGATATCACTGATTAATCTACAGCCATCCCACTTTTTAGCCGCTTTTAAAATTTCTTAGTTTTTCTCTCCTCCTCCCACTCTTCACTTTTACCCTCAGTTGAATAAACTCACTGCAAACTGAGTTCAAAATGCAAATTCAGTTTGTACTCAATTATGTTAGCAGTGGAGAGAAGAGAGGAGGGGATGGAATTTTACCATTCCCAGGAAGCTCAGGCCAAAGGAAGCTGCTTCAGCCCCTCCTAGTTTGTATGTTCTTCTTTGGCCCTTTCCTCACCTTACTATTTTCCATCATTATCCTATCGTTCCACTGCCAGGATGGGAGTGTGACCCAAATGCTCTCCTCCTCAACCAGCTGGCTGCCTGTGGAAGGGTAGCACAACTAACACATTTCTTCCTTCCGGAATGCAGCCAGCCACTTCCTGTGCTGCCTTGGGGAAGGAGCACAATCTAGGTGCTTCCTCCCTCGAGCATCACACAATCAGGGACCATTAATGGATTTTTCTCAGTAATGGAATATCTCATGATTGCAACAGCTGGGGAAGCATGGGCAGCAGGACTGTGATGACATTGTGTGAAAGCATGACTCGCCGACCAGCAGCAACACGGCCCCATCCTGGGACAGCGACATGGTGCGTAAACCATGAGATATTCCTGCTCCATCATTTAGTCAGGCCAGCTCCTGGAACAATAAAAGTAACTAAAATTACACTTACACTGCGAAAGGACTGGCATCATTTCTCCTTATGCTATGATCTTAGTGTAGTGTAGTTATTTTTAGCTTTTGGAAAAAGGTATGCACTACAATAACTGGCTAGTTGAAATAACTTACTTGTAAACCTTGTGATATCCCTTTCATCAGTGTTGAAGTCCAGTCAGCTTCTACGTGGGCAATGGAAGAAGGCTGCCATCTTCTCCTTTACTCCAGGTGTCTGGCCTTGTGTTTCACTGTACCCCAACAGTGATTTCTTTTCTATGTTAAACTCTGTAAGTGTGTATGGATATGGAACTATTTATTGCTTTTGCCTTGCCAATATGATTATTCTACCATTGTTCAGGATTCCCAAGAAATGCAACCCAGAAAGTGAATGTCTTAGACAACTGAAAGCTTATACAACTGAAAGGGAGGTAATGGTGCCACTCTATTCTACATTGATTAGACTTCATTTGGAATACTGTATCCAGTTCTGGGCACCTCAGCTCAAGAAGGATATTGACAAGCTGGAACGTGTCCAGAGGAGGGCAACCAAAATGGTGAAGGGTCTGGAAGCCATGCCCCAAGAAGAGCAGCTTAGGGAGCTGGGTATGTTTAGCCTAGAGAAGAGAAGGTTAAGAGGTGATAAGATAGACATATTTAAGTGCTTGAAAAGAAAATGAGGAAAGCTTGTTTTCAGCTGCTCGAGAGACTAGGATATGGAGCAAAGGCTTCAAACTACAGGAAAGGAGATTCTACCTAAACATTAGGAAGAACTTCCTGACAGTCAGAGCTGTCCAGCAGTGGAAAATGCTGCCTTGGAGTGTGGTGGAGTCTCCTTCTTTGGAGATTTTTAAGGAGAGGCTGGATGGCCGTCTGTTGGGAATGCTCTGTGGGTGTTCCTGCATAGCAGGGGGTTGGACTGGATGACCCTTGTGTTCTCTTCCAACTCTATGATCCTATGAAAGCTCATGCATCACTACAGAAAGTAGAGTTGCGGACAATCCAACTTGGATATAACTCAAATCTACCAGAGAATCATGATTGCGAAGTTGAAATTGCTACAGAGAAATAAATATCCCTAAAATGACAGCAGAAAACAACAGGCTTTTAACTAGCAATAACTGCTGACAGTAAGATGGTGAATAGATAATTTGGTATTTATACAAGCATTCAACAACTAAAGGAGAATTTTGACATGACAAGAGTTGTCACAGGAAAATGTCAAAGCAGGACTACAGTGTAGCACGGATGGTTTTATGCATAATGTCATATAATGCAAAAGAAAGGGATGTATTCTCAACCAAATCAATGCTATCTGTTCCATGAAGCCAGCCCAAGACTGTTATATTGCAGTCTTCAGACCACTGTCTTCCCCCGTGAGCTGAATAGGAGATATCAAAATGAGCTATGTGTCCAAAGGAACAAGAAAAAGCATGCCCACCCCAATAATTTCCAGGAGTGAGCAGAGGTCACAGTCTGCCCAATCGCTTGCCAAGCTGGCTTGTAGTTACCATTAGAATTTATCCATGGTGCCATGGGGCCGGATGAAGCACCATTTCATGATATGTATATAGAGCCCATCAAAGTTTCCATAAAGCTGGGCAACATTAATATATTCTGAGTCTTATGGTCCAAAATATCAGGGAATTTACCCTAGCTGGCAACATTACGGGAAATTAAAATGAGCAAAGATGGCAGACATGAGTAATCGGGCCCATCTGAGAATGTCAGATACCAACATCAGGGCTGATGAGAAGAATTTAAGCAAAAAAATTGGAATAACCTCCTTCTGTAACAAGAATCAAGTTAGTCAAACCTTGTCATCTATATTTATTAAATTTCAAACTTAAATATTCTAAAATAACAAATATTCAGCAGAAAAAAAATAAGAAGCTTCTCTACTTAGTTAGATCATTAGTCCAACAAGCCCAATAGGAATGTCTGCACAGCATGTATTTTACCCATTCTTGCCTCTTTCTCTATCTCCATTACTTCGTAATTCTCTAGCTACAAGTATCAGCCACATCTCCTCCCCGTATGAGGTTGAAGAATTATGCCTTCCTCTTTAGCAACACAACTATTCATCAGCTTTGTTTACCCCTTTGGTTCTATTTCCAGTGCTCAGATATGAAAAGGAATGAGTTGAGAAGCACAAGGTGTCATTTCCATAGCTACCAATGATGTGCTGACAGAATGCTCACTTGAAGATTCCTTTAAATTAAGATATGGCTGTTGTTAACATTCCACATGACAGGTCAAAAGATTCACTCCCAAGGACTGATACATGTTGAGGATGCAATGGAGGCATATCTAGGGTGGGGCAAGTAGAGTGCATGGCCCTGGTCCCAGTGCTGGAGCGGGGGATGCAAAAAAGACATGGATGTAGGGGTGGGTGGTGGGGTAGGAGTAAGAAAGTAGAGGCACAACTTCCATACCTACCCTGGGCACTATTTATGCTAGATATGCCACTGGGATGCACACAAGTTCTTGCCCAAAAACAGTGCATCCTTTAATCATAAAAAGGACTGAGGCATTGCTGGAGTGATGCAGAAAGTATTTTTTTCCACTCCTACAAGTTTTTTTTGGAAGAATCAGGAGATGGTGTTCAACCTGAAAGAGACTCCTTGCTGAGGTTCCACCATAAGAATCCAATAATTAATGCATCATCCCTTGGAAGACTGGACCACACCCAGAATTAAGCATATAGAAGAAAAGTGGGCAACTCGTTGCCCCAAGATACTGATTAACTTTCTGTTAGTTTCCCTAAAGCCTGTATATGTCCTTTTTCTGGGTACTGCAGAGGTTGATATTCCCTTCTCCCTCCACAGTGCCTAAAACCACCCACCCAACTTATTGTATAGTCTCTGTGCCTCATGGGGAGCAGGCAGGATCGAGAAGCATCTAGCTACATCCCCCATAGCCAAATGTGAAATGATTACAGCAGTGCTGAAACCGCCATTGAACTCTGGTGGATCTCAGAACTGATTTAATTATTTCATGTCTTGCTACGGGAACATAAGCCAAACACTCACGCGTCACCTGCCTGCTCCCCACAAAGCTAAGAATCATGAGGAGGGGTTCAGAGACTGTGTGGCAAGAGTGGGATGGTATGACTCAGACTAGGCTACATCTGCACACGGAACTACTATATACTACTCTGAGCCATATAGGGCTTGCAGCCATTATGAGACTGCATCTCTCATCATCCTTGCCTCTGTTCAGCACATCAAGGGATGTTGAGGCCTGTAGTTTAATAACATCCCAAGGACTGCACATTCCCCATCTTCAACATGGAATCTCATCTTGAGATAGATAGATAGATAGATAGATAGATAGATAGATAGATAGATAGATAGATAGATAGATAGATAGATAGGGCTCTCAAGACTCGTGAGGAAAATTTACAAAATATTAGCGGCTACAGAGATAATGCCCAAAGATAAAGTTACTAGATCTCAGAGACAAGCAGTTCTCATTCAGTTTCTCCAGAATTTCTTCCTTAAACCTTGCTGGAAAAAATCAATGATAACTCAAAAAAAAGATGGAGTCTGATCAAGTTGGTGCAATTTTCTCATTCCACACTGATGAGGTGCCCCCCCCCCCAACTTCTGGAAAGTGCTTCTGTCTCCTCATCCTCTTTCATTTCCTTGCTGTCACATCCTCTTTCAACCAGTCCAGCATTTGTATGGGTATTTATGAGAAATGGGGTTGCCAGAAAACTCAAGAGGACTTTGGTACCTGTAATGGTTGGAAGGAGGGAATTTTAGCAGCTGTTATTTGTGACTTGGTTGTGTCACAGGCAATGCCTGCTGAATTCCCCTTTTCTAAAAAATCATTAAAAGTAAAGAAGCCCTCTCCAGCTTCCATGTGCTTACTTCCAAGTGAAGGTACATAGGACGGAGCGTGTATAGCCTAACTTACTGCTTCGAAGGCTTAACTTAATAGCAGTCTCCATCTCTTTTTGTGCTTTTTCATTTGGGCCACCTACAGTATTACTTTTCTGGTTGACAATTCCCAGCAGGACTAAACTGTGCAGGTGTCCTCATGATCCAAACTTCCTTGATCATTTGTTTCTGGGAGACAGTTTCTAATCTAGGGTCACTATAGGACTCTCCCACACACACACACAATTCTGGTGTCCATGGTCATGGGAAAGAGAGACAGACAATATCATTAATGCAAACACCACTTTTTTCCCCCATAACCTTAACAGAATAAGGTTAAGAGATTTGAACAAGGAAGCATAAGCTACTTGCAGAAAATAGATTTTGAGTAATAGAGATGGTGAATGCTATTGATGAGAAGGTTTCATCAAGAGAGGACTAGAATGGATTTTCAGATTAAAATCTCTTGTCTGAGACACCTGAACAAGGATCTTAATCTTTCAGAGGTTTTAGGTGGTCATTAGTCTAGATACATCCAGCTGTATGAATGTTACCCAATGCAATATTATGTATCTATTTATATTTAAGGAAGCCTTAAGAGTACACATGCCAGGCTTTTCTGACAATAAACAACCATCTTTTTAGCATGTGAAACGGAGAACAACATAATTAATGAGTTCAAACATCACTGTACCTCATTAACTGTATGGTACAAAATTTAAGAGATTTAAACAAAGAAGCATTGAAATGCTTGCAGAAAACAGAGGGCTTGTGAGATACCTGTCTTTTAAAACCGAAAAGCTCACAGATTTCATTGGAATGCCTAACTCCTGCATGTAGACATGTGTTCTGTCACTGTCCTTTGCAAATCGCACTTCTTGGTTGCCAATGGGTAGTCAGACGATGAAGCGATTCAGCTATGCCGAAAAATGTTCTGCATATGCTCAAAGGAACTCAAAACATCTCTGATTTAAGACTTCTCCACCCTGGATTCACTGACTGATTTTTATAACTAGCAACTTATTGCTGCATTTACAGTGAAGCAGCTCCGGGGGCTCCGCACGCCAGGTAACTGTGCATGAGGCCCAAGAGTAATGCGTGATCACGCACCATTTTCGACTTCCAGCCGAAAATGAAAAGGTGTGCGATCGGCACCTGCTGGCCCCTGGAGCGTTGTGCGATTGTGAGTGCGTTGTGCAGATCGCTCCTCACAATCGCGCCATGCTCCAGGCGCCCTTTTGCATGGAAAATGCTGTGCGGAAAGGTAATTGGAGTAAAAGACTTAAATACATCACTGCTAATTAGCAACCCCTTTGGCTTCATGATTCTTTCATGACCTTGGACTTTGCTTTGTTCAACAAGTTCTGCTTTTGGACTCCCTTCTGGATTACTACCTTGAATTCTTGAATTGCTGTTACCATTTGGACTTACTGACAATGATGCACTTGCTACTCCGTTCATTGCAGGGAGACACCTGTGATTGACTGGGACAGAATAACAACATAACAGATCCTGCACTTCATCCCTCCTCCTTGAGCTCTGGGCAACTGCTGGAAAAAAACAAGACAGTCAGGAGGTTTCCTGTTTGTCTTTGCAGTGTGGTTGATTTACTGAGATGAGAAGTTGTGATCAAAGTGCTGTGTGTTGAAGACATAAATTACAACAAGCAGAAGCACAAGGGACATTTCTTTGGGGACTTGTTGACTTTCAATATCATCAATCAAAAGTGTTTCCTTCCTCCCCAGATGGCTAAATTGCCCAATAATTGTGGAAACCAGAGAACAATACAAACCTCACAGATCTCTATAAATAATATGCCCATAAAATAAGTTCCAGAAATTACAGAATGCTGACATGCAACATCTTTGACATCAGGCAATCCATCTTGCAAATGAAATTTGTCTCATGCTGCAAGGGAATAATAGTCACCCTACCTACCATCTGCACAGTCAGCTTAAACGTTGTTCATCAATTAATGATTTCCCTGGCCACATTCTTCAAAATGGGTGAGCCATATTGGCATCCTTCTCCAATCCTTGTTCTACTTTAGTCTATCCATATATGTTTTGGGAAGGGAAATTCTCAAAGAAAAGTAAGCACACCACACAAGGCCACTAGCTCCAGTACTACAAACAACCATTCCAACACAATCATCAGAAGTCTGAGGTGACAGACCCTGTAACTATTAATTCTGCAGGTACCCTTGAGTACCTCTTAACTCCTCTGTTGTTATATTGGGATATCTCAGTGTAGTAAAGTAGCTCAGTGGATATAGATAAATACTGACTTTTAATGAGATAGTTACAGGGACTGTTGGGATAATTTTGTGAAGTGCATCAAGATGAGAGGGCAACTGTGAATTTTATCAGAAAAGCAGCAAGGAAAAAAGTCATTTGACACTTTACCTTGTCGGACATTTTTGTTTTTGGTGTTTTCAAGAATTCAAAGAGTTCAAAAAGGCTTTTAGTTGGTGGTGTAAGTCATAAGGTATATCTGTACAACACATATCCGTTTTATACCACTTTAACGGTCATTGTGCCACCCTAATGAATCGTGTGATTTTCAATTAGGTGAGGTACTCGAATGTTCTACTAGACAGCTCTAGTCTGCTTCCCTGAGCTATAGTTCCCAAAGTACCTTGAGTCCCTATTGAATTAAACTGTTTTAATCCTCACTTCATCTCTTCAGAGTGCCTCAGGTCTTCTAAGTACCTCATTAAATTAGAAATCCCAACCTCTTTTCAGCTCTACTGTTCACAATCCTAACAGCCACCCCTTGAGGAAAGAGAAATGTCCAGACTTGGCCCACATGTTTTGCTGCTTGTGACAAAAGGGAAGATAGCACCCCACCCATCCATCTATAGAGGCCAACTGAATCTGAGGGCAGAAGGTTGGCTTAGGGAGTTCAGGACAGGCCATGGGTCCCATTCAATGGATGGAAATGGCCAGTCTGGTTCAAGCTGGCTGGCCATGTATCTGCTTTTCTCTCTGCCACCTTAGATACTTCTCTCCCTCTGCCAATAGAAGGGCTAAATCGGGAAGACGTGAAAGGGGAGGGACCTAGATAGGTACCCATAAATTTCTTCCATGATTTAGATGCAGGCAAGCAGAGCCAATGAAACATCAACTTTACCAATTGTAACATCTGATCTGACTTTACGATCTGCCAACTAACAAGGAGTTTCCAAATATTCCCCAAAGGTTGCTCTACATGCACTATATTTCAATGTTCTAGGAAGCTCCGTAGATGGGAAAGCAGCTAGCAGGGCATTTTTTTTTTTATTTTAACCTCTATAGCCTGGTGATTTGACTATAATATGACAATGGGATGATTCTGCCTTTTAAGTGGCCTTATCATTGACTTGCAATGGGAATTATTTTTGTTTGGTTTTTTTTTCAAACTTCTTCTGGATTTCTTTTGAACATGTGCGGTGTGGCCTTTTATTAATGGTGACCCTAAGATGAACCTATTAAGGGGTTTTCTTGTTCAGAAGGGGGTTGCCACTACTTTTCTCTGAGGCTGAGAGAGTGTGGCATGCCCAGAGTCACCGAGTGGGTTTCCATGGCTGGGCAGAAATTTCAATCCTGGTTTGCTGGACTCTCATCCAACATTCAAACCATTGCACCACAATGATTCTCAACAAAAGAATGGTTATTCTTTTGAAAAGTGAGTGGTATATACAGGTATTCAGATAGACTTTGTCATCTCATAGCCCACAGTTTCTCTAATCAAGTGTTCAGCTGAGTTCTCGTTCCACATTTGTTAATTAAACATACATTTCCTACGTTCCACCTACCTTAGTCCAGCATGCTTAGCCAATTCTATTTTATTTTTCAGATGTGAAATAAAGTACAAAACATTCATGAAACAATGTGCCTCTGGAGCCCTCTTGTGACGGAACTTTACAGCTCACATGCCTTTTCTTGGTCTTTAACATCCATTTTGGCTTTCAGTAGTTCAATACTAGTTGTTATTCCCTTGTCCAATACAGGTATTCATCTCGTCTCATTCTGAGGGCCCACCAAAGATAGACCTTGAGGACTTTTCGGGCATTTAGCATCTGACCTAATCTGTGCAGGGCAGCACCAGACTCTTTTATTTTTCGCTGGCACTGATCTCCACAAAGGCTGCCTGCTCTCTGCCTCCATCTGAGAGTGAGACAGAAAAAGTGTGGTGGTAACGGGGTGGTAGCAGCAGCCATTTCTGGAGAACAAGATTTTCTGGACCAATAGCAACCTAAGGGGAGGCAGCAAAACTTGTAAAAGTTTGGGGACAAAAATCTCCTAGTCAGCTTGAGGGTCATTTGGCTAGAGGATACTGGGACCCATTTAAAAATGTACAAGCTCAAAGGAAGTGGGCAATGCTGGAAGTGTGGAAAAACAATGGGAACCTACTTTCATACATGGTGGCTATGCCCCATAGCAAAAAAATATTGGAAAAAGATCCATGATAGTTTAACCAAGTTGCTGGAAGTGAATTTTGAGATGAACCCAGAGATATATTTATTAAATATGATTGAAGAGAAAAGTCAAATGAAGAAGAAAAAGAAAGTATTGTTAAATTTAATAACAGCAGCGAGGTTGAACTATGCGAAATATTGGAAAGAAGAAAAAGAGCCCCCTCAAGAAGAATGGAAATTAAAAGTGATGGACATCATGGAAATGGAAAAACTATCCAACAGTTTAAAAGGTAATTCAACTCAACAATTCGAAAGGCAGTGGCAAGGTATTATTAGATGGGTGAAAGAGAAATGAGAAGAAAGGTAAAGAATACAATAAAGGAATTGTAGGGTAACAGCTAAGGTAAGGTGGGAATTCAGGGAGAGGGAGGAAAATATTATTAATTGAAAGAGAGACAACAACAAAATAAGATTTCACATGAAGGAGGTTTAGTTTAAGAAAGAGAATAAAGAGTTTGGAATGGAGAAAACGTGGAAGAAGGAGTGGAAAGGGTAGGGAGAGGGAAGGGGGAGGATTGGGAGGGGAAAGATGGTTTTTATTAAGGTAAGGGAGGAGGGTGGGAAAGGGAGGGGAGGGAAGGCAGGGAGGGAGAGGAAAGAGGGATTGCAACATATAAATTAATATGTACATTTGATAACAAAGCGGGAAAGGAATTAATAGAGAATTAATGTAAGATTGTTGTATAATATGGAAATAAGGTTAAGCACTTGTATTGTGTATAAACTCCCTCAATTTATAAAAATAAAAATTAAAAAAAATGTACAAGCTCTGGACATTGGCAGGTGAGTTGCCATCCCTTGTGCTCTGCCACCTGAGATACATGAGTAACTTTGCCTAATTGGAGGACTAGTCTTGATTATTGTGCCAGGAGCCAAAATGAGACATAAGGAGTGAGAGTAGCATTGTCAGGTTTTCAGAATAGCAATAAGCAGCGGTTGAAATTCACAACATGCAGGGTTGACAATCAGGAAATAACTATTAGTAAGTTTATATTTGATCTTAAAAGTATAGGAAAGTATTAGTTTGAAATAATGTATCCATGTATCTTGCTGTAATATGAACATTCATAAATTACATGAGGCACCCATTTCTGTCTTTATGGAAGGCCCTCACCCCAAAATACAGGACATTTTGGCCTCTCCTTCAGTCAATTTAATAGGAAGAGCCTTCCAACCTTCAAATAGGGGATATTCCTTCTCATAAGAGACAGCTGGAACCCAAAGTAGGAGGCAAGAAGGTTTGTTCCATTTTTTTCTATTGCTATATCTCAACTTATTAATAGGTTGGGGTGTGGAAATACCCATCATTGCAAAAGTTGCAGATATGCAGTGTGGGCTTTTTTGACCCCATTGTTGTTTCACATGAGTGAAGGAGAAGGGTCTTCTGAAGGTTGGATGGGAAGATGGAGATTCTTCTAAGCTATGTATTTCAACCCAAGCCAGAAACAAATTGATCTTGCTTGAAGTAAGCTTTTCTGAGCCCCTAAATTTTATATCTAGTCTTGGTTCAAGTGAATTTTGCCAGCATTTTCACAAATCCTCTCCCCGAGCTAGAAAAATATATCTTTCTTAGACAATGCAACTGGAAATCTACTTAACATTAAAAAAAAAAAATGCCTGGCTGGAAATGTTGATGTGCAAGCATAGAAGGGCTATTACTTTACTAATGAAAAGGTGTTAAGGACAGAAATAAATATGCCAGAAGCAGGAAAGTTGGCCTGAGAATCTGTTTGAGCCACTTCACAGAATGAGAAGAGAATCAATTGGGAAATACAATGATTTTAGAGAGAAGCTAAATAATTTATTTACATCAGTCTTCATCTAAGAGGTTGTTGGAGAGAGAGCTTCAGATCTGATCTGTCTTCTCTATGGTGATAAATTGGATGAACAGACTCAAGCTGACAAATCTATAGCAGAAGTTTCAGAGGATACTGATAAAGAAAGTAATACATTACTTAACCTAGATTGCACTTCTCCAATATTTCCTGAGGCATATGAAGTTTCTGTTCTAGTGATTTTTGGAGTCTAATTATGTGACTTGAAAAAAAAGTGGTATTCTCTACAAGCCTCCATCTTGCTCATAATAATCGTATTTTAAAGCTAGGAAATGGAGACTAGTGGGGAGAAAAAGTAACTGCTTATAATGTGATTACTGAATCCATATGAGGAATGCAGAAACTCAACTGGATTGGCCTTCTTCCATATTGAAGATTTTAAAACATGAAGGTATTTCCATCCAAAATATGAAGATACTTGCAGATACTTGTAGATAAATTGCTTCCATTAGGCTATTTGCATCAGTCAGATTCAATGAAGATATCTATTCTCAACACAAAGTCTCACACAAAAGATATAAGCAATCTCACAACCACACAAAGCTAACCAAAAGAAAGGAATGAAAAATTGGATGGCAAGAAGTTGGGGCAAATTGGGTGATATTTACCTATCCTGCAGAGAAGAGACAAAGTGATGTGGCTCAGACTAAAGATCTGAGGGCAGTACAAGAACAAGAATTGGAGCAGCAGAGTGCTGGCCTATATCCAGAATACAATGAGTTATCTGGGTGAAAGCCAGGGTGTTAATACCGTGTTTCCACCCTGAGGGCAAAGGTGTTAATCGCTCTCTGGCAGAGCAGACAATGAGGTCCTGAATAGGCTAATGGCTTTAGCATTAGATGATGAAGCACTGATGGGAACCATAATAATGGCAAAGCAAGTAAGGAAACAGGAGAATTTTAATGGGAAGGGGCAGTGGATGGAAGACAATCAGTTGTTCTGTCAAGGTAGTTTTGGGTGCTATAGTGTCTAAAGGTTGAGTCATTGAGGGACATTTGCAAGCTTTTTATCACCAGAGCTTCCTTGATTATGACTTGGCCATGCCCTGAGGTCCTATCTGACCTACTTTCACAAGTGTTAAGCCAGTCCTCTTTGCCAGCATGGCTTTTCAGCCACAGCAGCGTATAATTTCTATTTCATGCCAATTAAATGATATTTGCTAATTATAACATATCATGGAGTAGGGTTGTATGGCATGGTAATGTACAGTACATGGATGTCAGAAATCACTGGTGAACTACTGTACTATACATAGCTGCCATACTATACATAGTTGCATACAAATCTTGGATCCAGACTATCCAAAATACATTATCACTATTGTTATTGTTCCCAGTCTGGAATTCAAGAAAGCTTACAACAGTCAAACATAGCTAAAAATTTAATTAAAGTCTAAACTATTAATTAAGCATAGCTAAATTATAGATAAACTATAAATAAAATTAAAACCAAAAAAAAGGCTATTAAAAAGAAAATGACAAAAAAAAACCAGCATGTTATGCAACACCTGTTCTTCTTGAACAGTCAGTCTTCAAATGGACAGGGAAGGGATCTCTTCCAGCACCCAGCTAGGTATATGAGGGCAGAAGGAGAGGAGGGATAAATCTAGAACAGACTGTTGTCATAACCTTCCTCTACAATAGCATTCTGTAGATCCTGGGGAAGGTGTTCCAACCTTTTAAGTATAGGCTGCACTTGACACTTACTCAAAAACTTAGAGGCAGAACATTCCATTGAGGAACAATGGAAATAAAATTCATTGTAAAAATTTATTCACTGGAATAAATGCAGTTGAAACTAACAATTTCCAAAACCTCTCATTCCCACCCCATTAATCTCCTCCAACCACTTAGAACCAACAATACTCCTACGCTGACACATCATGCTCCTTTTCAACTCCATCTTCCACTTCAAACTAGGGATTTAGCTACTACATTAATTAAATAATTAAAATCAATTTTTATTTAATTCATATCCCACCTTTCACTCAGCACAGGAAGGACCCAAACAAGCTTATAACCAATCACAACAAAGTACAATTAAAAGACTATTAGTCCAAAAGTTTTTTTAAAAGAAAGTTTTAAAACACGAAGTTTTAAAGGCTTTAAATGCGTTTAAAATATAAGAAAAGGATAAAAGATAAATGAAATCTGTCTAAATAAAATTTCTTTGCCTGCTGGTGGAAAGCCAGCAGAAAAGTGGCCAACTGAACCTTCTATGGGAGCAACCTAGCCAAAAGCATTTTGGACATACTCACATTTCTGAACAGATTCCCAAGGCAGCCCCATAATTAACTGGGATGTAATCAAGGAACATATCTCCATAACCTTACCTGACATCTCAAGAAATGTGCCTATTTGGCACACTGATTTCAGCTGTGTAAAATATTCCTGGTTCCTTCCAAAATCTGGGCATACCAGCAGTTTCATGTAGATTTTAAACTGCAAGGGGGCCAAAACTGAGCCCTGAGAAACACCACAGGTCAACTGCCAGGGAGAACAAAAGTTCTCCAGCATCATCTTCTGAGTTCTTCTCTCTGAAAAAGAACATGACCACCGTAAAACAGTGCCCCCAAGTCTCATCCTAAGGAAGTGGCCCAGAAGGATAACATGATCAATGGAATCAAAAGCTAACAAAAATTCCAGCAGAGCCAACAGTGACATATTCCCCTCGTCCATTTCCTGGCACAGATGATCCACCAAGATGACCAAAACTGTCTCTCCCATAACCACATCTGAAGCCAAGTTGAAATGGATCTTAACCAGTGCCCCTAGAGCTAGGAGGTTCCATCTGCTCCAGAAATTTGCCCAAAAAAAGGGACGTTGGAAATTGGCCATTAGTTATCTGGTGTGGTTGGGTTCAGGGAGGATTTTTTTCTGCAAAGGTTTCACCACAGCCTCTTTTAGGTAAAATGGAACTCTGCCTTGCTGCAGTGAAGTATTCACCTCTCCCTTAATTGACTCAGACAGTTCCCCCTCTGGCTGTTTTTAAGAGCTAGGCAGGACATGGATCCAGTTCTCATATGATGGGTCTCACCTCTCCAAGAAACCTCTATATATCCACAGGATGCACAAATAGAAACAAATCTAATAGCATAGAAACAATCTGGAACCAAGTTTATATCCCCGGATCTGTGGCATCTACAATATGCAAGTTAACATGGATTCAAACAATTCTGTCTGCAAGCACTTCATGGTAAAGTACTTGCTTGGCGTCCACTCACCTTTTTTGTGGAGCAGAGTGTAGAAGGTCCCAACCTGTTGTAATAACTCTGCTGGATGACATTGTGAAGTATGATTTTTTCATTGCCACCACTGCCAATGGACTCTAGCCCATGTTCAGTTGGACTTACTCCACCTTTTCCACCATTGCCACTCTGGTCTCCTTCCTATTCATTTCATCACTGCTAGTTTCCTAGTAAACCAGTAGGACTTGCTTGGCATCACTCCATAGGAGAGATGTATAGGAACAATCATTCCACTGCCCTGGCCATTTCTTCAACAGGAGTCTCTCAAAGGAAACTCCCAAAGACACATTAGTAATCTGTCTAGATCCATAAGCTTCCTGGGTTGACCTTATTCAGGCCCCCACCACTTCAGAAGTACAGAGGTAGTGATCTATACATGATAATGGAGCTATGGAAAGTTCTTCCACACCCATCATCTTGGTCTGCATATATACATGTCCTGAGACATGGGTGGCATGGGATATTATTTGAGACAGACTCATGATTGTCATAGAGGATAGCAAATCATGAGCTGTTCCTGGCAGAACAATCTTGGTATGGATGTTGAAGTCCTTCAACACAGCAAACTGGGAGAACTCGAAGACCAATACCAAGACCAACTCAGCCAGATCAGGAAGGGAGACTATTGAGCAACAGGGCAAGTGGACACCGACAGAATCCATTCTGTCACTACCATTCAAATCTTGTGGAGAAGGAGGGTTCACTTAGTCAAGGAGGAGAAATCCCAATAGACCACTGCAACTCCACCTTCTTGTCCCCAGGCCTCATCTGCTGCTGCACAGAGAATGCACGTGGTCAGAGCTGAGAGAAATTAATCTCCCCAGAAACATCATCCAGTTCTCTTTGTTACAAGCTTTATCATAATGCTCATCCAGGATTATAGGTGTTTTCCCATTTATCAATCTGGCATTGAGCAGCAACATAATTCTAGCTAGGGGGCTTGTGGCCAAGGGTATCCAGGAGGTTTCCAGTATCCAGTCCAGGGACAGCTTGAGGGCAGCCAAAACTATTTGGCTCTCCCTTCTTCCATGATGGTAACACCCTGTCCTCTTTCTGTTACCTCACATTATCTATTCTTCCTTCAGTGGCTGCTTCATGGTTTACTTCTCCTCCCATCTTCTTCATATGATTCATATTTTTTTCTTTAGCCCACAAGGCAGATTGTTTAAAAAGGTAATAAGTGTAACTCTAAAAACTCTCCTACTCAGCTCCCAAACAGGGAGACTGTCATGTCAGCTTTGATCCATGCCATGATTCATAATATGACTCAGCCATGATGATGAATGCTTGTTGATTATGCTGTGCTTTCCAAAAAGCTGTATGCTAGTATAAAGCATTGTAGTAGTGAGAGGTCATCCTGGAATAGCCAAAAGCTTGGATTACCAACATGTGTTGCATGCCACCATATGTTACAACTCATGTATAATCTGAATGATGGTTGTAAGCGTGCAGTGGGACTTAAGTCTATTGCCACAGTATGTGAGACATAGATTATTGTATTCTTATTGCTTTTATATAGGGTTCTACTAGATCAGACTATCGTAAGAGATTCGTTATACGTTACATGTGATAGGCATTGTTGGAGAGATACATTACATCTGCTTCTAGAATATATGGCCATGTATGTTACTGTATTGTGCTAAGTTACTGCCATATTACATGTGATCCTGATACAGTGTTATTGCTGTATTATTGTGTGCCATGGCTTTTGGAGTAGATATGTCTTGAGGCTTACTTGTGTGTTATGATATAATACCATTTGCTTTATGCTTAGCCTATCTTTGCAATATGTAAGTAGGTGTTGCCATGTATTAAGCAGTTCTTGTTAGTACATGTTGTTAATCATGTTTAATGGAATTATTGTATACTATGCTTGATTGAATGCATATCATATTCCACGTATATATTGCTATTTGCATAGAACATGTTTAGTGACTACATTCTACATTGTAGAAGGGGTGCTGGGTTTTGATACTGTATATTTTGCATATATGCTTTGTATTGTTGCCTGGAAAATCATGGCTGTGCAAGGAAACACTATGTGAGAAGACTGTGCTGTAAAAGGATGATGGGATAAGCTGGGAAACTGAGTGTGAGAACAGAGAAATTATCTGACAAGCTTTGATATGAAACCAGGTACCAAACTAACCCTCAAGGTTTATCTTCCAGCCCTGAGACCTGGAATGTCCAGTGGAAAGGCTGTATATCAACAGTGGTCAAAGGGATGTGGTGTGATTACCCCAGGAGGATGTGGTGAGAAGAACCAGGCAGGAAGAAGAATCAGATTATAGACATGCAGGAATGTGAACATCTAGAGAGGGTCTGGGAAGGGTCAAGAACTGGTGATGTTATGTGACTTCTACCAATCACTGTACACTGCTGTGTACCAAAAGTATAAAAGCTTTTGTCTAGTTTGTTCTCGTCAGCTTCAGCAACTAGAAGAAATGTCTGTTTTCACTTGTATAGTTCCTAATAAAGAATACATCTGTTCACATTCAGAGGGCTTTATCACACTACTGTTCTCGGGAAGTGAGTAGACCAACACATGACAGATACCAGCCCCCACTTTCTCTGTAGCCCTAAAGCAGCTCCTCAAAAGTGGGGCCATCATTGAATTCACCCCTTTTGGTGGAGACCTTGCTGAATTCAGCACAAAGCCAGCACAAAGGACCTCTCTCTTGTCTGGAGAGGTGGTGGTTATAATATTCCTTCTCCTTTGGTGTGCTGACTTCTCAAACCACCACACAATGCATTGTGGACAAGAACTACATTTTGTTTGTTTTTTCCTATGAGAAGTTTTGAAACAAATCTTAGATTTATGAAAAAATACACGGAAAGATTTTTTTAAAAAAAGAAAATGGGTGTGGGATAAAGCAAAATGGATAGATCTATCTATCCAAAGAGCAGAATTCGGATGTTTAATGCCTCAGAGTCAACGTTTTGCACAGAAAACAGCATTTTCATCATGCAAATATCATTTTCTGTCTCAAACATTCTGATTCACTCATGCGGAATATTTTTGCAGAATAAGTCCTGTACTGCAAAGATTCTTGGCAGTCCATTGTTCTTCTTGTCGGGGTTTCTTGACATTTGTAAAACATATTTTTCAAGCATTTACCTTATAATTATTTTTAATATTCTTTGCACCCCTAGTTTTGATATGAATTTTCCAAAATTCTTGGATTTCTTCCTAAATTCCATTAGAATATGGAAGTCCGAATGTCAAAGAAAGCAACATGGACAGATTAATCTTTAGCTGCCTCCCCTGGTCTGATTCATTGTTTCCTGAATGTTTTCACATCTTTTCTACAAACAATAAGGTGTGCAGATTCCCTTTCCTTCCTTGGGTGTGGTTGCACCTTGTTGGTGTTTCAATATTCAATATTCCACTGGGCCTAAAATCAAAAGGAAGCTGTTAGTGAATGACTACTGGGTAACCCAGTGTTCATAGTCCTCAGCTTTGTTTGCTTCTGCCAATCTTGTACTCTCAGTTGGCCTGCAACTCATCAATCACATCTGGCATCCTCATCATTCAAAGAGATGAATGGCATGTGGTCAGCCAAGACAACAGTTCCTCCCTGGAGTGTCTCAGCACATGATACTCATAAATATTCAATGCAATGTTGGTTGGAGAGCCATCTTGTTTGCTGTTTCCATTAAAAGCAATAGTCTTGTGCTGCAGGAAAGCTTGATGGCCTGAGTTAAATGGCAACAAAGCAGCCTCCTAGACCAGATCCCACTACCTTCACCTCACACGCACACTTCCGAGGCACAGTGCTTTTCATGTTTCCTCCGGAGCAAGTTCTACAGCATTCAGTGCTGTATTTTCCCTGGGTTTTCAATTGTCCAATGAGGAAGACCAGTTTGGGAGAAGTGTGAAAGTTTGAAGATGCTCCCAAGTGAGAGGTTATAAAATCTCAGAGTGCAACAAGCCACAAAAAGAGACTGACGGAGAGATGCAGGGGTGCTGCCTGCCTCACTGGTCATAGGCTGAACCAAGGCAGTCCAGACTCCTAGTTTCCCATCAACATCCAGATCTAGAATTCCATTTGTATTGTGAGTGCAATAAGATTGATAGCTAGTTGCTTTAGGGCTTATACTTAGACTGTGTTTTTAACTTTACAACTACTCAGAAGTAATGCCTGAAGGAAGGTGCCTTCACGTATAAGATACCCTTTTGCTAATGCAAATTGCTTGTTTAGAATAAAAGTTTTCCTTTTAAGGACCTCCTCTGTTCTATGCAATCTCCACATGCCTTTGCTTGGTGTGTGTGCACGCAGATGTACAGGATTTGTATCTTCCACAGAGAGGGGGAAGGGAAAGCCTTTGCAGAGTCAGAGGTGGAGAAAGTGCAAGTTAAGTTCCCCAGTAACTTCCCACCGAGTTACAGAAGCACAGGGGTAAAAATCAGTGGGTAGTGGCAGCTAGAAGATCTTCAGGGATCCCCTCATCTACTCAGGAGCATGAGGGGGTGATAGTTACACATGGCCTTGTTTGTCTCAAGCAAGATAAATAACCCCCGCTTATTTCTTCAATTGTCTTCAGTTCAAGATTCAGTTCTGCCTGTATTGCCCTTGTACATAGGTATATGTACATATTTGTACATTGTTCATGGTTGCACACAACTGTGCAACATGCATGCACATGTATAACACATTGCACATTAAGTTGTACAGTGCTGCAATTTCCTAACCCCACTCTACCATGCAAGCACCACATAACTCTGTGAGCATACAGATATACTCCATCTCCTTGATGCAAAATCTTGGCTGCATTTCACAGGCTTGGAAAGATCTGCATATTGGGGAGGTTTGCAATGCCTAGAAGCTGTTCCACTGAGGGCACTGATTAAACTTGCTTTATTTTTTATGCATGTGGGTATGCTGCTGTAATTCCTTACTGTAATATTTTTTAAAAAATATTTTTAATTTATGTTTGCTGCCTTCGGGTCTCGAGAGATCCCAAAAAGCAGCATTTTAACATAAATTAAAAATATTTTTAAAAATATTTTTCAGGCCCAAAGGTGGAGTTGAGATGACTTAGTAGCAGCATACACAAATCAAAATTTGGCATAGCTAAAATTGCTTTTTCCACCTATTCTTTATTCTGTAGGTTTTGCTGCCATCTAGTGTTACCAAACTGTGTGACTGACAAAGCCAAAAGAAGTGATTTTAACATTAGAGGGTAGCTGAACATTGGCGGGCAGGTTGTTATTAATTTTGCAGGCACGCACATAGTTGCAGGGAGAGGGCAAATTTCTTTTCCCCTCCATCATCATTCAAGCAATATGAAGGAACTTACAAGCACAAACTGTAGTTAGAAGTGCTTTGCATATATTCTGTGTAGCTTACTCTCTAATAAGTGTGCATAGGAAAGATTGCAGGCAATGGCTGGAACCCTACATGATCTGTTAGTTTTGTTATTTTGCTTATATCTAGCTATGTAGCAAAGGCACTAAGAAACTCTGTTACTCAGGACCTGTCCACACTACACTGTTATAGTGCTATTATTCCACTTTCAGCATCCTGCGGAATCCTGGGGCTTGCAGTTTAGGGAGGGACGCTTAGACTTCTCAGCCAGAGAGCTCTTGGGCCTCAGTAAACTACAAACCCCAGAATTCCACAGGATGTTGAAAGTGGATAATAGCACTATAACAGTGTAGTGCAAAAATGCATGATGGAACACCCGCAAGAGTGTCCAATGTGCATCAGTAACTTTCCTGGCTCTGCTATGTAGTCACATAACAGCAGCCTTTCACTGGATACAGATGTTGCACACCTGCACAATTCTAACTTGACAGATGTTAAGTCCACTTAAGAAGAGGTAACACCCCAACAATATTCCAGCCAACCTTTATTGTCCCTGGGAAGGCTCAGCAACTACTGCCTTAGTATTTCTCAGTGCTTGATCATTTGGTACATTTCTGATTGATCATTCCTGAGGTGGGCTGCATCAATAGGAATATAGTATCACGATCAAAGGAAGTGATGGTACCACTCTATTCTCCTTTGGTCAGACTTCCACATGTAATACTGTGTCCAGTTCTGGGCACCACAGTTCAGGAAGGATATTGACAAGCTGGAACATGTCCAGAGAAGGGCGACCAAAATCGTAAAAGGCCTGGAAACCACAAGGTGAGATTTAGGGAGCTTGGTATGTTTAGTCTCGGGAAGGTTAAGAGGTGGCATGATGTTTAAATATTTGAAGGGATGTCATATGGAGGATGGAGCAAGCCTGTTTTCTCCTGCTCCACAGACTAGGACATGGAGCAATGGTTTCAAAACTTCAGGAAAAGAGATTCCACCTGAACATTAGTAAGAACTTCCTGAGGGTAACAGCAGTTCATTAGTGGAATACGCTGCCTCAGAGTGTGGAGGAATCTCCTTCTTTGGAGGTTTTTAAACAGAGGCTGGATGGCCATCCATCAGGAGTGCTTTCTGTATTCCCGCATAGCAGGGGGCTGGACTAGATCACCCTTGTGGTCTCTTCCAGCTTTATGATTCTATGATTCAAACGTCCTTGCTTTCCTAATTTGTTGCACACTACTACTCTGCAGCCTATGTTTGAGCGTGCAGTGAGATGTCGCACAGGGTGGGTAAATTTCTTTTCCAATCAGGTCCATGACTGGTACAGCGGCAAGCTTTGCTTTGGAGAAGAGGGGAGGGGTATCTGGGGAACAGGAAGTGGTTACGTTCCCAGTTTCTTCTTGATCTGCACTGACATGACCCTTGCCCTCAACAGCAGTTCTTAGTCTGCATCCAGAGAGACTAAGGATGGATTCAAGGTGTCCACGAACTTGGATGAGCAAAAAAAAATAAAATAAAATACAACTTTATTTTCACTAATCTCTTCAAATTTAGCATCGCCTTTATTTGATACACTCCAACTTGTCAGGGTCAGCCCTGGTGAATCCTCTGCCATCCCAATTTTTCAACTGTTTGCTTAAGTGTTCCTGTTTCTCTCTCCTCATCTTGCTTCCTCTTTGCCATTTACCTCAACTGTTGAACCATCTGTTCAAAATGCAGTAGTAGTTTGCATCCAATTAACTCTGCGGAGGGAGGAAAAAGGGCAAGATCTTGCCCTTCCCAGTAGGCTCAGGCAAAGGCAAACAGCTGATGCCTCTCCTAGCTTGCACGTTCTTTCTCATTAATAGCTTTTGCCATATTGATCACACTGACGTTGCTTGGCCATACACATCCTGATTTTCTTCTGTAAAATTTAGGATAGTAGGTCATTTATGAATGTAGGCAACAAACCACAGCACCTTTTTTTAATATATAAAATTCAGCATCTCTTAATATACTTTTCTCCTCTCCCCTATATCTGATGACTGGATGTGAAGAAATAATTTGGGAAGCATAAATGATCTCTATTAGATTCCTCGAGTTTTACTTTTGTTCAGTTCGAATTCTGCGTGAAGCTTTTGCATGGTGGCAGGCTGTTATCTGCTTCTGCCTCTTCTTGCCTTGTGTATATCAGCAACATTGCTGTTGTTGCATTACCACTTGCTTCACGGAAGCATCACAACCACAGAAAGGTAGTGTCATGATGGGTGTTCCACTAAATAATGCCCATGTTATTCCTACTGCTAAAAATGCTGTCAACAGTCTGGAAATCAAACATATAGGACAGAGTTATAGAAAAGAAGAAGCTAGGCGCAGCTAGCTTTAGTTTGTACCCAACCTGTTATTTAAACAGAATTTTCCTTTTGTAGGATGTTAAGACTGCAATCCTGTTATCACCTAGCTGGGTGTAACTCCCATTGAATGAAGTTGGACTTTCTTCCAACACTGCATTCTGAACATAAAGTTATTATAAAGCAACATGGACTTCACCAAATTATGAAATGGCTAATATGTCACTCTAAAACTTCTTATTCTTTGGAAATCTTTAAACACAGTTAAAGCAGAGTTTGGATAGGCATCTTTCAGGGGTGTTTTGTGTATTCCTGTACAGCAGGGGTTCAACTTGATGGCCCTTGTAATCCCTCTCAACCCTCTAATTCAATTATTATTTTGTGCTTGCTCGCGTTGCATTGAATACGCATCAGGAAGCCTTGTAGCCTCCATCATACTTGTTGGGACAATTCCAAAAACTTTCATTCTCCCTTTGACTGATTCCTGTTTGCTCTGTCACTCGGAATAGTGGTTCATCTTAACTATGCTTAAAGAAATAAACTTCAGTAACTATGGACTAAGTTGGCTTATCTCAGATTTACCATAGCTAATGTTAGCCACAATGAGGCCTAAGAGGCGAGGACAACATGCAAGTTTGAGGTTATGACTTGTCACCCTGAACTATGGTTTAATATGTTTATGCCACTTGTGAAAGTTAGCATCATGTAGCCATTTGAATGTTGGACTAAGACACTGGGAGAATCATAGTTGGAAGAGACCACAGGGGTCATCCAGTCCAACCCTCTGCCATGCAGGAACCCACATCAAAGCACTCCCAACAGATGGCCATCCAGCCTCTGCCTAAAAACCTACACAGAAGGAGACTCCACCACACTCCCAGGCAGCATATTCCACTGCCGGACAGCTCTGACTGTCAAAAACTTCTTTCTGAGGTTTAGGTGGAATCTCTCTTCCTGTAGTTTGAATCCATTGCTCCTTGTCCTAGTCTCTGGAGCAGCAGAAAACAAGCCCGCTCCCTCCTCGACATGACATCCCTCCAAATATTTAAACATGGCTATCATGTCCCCTCTTAACCTTCTCTTCTGCAGACTAAACATACCCAGCTCCCTAAGCTGCCGCTCACAGGACATGGATTTCAAACCCTCCACCATTTTGGTCGCACTCCTCTGGATGTATTCCGGTTTGTCAATATCCTTTTTGAAACGAAGCACCCAGAACTGAACACTGTACTCCAAATAAGGTCTAACCAATGCAGAATAGAGTGGTACCATTACCCCTCTCAATTAGGCACAATACTCCGATTGATGCAACCAAGAATTGCATTGGCTTTCTTGGCTGCCGCATCACACTGCTGACTGCCGTTCAGCTTTCGATCTACTAAGACTCCTAGATCCCTTTCACGTGTATTGTTGTCCAGCCAGGTGTCACCCATCCTATATCTGTGCATTTCATTTTTTCTGCCTAGGTGTAGGATCTTACTAGGGTTCCAATCCCCTCCCAGCCATGGAAACCCACTGGGTGACCATGGGCAAGTTACAACTTCTCAGGGTCAGAAGAAAGCCATGGCAAATTCTGCCAATAAAAAACCCTGTGACAGACTGACATTACAGTCGCCAGAAGTCAGAAATGATTTGAACGGGCCCAACAACAAATGCTACTTGTATTTTACGTAGGCACAGCAATCATACAAAACACCAATCAGCAAGACACACAAACACAGTAGTTGAAACAACAACATTCTGTCTTTATTAGGAGTTCCCATGGTAATATAACACAGTTTGTAAGGAAGAAAAAACACAAAGACTCATTTTATGCCATTATTTGCACCACTGGGAGAATGGTCAAATATCAGTACTTCTTTTGTCTACACACATGATCAGCTTAGCACTTACAGCTCCTTCACTCATGTTCACAAAGCACAAATCCAAGGGTTAAAATCCAGCTAGCAGTAAATCCTACATGGTTTAATTCTTTTTTCTTATTTTAAATTATTATTTCCTTTTTTCCTTTAGAGCATCAAGTCACTGCGGTACATTAGTTCCGTGTTCAATGTCAATTCGTTTAAGCATTTACATAATTAAAACAGACACACAAAGCGAGCAAGCTCCCACAGGAAAAAACATGCTTACATAGCCTGCAAACATTTGTTTTTTTAAAAAAATTCTTCCCCCTCCCAAAAAAAAAAAAAGAACAAAAATGACTAAAGTAAGAACAATGCACATGGGGAGAAAAAAAAGGAAGACTTAAGTGAATAGCAAAGAGTTGTGTGTGTTTTGCAGAAGTGAAACAAAACACTGATGCTTGTTGTTTTAAGTTTGTCCTTCCCCACCCCCAAAAGAGAAAAAAAAAAACCTTTGCTTGAATTCATTATCAAAGCACAAGTAGAAAAAAAAAAGTAAAATTAAAAAATAGCTGCAAATATATATATTACGCTTAACTAAACCCCTTTTTATTTTCTCTTAATAAAAAGTGCAATCTCTTAAGCAAAGAAGGAAAAGAACCAAAAACCAAATGAAACTGTCTGGAATGATGAACTGCCATTCCCAAGCACAGGAGATGAGAAAGCCAAAGAGGAGCAAAACCATTTCAAATCTGACTGGTATCTTTCTAAATTTTTAACCGCCCAACTTTTAAAAAGCAATCTAGCGTGAGCACTGGTGTACCAGAAGCGTTCTACCCTAAAGCCCACCAACAGTGGGAGGCAGTAGAAAGGCGGCCACTGGCTCTCGCTGATACTCCAAGCACTTTCAGAAGGTCCATAAATGGGAAGCCTCCCGTGTTCAGTTCTATGCACCTTGACATCCCTTTGCAAATGTACTGATTATGGGGTACACAGCAGGGACAGAAAAATAGGAGGCGGCCAGGCACAGTGGAGGGAAGCAAGCAATTCTGGGTCCTTGCGCTCGTATATTACCAATCATATGGATCCAGAAGGGACCTGACGTAATTTGTGGGTGCAAGCTGTGTGGGACAGGATCTGGAACAGACGTGTACTAGAACTAGTTCAGAGTCTGGAAACATTGGCTTGAACACTAACACCTTAAACAGTTTAAGTTAGTTAACATTAAATTATGAAGAAGATGTTATGAAGTCAATTACTTAATGAACTGATTAAATAAAAAAAATCATAGAAAATGACTAAAAATAATCAGTGACTCATGAGAAATCATCAGTGCTACTGCAAAAAAAACAAACTGTTGGCATCTAATAATTAAAATAACAAAACTGTAAAGTTGTTTTTGGAACTGTTAGTTAAGTTAGAGGTAACAAATTTGTATTTTTTTAAAAAAGAGTGTTCCTTAGCTCTGGTATGTTTTATACATGGAGAAATTGAGGTGATGCAATTCTAGACTGTATTATTTCAGATTATAGTAAGTCTCGTTAAAACACATCATCAAATGTACACACTCAAGTCTCATCTATTAAAAGAACAAGCACATTAAGGAGGGAAGTTCTAGCAAAGTTGCCCCATTGTTTGGCTACTTGTTTTCTTGACAAAATATAATGGAGCATTAAAAATGGATTCTCCCAGCTAAAGCCCCTCCCAAAATCTCTACCACCCCAAGCCTCAACTCACTGTGATGCATGTGTAAATCCAGCACTGAAATAGAAGTAGGGAGCATGTGGGTTTCCAAGGTACAGCTGGACTACAATACCCCAGCATACCTTGTCAGCATAATCAGTGGCAAAGGATACTCAAAGCTGTAGTTCAGCAGCAGGAAGGACACATATTTCCCATCCTTGAGATTTCAGTCTCTAACACACTATGCTTCTGTAACTTCCTTCTCTCAACTTCCCTTCTGTGAGCATCTGAGCGATCTGTGATCCAGATTTGTTCCTCCAATCCCATCCAGGTTTTTCAAACACATGAAAAAATATAAATGTATGCCATCAAAAACACGGCATTACTGTGGCCAAACTGTTTGAAGACTGGGCCACAGTGCCACATCCAAAGGTCACATGTCAAGCAACACATACTAAGTCAAACATGTTAACCTTGTAATATCTCACTTTTCCTTCCAAATAAACCAAAAATGTTTGTCTGGGTGCTCGGACCTTTAAAAAAACTAGAAAATAAATAAATCAAAAGAAACACATGCTGCAAAATATCAGTTAAATAAACAAACAATGAATGGACAAAGCAAGGGAGCAGTTAAACTCATGACGTTCCCCATCAGCCATAAAATCTTCAAACGCACCTTATTAGGGTGGATCAAGTAGTACCTGTGTATTATCAATTAGAAACCAAGACCTCTGCAGGCTACACTTGAAGCATCCAATTCTGATAAGCTACTGTTATTTGAGGGGAACAGGCATGCTAACAGGGTCCTAAGTAGTCTCCTCAGATGATGAAATACACACCAGTTTAAACAAGGAACGACAACCACAGCTTAGGACATTATTAACTTAATAATATGAAATGCCCTCTGCTGGTGGCACCATTAGTTTGAGGATTCATAATCCAGCACAACAGTTTCATTCAGCTCTTGGCTAATCTAGTTATATTTTGACTGCAGAGGCCAGAGACACTGCCATACAGCACAACACAGCCCAGACCCACACTCCACAAACACACACCTATATGTACCACACCAATACAGCCCAACACATGCAAGGTCAGTGCGTACTCCCATGCCTCTACTTAAGTCAAGGAATTTTGATCTCTGAAATTCCGCTCCTTAAATAAATGGAAGGGGAAAGGGTGCAAGACAGAAGAAGGGAAGAGGTGTCTTGTTCTTTACAGGATCCCAGTACAATCCTTGTGTACATCAAGGAGATGAAATCCAATCTCCATTCTGCCCTGCTGAAAGCTCTGACACTGCAACCACAGTAAGACTGGATTGAGCCCCATGAATTATTAAGTAACTACATTTCTCCAAGTTCTCTAGAAGCTAGGAGATTTTTTTTTTTTTTTAAGGAGGGGGTTCCATATGGCAACACACTTTCCAGCTACGTTTTCAGTCGCAAACCATCAAACAGTGTTGGTTGTCTGGAAGGATTTCTCAGGAGACTGTCTCCAACTGAAGGAAAGCTAATGGTAAACCTTATTGATAGATGATCCTTACAATCTGGTACCACCAGGAGAAACATAATGGAAAACCACATTAAGAAGTTAGCATTTGGACTCAGAAACCAAGGATGAGTTGACTCAATAACCTGAATGTTAACACTGAAGATCGAAAGATTCCTGTGAGAACATGGCCATAATAAGGTGTAGCCATGGTGACCCTAGAGCTTGTGGGAAGAAACCACAAAGAACAATCTTGATTTAAAATAAGGCATCTCAAAACAGAGTACAACACAACACATGGGAGCAAGCACACACTTTAAAAAGGAAAAAAAAAATCCTTCACTTCCAGAATGCAGTAAGAATGTTCAAACCCCAAAACAACATGGGATGTACCCCACTGCCCCACAACTCCCCATGGACTGAAACCTTAGCAGCACAAGGTTGACCTTCCTCTGATTGGAAAGGAGGGAATAAATGGGTTTGGTCTCGGATCATTATTCCCATGTTCCCTTTAAAGTCAGGAGATCCAGTTTTGGAAACATCCAGTTTAGGCCCCTTCCTTCAACAGCTAAATCCAAACCTTCATCTACTGAGCAAAGAAGCAGCTCTCATGAAATTCACTTTAACCCTCCTTTAAAAGAACAATGGATAGAAAAAAAAATGGAAAGAATATTGACGACAACATAAGCCAAAATTCTACTTTTCAATGTTTGCCTTTCTCACATCTCCCATTGTGTCAAAAACAGGGGGTGGGTTCTTAAACATGTGAGAATGGCAGAGTGAGTAGGTTCTGTGGAAACATTAGGGAAAAGAGATTGACAACAAAAGAGGTGGGGGAGAACTGGACTGAGGCCTCCACCAGGCCTTACCCCATGTGTTGCCCGCAGTAACCATCACAGGCTCTAAAAGAAGCAAAAAAGGGTCTTCAAGTGCCCCACCCTCTCCCATGATCCGCTAAGCGGACAGGTTTCCTCCCACCTCCCAATCTTTTTAACCCAAGCTGGTGATATTGGCACGGCCCCCTGGTGGGGCCACTATGCGCTGTGTAGTACGGCGTGGAATATTATCATCAATCTGTGCACCTGCAAAAGGGGGAGAAAGAAAAACAGAGAGGGACACATAAGCATAATGAAAAACTGAATACATGCACAGATGTCAAATTATCCGTTTCACTTTAACCCTACACTGAACGAGTTCTAAATGGTTCCAGCACACAAGTTACAATCGGGGGGCTATTTATGTGGTAAGCTAAAGCCATCATATCATATCATATCATTACGTTCCTCTTAAATACATCAAATTGAAAATAAATAAATAAATAAATAAATAAATAAATAAATAAATTTGTACATCTGATTCCACAACTGTTATCTTACTCTGCCCCAACCTTACTGAAACAGCAAATGCATTTAAAGTTTTCCTCTCCTTTCCACTCTTCTTCCCCCAAAGGCCAACCACCATCATCACTACATGTATGCCAGCACCCTGCAGGTTTCACTTTGGCAGATTTGATTATTCACAGATTATTTGCTGCCAGCTCTGCTGCTGTCCTATACCATTTTTAATAAGAACTGCAAGCCTCATGAGACTGAGAAACTTCGAACAAGGCTTGTAAGTCCCTGTTAAAAATGGTGAGGGGCAGCAGAGGAAGCGGCCATAAGCCCCACTATCCTCCCATTTCTGCCTTGTAAAGGAGCCCTGATGTCTCAAAGGAATCCACGGTGAGTTGAATATGGTGATCATACTTTTTTGTGTGTTAAATACGGTTTGGGAGGGCCTAGAGTTATTCACAGTTTTTTTCATTTTCAAGGGGGTGCTGTGCCCCTAACTCTAGCAAATGTGTAGGGATGACTATAAACAAACAAACAAACAAAAATCTTTTGCCGTAGTATTTGAGCCCCACATAGGTATGTACCAGACAAGCTAAATCCAGACTGGTGCAGGTTCCTAACAGGCGGGGCCTGCTGTTTTGCCGGAGATGTCTTGGCCGAGGAGGCTGGTGTGACCGTTTTTGGTGTCACAGAAACTTCGCAGACTGGGCCATCATACAGGCCACGAGGAACACCTCTCAGCTCAGCCAGCTAAAGCGAAGCAGAAAAGAAAGAATGTACTGAGAGAGCTGCATTGCATTTTTATGGGTTGGTCACAGCTGTCTTATTTGTATGCATTCCATTTGTCTGTAGGATTTAGTTCTCTTTATACCCTCCACAATACAATTTATGGGAGCCAAAATGTGACTGTTTAAGCAGCAGTCAGAGTGTTGGACTTAGAACAACAGGGAAATCCACTGGGGCGTGAAATTTACTGAATGACTTTGGGCCAATCAATTAATTGCTGTTACGAGGATAAACAGGGAGATGAGGAAGCCATGTACACTGCCTTGAGCTCACTGCAATACATGTGGGCATAAATGTAACTAATGAATAAAAAAAATCAGATCCAGAGTGGAATACACTGGGGTTGGAGATTCTTTTTTCTATTAAAGTAATCTGTCGAAAGGCAGCTGTGGGTTAGGGATGTAATTCTTCACTACATTTTTACTTCAATTTAATTCAATTTGTTTATTTACGGTCATAGACCAAATAAAAATTTGTAAAAAAGTTAGTTTAAAACAATAAAATAATACTAGTACACAATTATACTTACAGTTAAAATTCATATATCCCACATACATACATACAAGTGCACTACATACATTGCATTTGTATCAAAAGTCCAAATATAAATTTTAAGGTTGATAAGATTTTGAATATCATACTTATGGCTTAAATATATCTAAATATTTTGAAAGAAGCAACAAGTAATTTTATAAGTGTTCTTCTTACTGTGAAAAAATATTCAAAAATCACGAAATTTTCAAAGGCTATTCACAATTCGGGTCTTTTTCTGCACAAAATTCACATGCAGTTGTTTTACATAGAGAAAATATTCTGCATTTTCTGTAAAGAAAATTATATTTCTACACAGAGAATGCTAGTTTTGGTGCAGAAAAAAAATGTGCAAATTTTGCACTGAACTGTCTCGAAATATCAAGATTCTCATCAGTTGGGATTCTTCTCATCAAGATTCATCAACACTCAAAAACAATGTTTGCCAACTATTTTTTTAAATATTCTTTCCACTCTTACTGTGGGTGCAGTTACTCAATCTGCCTCTTCATCTAAAAAGCTTATAGGAGGCACAGATTATTCTTGCAGAATTTTCAATTCATCACTTCGACATTTGAAATCAAGGTCTGCATCAAACTAGGCTGAAGGATACAGGCTGCCGGCCACTGCTATATATTCTTACTCAGAAATATGTTCTCTGTCTTCGACATAATTTACAACCTAGCATGTACTACTAAGGACTGTAGACCAAATGCTTCAAAACTGCTTGAAGAATGAGTCCAAACTACGTGTGACCCGATCCTTTTAAGAATTTTAAGAATCAAATGTTCTTAGAATTCAGGAACATCATTAAGATTGAGCTAACACATTTTCATTGCTGTATTCATGACCTAACCTCAAATAAACTGAACACATGAGTATAATTAATATTAAAATTAATTGCCTTGAAATAATTTACGTAGCATATCTGTAACTGGCACTGTAACATCCTTGTGCTTTATGAAATTACCCTGAAATCAACAGATTTATACCTTCCTTTAGCTATGTGTAATCACATCTCTTTACTCCCGTATGAGAACAAACTTCTGGTAAATAAACTGCCTACTAACCTTCGTTTGGTTTATTTGAGAAACAGTTCATAAAAAAATTGACTCCTTTGTTTACTAACCATATTTCTGATTCTTCTTGATTCTTATATTTGTATAGGATTATTGCTGTTCTGGATTTTAAAAATAATAATAAAAATAAATAAATACACTGAGCACAATTATTTTATCCAGTAGAGGGCAGTGGCTAACTAGGTACATTTTGGCTTACAGTTGCTTTCTCCTCCTATATTGCTGGAAAAGAGCTAGCCAAGAAAAACAATTGCACCACTGTGCTGTGTTGCTGCCCCAACGATGATGGTATACTATGTTGATTCACAACTCCATTTTGGCTCTGAAACAAGATAATCATTTCCCTGGGTTTGGGGGGGGGTAGTTTGTTTTGGTAATTGCTTTTGCTTTTGGCTAAGACCTGTTCGCTAAAGCAGCATCTTTCACAAAAGATAGCGCAGCCTAGACATCCTCGTACCCTTCAACTGTCCCAATTTGGCAGGAACAGTCCCAATTAATCCTCTGTCATTGCCACTTTTTCATCTGCTTTTAAAATGTCCCAGTTTCTCTCTCGTTCTCCCACTTTCTCCCTTTGTCTTCATGCTTACTTTAATTGATGGATTCTGAGTTCAAAGTGGACAATTTTTGTAGTTTCTACTCAACTAACTTAGTTCAGGGAGAGGAGAAAAGGGGCAGAATCTTGGCCTTCCCAGTAGGCTCAGGCAAAAGCAAACTGCTGCAGCCTCTCCTAGCCTGTTTGTTCTTCCTCATACATAATTTTTGCCATCTTGACCACACATCTGTCCCAGTTTTGTTGGAGGATGTGCATCCTACTGAAACTGAAACTTAAACAGCAGAGGTTTTAGTTCTTCAAATCATTTATTCAAATATACACATCTTGGTATAGAGGAGAGCTTTCCAAACTGTGTGTCCCGACACATTAGTGTGTCATCTGCAATGTATAGGAAGATGTCGTGCAAATGTAAACAGGTGGAGGGGCTGCCTCTCCCGCCACTGTGGCAGGCCAGGCCCAGGTGAAGGGGCTGCCGCAGACCAAGGAAGACCCAGTGAGAGTGGCAGTGGCGGGCCAAGTTTGGGTGGAGGGGCTGCCTCTCCGTTCATCAACCCCAGCAAGGGTGGCAGCGGGCCAGGCTCAGGTGGAGTGGGGGGCTACCTCCACTTACTGAATTACTTATGGAATTACTGTGTCACAAAATAAAGCATGTCTAAAAGTGTGTCACCAACACAAAAAGTGCAGAAAGCTCTGGTACAGAGCACTTTTCTGGCTAAAGCACTTTTGTCTGTATTGTCCCACATACATTTCCCCATGTATGTTTTTCAGTTTTGTGTAATTTGACACTCAATGAGAACAGGATAAACTTCTTGCCCATTCCTGGCTCTTTGGTTTGCAACCTGCCACCCAGCAGCTAAACAAGAAATCACCAGTGTATGTATGGATGAAGCTGAACACTTCTGCCAAGACACAAAGCTAGATTATCAGAAGACACTTGTCAGTTGTGTACTCACCCTGCTCCTTGCTTTGATGCGCTTGTAAACAAAGTCAGGGAAGGGTTTCCTGGCAATATACCGTCCGGAGCCCTCGGTTACGTGAAGATTACCATCTTCCAGCACTATCTTCCCTTGGCTGATCACCACCAATGGTGACCCGCGACATTCCATGCCCTCAAAGATATTGTATTCCACAGACTATAAGGGAAAGGACATGTCAGAGCCATTGTATAATGGGTCCCGAGAAAAATCCCAAGCAAAGAGGAGGTGTTGTTATCAAAAAAGACCCCGAAATTCTATTCCCAGACAGACCCCTTGGCCAGCAGCAACGATACTCTTTCCATGCAAGGTAAAGGCCTTTTCTACTAGTCTTGACCTTTTAGATGTGACAATGTTCATTTTATGTTACCATTCTGTTTCCCGACCCCCAACAGACACAACATTCTTCACAACTAGATGAAGTACTTTAAAATCTCATTAGTGCTGAACGAAGTGGAATTACTGCTTCTCTTGTGTTGCAAATAGTAATTCCATGAATGCAGCCCAATTATTGCCTACAGCTAAGTACAGAACTTTGCCTTTTTTTCTCCTTTGAATTCCATTTTGTTATCTTCAACCCAGTTTTCTCATCTATTTAAGCACATTTGAAGTACTATAAATAAACAAACTAACTGTTCAAGGAAAGCTGTCTGCCAGTTCTTAATTTTTGGGGATGGGATAGGGAAGCTGAGAAGCGTCCAAGGAATCTCACTGCGATCACCATATTTTTCCAATCTGCAGCCAACTTCAAACAGCTTTCAACGCTATGCACACTTTGAGTTTTTCTGTGATGTACTGGTATCCAACTGTGTTGGAAGGGATCTACAAAGGGAAGAAGCTTTAAAGAAGCTTTAAAACTTCCCTTCTAAAGAAAACTCAAGAGATCTGTGCCTTTAAGAAATAACTGCATCTTTTCAGTACAGAATGAGAGAGCATTTCTGAGGAGAAAATATACACATAAAAGTTTTTTCCCAGACCTTCACACTTTTTTTCCTAGACTGAAATGTAAACAGGCCAACAGAGTGGTCATTATCTCTCTTCAAGGCCACAAGATCAGAAAACCCTCATTTCTATTTTTTTTTTAATGGTCAGTTCCCCAACATTCCCTTCCAGATGGTGTTCTTTATGAATTTTCAATGAATGCTTTGTTTCAGCTCCTCTAGGGGTCAAAAGAGACATTATGAAAGAGATTTGGCATGAAATCTCCCAATGGATTAGATCTCTTAATTTTGATGAAGTTTGAAGCTGCACTATTGACAGGAGCAACAGTGGAAGGGCGGTTTAATTCTGTCTCTTGGTTGTTTCCCTGATCTAAATTACCCTGTAGCTGTTGCGGGTAATTTAATGATTGATTTCACAGAAAATCAAAAAAGGAGGGGGAGATTTAGAACCCAATTTAAAAAAAATGGGGTAGACAAAAACAACTACTATTCAAATAGCTTTCAGAACTTTTTAAATACAATGACACTGCACTGAGAAAATTATAAATAAAAAAGTCACATCATTTGAGTGCCCTCATTCAGGTGATACTTTCTTGTTTAAAGAATTTAAAGGATCCAAAATAATATATATTCTTGTCTACTCCACTGTTGCCATTCTTTTAAAAAAATGTTAGAATCATGGAGTCATAGAGTTGGAAGAGACCCCTGGGGCCATCCAGTCCAACCCCCCGCTATACAGGAACACCCATCAAAGCACTCCCAACAGATGGCCATCCACCCGCTGCTTAAAAACCTCCAAAGAAAGACACTCCACCACACTCTGAGGCAGCGTAGTCCACTGCTGGACAGCTGTGACCACCAGGAAGTTCTTCCTGAGATTCAGGTGGAATCTCCTTTCTTGTAGCTTGAATCCATGTTCCTTGTCCTAGTCTCTGGGGCAGTGGAAAACAAGCCCGCTTAATTTCTCCCACAGTGAGTCTAATCAGAGGGGTGAGCTTCCATGTTTGCATCCCCAGATGTTCCTGGACTATAACTCTCAGAATCCCTAGCCTGCCCCCGCTGGCTGGGACTTCTAGGAACTGAAATCCAACAATATCCGAGTGACCAAGTTTGCACACTGTTGATTTAGATCTAGTACTCTGCATGTCAGAGAAAGAGCCAGTGACACAGGAATTGCCTTCAACTGGGTCTGAGTTTTTATTTATCCAGCCTAGTACAGTATATTCTGACTGGCAGATGCTCTCCAGGTTCTCACATTGTCTCTGCTGTAGATAACCAGGTTAACATCAGGGCCCATCTTTCCTTCTGCATGAAATCTGATTCTTCCCATATCATTTCTGTTTTGTGTGCAAGTGTGTGCAAAACTGGTAAAACAGCAAGCAGTTACTGAGGCTATTTCTTCTGGACTTTCGTTTACATCCCTCTAAAACAGGGAAATGATACAGTTGACTGCAATTCCCATAATTTCCTGACCAAGACTGATGGTAACTGCAGTCCAGTAAGACCCAAAGGGTTTTATGCTCCACCCCTGCTCTAAAATCAGCAATTCCCCAACTGTGTACCATGAGATGTAAATTAAAGGCACACGGGAGACCAAAGTACCTATCCCCAAGGAGGTTACCTAATGTATCTCAACCTGCTTTTCTATCCTGGTCTTTTCCCAGGTTATTTAGAAATGTCTCTCTGCTGGAGCCACAAAAACAGTCTAATCACCCTTCAGGCAGAGATGCAAAGGATAACGAAACAGTGGAATACTTTGAATGTAAGATTTTTTTCTGCACTCTAAACATGAACACATTTGAGTGTAAGAGTGAAGGGTGCCACCAACCTATACTCAGAAAGAAAAGGTGCCTCAGTCATCAGAACTTTGGAAGTGCTGATTTTATCTCAAGATCTCATGCACTGAAACATGGGGATTTAAACATTTTTGCTAAACTATAGACTTTTTCCAGATAATACTAAATCAGAAATTCTCACATAAATAAAAACAAACTCCTTTTCTTTTGGTTCTTACAGGTTTTTCAGGCTTTGAGACCCGTGTTCTGGTTGATTTTCTCCTGACGTTTCGCCTCCATCTGTGGCTGGCATCTTCAGAGGAAATTCTTCTGAAGATGCCAGCCACAGATGCAGGCGAAACGTCAGGAGAAAATACAACCAGAACACGGTCTCAACGCCCAAAAAACCCACAAGAACCAATGGATTCTGGCTGTGAAAGCCTTCGAAACTCCTTTTCTATTTCGCCTTCACTTTTGCAAATAGCAATCAAGGGATCCTAGAGTTAGGGAGTACCTGGAACTACTCCAGCTCCCTGCCAATGCAGAAAATGTATTGTTTGGATGGATTTGAGTCTTGTGCTTCATGAAAAAAAGGCTTCTTGAGAAGTCACTTACTATGTTATGAGTCTTGGCTGAGACTGTCTTGACACTGTCTGGGTCCCAGATAACCAGGTCAGCATCAGAGCCCACAGCAATACGTCCTTTTCGTGGATACAGGTTGAAGATCTTGGCTGCAGTAGTGCTGGTGACAGCTACAAACTGGTTTTCATCCATCTTACCAGTAACCTAACAACAAGGATCACAGCAAAGGCAGCGGTCTTACCAGATGAGAAACCCAAAACAAAATGTCAAACAAAATATTATAATACGCTAAAATACAGAGAGATGGTCCAAGAACTAGATTGTTGTGGTCGTCTCCTGAATTTCCAGATTCTTATCAAGGGTTGCTATCATCAGACAAGTGTAAGTATGTTATCAACAAAACGTCTTTATTTGCTGTTGCATCTCATAAAACACAACATAGACTCAATTGCAAATATTATGGAAAACTATGGTTTCTGCTTCATGAACAAGCTGCTTTGATCCTTTATATCTCACAGTCCCCCCTCCTGCTTTGCCAGCTGAGAGAAGACAGATGTTTCTTATTCCAATTTCAAATGACTCTTATGTCCAAACTAGGAAAGCTGTGTTTTGTTAAGAAATGGTTTCAGAACAAGCCAAGATCTGAAGCCTGCATTGCATTCTGACTTGTTCTTTTACTAACAATGGTTTAAATAAACCACAGTTCCCCATGTCCGGGCAGAATTTCCAGAGGAGGGGAGATGGGAGCACCTAAGTCTGAAGATGTGGGAACATCACATTCACACAGGAAATTCACTAATTCAAGAAGCAGTGATGGTTTTTAGCTTGAATAACTCTACAAAAGAATTGGGTGGTTCATGTAGCTTCCCTCCAGTACCAGAGGCTGTATGATTCTGCAGATCAGTTTTAGAGAGGTCAAGCAAAGGGAGAGGGCCTCTCATAGGCATCTGATGGTAACAGGGTAGGCCCTAGAATGATCAAAGAGGGATTTTGTTATGTTCTCACAAACTGAAAAGGTGATGGGATGAAAGTATAAGGAAAAGCTCTGCCCACAAGGTCCTCACCTCAAACTTTGCCCTGTTGACCAATTCAGTTTGCTTGGATGTCATCTGCTTGGATGTCAGTGGGACCCTTTGAACCACTGAGAAACAAGATTACAAATTGCATGAAGGGCTCTACTCAGTCCAATCAATATGAATGCTTATATGGCAGGGTTGGGCACAGAGAGAACATAAACTGGGGATTACTCACCATCACTATTCTTCTAGACCTCACATGTACAAGCTGCCTTGGGCTAGAGAGTTAGAAGAATGTTTAGAGCAACCTGACCTCAGGTCATACTGCCCAATCAGATGAGGGAAAGCCCTACCTATCAAGACGCTGATTCAGACTGAACGCTACAGACTGATGTCCAATTTTCTGCCTCCAACCAACCAATTTCCTACAGACCCTTGGGCAGACACAGGATATCTAGTAATATTGGTAGGGAGGGGTATTCTGGGTGATCAATGTTCTGCCAATCCTAAAAGCAACGCACCACAGCTTTATCCCAAATGATGGACATCCTTTCCTCAGTTCCATTGGTTCCTTCAGGGATCAGAGTAAAGTTGTCCTTCCCAACAGCTTTCTGGGCAGTGTTGAAGGTACAATGGCCACTGCCAGTCACCTGGAGATCTCCACTAGAAGTAGAAAACAAGATGGGCACAATTAATACAAGTCCACATCAAACTGCCACCACAGGTCTCACGTGGTGGTTGATTGGAATTGACCTCATAAAACAAGCCATATTGAGGCATTCAGATTATTGACCCAGTAAAACCCAGCAAACCTACACACTGCAAGAGGCTCCATGTTGCAGACCTGCCTCCAATTCGTGAAGGGTTCCAAGGAGAGTATTTGGGGGAAGGGGTGAGCATCACATGAGTATAGGGAATACTTGAATAGGACTACAGAAATAACAAGATCTATACATGCATAACTTGCTAAACAAGGGTGAGCAACCTGTGGCAGAGCTCGGAAACCGTTGTTGTTGTTGTTGTTGTTGTTGTTGTTAAGTGCCTTCAAGCTGACCTTGACTTTTAGCCACTTTATCTTAAGGTTAAGGTTTTATCTTAAGGTCTTCTTGGCAAGATTTATTTAGATAAGGTTTTGCCACAGCCTTCCGCTCAGGTTGAGAGTGACTTGTCCAAGGTCATCCAATGAGCTCTCATGGCCAAACAGGGATTTGAACCATGGTCTCTCAGAGTCTTAATCCAACACTAAAATTGCTATATTGTGTTGCCTCTCTGAAAAAACTTCAAGTTGCACCCTAATTTGTTACTTTCTAGAAATTTTAAAATTAATTCTTCACAATTTTTTTTGTTAACAGTTTGGTATTAATAGATTGAATTTCATTTAATGATTTTATGTGAACAGCTTAGTGATAACTCCAACATTCTGAAGCTCTGCTTTTCGCCCTCCAGACGTCATTGGACTGCAGCTCTCATCACCTAACTAGCAAAGTTAATGATGAGGGATGCTGGGAACCGCCATCCAACATCTGAAGGGCAAGAAGCTGCTCAGCCATGACCATTAAAAACAAGGAGTGAAGTTCTCTGCCTGCACTGAAACCAGAGCTGGTAGCTTTCTTGCACAAAGGATCATTTCATTTCAGTATTTATTTTAGCTCACTCCACTTCCGCTTGAGCAGAATGGTGTGTGAGAATAGTGTGTGTGTGTGTGTGTGTGTGTGTGTGTGTGTGTGTGTAAGGAAAGGAAGCATTTACTGGGACTCATTTTCAATTAAAAGAGTAGTGTGGTCAGAACAGCCCCTCCACAATGTTATGATGAACTTAAAAATAATTGCTGACACCTGAAATTAAATTTCATTGCTTTTCATCCTCCCTACAGGATTGTAATTGGAGTCTCACAGGAAGGTTTCAATAAACTTGAGATCCTTTGTTTGCTAGAAACTGCTCAGAATTTTTTTTTTTCAGTAACTGTTTACTTTCATTACTTGCAACATTCCAGACTCCAAGAATCTGCAGATTCTGGCTGATCGGCTAGGCTCCAGGAAATACTTCTCAGGGACACACTTCCCATGAGGACACCAGAGCAATTTAAGAACAGAGTATACCAATCCATGCAAATATGATCCTCTTACTCACCAAGACAGCAGAGAGTTGAGGAAATCTGGAGTGGTTGGGTCAGGGCTCAGTGGTGGAGAGGTGACGAAAGCAGCTGCTTTGGCCCAGTTTTTACTCCAGTAGTGTGATCCATCAGTGCCCAAGCTTGCTGTGATGGGCTCCCCATAAACCACAGTGCCTACAGATGGGAAGAAAATTTGGAATCATCCATGCCATCTTACTTCTGTTTTTTTTTTATGTGTGGCTGTGAAAGCTGGACAGTGAAGAAAACTGACAGAATCAACTCGCTTGAAAAATGCTGGAGGAAAGTTCTGCAGGTAGCATCCAGAAAGGCACATTATACATGTCAATGTTAAAGCACACTGGGAGAGAATCTCTCTCTAACAGCCCAAGAAAGCTAGTCTGAAGTTTTCTAAATACATTCATATATTAGTAAGCACCTTGATTGGGTTTTTTTTCCCTGTTTGAAAGCAACATTTCATCTGGTTGTCTTAGGAAGCTTGGAATGCTATACGGGGGCAAGGGACACACTACTCTAACTCTTCTACATGCTTGGTTTCCACGCTGGCTACTGAGAAAGGGAAGGTTTTTTTTCCTCTACCACCAACACAGAAAAACAGAAGGCTGGACCATGAGAGAGAGAAATCACCTGCCTGCTCACTGGAAACTTTTCCCTCCTGCAAACTTAATTGTCGAGAAGCTACTAGTTTACATTTTCATGTTGCCCAAAAAGGAAGGGCTATGTTGCAGGATTTGAGACATGCTCTGTGGCATTATTGTTCAACGGATGGGAATGGTAAGGGGAGTTTGGATGACAAGGGGGGTTTGGATGACTGGTTGTGGTACTGCTGCTGAGGGTCTTCAGCATCTGTGGCCTGAGGCAGTTGTCTAATTCTGCAAAATGATAGGCCTATCCTTGGAGACTGTTTAAAATCAGTGGTGGTAGATTTCAGTCTTCTCACGGATTCAGAAGGGAACACGGAAGCTTGAGGTCTGTTTGTTCGCATAGCACTGAAATGAGCAATATGAGGTCATCCAGGTATTGTTGAATTTCAATTCTCAGCATACTTCATTATTGGCTACGTCAGATAGGGCTGACAGAAGTTGCTATCCAATGCCTGGAAGAAGTACTTTGCTACCCCTGATGTAACAGAAAACCATGGTTTCCTGTTACATTTCAACCAACATTTTCCCCCTTGGAAAAACTGCTTTGTATATAAGCAATGCAACTGGATGGTCATCCATTCAACAGAATGCAACCTTCTCTTTTAACACATACCTGAGTACTCAAGTGAATTGGAAAAACTGGAATATGCACCTCACCCCAAAATGGATTGCTTTCATGTCCTCTGCCTGTTTACAAAAGGTACATTTGGTTTCTCTGGGCTGCGTATTTTGGGATGGAGGCATTTGCTAGTTGCCTAGTAACTCCCAATGTTTTCCTACACTTTGAAACTGGAGGCAAAGTGGGGCAGAATTGCAGGTGCAAAGGCAGGAAGTCAAACAGGAAGGGTGATTTTTTAAAAAAAAGTCTGGCTGTGAAAACGCTGCAGATACAGATGAGAGTAATGGACACAGTGCTTGGTTTGTGACAGCTTGGTGTGGGTGGGGTGGACAATCTAAACAATCTTCTGAATGTTCTCAGGCCAGTCATTATCCCCCCGACCCACCTGACAGATTCTCTACAAAGAAAAAAAAAAGTTGGGAAAAAATAATTGTTTAAGCCACCTCACCTCCTTGAAACGGAAAAGCGTCAATCCAAAATTAAACATACAGACAGTTGCTCTGCATCTGGGTTGAGTATGGCCAAAACCACAACGGAATCATAGTTTTATGTGAGCAATTAGACTGGGATGTTGTTTGGGAAATATATAAATGACTCAAGAACGAAAAGGTGACAGAGCTAGCCAACTCTACTTTCTGACAAACTTCTCCTTTATGCAAAAGAGAGAGAGAGCAGTGCTCAAAAAAGAGTAGCACACTCGGAATGAAAGGGCACCTTTCTGTCCCTACAGCTACAACTGCTGTTGCTTTCGGTTTGTTTGATTTCTTTCCTGCACAGCTGTTGCCATCATATTTGTTTCCACCATGGCAGAACTTAACTGGGACAGGACTTAGAACTCATTTTGTGGTCATGGAGTAGGAATGCCCCATGGCCACAAAATGAGCTGCGGTGCTCTAGATGTTGCTGGTCTACACCTCCCATCATGTCACACTACTGGTTATGCCAGTTTCGGTTAACAGCAGTTGGAGCCCCAAACTATCTAAGCCACAGGCTACCCTACCCCTGCAGTAGCAATAACCTCTTAAATCCAGTTGTGCTCCTAGGGTTCAGACTGGAAGTATATGTGGAATCCTCTTAGCCTGGCAGAGGGCCTTTCTTCTCTATGCTGTCATAGTGCCATAATTCCACTTTCAATGTTCTATGGAATCCTGGAGTGTACAGTTTAGGAAGGGGCATTTACTAGCCCCAGTAAACTACAAACCCCACCATTCCACAGGATGTTGAAAGTGGAATAACAGCACTAAAACAGTGTAGGGTGGAAAGGGCCAAATTCTTCTTCATTAAAAACTACCATACAGCCTTAGTAGTGGTATCATTTAGACAACACAACTTTACCAAAGGATTTGTGTTCTCAGGATGTAGCATTTTAGGAAGTGTGTGCTGCCACAATGAGAGTGCTCAGCATTACAGTGTTGACAAACCCCTTGGAGACAGAAAAGTGATCTCATTAATTTGGGTTTATTTAGACTGCAGCATGTTCAATCCAAATTCTCCATGCAGAGAGGCAAAGGGAGAGAGAAAGACATCATCAGCTCAAAACGCCCACCACTCAAAAATGCTTTAAATAGAAACTAATAAGGGCTTAAGCAATAAAAAGAGAGAGGAAATAGGAGTTTTTGATGCCCTTTGCACAGAAATTCCCTGAAGGCTAAGAAAAAGAACGCTCTGCTGGAAAAAGCAGAAAATATCGGACAGAAATAAATTCCAGATTTAATAACATTTGTTTCAACATACACTTATAAACATCCAGTATGAATGTGAAAAGGTGTTCACCAATCAAGCAGGTATACTCTTCAGGAAACAAGGCAGGGCCGGCCCTACTGTGAGGCAGCTGGTAGATGCCAGGATCAACACCGGCAGCAGTCTCTTGACATATCTTCCTGAGCATCTCTGGTCATTTATTTCTGTTTGAACAGTGCTGGGTGTCAGCAGCATGGGGAGGAAGTGTCACCATCTTGTCATTTCCATCAGACAGCAAGTTGCCTTGCTTCAGTCCTGAAGCAAGGATTGGCTACCATTCCCCAAGTTGCCTCAGTAAGAAATACGAGTTGTGGCTACATACTGTGTATAGCAGTGCTTAAATACGGATTCGTGTATTAATACAAGGTGGCATAAGTGATGCTATATAGGAACCAGGTCTGTTTTCTGCATAAATCAGCCATGTGCAAACTTCACACAGAATAAGTCACCAACTTCAGTATTTTCTACAAAGCAAACAGCTTTTTCTATGCAAGCAATAATATTTCTGCATATGAATATTTTCTGCAAAGAACATGCTGTTTCCTGCACAGAAAATGATGTTTTCTGTGCAAAGCAACCATGTGCAAATCTTGCACAGAACAGTCCCAAACTGAAAAGATCAGTTCAGGATGCTTCTTGTCAGGGTTTCTCAACATACACGCACACACAGAAAAAAAACATGGTTTTGACCATTTTTCAAGCATTTTTTAATGTCCTTTCCATCTTTAACTAAAATACTGTTTCTCTGTCAGTACTAGCATCATCTGGAAAAACAAGTTTATTTCCAGGCAGATGAAAGGCTGCAGAGACGCTGGAGACAAATGCAACAGCGGGGTCTGATTTTGGTGGCAAGACAAAAGAAAGCTAAGAAACAGGGGGGAGATGTGATTAAAGATGAATGCTTGGCCGCCCTTATTATTTGCAAACAAGCGTTACCACGGCTACTGTGCCTTGGTAGTAGAACAAAAAAGAGAAAGAGGAAACTTACATTTAGCAAATCAACATCCCAAGATGTTGCCTGGAAATGTGGAACAACTCCCATACAAACAATCATTTGCTCCTAAAGTTAAAATCCAGATTTTGACAGAGAATGCAAATATATCCAAGAGGGAGCTGTATAATGCTGGCAAGGAAACAAGAATGGGAGGATGAACAAGAATTTTCCACCCAGTTTCTATTCATAGAACTTACCCTTTTTCCTGGCCTGGGCAATAACTTCCGCTGCACTTTTGCTCATCACCTTGGTAACATACAGGGGGCAATTGGTCTGGTTAGCAATGGTGATTGCTCGGTTCACAGCTTCAGCTTCAACCTAATGCACGGGCACAGATCTGTATTAGCAACAAGAATATCCACCCCACTTCCATGGTATTTCCTTTTTGAAAATGATGTTCTAAATGGAATTAGTAGCAGTGTGTAAGCAATATATAAGATAGTCCTGTTCTCTACAACTCAGTAGGCAGTGCATAAGTCTGGACCAAGTGGAAAGACTAGACTACTACTCGAGAATTCTGCTGGTGCCGCCCCATGCTAGCAGATGCACTTCTTCCAAGGTTGCAAAGGAAGGCATAAAAAAATCTGCTGGCTTCGAACAGCCTGTTTCTCTAGCATCCTTTTGTTCCTCCTACCACCATCCACACTGGGACCAACCAACAGGGCTCAAGGCCTAGAAACTTAGTTATCCTGTCTTAATGTATCTAGGAGCCTAGTTACTCTAGCTTAAAAACTTAATTACTCAAGCTTAGACACCGACGCTGAAATCCTGTTGGTCTATGAAAGTTTGTCTGAAATGGAATTTCTTTGGGTGTTCAGCTCAAGGTTGCAAAAGTATCCAAATTAAAACTTTTTCATCTAGGCAGGCAATTGACTGATTTTAATCATACAGAAGAAAGGTATTCCAAGTGGTATGATCTGTTGTTGTTGTTTTTAACTCCATATGTTTTAATTCTGTTTTGAATATACAGTAGAGTCTCGATTATCTGACATTATCAGGCGGGCTGATAGTCGGATAGCCAAAAATGTCGGATAATCCGGAGGCCCGTAGCGGCCGCCATGTTTGGGGGCATGTCTGGGCGTGTCTGGGGCATATCTGGGGGCGTGGAAATGCCTACAGCCACGCCCCCAAGCAGCCGCAACGTCGGATAATCTGGAATGTCAGACGACCAAAAGACGGATAAGCGAGACTCTACTGTATTTTAAAATGTATTTTAAACTGTTTAGGCTATGTCCTTTTAACAGAACTGAGGTTTCTTTTTCTTTTTTACTTTTTTAATAGCACATTTTGAACTAAACTTTTATTTTCAATTTTCAATTTTGTAAACTGCCATGGGTTCCTTAGCAAGAGAAAGACAGGCTATGTGTGTGTATGTGTGTGTATACACGCATATATATGACAAATAAAGTAAAATACTACAGATTTTAAAAAATTCAGAGGCCCAATGTGTTAATCCTGGAGGAAAAACAGAATCAGCATGAGGCACAGCCATCAACAGCCTCAGCGAATTTCACTCAAATTCTTTTTTAAATCCAAGTTGGTGCCTTGTAGTAGCCAATACCACCATTTTAACCATGCACTGTATAAAGAACTTAGTTCTTTAGTCTACCCTGAGCCTCTCACCATTTAGCTTTACTAGATAACCCCCCTGGATCCTAGCATTATGAAAGAGGAAGAAAAACACTTCTCTATCCACACCATAAATAATTCTGTTAACGTTCCCCATTACTTTGCTTCCCCTGCAACTAGAGAAACCTCTCAGACTGCAGCAAAACCCCATTTGTTCAAAAACAAAAATACTAAAACCACATAAAATGTTGTTGCAGACTTTTCCATGTGGGCAGGCAGGGAGACACGGCTGTAAAATGTCGCCTTTCAAGTCTCTGGGCAACTACTGTGCTCAGCAGTGCCAGCCCGTTTGAACTTAGTCACAGCTCCCGAGTTGGCAAAAATATGTTAACCATCTTGGTACCAGGAGTCCTGTATGTCTTATCTTTGATACTGCTGTCCCTTTCCCCTTTGAGTGGAAATCACACAGCCTTCTGGATGCTGGACTGCAGTTGTCAGAATCCCTCTCGCTGAGAGTTGTAGTCCAACTATATTTGGAATACTGCATGATTCCCATCCCTGCTACCCAGAACTCCCAGTAACCATTTATTTTACCTTCCCATTTGTAACTTATATCCCATCTTTCCACCAGTGAGTCAAAGTGGGAAACTCTTCACCTTCCCACTTAAGCCTCATAACAATGTTGTGCGGTAGGTCAGGCTGAGCAAAAATGATGCTCTCAAGATCATTTAGTGAGTTTCATGGCTAAATGGGACTTGAACCTCATTCCCTGTGATGCAGAGGTGACTTCCACATGTTCCAGGTTTCAGATCTTGGGAGGAACGAAGCACGGACTCCTGCAACATTTCTTTGGAGCAAAACATGGACTTGATGATTTTGTTTCTAGTCTAACCACCATGATTTCTCTTTCCTACTCCTTTTTCCTTAGTCACAGAGCCACAGATTTACAGAGTTGGAAGGGGCCAAAATGTAAAATGTCCTTTGGTTCTAACTAGCAGTGACTCACCAGAGTCTCTCAGGCAGAGTTCTTTCACGTCACCCGTTACCTGACACCTTTTTTAAGCTGAACATGTCAGGAATTCAAGCAGAGACATGCAGTTTACAGATCAACTATCCACTGAGTGCAGAACATCATATGGAGCAGAACACTTTGCAGCAGCTGCTAGCACCACAAAATGTAATCAAGCGAGAGAGTAAGAAAACCTTTGCAAACACTCACTTCTTCAGGTCGACTCAGAACATGCCCTTCGGGGCCAGTGATTCCCAGTTCCAAGATCCTTTGCTGCTCCTAAAGAAGAAGAAGGAACAGAACAGACACTATCTTAATATCGAATGTCCAACAATTCAGGATGTCCAGTCCTGGTTTCCACCTGAACCCCAAAGACATGTTGTCCATCTACCTGACTAACATAATGTGTCCCACTTATGGTAAGTCCATGTCTTAAAGGTCTTCTAAGATTTGTTTTTTCCATTTTGCTATTCTGTTCATTGTCATCATAGAAGATCTACTTTGTTTCTCACTAGAACTCAAAAGTTTACCAATTGTATCAAAGCGGGACAGTCAATCATAGAGCAACACACCAGGAATTAGTTATGGACTAGGACTCAACTCACAAACAAATCCTTTTATACCAAGATCTACTCTTACCACCTCCACTCCTGCACAAAATTTCTTGGTTTTAGCAGTCTAAATTAGGAAAGGAGGAAAACTGTTTTTTTTTTTATAAAAACAAACAAAAAACAAACAACAGTTTGGGGGTCAGAAATCCTTGCTGGTCTAAGCCACCCCGAGATTCCATTTCTATTTGCTTCTTGTCCTTGGTATACAGCACCCTCTCCCAACATTGAAGAAGTCTTTGGATAGCCAAAGGCCATATAAAGTTTAAGTGCATTTTGTCACCTTTAATTCCTCTTCTACTACTGCAGATTTCTCTAATTTAATGCCCTCCAAATATGTTGAGACTACAACTCCATTGACTACAAAACCACCATGGCCCATGTTGAGGATGACCAGGATCGTAGCCCAACACGTCTGGATCACACGTCTTCTATCCTGTCTTTCACTATCAACGTCTAGAACCAAAGTTCCTTGGGAAAAACTTTGTTTTCTCTTATGCAGGTATCTTAACAAAGCATCACAGGTGTTCAGAGTCTGTCAACACACAACATAAAAAGATACCTCAGCAATGATGTCACCATTCTCAGCATGGACTTGAGCAAGGGCCCCAATGTCACGGATCACACTCAAGACCTCATAAATCTAAAGAGAAA